>CM062820.1:1299602471-1300202471 GCA_031772625.1 Pinus tabuliformis | reverse complement strand
TTGCTTTTACTTGGCCAAAAACCATAGATTAAACTGCAAACCGTGACCCAGAACTCGGATAGAAGTCTCGTTTCTGCCCCAACGCAGGCTCTGTGAAGAGGTTCTGCATTTCAACGCAGGTCCCGAGAGGGCTACCTGCGCTGCAATTCAGTTTCTCTGTGCAACAGGTGCGCTGATCAGCCTTTGCCCTGTGCAGCTGAGGTTCTTTGCTATGTTTTGTCCAGTTTTGATCTCTGTTTTTGCAGCCTCAGACCAGTGTAGGTACCTGTCTGAAAACCCCTTTTCTCTGCCTTAATTCCGCCTCCTTTGTACAAAAAGACTGTAGGTGTTTTTGTGTGTTTGTGGCATCATTTACAATTTTCCATTGCAAAAGTGAAATAGTCATACTGTCGTCCTTTGATTTAGATATGTCGTAACTGTCGATTTTGGTCTTAGGAGAAAGTTCATTTGCTCTTGACAGTCGATTATACATTTACCTTTGCCTTTGGTTTGAATTTTTCACTTTCTAAGTGTCAAAACAAGTGTTATTTCGAAAATCGTAAAGTGTCGTAATCTTCTCTACCTTTTGATTTCGAAAAAGAAGCTTGTTTGTGTTTGTCATTTGAAAGCGAATTCAAAATTGTACATCAACTTTCTTTTTAGGCATCAATATTAAGAAAGTGAAAAACAAATACATGCACTTGTGCATTTGCATATTGATAGTTTGTATGGCTTGATTTAGGAAAAGTGCATTTACAGTGTGCTCTTTGCTCTTTGAGAAAAGATTGTGTCTTTCTTTTCCCCTTGTAGCTAGGATTTTCATTGTTGAAAAGAGATAAAGATTTGCTTATCATCTCTAGATTGCATTTAGGAATTACATCTACATCTCGTGGTGAACCTCAAAAGGCAAACTTCTAAAAAGATCAACTTAAAATAAACTGAATGAATCTAACAACGCTTTGGAACTTAACGTACAACATAGAGGTCTAGGCTAGAGACGTGTTCCGGCGTTGTAAAACCTGGTAACTGTTGGCCTCACTGATGGTTGGGTGATTCCTCCACTATGAGATGATAAGTGCCAGTACGGATTGTGCTCCCACGTACCGTCGAGTATATATTGGGAGACCCCTATAGGCTTAAAACCTTTTATCCATAGGAAGCCATGTCGGCCGCCCTACTGATCGCAATGCACCGAACACAGCATTCGAGAAGATTGACTGCCGTACCGTAAAACGTATTCTGCAGTTTTGTGATTGGTTTGGTACTCCCTCTACCTAGATCTCCAGAGTAATCCCTTTTGTTCCTTTTCAGACTCCTTAACGGAAAAGGTCCATCTGAGCACTTGTCACTTCAGGCTCATTAAAAATCGAAGGAGACTAGAGTCATCTTTTGTTTTTTCTCGACTCTTTAAAACTGAAAAAACAAGTTGTGTCTAAAGCGTCTAAAAATTTATTTTAAACGGAATATTCATCACCCTTTTCCTACGTTGATCTTTAAGTTGAGAAAATGGAGTCTACCAACCAAGGAATTCCCCTTGGTGGAAATCCTAGTCCCTTCTCCTCTTGGGGAGATGTTGGTGCACCCCATATGGCCACATTGTCGCTTCCAGGACTGACAATTGGCTTTCCGGTCTGGCTCTTCTCAACCAATGTCGTTCAGAACACCACTATTCCTGAACAATCGAATCAGCAGTTAGACCAGTCCAGAGTTACCCACCAACCTTCTACTTCCTCTAATTATTCCTCTCCTCCTTCCTCTTCGCTTGATGGAGCTGGCAAAGCCAAAAGCCAAGTTCCTAAGGAGAGGAAGGAAAAGAAGAAGAAAGAGAAGAAGAAGAAGGAGCCAAAAGCGAATGGGGGCAAACGAGTGTCGTCTAACGAAAATCCACACACCGCACTGACCAGGCCTAAATCGCCATGTGTCATTTGCAAGGGAGACCACTTTCACAGAGATTGTCCTTGCATCCCTCGGATACTAAGGGACTGGTCTCCCCGCTTGCACAATCCGGTGGCGTCAACCTCTGATAGCCATGTTGACAGCTCACCGTCAACTAGTGAAAGTGAAGCCACAGGACAAAAAGGGAAAGCTAGATTTCCCTGTAAATTGTGTGAAGGCGACCATGTCGTCCACCATTGTCCCTTCTTAGATGAGGCTAAAAGAGTTTTGGAAGATCGTCCGGTTTCACCGTTGCGGCTTCCTCCTCGATATCAAAAACTCCTGCCAAGTCCTTCACCAGTTGAAAACCCGGCTGGCCCGCTCAGGTGGTCAGCCGAAGCACCTATCATTGAAGATAAACCATCTGAATCCATACCAGACGAAAGTCAAAAGGTAGAGGGGGCAGTTGACCCGGTCTTGCCTTCAGAGGTTTCATCTTCAGATGATACCGTCACAGAAGAGAATAAAGATGACACCGTCCAAATTCTCTTCATCAACACAGACTCCGACGAACAAGGGGGCAGTCTACCCATTCCTTTACCGCAGGAAGGAAGTTCATCAGAGCCATACCCGGCCGTCTACTCGGTCCCACCTCCAAGCAACCTAGTTGTCTCCTTCGACTGGAATCAACTAGGCAGACCCCGCTTACCAGCAAGTGTACCATTCCGAATTATCGTTCAAATATATAGAATGGTCATGGCTGGTACCATCATAGATGAGGGGGCTTCTGTGAGTATCCTTTCCTCTATTGCTTGGAAAGCGCTTGGTTCGCCACCGCTTGTGCCTGAAATGAGAAATCTGACAGGCTTTGATAAAGGAACCAGTCGACCTTTAGGGATCCTTCCCAATGTGCCCATAACATTGAGAGGGAAGACAGTTCAAATAAACGTAATGGTAGTTCAAGGACCCTTAGATTACAATCTACTCCTTGGACGAGACTATATTTATTGCATGGGAGCCATCGTCTCCTCACTCTTTAGAGTAATGTGTTTTCCGCACGAAGGAAGAGTGGTCAAGCTCGTGGACCAGCTTTCATTTCCCGAATCACACATGGCAAATAGTCATATACCATCCCTAAATGGTCTCTTCACGCAAGAAATGTCTCGGCCCACAGTCCGTCCTCCCGATGAGCGCGAGTGATTCGGAAGGATATGACTGGAACCCAGGGGGCATGCGTCCTGGTCTGCTTCGGCAAGAAAACTTCGGGTATAGGGTAGGTTTCCGCGGGAGAATATGACTAGTCTGTACCCCGTCCGTCAGTGGAAGAGGGGTTATTCTAGAATAAGATTCTCTTGTCAAATTTATGTCAGTGGCGCTTGTCTCTGCTCACCTTTGTTTATTTCGGTAGACATCGCCGAGGAAGTGTTTCATTTGTAACGCGAATGAGACAATCTTTGGTAACCTGAAAGAGGTAGGCCTTTCCTGATAGAACAAATGTTTTTTCTGCAAATTGAGGGGTAACCTTGAAATCATATTTTATACCTGGGGGCATGCAAACCTTTTGGAGTGCAAGCAAAGAGCGGTTATTTATCCGTTTTTTTTGGAATAGTCGTTTCCTAACTTGCATAAAGAAAGGATGTGGGGCAAAAAATCTAAATGTTTCCGTTTTATATGAGACATTCTTATCATATGACTGGATTAATCGAGTAGTTTTAGCACATAGTTCATGCTCGTTAAAAAATAAACGCAAGACCGAGCAAGTGTTCCAATCCGCGTTTAAGCTCGTTAAAAAATGAACTATCCTCCGGTAAATAACCATCGTGAATGTACCATTATCAGCCATTAAAGCCTTGGTCGTGTTTGCACCGTCACCTCCACTTTTCTATTGGCCGATCATTCACCTCCATTTGATTGTTTACCCATTTTGAGGAATAGCTGCGAAGAGTGATTTCACTAGCCATCCTTGTGACACTGCCGTGATTGGAAAATTCCAAACCTTACCTGGAATCAGCTGCTACCCATTTTATCACTCGTTCCTCAAAAGACGAGCCTTCTTTAAGCTCTTTTCATCTGACTCGTAAAATATGAAAATATTGCCGAGTTTTGGCCTTCTAGCTCGTTAAAACGACCGGAAGTGCTATCCCTCCTCTAGATTTTAATCTTTTTGGACCTGAGGGATTATTGCACAAAAAGATCGAGCGCTTGTTTTGTTCAGCTCGTTAAAACTATCGAAAATTCATCCCTTCTGTATTGTTTTATACTTCTTCGGACTTAAGGGATTAGATGACGAAAAAGGAATTCCGGAGTTAACTTTACGTACCTTTTCAGACTCTCTAAAAATGAAAAGGACCAAGTTATCTTTGTCGTTAGACTCATTAAAAACATTAAATAGCGACAAACTTGTCTTTAGATGAGAACGAGTTTCACTATCGCTAGGCTCGTTAAAACATAGCGATGGGTTTTCCCGAAGGGCAAATTATAGAACAAGCATATGTTATCCTCCTCAAGCTTGACAAAAATAAAGAGGTACTGGTCAGCAATGACTGGGGAAAAATTGGGAAAAACTCAAAAGAAACTTTATTGGTAGCAAGTCGCTCTTGAACATGACACTTCTCCTCCGTACCAGAATCGGGTTGGGTTGTTTCATTCACCGGTCACATCACCATGGTCACGCCGTACCATCCACATTTGGGGTAAATGCTACCAATCCATCGCATAAGTGTCGCCGACATGTTCAAGAGAAGTCATTCAGAGAAGTCACCTGTGTCCCATCCACTACCATGCATTATACTCTTTCATGACCGCCATCCTGAACCATATATCATCAGATCGTTTTCACCTCCATCAAAATCATTTGCTCCGTTCTGTGTCATTGACGTGGGATTCATTAAGGCCCTCCTTTGACGGATCGCTTCTTGTCGACATCAGCTCATTATCCAAGAAGTTGATCTAGGAACAACCCCTTCAGTACTTTGAAGCTTGCATGCCTCAATGGCAAGTTTCTCACTTCCGGCGACAGGTATACATCAATGACCTTCGACCAAAAGATTTTGCGTGGTGTTCGACGCCAAGTCCTCTATTCACACCTCGTGAATTGTACTGCAGTACCTTGAGGGTCATCATCATTATCGGTGATTCCTCTCGCGCTTGTTAACAGTTTACATCATTTACTGGTAATCAAGCGATGTCTTTCCATGTTCGACTTCAAAACATTTCTCACATGGATCGACTTGTACTTAGAGTGAAGATCGGACGAGATTGAAGACCCCGGATCTAGTTTCATCCATCCAGGCTACGATATATATTCAGGAAAATAAAGACATGGAAATGTACAACCTTGCAGCACAGATAATCATCCTACCAAAAGGATGATGGCTCCATCAGAATCATTAGTCTACCATCAGACGATTTTCTGTCCTATGTACATGAAAATGAATTTATAAAGCTGAGCATGGGAATGCCCGCCTCAGCTAGATCATGAAAACAGTATGAAAATAATGTATTGTATTGTATCTTATTACAGGTCTCCTCCCAGCATTGAAAGAACTTCGGATCCTCCTAATAAAGCATTTCACCCGATAAACAACCTCATACTTTAGGGGGCAACTGTTATAGACATTTTTGTGCCTTACAGCTCTGAGCATGAAATTTCCATAAACCAAGGGATCCAAAGTCCCTAAAAGTGTTGTTCCTGCCCCTAAAGGAACAAGGTCAGCAAACTACAGCTTCTCCCAGAAGTTCTCCACCAGAAACTACTCAGAATCAGTCAAATCAAGATCATTTCAGTGGCTCCACTAGCCACCTGCGTTGCATAGCACCCCAGTACAGTAGCTAGGTGCATTGCAACACACCTAAATGCACTACCAGGGTGCGCTGAGCGGGAAATGACAAATGGCAGTGCCATTCCACGAGGTGTAAAGACAATGGAAGCTTCCAGAATCTTCCTCCATGACACTTGCCTCACTGAGTTCGACCAGGGATGAGTAAGAGGCTCTCAGCCTCCAAGTGGAAGCAAGAACTGACAGAGAGAAAGGAAACTAGTCAGATGACAAGCTGACTCATCCTCTTTGCAAACATCTATATATGGATCCCTCATCCCAGAGATCCAGAGGCTGGAATTTTTTACTTTAAAGAGAATTGTTGTTGGTTTTTGGATTGAGATTAGAGTATTGGGTGATTTATGCTTTGTTGGAGGTGAAGAAGGGATTCCTTTGCTGGGAGGTTGATGCTGGATCTAGACTCACTTGGTTGTATCTCCTCCTGGATCTTCTTGTTATATCAATAAAACTATTTGAGTTTCTCCTACATGCTTGTGTATCTTTGATGTATGATTGCATTAGTATGTTTAGCTTAAATCTGATCCTAAGCTATTTATGAATATAAATCCATGTCTTTGTGTAGTTTTCCTCTTCTGTGATCTTGCAGGAACTTGGTGAAGCTGGGAAAGCGAGGGAGCAGGTAGCTGGAAGCTGTCAAAGAGGAGAGAGAGTGGATCAAAGGACTAGCGCAAGACACAGGTTGGTTCATCCCATTCCTCTTCATTTACAATTCATAAAGAAGAATACAAGAATAGTTTTCTCTGTTTGTTGCTAAGGCACTGTCACACCTTAGGTGAATAGGATCGTCCTAAATAGGCACTTTTCCCCACAACACTTGCAAACCCAGGTACTTTCTTCAGGTTGCTTGTCTTTGTCATCTCTGGTCATAATTCCACTCCGTAACACGATATTTACATTAGGGTCTTCCTCGTGCAGCTCATACCTCATCATTTGCAAGTTCTGAGTCTGGGGAGGTTGGAGTGCTCCTTTATTGCACAACCTCACTATCAGTGTGGGACAATCCTCCATCTCATGGTCAAACAATGTACAATACAAGCATGATAGTCATGTTGGATTCATACAATCACGGGCATAATGCCCCGGCCCTCCGCAATTGTAACATATCAGTTGCCTACGACTTCTCCCTGGTCCCCCCCCCATCTTGGCCTCGTCCACGCCGCTAAAATCCAGTGCGCGCCATTCCTATATTTTGATGGAGGGCCCATATTTCAGCCTAAACTCTATAGGTAGGATTTCGATCCATCATCAGTTCATAACTTCTACAGTTGTGCTCATCATGTCCTACCGACCTACATAAATTACAGAAAAATTGTTGTGAATTCTGCATATACTTTTGTAATAGATGGCAGTTATCTATAGCATGCTTTCCTCCTATATGACAAATCACACACCACAATGCAGGTGTCGTGCTTGTCCTGCTTTTTCCACCAGTCTTAGTGGCACTGGCCCTCCTCCCGCAAGGTAATTCGTGAACAATGAGCAGTGGTCCTTGTTGTGCCCCTGGCCCTTGCATTTTATGCACCATACCTCATCTCACATCTTTGGGTAGGTTGTCCTACCTTGTTTCAAATTCTGCATCTCCAGGCATAAGTTTTTGAACTGTGCGTGAATCTACTAAACTCCCAGGTTAGGATCTTGTATCGAAGTCTCGTGAAATCTCATTGCGACCTCCAATACCTCAGCTTGAGTGGTTAGCCTCTATTGCAACAACACATTCCATAGATGCGATGCTAACGATGCTACAAACCATTCCAGTGTTGCCCATCTGTTAATGTCATGTTCACTTCGTGAATTGTGCACTTTAGTCTTTGATCCAACTCTCACGGGGTCTCGTCTAGTAGCATTGTGATTTCCTTGAATCCAATGATCGAATGTGCTTCTGACTTTGGCTTGCTAAATTATTTGTTTAGTGCAACTTGGATATCTGTGATCCCCGCATTCAGATTGTCATTGGAATGCTTAATATACCAAGTTAGCACGCGATCCTGTAGAGTGTTGACCAATGTTTCCTTCTTTATATTGTCTTCTGTGACACCCTGTGCTTCCCATACAACTTTTATCATGAACCAAAACTGGTTTCAATCTTCATTCCCTACTCCCTTGAACATTGGTAGCTTTATCGCGCTTGCCATACTACTTTATGGTGGTGGCGGAGGTGGTATGGGCAAAGACGGGGGTGAAAAAGGTGAACTTGGTGGTGGTGTGGGTGGGGGTGGTATGCACAGAATTCTCTGCTTATCAAATTGATCACATTTCTTAGTGAGACCTTTGCAAGCTCTTCTTCGCCCCCTCGTAGAGGTGTAATCAAGGGGATAGTTTCTAGTTATGTGCTACCTTCATTTCTATAGATTCTCCCACTCCGCGTAACTTGAAACATCAATTTATTCGTATAACCTGCTCTTCACACAGTAGTATTTTAATCCAAGTATTCAAAGATTTAATGTACTTACCTCGCAGTCCCTTGAGGAAGCATCGTTTTGTCTCGCTATAGCTGATTGAAGTATCTACTATGAATTCGGTGATTAATCCTCCTATGATTCGATCAAGCAAGTGATTGACAACACATGTGACCTTATCTTTCGATGCTTCCAATCTGCGCACAAATATTTGAGTCCACACAATAGGTTTTTCAAGTTTACACCTTCCATGGCTATCAGCTAGCTTCGTGATCCACTCATACAACTCAGGGGGAAGGATGTAAAGAAAATTTTGTGGATCTCCGTATATAAGTAATAGTTTAACCACTCTTCCTTTGATAGTCACGGATTCTGATTTTCCTGCACCACAAACTCGTGACTTTTTCTGTCTAACCAATCTTCAATTCCTTTCTTTGTCGGGTTCCAGTGATACGACATCACACATAACTGTGCAAATCTCAGTCTCAGCAACAGAACCATTTGTTCGCTTGTTGGGGCTTGACCCAGGTTTGGATTTAATTAGCTGAAAAATCCCTGTACTACTAGCCCTTTCGATAACAGTTCACAGAGTGCAGACTGAGGTCTCACCAAAAGTAGTATGGGAGGGTGCTAGAACCAGGTTTTCGCACCCTTGAGATGTCTGATCGGTTCAACTGGTCCACTGTTTGTTTCTGTGTGTAGGTTGCTTCGCACACTTTCACGTCCCTCGCAACTTGATACACTGCCTTCGTGTAGGCCCAACTGGAGTTTGTGGAGCTTCCGTGTTGCGTTCTGCACTATTACTCGAGATCTTACTTATCTTTCAGTACTAGTTAATTACCTTCACCTACTTGAATGTCTTAAGTTATAATTAGTTATACAAAACATTCATACCAGTTCGTGCAGTAAATAAACAATATACTTGTAAGTTATATCCAATCATGCATTAAACTAGGAAAAGATACACAAAAATGTAGTAAAACTTCTCTTTATTGATTCTGCCAATGGTTACAGACTCAACTTTCCCTGTGCACTCAGCTGCAGGGGTCCGCGCACTTAGTTACGGACTACTAAGCTTCTACGCACTTAGCTACAGATCCTTCTCCTACTCTATGACCCACAAAACACACTTTACACTTCGACTCAATCACTTAGACTTCTCATCTTCTCTATTTCATTCGATTTTTTTATACACTTAGAGCCTCACTCTATTTCTACAATCCCATGGTCCACGGACGATGGGTAGGTCTATCCAGCCGACATTACATTACAAAAAATAGGGCGGAAAACCCTGTAACTCTATTATAATTTCGCGCCCTGCGCCCGCAATTCGTAGAGTTTTTACAAGAAGATTCGGTCAAAACTTGGGCTTTAAGCCCCAAAACATGCATTGGGGGGATTGCATGCCCAACAGATCTCGAATAAAAAAAGTGTCTACATCAAAGGTTTCTAGAAAAACTTGCTATTCTTCATTATCTTCTTCCAATGTTTTATAATGATATTCTACCATAATTACATTGTGTGAAACTTGCACACATGCTAATTCCAATTTCTGATTTACACAAATTTGCTCCTGAAATAAGACTTCAGAAAAATGATGGGTTGGAGAGACATATGGGTGATGAATGTTTATAGATCCTTGTTCATGGATTTAACCAAAAACCTCATCTTGGTCTTCACAAACCTGGTCTTGAAATAAAAACCCAGAAAAGGAACAATCTGAAAAACAAATGAATGACTATATTCATACCTTTGATCATACAAACACTTACAAGGTTGCTACAAATTTTCCTCAATTTCATAAAATAGAACTTGATTTTCGTCATTTAAATCCTACTTCATTTACTTTTCATCTAATATATCAACTAATGTTTCTTCTTGCTACTGGAAAGGTTTCTTGTTCAAAGTTTCCAGAATCTCTTCATCCATGAATTATTCCTCACCATATGTATTTTCCAGATTTTGGATAAAACCCTCAAAATGTTCACAACAATTCTCAACCAAAGACAAAGAAGGATGAGCTTCTCTGTATTTTCAAAAAACTTTGAATGAAAATATTTAAGAGAATAAATACTAGTAGATGGAAAACCTTGATACCAATATCTTGCTTTCTCCTCCAAGGTAGCCATGAACATTTTTATCAGGGATTATTCATGAAATTGAACCTTAAGTCTATGCACATGTATGTGAAACTTGACCAAATGAAGAGAGACATCATCTCCTTTCATATTTCTGAATTTTAGCAAATAAGTTTTCCAATCTACACAAGGCATGTGGTTTGGAAATATTGGAATGTGATCTTGATTCATGGGAGCATACCTTGTAGTTGAATTAATTTTGAATATGTAAAGACAAAAGTGGAACTTGAAAATTTGAGTTCTACTTGATTGGAGCCACTAGGTGAATGTTTCATCCTTCATAGGTCTGACTGTTGTTCACCATCAATAGCCAAATTTGAAGCTCTAAAACATTTTTCTCGGGGAAGATGAGACCATTCGGTCCCTGACAATGGCGTAAATATGTTAGCACTCCATAGTTTTCTCCAGGATGAAAGGAGAAAATTCAGAGGTAACCACAGACCTCTTTTCGTTGATAAAATGGTCTTCTTCAACCTGAGTGGGCTCCCTCACTGAGAAAACTCATAAATAAAACTTTTTAATATGATATTTAATAGAGGCCAGTTCTGAAAATGTTTAAATTTTGGTATGGGGATTGTAGAGGATTCTAGGAAAAACTAGTGGTATGATTGTGATCTCCTTGGTCCAACATGTTGATGTATTTTCCAACCAGTTTCATGTACAGAGGCTCAATTAGTACAACTTTGGAATGAACAACAAATTGTAGTATAGTGAAGATGGGGGTATCAAGACATTCATAAAATAGTAGAATAAATGACATGTCATTACTACAACTTAGATAAATGACTATAAAGAAGAAAATACAAAACTTTTGAAGGTATACATATTCCATTTGGAAACATAAATATTTGGTACAGCTAGACATGAGCATATGAAATGAATTCAAGTGCATTTGTTCCATACACCTTCAAATCAGTTTAAGGAAATAACACAATAGGATAACATATAAACTAAGAAGAAACTTTTTCCAAAACATTGATACTTAAGTATCTCTACAACTCTACTGGAATCTCTTCAACATTCAAGTAAATGCATTAATACAGATCACAAGAATAAAGTGAAATAGTTTTCTTGGCAATGGTGAAACCAACGACAACCCTTTCCATATGTATTCATCATCTTATATAGTTCATACATAGAATAACATAATGTCTAAATTCAATTCACATTCCTTAAACTAAAAGGAGGAAAATTGTTGTTCTTCCAAATAGTTTTACTTAAAAGCATAAAACATAAAAGTGTTTTTTTTTTCTATAAAAACAAACTTTTTCTAGATAGACAACCAACATATCTCCGAACATGATTAACATGAAGTAAAATAATAAAAAACACAAAGCTACTTTTTGAGTGTGCAAAAGATTGTGTAGCAACTGCGTAACATCCAAAACTTTGGGCTTCTGAAACTAGCACATGGTAGGCTGGTGAGGAAGTGAGTTGGCTGCCACATATAATCCATGTCATCCTTTTGAAAATCTGACAAGTGGATTCCCTCTAGCATGTGTGTAGTAGTGTGGGCATGGACTGCGTAGCACCTTAGTAACAGATTTCCAACGTTGTTTGCAGAATTCTTTCTAGTCCTAACAAATTTCTTTTATGCCACTAAATTCCACTCCAAAAAATTAAAATCATACTACTATAGCATCAGTAACCTTTGAAATTAACACAAAATTTAAAACCTAAAGTAAGTCTTAATCACCTCCTCTTTCTTTTTCCTGAAGATTTGTTGCTAGAAGGCTTGGCATTGGATGCATGAGGAGTGAGGTCATGTTGTTCAACAGGAGATGACATAGTGGGTTTAATTTCAGTCACAGGCTTAGATTTTATTTTAGGCGCCCTTTTAGGAGAATAAATTTCATCTAATCCTTCATACTTCTTTACCAATCCCCATTCCTCACCGAAACTTTGTTTCATGCTCCCTAACCTTGCTTCCAACGCTAAATTCCTGACAAATAAACTTTTGCATTGCCTCCTCACAGTAATAGACAATTTGATGAAATGTTTGCTTCTCTCAAGGGCCTAGGATGCCTCACGAACTTCATTGTCACATATTTCAAGAATACCCTGGACTAACTTTTTATAACTTTCATTTAGCTTTCTAAATTTGTTTACCTTTTCCTTGTTTTCTTCTATCTCCTCCAAGCATCTTTGATATTCTTTCCATTGATTAAAGAGAGGTTTGCCAGGATCTTGAGCTACCTACTTCATCTATGGCACAAATCTGAATTTGGACATAGAAACCTTAATTAATGGCCCGCAAAGCTCCACTGCAATCTTCCTAGCCTGCTATTTAAATGAAACATGCCTCCCCTTTTCTTTAGCAATTGTTTTTAGAGGGGACTTCACCTTCTCATCTGCTGGTTTGGTTGTCTCCTTCAGGTTCCTATTTTCTCTTCTCAAGAGTGTTGCTTTCACTCGATATTTAGAAAGTCCCTCTTTCATCCTAACCATTTTTGGACTCTCTTTTTCATATTGTATAGCACTTTGTTCAGGTTGTGCTATGCCTTCCTCTTGTTGTGGCTGCATTACTTTCGGTCCCTTCACTTCTTCGTCTTTGCCATGATCTGGCTTGTTTCCTTGTCAGTCTTCAGAAATCTCTACCACTACTTGAGGGGCTACCTCTTCCGCATTATTTTTAACTCTTGACCTTGTCCTAGGTCTCATTACAAATTGATCCTGAACTATATCTTCAATCTTCACTTTAATCATGGTGTGTTGTGCTGATGCCACCTGTACCTTTGCTTCCTTGTTTGTATTCTTATCCTTCATGTTTTGTTTTTCAGTCTTCTTACTGATCTATTTGAGAAAATTAGTTCTGTTGTGATAAAACTCCTTTTCATGTTATATTAAATATGCTTGAGTATTTATGAAATTATTTGCAAGTTTAAACATGGGTTTTTGAGTGTTTTATGTAATTTTTATGTGCAAATTAACATAGACAAATGACTGAATAATAGCATATAACATACATAAACATCACCATAAATAGTATGACAACAACAAATAATGAAGGAGTTCACCCCTCCTTGGCTATGTCTCCGTGGTCTAGCTTCCAATGGCTTGGCCCTCTCTATTATGCTAAAAACTATGAGTACATCGGTTTAAAATGCCTAGAATGCTCCAAAACCTATTCCAATGGCTCCAAGATGCTCAAAAATGCTTGTGTAGCCTCTGTTTGTTATGGCCTTCCCAATCTTCTACTAATCGCACCGTAAATTCCCAAAAATCTGGCATCATCCTACAATTTTTCCCCAAAATGCAATAATGGAGCGACAAATTTTGCCAAAAATTGGGTGAAATTGTCAGACACTTTAAATGTCTACTAATGCTTCTTTTCTGAAAAATATGGACACGTGGGGGACCATGTGCCTAGAGCTAAGTCCAATGACCCATGCCTGCCAATCGAGATCCCACACTACTCTCTACCGGTGGTCATATTGTTTTATTGTGACCGAGGGTTAGCCCCCCTGGACTGGACATACCCCCAAACAGAGCACTATTAAACTTTAAATCAAACTTTTGAACATTAAGGTTAAGCAACACCTGCGATGGTGTATTGGCAGAGACTTTGGAATTGTGTTGGGAGGTTGCAGTTTTAACCCTCACTGCCTCCACCCAGACTTGAGCAATAATTTTGGGGGCCTCCCAGGATCCCACATGGTGCTCTCTAGCTGGGCCACATGTCAACCATGGTTGGCCATTAACCCCTTAATAAAATTACGCCTAATTTCACCCATAGGATTGTGCCACTTGGCACATTGCGATTCACAGAAACTTTTTGACTATTCAACCTGCCACATACACCTACTGAGTCAATTCCATGTCAGTAGTATGGACTACTGACTGGGTTGTCAATTCTTTTGAAAAACTCGCTTGTTTGGGAAAGTGAATAGAACATGATTATGAGAGCATACGGTTTCCGTTTCATGCGAAACAACTTGTGTTGGATTCACGATGCCGAGAAATACATGTTCATCCAAGTTCAACAATGATCCAACAACTTTGAATTTTGAGCTATTTTTTGATCACCTGATCATTCCTCCCCATTGGAAGCCTTTTGGACCCCAAAAGACTACTTTCAGTTGTTCAGAAAGTGAGGGTACAATTACCTCACCTTTCCAATTTGGATACATTTAGCCTTTGAAGGATTTCTTCCTCTGAGCCCCACTCGAAGGTAATCCACATTCCCTCATTTTGAAGACCTTGTTCTTCTATCAAGAATAGTGTCTTGTTGTAGTTCATCAAGGTATTCAGGAGAAAAATCCTCTATGGAAGGAATTTGGACATTTTCTCCTTGATATCCAATTAAAGGAGGCTCATACAACCTTAATTTATCAACATTAATGGCAACATAAATTTTCGTATATGAAGTCAAATCCAACCTGAAGGCATTGTTACCAATCTTTTCCAAAATCCCGAATTGACCATATGTAATTGGTTTTAGTTTTTTACCTTCTCCTTGGAGCCTCTCTTTGCTAATTTCAAGCCAAACTTCATCACCAACTTGGAACTTTTGATCTACACGATGCTTGTCGTGCCTTGCTTTGTACTTGCCTTGGCTCTTTTCAAGTTGTTCTTGAAATATTTGGTGTACCAATTGGATTTGTTCAATGAACCTTATTTCTTTGTCTATTTCACTATGACCATCAATAAAAATGTATTTTCTGAAAATGAAATCCAAAGGAGACTCAGGCAAGTATCCAAAATGTTATCCTCCACAATATCCCAATGCTGAGAAGGGAAATTGAAGGAGGTAACATTTTGGCACTATTGCTGAGCAAACAACTGATATATTATTCCTAGGATTAGTTCTACAAGTGCATTCAAGGTTGGCTCTATGTGTGATAGATTTCAGTATTCGAAGAAGGCAGATTTAAAAAATCACATCAAGTTCAAGCTGTAAAACTTTGGATCCTAAAAGACACACAAGGTCAAATCCTAACTCAAATCCACCTCTAGTTGTTGATGATCCAGAGAAACTACTGAGAAAACTGAAATCTCCTCATCTTGAAAGTGGGGCTCGTAAATTGGTAAGGAATACTTATTTTCCTGATCAATTTTTTACTTATGAAGATCTTTCTTTTGGTATCCAAATTGAGTTATTTATTTTCCGATCAAATTCTAAAACTTTCCTTTGAGAGGTAGTATTTGACCCTATTAAGTTTGATTCTTACTTGCCTCCTTCTAAATATTTTTTTTCTATACCTTTTGCTAAATCTCTGTTTTCTAAAACAGATCATGAGATTTGGTCCAACATTGATAAGCTCCAAAGCCTAGCTGACTGGCTTCAGATCACCACTAAAAAGGCCTAGATTCAATATCAAATTGAAATTTTGTCTACTGCTACATCCTATACCATACCTCCAAATACATCAGCCGCCACATATGTTATTGTTAATCTGCTACTACCCATTGTAGTTCCCATACAACTTCCTCCCATAGCCATGGCAAGGTTTTCTCCTCTAGTATTGCCTAGTCAACTTACAACTCTACCTCAAAACTATGGCCAAAGACTTCCTCTTTTTGATGGAAATTATGAAATCACAAGGCAGCAGAATGTTGACAAACTAGTGCATTTCATCAATCTTGAAGAAGTTGATGATGAAGATGCCAAAATGACAATTATAGCACAGAGCCTTTTTGGAGATGTTAAAAAGTGGTTTCGTAGTTTGGCAGCTAATTCCATCAATAACTCTGAGCAGCTGATAGAGTTGTTGTTAGCCTGGTGGAAAGAGAAGAAGGATCCATTACAGATTTTGGATGAATACATTTCCATGAAGAGAAATCTGAATGAGACAATGCAAGAGTTCACACCAAGATTCAATCTTGTGTACAATTCCATCCCTAATGACATGAAACCTCCCCCTGGTTTAGCACTCCTCCACTCTCCTAATTCCTTTGACCTAGACATGGCTTATCATCTTAGGGAGAGAGATCCTGCCACTTTAGAAGAAATGCAGAAGAACGCAATGAGTGTGGAGGCTAATTTATTGATCAAGAAGTCCAAATTAAAATTAGAGAAACCAGAGAAGAAAGTCACCATTGAGGAGGAGTCCTCCACTTCTTGTGATGGTAAACTTGACACTCTCATAAATTACATGGAAAGAATGATGGATAGAATGGCCATTGCAGATCGACAAGTGGAGCCTTCAATAAGTAATCCAAATTATCGGGAACAACAATAGTCATAATTTAGAAACAAGCAGAAAGAGCAAAAAAATCAAGATCCTTAGGGACAAATAAGAACTCCATTTTAGGAAAATTACACTCAAGATCTTGAAGAAGATTATTAGAAGAGATTGCTTAGAAAAACCATTTCTTTGAGGAAGATCAACTACCTATCTTTTTGATAGAGGAAGATTAGTTCTCTCAAGATACTCTTGCACCAAGTAATCAACACCTTGTCCTTGCAAATGATGATTCATGGATAGTGAAGACTAAAGAATACCAAAGGGGATATTAGAATGCTCGTAGCCATTTGCAGAAGTAGTACAATTTGAGGAGTAGGAATTTTCCTATTACTTTAAATCAGAAAAGGAAAAATTCTCAAACAGATGCACAAGACAAAGAAGCATCTCTTGCAGATCAAAAGAGATAAAAGGATATCATTATTCTAAGTTGGGATAAAGACAATGAAGCTTCTAATAGGGATGTAAGGAAGGACAAGGAGGCTCAAAGTGAAGGTCAGAGAAAGGAGTCTCATCCCAAAAGACAACCTGAAAATAAGGACACCACTACAAAAGAGGTAGACAAGAAATCCAATATGTTTAGTTTAGAGAATGAAATTTCTAAGTTGAAAATTTCGATTCCTCTAACTGAACTAGTCAAGAATGATAAATACAAGTCCCATATTGCTAAGATGTTGAAAGTAGATCAGATGTTAGATACAGTTAATGTTGCCAATGATGAGTCTGCAACTCTGTGTGGTCCAACTGTACAGGGAAGTCTAGAGGATAATGAAGTCCCACCATTCTATCTTAGTCAAAAACTCCATGAGTTTATCCTCCATAATGCCATGTTAGATTCTGAGGCCTCACATAAACTTATGCCAAAAGTGTTATAGACATTTTTGTGCCTTACAGCATGGAGCATGAAATGTCAATAATCTGAGGAATCCAAAGTCCCTAAACATGTTGTTCCTACCCCTAGAGGAACAAGGTCAGCAAACCACAGCACTTCAGATCAGTTCTCCACTGAAAAACACTCAAAAACAGGTCAATTTTGGATCATAGCAACTGCTCCACTGAGCATCTGCGCTGAATGTCAACTGCTCCATGGTGTACCTGCGCTGAATGTCAACTTCATCAAAGGCTACCTGCGCTGAGCGAGTTTGGACATGTGGAGGAATCTTTCCTCAATGTGTCAGTGCCTAGGAAGCTTCCAAAATGACACTTGGATCAAAAGATTCGCCTAAGTGAAGAGTAAGAGGTTCTAAAACTCCGAGTGGAAGGTAGAATCTCCGAGTGGACTCAAGAACTGAAGAACAACTGGGGTTGAAGAGGACAACAGTCACACATCAAGCTGACTTATCTTCACTCCAAAACTCTATATAAGGATCTCATCCCATGGGATCTGGAGGCCGGAATTTTGTGCAAAGAATTGCTGTTGGTTTACAGTTGAGAGTATTGGGTGATTGCTTGAGGGAGGTGAAGAGGAGATTTCTTTCCGTCGGGAAGGTGATGCTGGATTGGGCCTCTTATGGTTGTATCACCGCCTGAACCTTACTTTCTTCCATTAATAAAGCATTTGAGGTTCTTCTATTCGCATGTGTTTCAATGATGTATTGTCTTACTTGCGTATTTGATTTATGCTAATCCTTGGATCAATTATGAATGCATGCTTCTTGTAGTTTCCTTTTCTCGTCTTGTTTGCAGGATCTTGTGTAGCTGGGCCCGTGAGAAGACAAGGAGCTGGGAGCAAGCAGCAAAGAGAGAAGATTGGATCGACCATTCGCGCAAGACATCGGTGAGTGGATCTCTTCCTTTCCTCTTTTGCATGTCATAAAGAAGTAATCTTAGATAGCTTTGCTTTGACTGTTGCTAAGGAACTATCACCCTTAGAGTGGGATAGGGTCATTCCGTGTTGGATACTTTTCCCCACAACAGACTGGCGACTCCGCTGGGGATCGTGTCTTGTTGGTAGCTTGTGTTTCTTGCTATTCATTTCCTAAACAAAGGGAGTACCGAATCGAACTGCATTCGAATCCTTCGAAGGCAAAGTAGAGGGCAGCTACTCTAGCTCAGTTCTGGGCATGTTTATGATTTGAAGAGCTGATCCACAAGGACTCTTATTAGCTCTTTGTGATAGTGTTCATCTTCCTTTAATCATCCTCTAGTGTATACCTGGTTGGTAGCCTCTGATTTGGCCTAAAACAGTTGATTTTTGAGCAATCTGTGACCCGGAACCAAAGAGAAACGAGAGTTTCCTCTTCAGCGCTGCTGCAGTGAAGGCTCTCTGCGTTTCAACGCAGGTCCCGAAGGGCCTACCTGCGCTGAATGTCAGATTGACAGTGCAGAGCCTGCGCTGAACCAGTTTTGCATTGTGCAACTGGGGTTCCCTGCCTTCTGTTGCCCAGTTTTCAGTATTGTTTTTGCAGCCTGTTGTCAACCTGTATACCCATCTGAAACTATCTTTCTTTGCCATCATTCCGCCTCAGTTGTATGAAGAAACCGTGATTGTTCTTATTGTATTTCTTACTTTCATTCACAGTTTCCCGTAGCGAAAGTGAACTAGTCTTGCTGTGGCCTCTTGAATCTAGACCTGTGATAAAGTGTCGTTGTGATTCTAAGAGCTAGTTTATTGCTGTTCATAGCTGCTTGAGCATTTGCTTTCGTTATATGGTTTGAATTTCAGTATTTCTTGTGTTGAAACGAGTGAATCTTAAGGTGTTCTTTTGATTATTGGACAAAAACTTGTTTGCTTTCGCTTGAAATTGAATTCGAAATTATACAACAGCTTTCTTTTTGTAATACATCAACATTAAGGAAGAAGAAAAGAAATACTTGCATTGTGCATGTGCATTTTGACAGTTTGCATGTCGATTTAGGAAAAGTGCATCAGTGTGTGCTCTATGATCTGTGTGAAAGGATGATGTCTTTCTTTTCCCTCAGTAGTTAAGATTTTCATAAGTTGAAAGAATTGAAAAAGCTTGCTTATCATTCTTAGACTGCATTTAGGAGTTGTATCATACATCACGTGGTGATCCATAAAGGCAAACTGCTAAGCAAGATCAACCTAAAATGAACTGAATTTACATAACAACGCTTTGAAACATAACGAAACACAGTAGAGGTCTAGGTAGAGACGTGTTCCGGCGTCGTTAAACATAGTGACTGTCGATCTCTACGAAGGTGGGTGATTCCTCCTGAGGGACGATAGCACTAATACGGACTTGTGCTCCCGCGTACCGTCGCGTATATTGGGAGACCCCTATAGGAACAAAGCCTTTATCCATAGGAAGCCGTGTCGGCCGCCCTACTGATCGCGATGCAGTGAACACAGCATTCACGAAGATCGACCACTCGTACCGTAAAACGTATTCTGTGGTTTCGCGAAAGGTTTGGCACACCCTCTGCCTAGAACTCCAGAGTAGTTTCTTTTGGCCTTTTTCAAACTCTATAACTGAAAAAGTCCATCCGAGCATTTGTCACTTCGGGCTCGTTAATACATCGAAGGAGACTAGAGTCATCTTTAGCTTTTTCTCGACTCTTAAAAAGTGAAAAAGCAAGTTGTGTCTAAAGCGTCGTCATATAAAATTCATTTTAAACGGAACATAATCACCCCTTATTCCTGCGTTGATCTTTAGGTTGAGAACATGGAACACACCAACCAAGGGATTCCACATGATGGGAATCCTAGCCCTTTCTCCTCTTGGGGAGAAGTTGGTGCGCCCCACATGGCCACGTTGTCGCTTCCAGGGCTGACGATTGGCCTGCCAGTTTGGCTATTCTCAACCGTTGTAGTTCAGAACACCACGGTTCCTGAACAGTCGAGTCAACAGTTAGACCAGTCTAGAGCTGCCCTCCAACCTTCCGCTTCTTTTAAGTCTTCCTCCGATCCTTCCTCTTCGAAAGGTAGAGCCGCCGAGAGCAGAGCTCCCGCGGAGAAGAAGGAGACCGATCTTTCCTCTTCGAAAGGTAGAGCCGCCGAAAGCAGAGCTCCCGTGGAGAAGAAGAAGGAGAAGAAGAAGAAGGAAAAGAAGCAGAAGGAGCCAAAGGCGGCTGGGGGCAAGCAAAAGACATCTAACCAAAATCCACACACGGCACAGACCAGGCCTAAGTCGCCATGTGTCATATGTAAAGGAGACCACTTCCACCGTGATTGTCCCAGTATTCCCCGGATACTAAGGGACTGGTCCCCTCGTTTGCACAGTTCGGAAGCATCAACCTCTGACAGCCAGGTTGAATGCTTACCATCGACCAGCGAAAGTGAAGGTTCTAGACAACGAAGGGGAGCGAGATTCCCCTGCGAACTGTGTGAAGGCAATCACACCCTCCGCCGTTGTCCCTTTTTAGACGAAGCAAAGAGAGTTTTGGAAGATCAACCGGTTGCACCGTTGCTACTTCCTCCTGGATACCAAAAACTCGCGCCAAGTCCTTCGTCGGTTGAAAATACAGCTGCCCCGCTCATGTGGTCAGCTGAAGCGTCAGTCACTGAAAATGAACTTACTGAATCCGGACCGGACGAAAGTCCAAAGGTCGAAACGGCAGTTGACCCGGTTCTCCCTTCAGAAGTTTCGTCTTCAAATGACACCGTCACTGAAGATTCATCTTCGGCTGACACCCTCACCGAAGAGAGTAAGGATGACACCATCCAGATTCTTTTCATCAACACCGATTCTGATGAGCATCAGGGCAATGCGCCCACTCCTTTATCGCAGGAAGGAGCATCGTCAGGATCATATCCGGCCGTATATTCGGTCCCACCACCAAGCAACCTGGTTGTGTCCTTTGATTGGAACCAACTAGGCAGACCCCGGTTACCAGCCAGTATACCGTTCAGAATTATAGTCCAAATATACAGAATGGTGATGGCTGGAACTATCATTGATGAAGGGGCGTCTGTGAGTATCCTATCCTCTATTGCTTGGAAAGCACTGGGTTCGCCAGCGCTTTTGCCTGAGATAAGGAATCTCTCGGGTTTTGATAAAGGAACCAGTCGACCATTAGGGATACTACCTAATGTGCCTATTACATTGAAAGGGAAGGCTGTCAAGATGAACTTGATGGTCGTCCAAGGACCCTTGGATTATAACCTACTCCTTGGACGAGACTACATATATTGCATGGGAGCAATAGTCTCCTCACTCTTTCGAATAATGTGTTTTCCACACGAAGGAAGAATGGTCAAGCTCGTAGACCAACTTTCATTTCCGGGATCACGCATCGCAAATAGTCACATACCAACCCTGAATGGTCTTTTCGATCAAGAAAGGTCTCCACCCCCGGTTCTTCTTCCTGATGAGTGCGAGTGATTCGGGAAAGTAGGGCTGGAACCCAGGGGGCATGCATCCTGGTCTGCTTTGGGCAGAGAAAACCTTGGGTATAAAGTAGAATTTCCGCGGGAGAATATGACCAGTCCGTACCCCGTCCCCTCCTTCATCTTCGTAAGAGAAAGAGCCGGCAAGAGAGTCCGGCTCTCATGAAGAAGAAGGGGTGATTGGGAGTGGGGTTGTTCTGGAAAAAGATTCTTTTTGTTAAAGTTAAGTGTTTGACGGAGCAACGTCATTCACCGTTGTCTATTTCGGTAGGCATCGCCGAAGAAAGTTTTGTTTGAAAGGATTAGCAGAACAATCTTTGGGTAACCTGAAAGAGGTAAGCCTCACCCGTTAAAAACAGGGTTTTTTGACGGATAAGTAGGGGCGACCTTGAAATTAGACTTTATACCTGGGGGCATGCAAACCTCTTGGAATGCAAGCACGGGCGGCTATTTTGTTTTTAGTTTTTTAGGTCCTCCCTTTAAACCTGTAGGTCTAACCCGTTAAACTCGTAGGATTAGTCGATACCCAGCTTGCACAAAGAGAGGATATGGAGCAAAGCGTAGTGAGATGAAGCTCCTTAAAAAATAGCGAGCTCTAGGAGACCTTCCTACTTTATGACTGGTAAAAACGAGCAGTTTTGGCAAAGTTCATGCTCGTTAAAAAATAAACGCAAAAACGAGCAGTTTTGGCAAAGTTCATGCTCGTTAAAAAATAAACGCAAAACCGAGCAGTTTTAGCAAGAGTTCATGCTCGTTAAAAAATAAATGCACCTGTGAGCAAGCTTCCCCCAGAGTTCAAGCTCATCAAGAAAAAATGAACCGGTAAATAGCCATTTGAGACCGTAGATTCATCAGCCATAAAAACCTTGGTCGTGTTTGCACCGTCACCTCCACTCGTCATTTGGCCGATCATTCACATCCACTTGATTGTTTACCTATTTTGAGGAATAGCTGCGAAGAGTGATTTCACTTAGCCATCCTTGTAACATTGCCGTGATTGGAAAATTCCAACCTGTACCTGGAATCTGCTGCTATCCCTGTTTATCACTCGTTCCTCAAAATACGAGTCTTCTTTGAGCTCTTTTCACTGACTCGTAAAATATGAAAAGTTTGCCGAGTTTTGGCCTTCCAGCTCGTTAAAGGGACCGGAAGAGCTATCCCTCCTCTAGATTTTAATCTTTTTGGACCTGAGGGATTATTGCACAAAAAGATCGAGCGCTTGTCTAGTTCGGCTCGATAAAGCTATCGAACATTCATCCCTTCTGTATTGTTTTATACTTTTTCGGACTTAAGGGATTAGGTGACGAAAAAGGACCTTTGGAGTTAACTTTATGTACCCTTTTTAGACTCTCTAAAAATGAAAAGGACCGAGTTGTCTTTGTCGCTAGGCTCGTTAAAAATATTGAATAGCGACAAACTTGTCTTTAGACGAGAACGAGTTTCCCTATCGCTAGGCTCGTTAAAACATAGCGATGGGCTTGCCCGAAGGGCAGGTTATAGAACAAGCATATGTTATCCTCCTCAAGCTTGACAAAAATAAAGAGGTACTGGTCAGAAATGACTGGGGAAAAATTGGGAGAACCTCAAAGCTTAATGGTAGCAAGTCGCTCTTGAACATGACACTTTTGCCTCCGTAAAAACATCGGGTTGGGTTGTTTTCATTCGCCGGTCCCTTCACCATGGTCCCGCCATACCATCCACATTTGGGGTAATGCTACCGATCCATCACATCAGTGTCGTTATATGTTCAAGAGATGTCATTCAGAGAGTGTCAACCGGGTCCCATCCACTGCCATACATCATCTTTCATCCTTTCATGACCGCCACCCTGAATCATATTTCACAGATCGTTTTCACCATCATCACAATCACTAGCTCCGTTCTGTGTCACTGATGTGGGATTCATTAAGGCCCTCCTTTGACAGATCGCTTCTTGTCGACATCAGCTCATTATCCAAGAAGTTGATCTAGGAACACCCCCTCAGTACTTTGAAGCTTGCATGCCTCAATGGCAAGTTTCTCACTTCCGGCGACAGGTATACATTAATGACCTTCGACCGGGAGACTTTGCGTGGTGTTCGACGCCAAATCCTATATTCATGCCACGTGAATTGTGCTGCAGTACCTTGAGGGTCATCATCATTATCGGTGATTCCTCTCGCGCTTGTTAACAGTTTACATTATTGACTGGTAATCAAGCGATGTCTTTCCATGTTCGACTCCAAGAAATTCTCACATGGATCGACCTGTACTTAGAGTGAAGATCGGACAAGTTTGAAGACCCGGATCTAGTTTCATCCATCCGGGCTGCGATATATATTCAGGAGATAAAGACATAGACATGTGCAGCAGATGATCATCCTACTAAAAGGATGATAATTTAAGCAGAGAATTATCAGTCTACTATCAGACGATCATCTGTTTATGTACAGAAAATGTATTTATAAAGCTGAGCATGGGAAATGCCCGCATCAGCTAGATCATGAAAGCAGTATGAAAAATAATGTATTGTATTGTATTTTGTTACAGGTCACCTCCCGATGATTGAATGAACTTCGGATCCTCCTAATAAAGCATTTCACCCGATAAACGACCTCATACTTTAGGGGGCAACTGTTATAGACATTTTTGTGCCTTACAGCATGGAGCATGAAATGTCAATAATCTGAGGAATCCAAAGTCCCTAAACATGTTGTTCCTACCCCTAGAGGAACAAGGTCAGCAAACCACAGCACTTCAGATCAGTTCTCCACTGAAAAACACTCAAAAACAGGTCAATTTTGGATCATAGCAACTGCTCCACTGAGCATCTGCGCTGAATGTCAACTGCTCCATGGTGTACCTGCGCTGAATGTCAACTTCATCAAAGGCTACCTGCGCTGAGCGAGTTTGGACATGTGGAGGAATCTTTCCTCAATGTGTCAGTGCCCAGGAAGCTTCCAAAATGACACTTGGATCAAAAGATTCGCCTAAGTGAAGAGTAAGAGGTTCTAAAACTCCGAGTGGAAGGTAGAATCTCCGAGTGGACTCAAGAACTGAAGAACAACTGGGGTTGAAGAGGACAACAGTCACACATCAAGCTGACTTATCTTCACTCCAAAACTCTATATAAGGATCTCATCCCATGGGATCTGGAGGCCGGAATTTTGTGCAAAGAATTGCTGTTGGTTTACAGTTGAGAGTATTGGGTGATTGCTTGAGGGAGGTGAAGAGGAGATTTCTTTCCGTCGGGAAGGTGATGCTGGATTGGGCCTCTTATGGTTGTATCACCGCCTGAACCTTACTTTCTTCCATTAATAAAGCATTTGAGGTTCTTCTATTCGCATGTGTTTCAATGATGTATTGTCTTACTTGCGTATTTGATTTATGCTAATCCTTGGATCAATTATGAATGCATGCTTCTTGTAGTTTCCTTTTCTCGTCTTGTTTGCAGGATCTTGTGTAGCTGGGCCCGTGAGAAGACAAGGAGCTGGGAGCAAGCAGCAAAGAGAGAAGATTGGATCGACCATTCGCGCAAGACATCGGTGAGTGGATCTCTTCCTTTCCTCTTTTGCATGTCATAAAGAAGTAATCTTAGATAGCTTTGCTTTGACTGTTGCTAAGGAACTATCACCCTTAGAGTGGGATAGGGTCATTCCGTGTTGGATACTTTTCCCCACAACAAAAAGCCATTATGGAAAAACCAAGATTAGGTATCACCCGACCATACCATGAACTTTATTCATTTAATTTGGGAAGAGTGAAATGACTTGGCCTTATCAAAGATTTAGTAGTGTCCCTTGACCAAATTCCAGCCAAAAATGTGTTGATGGATGTGCTTGTCACTAATATACCTCCGTGTTTGGAATTTTTCTCTCACAGTCTTGGGGAGAAAAGTTGAAAGGCACCCTACAACTTGATTTCTCGTATGCTACTATACCTGTATTTGGGAAGCTTAGAAAATAGTACCAAGATAAAAAGATGAAATTCATGATTAGTAGCAAAGAGAGACCTAATAATCACCCAATCCATGATGTACACACTGACCTAGAGTCTTTCATTTTGTATAATGATATGAGTCCAGTAGATGATGACAGTTATATTGTTGAAATTTCAGAAGTTTTGGATGTTATAAGTAGTGTATAGGAAGATTTTATTGCAAAAAAAAGAGAAAAAGGATGTAGACTATTTGCAGCTAGAAAATTCACCTGAAGGGATTGTTGAATCAATAACAGAAACATAGATCATTGAGACAGTGAGTCATCCTTCAAAAAGTTAGACAAATCATCCCTCCAAATTTCTGTTTCGATATGAAGAAGATGCTCTTTGGACCATGGAGTTTGATGGTGCATTGGGAAAGGAAGGAGCTAGGATTGGCATGTGGATTCATGGTCCCTTGCATCAATCATGTAAAATTCCTCGAAATGTAAGATTGAGTTCATATAAATTGGATTTTGATTGCTCAAATAATGAGGTAGAGTACGAAGCACTGATTGTTGGCCTTAAAATTCTCAAAAATATGGGAGCAAAGGAAATTTCATTTTATGGCGACTCCGAGTTGGTGATTAAACAGGTAAAAGGGGAGTACCAGGCATTGAAGGATGCGAGCTTATCGAAATGATGTCCTTGACATTATTAAGACTTTTTCAGAATATACATCGTCTTTGATTCCTAGAACTCAAAATTTTATGGTTGATTCCCTTGCTACTGTAGTAAGTATGTTTAAGATCCCCATCCACTCTAATAAGAATTATTTAATTAATGTTAAACATCTTTGAGTTTTCCCTAACAATCTAAGATATTGCTAGGTGTTTTTGGATGACAAACAAATTAATATTTTTTTGTAGATAGAGGATGAATTCTTAAATTCCCATATTGATGATGCATCTGATTAGAATGATATAGAAATTGAGGCTACTGAAGTTGAAATGTTGCAGCTGAAAGACAATAACATTCCTCGAGGTCTCGTGCCTCTAGAAGAGTTATTTTATCATGACAATATTGCCAAAAATCCCACAATGGTCACCATAGAAAAAGGTGTTGAAGATATAAACATTGGTACAACTGACAAGCCCAAGATGGTCAAATTGTCGAAGTCTTTATCCCCTGAGGTGAAAAGTAAGTACATTGCATTGATGACAGAATATTCAGATGTATTTGCTTTGGAATTATTAGAAGCCACTCCACTAGAAGATGAGGAGGATTAATCCAAAATTGTTTCCGTCCATTGAGAAAGAGGAAAATAGAATTTACAAATCTGGTATTATAGTTACTATTTGTTTTTCTGAATGGATGTTTGTGGTGAAGTAAAATTCTAAGTGTGAACAAAAACAATTCCTCTAGCCCACTAGCAGGTCTAGCCACAACCAAGACATTCTATGGAAGATTTCCTTAGGTTAGAAACAATTAAGAGGGCCTACCCCTTAGTATGCTTATCTCGTTTGGTGATGCCCTTGCTTGCTTGCTTCAACTATCTCTCGTTTCCTTCTTTGAACACCTGAAAAAAGTAAACAACAACAAACAACAAGCATGATAATAGACAAATTGTAATTCAACCTACTTAACAAGTCAAGAAACATTAAGCCATAAACATGTGAGATGACAGATTATGTAGGAAATCAATCGATAGTTGCGTATATATTAAGTCAAGAAGAGATTACAACCATTGTCTTGAAGTTGTTGTTATCCTCTGACAGAACCAGGTTCTCACACACTTCCATTAGCCTTCCATGATGGCCTCAAAAATGATAGTTTTAAGGCTCTTCCCTTTAGGCTTCATGCTAAAACAAATTCACACTTCTCTCTCACACACAACTAGAGAGCTACAACTATGAATAGCTTGTTGTTCACTTCAAACATAATTAGCACTAGCACACCAACATCGACACTAGTTTGTGCTTGGGAAAATGGAGGTTTATATAACATGAATCGATGGGAGATGGTTCCTCTTATCATGGGAGAATGTCTTATCTCTTGAGGTAGTTCCATCCTTATAGGGGAAAGGAGCCCAAACTAACATCCTCAACTCAATCCGACTCAACCATTTACCAGACTTCCATTACGAAGCTTCTAGAGCTGGAAGCTTCGGCTCCTTGTTTAAGAAACTTTCCAAAAGAGGATCGGCACGACTGAAACAAATCCCAGTCGCTCTAGTCGGTGCTAGGGATAGTGTTAATACTTGCATATTGGGACGAGGAGGACAAGGGTCATTAGCGTTGGTCTTGTAAACTGGGAAAAAAAAAAGATTTGTGGGAAATGATGCAAAAGGCAATTGTTCTGCTCATGAAGAGGGACACAATGGGAGATTCTTCACGAAGGGAAAGCATGTAGGGTTCACTGTAGAAGTCCTCTAGGATCAAGCAACAAGGAGTACAGGGAAAATGAAAATATGTTGTGTAACAGATGCCCCATAAAGTGTGAAGGCCGAACTAGAGTGAGGGATGAAAATGCTTTATGAATTAGTGCGGGGAACCGAATTCTATCATCGGAAAAACTACAAGCAAGTATAGATACATACACATAACCGAAAAATCTATCAAATGATACATAATCATGGCACAAATGCAGCCATCCAGAGAATTATCATGTAAACAGATCCAGGCATGGGCATAGCCATCCGATAAGGTGGATCATATAGAAACCAAGGTATGGCGTAACCATCCAATAATGAGAAGGACCACATATAATAACTCATGGTATGGTTGCAACCATCCATTTGAGAGATACATGCATATCAACATAATCATGTCACATCACCTTGCAACCTAGACTTTTGTAATCTAAGCCCAGGGTCTTGTGCTCCAACACGACCCGATCAAAGAATAAATTATAACATGTGAATAGATGTGTTGACATCATACATGATAGAAAAACACTTGATTACCAGCCGATGATGTGAATTGTTAACATGCATGAGAGAAACCACCAATAATGAAAATGGTCCTCAAGGTACTATCAACACAATTCACAGAATGTGAAAAGAGGAATTGAAGTCAAACACCCATGAAATCACGCAATCGAAAGCCAATGATGTGAACTTGTTGTTGAGTGGGAATAACTCACCATTAGGGCATGCAAGCTCTAAGGTACTGGAAGGGAGTCTCTCGGTCAACTTCTCGGATAATGAGCTGAAGTCGATAGGAAGAGACCATGTCGAAGGATGTCCATAATGTATCCCACATCATCGACATGAGACAAAAGGGTGCAAAATGATTTGGATGATACAGAGAATCAGGGGTAAATGTCACTGCAGAAGGACAACTCTTGAACATATCAGCGACACGACTAGCAGTTTGGCAGTTTTTCGATCCATAGGATTGGTGGTCATGATGACATGGTAGAGATCAAATGGAAGGAAAAAATGAATGGCCCAACCCAGGAAGGTCAACGATAAAAAGGAGGATATCCCATCCCAACACAAAGCAGAAAGTTTCATGTTCAAGAGTGAGTTGCCAACACAACTGATTAGATTTCCAAATTTCCCCCCACCATTTCTGGTAGGTACCTAATTATTTTTTAATCGCAAGCTTGAAGGGGATTGCATATTCTTGCACTGTAAGTTCATCCTTTGGACGAATTTGACCTAGTAAGTTTAATGAGCCCTAGGAAGGAGAAGCTCATGTTCTTCATGGTGACGAATCCGATGTTGTTTAGTATTTTAACAAGTCTGACAAAGGTGTAACTCGGTATCCTTTTCATGTTTATATATTTTGAAAAAGACACAGAAAAGAAAACTCCACATGGTCTCTTTTCATACATTTGTGTCTCTCGAGCCCGAAAAGGTAGAAAATGATTCTTGAGAGAACCACTTGACCATTTCAATCAAGGAGTACATTTCTCATAAATAGTGGATCCCAGCCCAAAAAAGGGGTAACATATATTGTGTGCACGACATTTCGCATCTGTTAATGAGTTCGAAATGACTAGGCTCAGCTATCTTTTCATGTTAAAAGGGTCCAAAAAGAGCTTGAAAGTAGACCCCCGATTTTATTCTCTTTTATGAGTCAAAAGGGAAAAATACTCGTCAAACTTTTCATTTGAGTTTTACAAGTCGAGAAAAAAGTTGAAACATGACTCGACATCATCGTCGAACATCCATCACCCGTTGCTGTGCAAAAAGGGTAAAGTGCATTATATAATTCTTGAGGCAAAATAGGTCAAAATACTTTAGAAAACCCTAATACTTCATGAAAAACTGAATAAAAGGATGGAAAAGTAAATATTTTTTACCATTACTAGTTTACCTTGATGTGAAAAATGTTTCACCCACTTTTGCCCTAATTTTTCCGAAGTAGATTTTGCGAGATCTAGGAGGTCATTCACCGAGCCACCAGTTGCAGGTAAGAGCTAAGTCCCTAAGCTCCATTTCTATACTATTTATTTCTATTTTCATCCATTTTTTGGATTTCTGAGGGAGGTTTTGGAAAAAAATCCTCCCTCGGTCGACACAAGTTCTGGGAACAAAATCGCACCATCCAAGTGTAATTAAAACACCATATCGCATCGTGAGTGCAACTATTTTTAAAAAAGGTGTTGCAGTGCCATGAACAAGGAAAAACCCATTTTCCTCTCAAAACCACTATTTGATTCCAAATTTTACTGGCCAAAAATGATTATTGACTTGAATACATGGTTTTTCTAGGAAAGAATCATCGAAAATGGTAGACTGGAAAGAATGTGAGCACGCAAATGTGGACACTTAGGTACTGAATGATCCAAATTTCTTGAATGCTTTGAGGAACTGTGGGCTCCTCAAGTTCTTTATCACACTAGGGATGTAGGCTCAACCTGAGCTACTTCGATACCTGATTAGTCTCTGGGACATAAATCAGGAAATATTCATCATTGGTGACCAAGAGCTGGAGTTAGAAACTTTAGACATATATTTCATCATAGGACTGTCTCAGAGAGGCGAACCAATCAACCTATATCAGTCATGACCGATTGGGGAAAGCATATCCATGCTACCTTCCAAACATTGCCTTGAAGCCCTCAAATCCAAGAGTTGAAAGATTGAGATTGCCACTGTGTGAGATCTGACACTAAGAGTGCTACTGTTGACTATCAATAGAGTGGCAAGATCCAAAGTAGTGCATGAGACTAACAAGTTTAAATTTCTATATGTTATTGAATGTACAGCACGGACGATCTTCAATTAGGTGGAAGCCATGAAGATCAACATAAAATGCTAGCTGACAAAAGCTAAGGCGGGGAATCTAAAGCAATTTTTCTTCGGATCCATACTAGTGACCTTTTTCTTGGAACAGGTGTCGATGTTCCAGTACCAGCTGACTGAGGTAGATCAGCCAATTCCACGAGATTCACGGATTTCCTGTTGGAGTCTCTTGATGCCTAAGATCATTGGGGGGTAGCATATGTCTTCCAAGCCCTCCTTCTTTTCATGGCTATGGCGATAGCTAATCCTCATAGACGATTGGCCATACAATCGTACTGTCTTCCTCGGAGATCCAGACATGCCGCTGCGAGATGGGAGGATTTCGATGGTAAAGGTAAAAAATCAATTTTTAATTTTGTGATTTTTTAATTGTTTTTATATATATGTGTTTATAACATTTTGTTTTATCAATGGAGATGTTGGACCAAAGCATCCTGCTGGGATGTCCCCGATAGCGAGACGCGTCATCTGCCAGTTTGATGTCACTCCTTACCAGGAGGCAAGTGACAACAAGGAGGAGATCGCGAGGAACCTTGAGATGTTGACTTGTGGTATCCCAGAGTATGCCTGGGTGGGAGACATCCAACTCCAGTACCAGAGGTATATGGTGGGACTATCAGAGATCCACCGATTTCTAACTCGTGTTGCATGAGAAGTTTCATGCTACCATGATCACCATGATGATTAGTTCATAGGTCCATCATTTACATTTTTTAGGCATGCGTGCCATGGGTATATGAGGCCCGCGAGCCGCTGATGTTATTTGAACACACATATTATTTTTTGGTGTTTTGATGTATCAAACGTTATCACCATATATATATGCTATATTTTCTTGCTTACTATGGTTGTTGGGAACGGGATCCCCCGAGGATAGTTTTGGGGCTAAAAGCCCATGTTCTGGGTCAAATTTTGTAATAAAGTTGTAAAGTCTCCACAATTTGTGGTTTCAGAGGACGAAAGTGTCATGAGTCACAAAGGGTTGTCCGTCCTTATTTTTGTAAAGTAAATTTAGCTATAAAGATCTACCCATGGTCTGCGGACCATGGGATTGTATAAAAAGAGCTAACTAAGTAAGCTCTAAGAAAGTCTTAAAGAGTCATGGGTTGTAGAAGAAGTATTGAGTGATAAGGAGAGAAGTCTAAGTTTTGGGTCGTAGCATAGGTAGAGGCTCTGCATATGAGTGCGCAAAGGCATAAGGTAGAAGTCTGCAACTGAGTGCGCGGACCCTTGTAGCTGTGTGGGCGAGGTAGATAGAGACTGTAATCATCTTAATGTATCGATAAAGAGAAGTATTATACAAAGTCTGTGTCTTTATTTCCTGTTAATGAATCTTCTCATATTGTGAATGAATTTCATTTATAATGCTTATGTGATGCGAAAATGTATGTAATTACATTGGTTAGTCAAATGCAAGTAAGAATATCTGTTTATGTGGTGCTAACTGTGATTGCTTAGTAAGATAATTAAACACTTAAGGATAACATGGGAATCTGTTATATACGTTGCTTTAGCAATGCAAAACTACCTGAACCATAGGTTAGGGTGACACGAAGGCCAATCATTTCCTTTTGCGAAGGTACTAAAGGGTGGAGTAAAGGGTTAGACAGACAGAGCGCTAGAACTTAATGACCTGCATGAAAGTAGGAATAAGAGGAATGAAACAACATCACAACCATCTCAGGGTGTGATAACTTGGTTCCATCATCCCCCCATATTGCTTTGGGTGAGACTTCAGTCCGTGCTCTACAGGTTGATGCCGAAAGGGCTAGTAGTGTAGGGATTTCTTTGGCTAACTAACATTAAACCTGGGTTAGGCCCCACCAAGCTAACAAATGGTTTAGCTGCGGGGACCAAAATCTGCATAAGAGATGTGTGATGTCGTATCACTAGAATCCAACTAAGAAAGATATTGGAGACTTGTTGGATAGGAAGATCCACAAATTTGCGGCACAGGAGAATAGAAACCCATGACTGACCAAGGAAAAGTGGCTGGACAGGTACCTATATACAGAAATACATGAGATATTTTTCTGTTCCTTTCCGGTTGAGCTATACGAGTGGATCACGAAGCTAGCAGATATCCAAGGAAGGTGGAGACTTGATGGTCCTATTGTTTGGACCGTAGAGTTAGTACAAAGATTGGAAGCATCTAAGAACAAGATCACCTACGTTGTTGATCATTGGCTCGATCACATCATAGGAGGATTTGTGACTGAATTTGCAGTCGATACCTCAGTCAACTACAATGAGGTGGAGTGGCGCTTTTTCAAAGGACCGTGAGGTAAGTACTTGAAGTCTTTGAATACCTAGATTAAAATGTTATTATGTGAAAAGTGGGTTATCCAGCTACCTTTAAGTTTGGAGCTACGTAAAGTGGAAAAACTTACAAGAACGAAGGAATAAAGGGTCCTAAATATAGTCCATTAATTTCACCTCCATGACGTGATGAAAAGGTGCAGGCTTCTCCACGAAGTGCTATTTAGTTAATAAGACAAGGATTCCTGCGATTTCCACCTTCACCCACACCACCTCCAAATTCACCACCATCGCCTGCAACTTCACCCATACCACCTCCACCTCCACCGCGGTTCAGCATGGCAAATTCAATGAAGCTGCTTTTGTTTAAAGGCTTCGGAAGTGAGGACCCAAACCAGTTTTGGTTTGTTGTAAAAGCTGTATGGGAAGCTCAAGGCACGACAGATGATCACTTGAATAAGGAAACACTAGTTAGTGCACTGCAGGATCACGTGCTAACCTGGTACATTTAGTACTCTAATGATAACCCAAACACTGGAGTGGTAGACATCCAAACCATGCTGAATAAAGAATTCAGTAGGCCTAAATCTAAGGCACAATCGATTGTGGGGTTCAAATAAATTGTGATGAAGCCAGGCGAGACATCTTGGGAATTAGATCAGAGGTTGAAGTGTCAAATCTGCGAAGCTAATATCAACTTAACAAACAAACAACATCGCGAGCGGTTTGTCGCTTCACTCCTGCCACATCTAAGGGTTACACTGTCACAACAAAAGATAATGACTCAGGTAAAGGCCTTGGAGATTGCAATGAGACTGCATGAAACACTAATGCAAGATCCAAATCTAGGGGTTTAGCAGATACATGCACAGTTGAAAAATATTTTCCTTGAGATGAAAAGTTTGAAGTAGGACAGAACAGTTCGACCAGAGGTGCGCGAAGAGGTATGGTTCCTGAAATGCAAGGGTCAGGGGCATGACAAAGATAAGAGAGTATGGAATGGATCAGGTTATTTTGGATTTGGGGTCAAATGTGAACGTCCTACCAAAGCAGACTTGGGAAATGATGGGGAGACCTGTGCTGCAGTGATCCCCGATTCAACTAAGGATCCCAAATCAGCAGAATATCATCCCCATGGGGCAGCTACAAGGGCTGATTGTAGATATTGAAGACGTGAACGCACTAGCTAACTTTGAAGCAATATAAATTGTGGATGATAGCAACCCCTACCTTGCACTCCTTGGAATTGATTAGGCTAATGATATGAAAGGGGTAATCAACCTAAAGAAGCAAAAGATGATATTTGAGAAGAAATCGCTTCGCGTAATAGTACTCCTAGATCCTACTGAAAGACCATGCTATACTAAACCTGTCCGTGATTATGAGAGCGACGATGATCTGGACTATGTCTATAAGATAACAGCGTGAGACCAAGATTCGGTGAATCCAACAGCACATGGATGAATTACATGGGATCGTGAGAGTTCCTGCACCTTGGAATCTGATGAAGAATTAGAGTGCTGACAAAATCAATTACATGAAGTAACCACAATGAGTTGTAACATGATGACCTGGTCACTACACTGTGTGTTGTCAGAGGTAAGAAATCTGCCCACTTATGATGGAATGAATGATGTAGATATATATTTGGGTGCATTTGAGAGGGAGGTACCAGAGAAGTAGCACTTCCAAGCTTTGGATTGGGCACTACGCGTTACGCCTGCAAGGTGGTGGGGTACGTATAAGGGTAGCTTTGATGATTGACGTGAATATAGGAGGATGATGAGAACATGTTTTGGGAAGCTGAAGGTACGACTAATAGACAAATATGATGGGCAAGATGATCCGTGCGTGCACTTGGCCATATGGGCTCAAGCTTATGGAGAGAGGCCCCAACCTGAATGGGTGCACTTGTTTTGTCACACCCTGGATGTCATCTCGATGAACTGGTACTTAGAAACAGAGCTCTACCATGGTATAGGTGAACAAGATATTCTGCGTGAGGGATTCATAATGACATTCAGATTTGAAGATGGGGTTGACTGTATTGACGAAGCACTACAAGAAGTAAAAGAAACAATCTTTAGGATACCGCAGGATCCTTTGGACATGATTCAACCTAATTGGCCTACTCAGTTGATTCATGTGTTGAAATGTTGTAATGTAACCAATGGAGAAGAAGATGAGGATCCGCGAAAGGTTAAAATCCCTGAAATGGAAGGTCACCGCGAGGTTGAAGGACCGCAGATTCAGAATCCTGATATAACCGTGCCACTAAAAATGAAACAGGTAAACATTGGTACAGAGGTAGAGCCCAAATTCACAAAGATTGGATATTACTGGGATGACGCAATGGTGGATAAGGTCGGTGAATTGCTTCGTGAATACCAAGATTTATTCACTACCAAGTTTACGAATCTAAAATGGATAATTGAGGACCTAGGTGCTATGAATATCATGTTGAAGCCTGACATGAAGCTGGGTAAGCAAAAACCTTACCATCTCAATCTGAAATATAAGGAGAAGGTCTACTTAGAGCTAGAAAAGGTGCTCACAGTAGGCATCAATGAGTTCGTAGAAGAATCTGATTGGGTAAGCCCAATGGTGGTGCAGGAAACGAAGTAGAAGGATGAAATAAGGATATGCATAGATATCAAGAAGTTGAACGACACTTGTCTACATGATCCCTTCTCGACTCCGTTCACTAATGAAGCATTGGAAAATTTAGGTGGCTAGGAAGCTTATTCCTTCACTGATGCATTCTCTTGGTACCATCAGATCAAAATCGCGTCAGAGGATAGGAGCAAGACAACCTTCGCAACTGAGCTGGGGTGTTTTTAGTACACTGTAATGCATTTTTGACTGAAGAATGGGCCTGCGATTTTTTTGCGTGTAGTCGTTGCTGTGTTCAAGGAATTTATTCATAAGTTCCTGGAAGTGTACTTCGATGAATAGACTGTGTTTGGGCTGGTGAAACGCAATGTCGCAAGTTTACACTTGATGCTAGATACTTGTCAAAGATACCAGATCGTACTCAATCTAAAGAAATGTATGTTTTGTATTCCTTTTGGGACTCTAGTGGGTCATGTGGTTTGTAAACAGGGATTGATGGTAGATCCCATGAAGATTGCAGTTATACTTAACTTGGAAGCGTCGAGGAGTTTGAAGCAGTTGCGCGCTACCCTAGGACATACTAGATATTACACGAAGTTTATCAAAGGCTATGCCCAGATCACCGTGCTTATGGAGAAGTTGTTAAAAAAGGATGCCACATTCTGCTGGAATGAGGACTGTAATAAAAGCTTGGATGTATTGAAAGAAAATATGGTCCACCGTGCCGATCCTAGTCTTCCCGAATTGGAAGAAGGAGTTTCATGTATGTATAGCACTGGGAGCAATACTGACACAGGCTAGTGAAGGAGACTTGGACCATCATATAGCATTAGAAAGCAGAAGGTTATCCAAGGTGGAGAAGAACTATTCCACCACCGAGCGTGAAGGGTTAGCCATGGTATACGTGCTCCAGAGGTTTAGACACTACTTTCAAGGAGGCCACTTTAAGATGTATACAAATCATTCTGCTTTGAAATACCTGGTCAATAAGCCTGTATTGGGGGGCAGAATCTGCAAATGGTTGTTATTGTTCTAGGAATATGATTTTGAATTTATTGTGAAACCTAGATAACTAAACGTGGGACCAGACCATCTGTCATGCATCAAAATGGAGAAGAGCCCACTAATTTGGAACAGGGATTGCCTAATGTGCAGCTATTTGTAGTGTGCATCGCGGATGGTAATTTTGAAGATCTGATACACTTCCTAACGTTAGGAATTGCCTCGGAAGGATACACCATCCAACAAAAGAAGGAGTTGGTGGTGCGCACATCAGACTTTTCTATCATTGTCGGGAATCTGTATAAAATGGGGTCCGTTGAGATATTATGATGGCATGTATAGGATTTTGAAAGGAGTAGTATCCTTGCAGATGCTCATGGGGGTGTCGCGGGAGGACATAATGTAGGGAGAGCGATTGTGCAAAAGATTCTACCCATAGGGTTGTGGTGGCAAACCCTCTGTTATCACTCAGGTTGTCCCTTTTGACTCCCAAAGGGATACGGCCGAGGTAACCACAAATCAATCTTTGGACTGCAGGTCCTAGCCTACCTGCAGTCAGAGAGGGCTCTCTCTTTAGGATTTAGCTTTGTTTAAGGGATGATTTTAGGCTAGATATGATGCACATGGGTTTTGTTTAAGTTTGGTGGGATGGTTGATCTATTCAAGCAAAGTTGGCATACAAAGTGTAAGAAGTTCAAACCATTGGGCATGGAGTCAATGAATGTGAACTAAAGGGTGTGTTTTCCTTGGCAGAAGAGGGGAATATGGAGCAGGATAGCTACGCATGTCACAATGATTAAATGCTGGAACAAGGATGAAATGGAGGTTAGGGGATGAGAGGTAATTAAGGATCTCTCATCTAGCCAAAGAGGGAAAGTGGATGAAGACTATATAGGAGCAATGAAGGATTCCTAAACAGCATTCAGAAATGAGAAATAGCTTAAACATGATCAATTAAGTATGCATATTTATCACTAATTCAGAGGAAAACATAGAAAAGTTACAAGAATTGAGCACAGAGGGCATGAAAGCCTAGTCTGAACTATTCCTTCTTCCTGCAACTTAGATTATGATATACAGATGATACAGATACATATAAACTAATAAACAGAGGGAGGAAAGACTTATTGGACCATGAGAAAGCACGAGAATTCCATATCAAGCTCTTCAGCCATTGAAAGCACAACCAGCCAGTTCAGATGCAAATATTCCAGCAATATTTGATTACAGAAGTTCTTAAGATTATAGCGCAAGTCTGGAATGAGAAATACAACCAACCAACCCTTTACACTATCCAGAGGGTGGTATAAATAGAGAAAATATCTACAAAATATCTACAACAGCAGATCTGATAGTAGATCTGGAGAAATGAATGCTTCTAACCTAAAATTTATTGCAAATAAATGAAAGAATGCCTATCTACCAGCTGCGCAGGGACTGCAGCAATAAGAATGAATAAATTATTGGTCTTTTGAGCAATGCACTGGCACTTCTGCAATAACTGTGCCTTGGGACTTGCTGCGCTGCTCATATGTGTCTTTGTACACTGTCTCTGTAAAATCTGGGCTTTAAACACTTGAATTGCCCCTCTAGGCGGTTCTGCTACTGTAGAGTGGCTTTAATGCTCATAACTGTGATCTGGTGGGCTTTGACGGCTCTGAGCTGCTTTATTGACTTTGATGGGGGCCTCTTTAATGTTCTGCTGCTTCGGGCTGCTGATATTTTGATCTGATACTCTTTGCCGCTTCCTCTGATACACTTTGACACTGAATCAGGCCACTTTCTCTCTCTGATACTCTTTAACTGTCTAATCGCCCCTTTATCTGCCATTTAATGCAAGAATAACTACTGCAAATGCTTCCGTAGCGTTTGGGATGCTATTGGCGCATGGCCGATCAAAAATGGTCCTTAAACTGATAAATTTGCAACACTGGGTTGAATAAAGGAGCTCTGGCGGCATGCCGAGGAGAAATCCCTGCATTTGGAAGTATTTGGGCCCGGAGCGATCTCAAAATGGCCAAGGAAGGCATCGCTCTTTTACAGTTGTGGCAAGCGAGAGCACTGTACACAAAACTTTAAAAATGGCCCTTTTATTATAATACAAAAATGCTTTCAAAATTGTGAAAATTCATGAAATTTGGGCGCAGGCAGCAACTATTCATTTTATTAAATTCTGGCCATTGGATCCGACGCGAGCCGATCCAACGGCTGGCGCTAAATCGCAATATCGGCGTCGGGCGGACCGGGGGGTGGCACATAAACAATCGTCGAAACTGTGTGGACCCGATATGCTATAGGCCCTTCCTTTTATTTGGAATCGCGTCTAGCCCATTGGCGATGTCATATCGGCGGTCTTACAAAAATTTGGTTTGCGGACTCGAAATTCCTTTGTGCCCATTTTTAATGGAGATCGGGTCTGAACCATCGGAACCCATCATATCGGCGGATTTACATTTGAAACGGGTCCAATGGACCCGAAATCCATTTCAATGCCCTTTATAAATTATCGGCTCCGGAATATCGGAGACCTCCCTTTTCGCTGTGCCCGGGGACCTCACGGACTCGATAGCTTTTACAAAACCAGCCTTTATAATATTTAGGTTCCGGAATATCTGAGCCAAACATAAGGGGTGTTCGCCGATCAAACATGGGCCGTTGATTTGGTGAAGGCGATGGACAGCAGAGATTACGTCGGCATTTCGCTATCGGTGGGGTCAAGGGGCTGCCATATAGAAACGCCGAAAGCCATCGGACCCGAAATATATTTATGTCGCGCTTTATTACTTTTCGGCTCCGCTGGTCGGAGCCATATGGGAGCGATGCGATTAAATATGGGCCATTGATCTGGGGCCCAAATGGATGGCTGAGATTTGGTCGGCGATTCGCTGTCGGAGCAAGCTGGGGGCGGGACATTATATACATATGACTGCCGATGCGATATCGCAATCGGCGATCGGTGGACCATTTGTCGGGCTTATATACATTGTTTGCAACCATGCGATATGCCGATCGACGAAATCGCAATCAGCCTTTATTGATCGGACTCCCATATATGCATTGTGTTAACACACAACTCCCCTCCCGACTGCGATATCGCATCGGAGGGGGCCCAAATAGAACTCTTTTGTGATCGGAGCAAGGCCCAAGGTAAGTGATGCGGGCTTTTATGATCAGAGGCAGAATTTATGATGTTTTGAAGGGATTTCAAGGCATCGGAAGGGGTCTGAAAGCCCAAAAAAGGGATTTTTCATGCCTTGGAAGGATTCCAAAGGCACCTGGGAGGATTTTTATGTGTTTTGGGAGGGGTATAATGGCCTTTAAAAGGGTTTGTGCCTTGGAAAAGGTAGAAATAAGGCCAAAAGATGGTTTTTTATACATATGAAGGGAATTTATGCCTTGTGAAGGAATCAAAAAGCACTAGAGGGGTTTTATAGAGTGATGAAGGGCTTTATGCATCAGAAGGAGTCCGAAATGCATCTAGAAGATGGTTAGAGGAGGGTAGTGTGGGTTCTTGCTGAGTTTCTGATAAACTTAGCAATTCCCGAGGATGTATATGGTTATCTTTCAACCAGGGGGAGGGGATAAGTATATAGGGGAGTAATGTACATAGTTTTAGATAGGGGAAAGGGAAATAGATAGGGAGCTACATAGTAAAGTTAATAGTTAATATGACAATGATGAGAAAAAGCGCTAAGTATGATGTCTTAGGCTATCAATGGGGGAAAATGACTCATAGAAGAAGTGTGTACATTTCTTGAGTGAAGCAGATCTTCATCAAGGCAAATGATATGGAGAATGATGAAACTAAAAGGTATCAAGCAGATATTGACCTCTTTTAGGGGAAGTTAGTGAGAGATTTGGGAAAAGAGGAAGAAGGGGAAGTTAGACATACCTTGCTTGAAATCCTCCAACTGAAAAATGCCTCAAACCAAAAATGAATTTCTTATCAAAATTGGGACACAGCAGTGGCACTTAGATTAGCACACTTTCAACGACAGTTCTTTGGCCATCTGTAGCAAATATGGAGCATTGCAGCATGCATAGAACGACATATTTGGCATGTAAAAATGTCGATCATGAAAGATGATTAACCTGCTGCAGCAGGAGGCTAACAGTGGCTCCACTTGGGGATGGATTTTCCTTGTGAAAAGCCAAGAACAGCAGGTCAGACTGCCTTGTATTCAGTTGTTGCTGTGTTCTGCAAAATTCCCTTGGTTGGCTGCCTTATTGATCCTACCTACCTACCTACCCTAACTAGCACTTACTTTGCTGTTAGGTGAAGTGAAATAACCAATGCAGCCATTTCAGCAAAATAGACATCAGTGAGCTTTGCTGCTTGTGCTTGCCGATGAGAAAAACTGAGATCTTGCAATCTAATGTGGCTTTGTTAATCTTTGAGAAGATCAGGAAGCTACTGACCTCCTTTGCTATGTTTAAACACTGTACAAAACTGTCCTGCAACATATATATACAATTGCTGGGCCGAAATAAAGAACTGTACAAAAGTTTGGGACAGCTATCATGCTTTGAAATAGGGACAACTTGATACTGAGCCTTGCAGCCTGCTAATGGAGAAGAGCGCTGATCTCTTTCATCATTCCGCCTGTCGGCGGACGAATCATTAAGAACTAGGACTGATACTTGTAACACATTAAAAACAGGCTCAAATGGAACCTTATTGACCTGCGTCGGCTGCTCCTCCTCTTCTTTAAATAATTTAGATGACTCAAAACAAAGCGGCAGTGGAGCAATTTGAATCATTTGATCTCATACTGCTGCTTCCGAGTACTCCTTTTTAATCTGACTTTCAATGGCACTTCGGGGCTGCACAACTAGAGGCGATGCATCTGGAACAATATTTAGATCATCCTCTAGGCGGTCAATAATAAGACTTGCTGACAAATGCTTATTAATTGCATGATAGTTCTCCTTAATAAATTGAAAAGATTCAAAATAGAAAGGTAAAGTTCCTTCGCTGATATCAAAATTTTCTGTGATTTCCTCCTTTACTTCATAGCTGAATTGGGCAAACTGATCATTACATTCAAGCTGCTGAGCCTAAACTTCGCTTCCTGCCAAAATAGGATCTGATTCCTCTGCAAGGCTGATTTGGTCGTTAGGCTCATAAAAATCATCATACTTGTCGTATTTTGGCAAGCAGCTGAAAGAGGAGAAGCTATTATATTCATATAGCATATCCGGAGACTTCTCCTTCACGTATGTCTATATGAATACATCATCTGTTCTGTGGCAGGTTTGTTCGCGAATGTCACTACTTTCCTCTTGCACAACAGATGTGTTCTGGTGCTCCAAACATTCCACTTTCATTGTGATCAGCTGCATCATTTCCTCTGTCCTTTGTAACACACTATGAAGTCTCTCTTCTTGCTCTGCTTTGTGCTGTTCCTCCCTCCTCTTTAGATTTGCCTCCACGTCCATGACTACATCTTGCATCTGTTTCAAAGTGGACGGGCATCTTTCTCTCAAACAAAATTCCATTTCTGGATCAAAAGCTCTTGGATATTGCAATAGAGTCATATCAGGGGGAGGCCTAATATTCAATGGCATAGAGAGATAGACTTGATTGAATCGATCAGAAAATTGCTGAACCGACTCATTTGGAAGCCTTTTTAACTCATCATAATCTTGAATGAGCGAGAGGAAACTAACTTTGATCATCCATCTATTAAGGAAGAGCTTAGCACACTGCTGAAGATTAGAGATGTTGGCCTCAGGCAATGCTTTAAACCAAGTCCTAACTTTGCTTGCAAAGAAAGGGCAAATAGTCTAAGACTGACATCTTCATCTTCCACTTCAAATATATTAAGATAATCTTCAAAAGCCTGGATATGTTTCTAGGCAGTAATACCATTCTCTCCATCAAATCTAGGGAGATACTCGGGATGATTTTCATGCAAAGGATTCAGCACAGGAGGCAAAATGAGAGGCTTATATCTATCAGGAACTTTACGAGACACAGGAGTATATACAGGAACTGTAAGACTGGGCTCTATTTTTGGTTCCTCCTTGGCTGTATGATGATCTTCAACAGCATTTGAAGACTGCTGCTTTAATGTGCAAGGAGGCTTTTCAACAACATTTTCCAAAGGAAAATCATAAAAATCTGATATAGAATCGTCTTTAAAATACAATATACACAACAAAACTTTATGGAGAAAAAACATGACCTCTTGGATAGTAATCCAGGTCAAAATCCTGATCTGCTCATATATCTCTCTTGGGTTCATTTCTCCAGTGGAGTCTTTATTATGAGGATGATGTGGAGTCGCCAAGTGGATGAATTAACCTTGAAGTGCCTGATCTCTGTCCACCGTCACAGATCAGAGCTAAACATGAAAAGCTCTGAAGAAAAGGAACACTTTCTCCAGAAAACAAGGCAAACTGGTCAAAATTGGGGGTTTACAGTAATAAACAAATGATTTAGGTCCCCAGTTGAGTCGCCATTATGTTATCACTCAGGTTGTCCCTTTTGACTCCCAAAGGGATACGGCCGAGGTAACCACAAACCAATCTTTGGACTGCAGGTCCTAGCCTACCTGCAGTCAGAGAGGGCTCTCTCTTTAGGATTTAGCTTTATTTAAGGGATGATTTTAGGCTAGATATGATGCACATGGGTTTTGTTTGAGTTTGGTGGGATGGTTGATCTATTCAAGCAGAGTTGGCATAGAAAGTGTAAGAAGTTCAAACCATTGGGCATGGAGTCAATGAATGTGAACTAAAGGGTGTGTTTTCCTTGGCAGAAGAGGGGAATATGGAGCAGGATAGCTACGCATGTCACAATGATTAAATGCTGGAACAAGGATGAAATGGAGGTTAGGGGATGAGAGGCAATTAAGGATCTCTCATCCAGCCAAAGAGGGAAAGTGGATGAAGACTATATAGGAGCAATGAAGGATTCCTAAACAACATTCAAAAATGAGAAATAGCTTAAACATGATCAATTAAGTATGCATATTTATCACTAATTCAGAGGAAAACATAGAAAAGTTACAAGAATTGAGCACAGAGGACATGAAAGCCCGGTCTGAACTATTTCTTCTTCCTGCAACTTAGATTATGATATACAGATGATATAGATACATATAAACTGATAAACAGAGGGAGGAAAGACTTATTGGACCATGAGCAAGCACGAGAATTCCATATCAAGCTCTTCAGCCATTGAAAGCACAACCAGCCAGTTCAGATGCAAATATTCCAGCAATATTTGATTACAGAAGTTCTTAAGCTTATAGCGCAAGTCTGGAATGAGAAATAAAACCAACCAACCCTTACACTATCCAGAGGGTGGTATAAATAGAGAAAATATCTACAAAATATCTACAACAGCAGATCTGATAGCAGATCTGGAGAAATGAATGCTTCTAACCTAACATTTATTGCAAATAAATGAAAGAATGCCTATCTACCAGCTGCGCAGGGACTGCAGCCATAAGAATGAATAAATTATTGGTCTTTTGAGAAATGCGCTGGCACTTCTGCAATAACTGTGCCTTGGGACTTGTTGCGCTGCTCATATGTGTCTTTGTACACTGTCTCTGCAAAATCTGGGCTTTAAACACTTGAATTGCCCCTCTAGGCGGTTCTGCTACTATAGAGTGGCTTTAATGCTCATAACTGTGATCTGGTGGGCTTTGACGGCTCTGAGCTGCTTTATTGACTTTGATGGGGGCCTCTTTAATGTTCTGCTACTTCGGGCTACTGATATTTTGATCTGATACTCTTTTCCGCTTCCTCTGATACACTTTGACACTGAATCAGGCCACTTTCTCTCTCTGATACTCTTTAGCTGTCTAATTGCCCCTTTATCTGCCAATTTAATGCAAGAATAACTGCTGCAAATGCTTCCGTGGCCTTTGGGATGCTATCGGCGCATGGCCGATCAAAAATGGTCCTTAAACTGATAAATTTGCAACACTGGGTCGAATAAAGGAGCTCTGGCGGCATGCCGAGGAGAAATCCCTGCATTTGGAAGTATTTGGGCCCGGAGCGATCTCAAAATGGCCAAGGAAGGCATCGCTCTTTTGCAGTTGTGGTGGGCGAGAGCGCTGTACACAAAACTTTAAAAATGGCCCTTTTATTATAATACAAAAATGCTTTCAAAATTGTGCAAATTCATGAAATTTGGGCGCAGGTGGCAACTGTTCATTTTATTAAATTATGGCCGTTGGATCCGGCATGAGCTGATCCAACGGCTGGCGCTAAATCGCAATATCGGCGTCGGGCAGACCGGGGGGTGGCACATAAACAATCGCCGAAACTGCGCGGACCCGATATGCTATAGGCCCTTCCTTTTATTTGGAATCGCGCCCGGCCCATCGGCGATGTCATATCGGCGGTCTTACAAAAATTTGGTTTGCGGACCCGAAATGCCTTTGTGCCCATTTTTAATGGAGATCGGGTCCGAACCATCGGAACCGATCATATCGGCAGATTTAAATTTGAAACGGGTCCAACGGACCCGAAATCCTTTTCAAAACTTCCCTTTATAAATTATCGGCTCCGGAATATCGGAGACCTCCCTTTTCGCTGTGCCCGGGGACCTCACGGACCGGATAGCTTTTACAAAACCCGCCTTTATAATATTTCGGCTTCGGAATATCAGAGCCAAACATAAGGGGTGTTCGCCGATCAAACATGGGCCGTTGATTTGGTGAAGGCGATGGACGGCAGAGATTACGTCGGCATTTCGCTATCGGCGGGGTCAAGGGGCTGCCATATAGAAACGCCGAAACCCATCGGACCCGAAATATATTTATGCCGCGCTTTATTACTTTTCGGCTCCGCTGGTCGGAGCCATATGGGAGCGATGCGATTAAATATGGGCCATTGATCTGGGGCCCAAATGGATGGCTGAGATTTGGTGGGCGATTCGCTGTCGGAGCAAGCTAGGGGCGGGACATTATATACATATGACTGCCGATGCGATATCGCAATTGGCGATCGACGGACCATTTGTCGAGCTTATATACATTGTTTGCAACCATGTGATATGCCGATCGGCGAAATCGCAATCGGCCTTTATTGATCGGACTCCCATATATGCATTGTGTTAACACACAACTCCCCTCCCGACTGCGATATCGCATCAGAGGGGGTCCAAATAGAACTCTTTTGCGATCGGAGCAAGGCCCAAGGTAAGTGATGCAGGCTTTTATGATCGGAGGCAGAATTTATGATGTTTTGAAGGGATTTCAAGGCATCGGAAGGGGTCCGAAAGCCCAAAAAAGGGATTTTTCATGCCTTGGAAGGATTCCAAAGGCACCTGGGAGGATTTTTATGTGTTTTGAGAGGGGTATAATGGCCTTTAAAAGGGTTTGTGCCTTGGAAAAGGTAGAAACAAGGCCAAAAGATGGTTTTTTATACATATGAAGGGAATTTATGCTTTGTGAAGGAATCAAAAAGCACTAGAGGGGTTTTATAGAGTGATGAAGGGCTTTATGCATCGGAAGGAGTCCGAAATGCATCTGGAAGATGGTTAGAGGAGGGCAGTGTGGGTTCTTGTGAGTTTCTGATAAACTTAGCAATTCCCGAGGATGTATATGGTTATCTTTCAACCAGGGGGAGGGGATAAGTATATAGGGGAGTAATGTACATACTTTTAGATAGGGGAAAGGGAAATAGATAGGGAGCTACATAGTAAAGTTAATAGTTAATATGACAATGATGAGAAAAAGTGATAAGTATGATGTCTTAGGCTATCAATGGGGGAAAATGAATCATAGAAGAAGTGTGTACATTTTTTGAGTGAAGCAGATCTTCATCAAGGAAAATGATATGGAGAATGATGAAACTAAAAGGTATCAAGCAGATCTTGACCTCTTTTAGGGGAAGTTAGTGAGAGATTTGGAAAAAGAGGAAGAAGGGGAAGTTAGACATACCTTGCTTGAAATCCTCCAACTGAAAAATGCCTCAAACCAAAAATGAATTGCTTATCAAAATTGGGACACAGCAGTGGCACTTAGATTAGCACACTTTCAAGGACAGTTCTTTGGCCATCTGTAGCAAATATGGAGCATTGCAACATGCATAGAATGACATATTTGGCATGTAAAAATGTCGATCATGAAAGATGATTAACCTGTTGCAGCAGGAGGCTAACACCCTCCATCAGGATTCGAAAGCATACTGCAAAGCATGTGATGTGTGTCAAAGGACTGGTAGGCCATCGGGGAGGGATGAGTTGCCTCTGAATTCAGAGATGATGTTACAACCCTTTGAGAAATGGGTGATAGATTTTGTGGGACCCATTCATTCCCAAGGAAAGACAAAAGCAAGGTACATTGTCACCGCAACAAAGTATTTGACTCGATGGGCAGAGGCACAACCAATGAAGGATTGTACAGGTGTGACTGCTGCAAATTTCCTCTTTGAGTATGTACTAACACGATTCGGGTGTCCAAAGATTTTGATGATTGATCGTGGTACGCACTTTCTGAATGAGACGATCAGCGCGCTAACAGATGAATTTCAGGTATATCACCAGAAGAGCATGCCTTATCACCTTTATGCTAACAGGACGGTCAAAGCATTCAATAAAGTTCTAGAGAATGCGCTGACCAAGGTTTTTAGCACTCAGTGAAGTGATTGGGACTTGTGCATAACCACGGTACTATGGGCCTATCGAATGACATGCAAGAAGTTGACTGGAGAAACACCCTTTAGGATTGTCTATGGTGTTGAAGTGGTGATGCCCATGGGGTACATTGTGCCTAGTCTATGCATAGTGGCACTCACAGGTATGACGAATCATGGAGCCCTGGAGGAGAGGCTTGCGCAGCTGGCTGAGCTTGAGGAAGAAATATTTCTAGCTGGATTTCACCAACAGATCCAAAAGCAACGCGAAAAAGCATGGCATGATCGACACATTAGGCTACACACCTTTAAGGTAAATGACCTGGTTCTGTTACATGACAACAAGTTTCATAAATTTCCAGGAAAATTTAGAATGCACTGGTTAGGGCCTTATGTCATTAAGGAGATTACCGATGGGGGAGTGGTTCAGTTGGTCAAATTGAATGGAGATCCCTTCCTAGAAAAGGTGAATGGAAGTCTCTTGAAAGCATACATCGGTGGTCCGACCATGTGACTATATGAAGTTAGCATAGTCTTAGTGCCCCAGGCAGTTGAAAGGAGGCATGGGACTATAAACTACACTACTTTGCTTGGGGGGCTACGCAATTGGAGGATTGTGCGAAGCAAGGAAGTGTCACAGGGTTCACAGCAGCGCGAAGGGAGTTGTGCTACACAGGGATAAATCGCGAAGGTTAGCTGGAAAGTGACTGTTAAAGTCACTGTTCATGATTTGATGGTAGAAACGCGACCAAATGGAGCAGGCGGTTGACATTTAAGACTGAATTTAGGGTCAGATCCTTGAAAATTTGCCACCAATCCGACATTAATGAACCAAATTTGGGGGCAACGGTTGGATTTGAATTCAAAATTCCCTATATATTAGAAGTGGTTGTCCAACAAAAAACACCTGGAATATTGAGAATTGAGTTGTTGAGCTCTCATGCACACATGAATCATGAGCACTACGAACTTTTTATAGCCAGTTCAGCATTGAGACATTACGAAGGAGACACAGGAGTTCTTGCAGAACATCATGTCGATGCCCACAGAAGCTATAGATATTGAAGCAGAGGACTCGATGCCGGAAAATGAGATGTAGGAAGAAGTAGCTGCTCCAGAGGTTGCCGAAGTCCCCAAAGCACCGAGGACATCAAGACCAAAGTCAACCCCAACCAAGGAAAGCAAAAAGGATAAGAATGGCAAGCAGTTTGCAATACCAGTGTGTGCATTGCCAAGAAGAAACCCACCAAAGCCTACCACACAAGGGAATGGAAAAGCATCAATTTGGAGCCAAAGGAGGAAGAAATCAAAGAAATCTCGATGGATGATGAGGATGTGGGAGTAGATGTGGAGGGAGATGAAGCCTAGGGTGCTGAACCTATCACTCGGTTGCATGAGTATGTCCCTCCATGTAAGGACAAGGCCAAGGTGCTGAAAGATATCGATGAGAGGAAGGTCCCCTGGGACTTGGCTGATCATGAGAAGTTCCCACACCTAGCGACTGAGCATCTGATGCATCGCATTATCGACACAACCACCGGAATGATTGCATTGGAGTCGTGGAGGTGGCGCAGAGGAGTAGACAAGGAAGGGTTGCTCAACCTACTTTGGGCGTTGCACTACTACTGCACCCTAGTTACAGTATTGGTCATCAAGCAGCTGCTATGCTTGGTGCATGATGGGTGTCTGTGGTTGGAGGAGCCAATACCCATCACTGACAGGTTGATCCACAAGATCGTGTGGTTGCCTTACATAGGAGAAAATCTGGCCATGATATTTGGTGGAAAAGGTGGTGAGTAGACCCTCGTGGAGGTCATGAAAGAAAAGTTTAATTTGGTAAAGAAGTCACATGGATATGCCATATCCAGTATCTATGACCCTGCTGTAAAGGTGGCTATGCAGTTTCTAGCAGGGAAGGTGATGAGGAAGTGTCACTTTGATGAGGTGTCGGTGCCTATCATCGCATTAGCAGCCCAATGCACCGAGGGAGTTCAGTTTAGCTGGGAAGACTATCTCCGCGGTGGGTTCCTTGCAAACTATCGTGAAGAATAGGAGCTCATTAAGATGTTCCCCTATGCGTGGCTCTTGTTGTTGATTGTGTGGTAGCATGGGAGCTGCTAGAGGATAGACAATTCCCTCCGGTTATGTCAGACCTACCAAATGTAGTGAAGTACGCTTCGATGTGGGCGACCAAGGATGCACAACGCATCAAGGATAGCAAGATCTTCTGGATCTTGATGGAGATGAACATCCTCATAGCCATCAATCGCAAACGCAGTTGTTACCCATGGTGTTTGAGAACCTGCAGGGCTACGCAAAGTATAGAGCAGATTTTCACCATGTGGCCATTAGGGCATGGAAGGACCCTGCATAGAAATGGTATGACTTGCCTTATTTGGAAATGGATGACGCCATTAACGTAGTACTTGATCGATGGCCCACAGAATGGCACACTACAACAGACTTGGCGGTGGGAGGGAGAAAGTCCTCCGCACAGAAAAAGAAGGAGGAGGCCAAGCTAAAGATGATGCAGTTGGATGAGAAGAAGAAGAAGGAGGCCATTGATAAGGCCCAGGTAGAGCGTGATGCCTCTCAGTAGACAGTGAAGCAAAGGGGTAGAATAGAGAGAGGCTATGACAAAGGCACGAAGTCGCCTTCACCTGAGACAGAGGAGGAGACAGACGCGTAGACAGAACAAAACAACGTGGACCCCCAAGTGACAAGTGTCTAAGGGAGCAAGAGAAAGGAGGGTACAAGGAGAAATCAGAGGCTACTAAGACATCATTAGACCCGATCACCCTCATAGAGGGTGATCTGCACAACATTGGTGACATGGTGCAGGATGTCACCACGGAGGCCCTACAACAGTAACTTAAGCAGCAACAACAAATAATCTTAGGGGCTATCTAGACATGTTTGTAGGAGCCGCAGACCCACACATCACAAGTTGGCATGGTGTCTACCAGCCTTGCTATTGGCATTTCAAAAGATGCCAAGATGTTGTGTGCAAAGGCCTCCAGTGCGATAGTGCTGCCTGACAGAGAAGTGACCACAGAGAATGAAGCTGACAGACCCACTGTTAGTGCCCTAAAGGGAGTAGGGTTGAATTTGGCAGCACTTTGTGGTGAAGTTCTCCATCTCTTACAGGATGGAGTGATTGCAGAGCTGAGGGCCCGTGAGCATCGCGCCCTGTAGGTGATTAGTGAACAATAGAGTAGATGCCACTACAACGAGACTCTACCATCACTGTTGTGACTGAGGTGACCAAATAGAACAAGTGTCTAATGTAGGTCATCGAGGAGGCATGCCGAATGGTCCTAGAGTTGGCCATTCCTGACAGAGAACCAGTCGAGGTGTGCATCTGCAAGCTGGCCAGGGGGTGTGCGATGTGTGTACAAAAATGGTGATGGTTCAGTTGGAGTTAAACCTGCAGATCACAGAGTTACAGATGAAGGCCCAGCCTTCAACTCTACCAGAACTAAAGGAGGATTGGGCGACCACTATCATAGAAGCAGTATCGGCGGTTTACAGTGTAGTAGTAGATTTCACGCAACATTTTGAGCAGTCATCCAAGGTCCTGATGATCTTGCAGGAGGACCCCAATGTACAACGACTGGAGCAACCAAAACCATCGCTGGATGAGGCTTACATGGTGACAACCTCTATTGAAGGAAAGCTTGTGACTCAACAAGCAACTTAGCAAAAATTTCAGGCCAATAGTTCAGGGTCTATGACCGAGTAGATGGTTGAAAATGCGAAGCATGTGGCCGCACAATGCATTGCCGAGGTTGCGGTCATATGAGTCGAGCTGGGAGGTCTTTGTGCTAAGATCTCCGTGCCTACCGAGTGACTTGAGGGTGAGTCATGATGTTTGTGTTGGGGGCCTGTTGGGAATGGGATCCCCCAAGGACAGTTTTGGGGCTAAAAGCCCATGTTTTTGGTCAAATTTTGTAATAAAGTTGTAAAGTGTCCACAATTTATGGTCACAAAGCACGAAGGTTTCATGAATCACAAAGGGTTGTCCACCCTTATTTTTGTAAAGTAAAGTTGGTTGTAAAGATATACTCATGGTCCATTGACCACGGGATTGTATAAAAAGAGATAAGTAAATAAGCTCTAATAAAGTCTTAAGGAGTCATGGGTTGTAGAAGAAGTCTTGAGTGATAAGGAGAGAAGTCTAAGTTTTGGGTCGTAGCATAGGTAGAGGCTCTACAGCTGAGTGTGCAGAGGCCTAGGGTAGAAGTCTGCAGCTGAGTGCGCAGACCCCTACAGCTATGTGCGCAAGGCAGATAGAGACTATAATCATCTGAAGATATCAATAAAGAGAAGTATTCTACAAAGTTTGTGTCTTTATTTCCAGTTAATGCATCTTGTCATATTGTGCATGAATTTCATTTATAATGATTATGTGATGCGTGAATTATTTGTTAGAATATTATATATTACGGAACAATGGAACACATAAAATATTGCAGAAATATAAACACAGAAAACACATAAAACAAGAGAGACATAGATATACATGGTTCACCCAGTTTGGGCTACGTCCACCTCGAACAGCCAGTCCTTCCTTTCCATTATCCAGCAAAATGAAGAGACACAACCTACAACAAATCCACTGTAATATCCTTTGTTTTCTCTCACAATCTTACCTCTCTGTTTCTCACAGAGAATACACATCTATATCATAACCTCAATATAATGTCCTCATACATAGAGAGGGGTTGCCTTCTAGGGCAAAAAATCCAATCTAAACATAAGTTCTACCATCAGATCATCCGCCTAATGAACGACCCAGATTGACTAGAAATTACTATACTTTTACAAGGAAATTTTACATTTGTTTTTAGCTTCGGGGGTGTTTCCCCCAAAACCCCCGCCAGGGGACCACTGGCCCCCGGACCCCCCAACCGTGGGGGATCAGCCCCCCCGAACCCCCATGGGAGGGACAAGTCCGCCCCACACCACCCCGTGTGGAGGGGTGTAAAAACTTCCTGGGGTATACATCCGACTGAAACAAATACCTCTAAATAATCATGCTCTGCACCCAACATTTTTGTGCATGGAATCCCCCCAAGGCATGTTTTGGGGCTCAAAGCCCAAGTTTTGACTGAATTTTTTTGTAAAGCTCCACTAATTGCGGGCGCAGAGCATGAAAAGTATGATAGAGTCATAGGGTTGTCCGCCCTAGTTTTGCAATGTAATGTTGGCTGTATAGACCTACCCATGGTCCATGGACCATGGGATTTTATAAATAAAGTGAGGTTCCAAGTGTAAAGGAGAAGAGGGGAGAAGAATTACAAGTCTAAGTGATTGAGTCACAAGTGTAAAGTGTGTCTTTGGGTCGTAGAGTAGGAGAAGGCTCTGCAATTGAGTGTCCAGAGGCATAGTAGTCCGCAGTTGAGTGTGCGGACCCTTGCATCTGAATGCGCAGGGAGGAGTCAAGTCTATAACCAAGGAAGTGATTAATAAAGAGAAGTTTTATCATAATTCTGTGTATCTATTCTTGGGTTAATGCATGTTTCATATAATTTGCAAATATACTATTTATTTACTGCGCGCACCTGTATGAACGGTATATGTTGTAAAGTATAACTTAGAGCATGTAAGTAAGCTAAGATAATCAACTAACATTGGAATACCAGTAAATTCTTGGGTAATAATGTAGAAGCACAATGTTCAGCCCCTGAGTAGGGCTGCGCGTTGACAGTATATCGGGCCATGAGGTACGAGAAAGTGCGCAAAGCAACCTACCTGCAAGGAATACTGCAGACCACTTGAACTCATTAGACATCTCTAGGGTATGGAAACCTAGTTCTAGCACCATCCCATACTACTTCGGGTGAGACCTCAGTCCACGCTTAGCGGATTGTTACTGAAAGGGCTAGTAGTACTGATATTTGTATGGCTAAATCAACTCTGAACCTAGGTTAGGCCCTAATAAGGCAACAAATGTTTCTGTTGCCAAGACCAGGATTTGCATAACAGATGTCTGATGTTGTATCACTAGAATCCAACAAAGAAAGGAATTGAAGAGTGGTTGGATAGGAATATTCACGAGTTCGCAACATAGGAAAATAGGAATCTACGATTATTGAAGCAAGACTGGTTAGATTGCTACTTATATATGGAAATCCACAAAATTATCTTTGCATCCTTCCCCTCTGAGTTGTACAAGTGGATCGAGAAGCTAGCAGACAGTCAAGGAAGGTGTATGCTCGACAAACCTATTCTGTGGACTCTAGAGTTGGTGCGCAGACTAGAAGCATTGGAAGCTAAGATGGCACACATTGTGGATCACTGACTTGACCAAATTATAGGGGGATTTATCACTGAGTTCACGGTAGATACTTTAGTCAGCTATAGCGAGGCAGAACGACGCTTCCTCAAAGGACCACAAGGTAAGTACGTTAAATCTTTGAACACTTGGATTAAAATGATACTGTGTGAAAAGCGAGTTATGTGAATAAATTGATGTTTGGGGATATGCAAAGTGGGAGGATCTACTGAAATGAGGGTAGCGCGGAACTAGAAACTAGCCCCATGATTTCACCACCATGAGAAAGCGAGGAAGAGCTCGCGAAGGTCTCACCAAGAAGTGTGATCAATTTGATAAAGCAGCGAATTCTGCACATACCACCTCCACCTACAACACCACCAGTTTCACCAGTTTCACCATATTCACCCCCCTCTTCAACCACACCACCTCCGCCACCACCACAGTTCAATATGGCAAGCGTGATAAAATTGTTGGTGTTCAAAGGAGTAGGGAATGAAGATCCAGACTAGTTTTGGTTCGTGGTAAGGGTTGTAATGGGAAGTGCAGGGAGTCACGAATTATAATATAAAGAAAGCAATGCTGGTCAATGCTTTGCAGGATTGCACACTAACTTGGTACATTAAGCACTCTAATGACAATCCAAACGCAGGGATCGCTGCTATCCAAGCTGCGCTAAACAAGGAATTTAGCAGGCCAAAATTAGAGACATAGTCGATCATTGGATTTAAGGAAATCGTGATGCTTCCAGGTAAGACCTCCTAGGAGATGGATCAGATACTAAAGGGTATGATTCGTGAAGCCAACATGACCTTGATGGATGGGTAGCACCACGCATGGTTTGTAGCATCGCTAATGCTACATATAAGGAACGCGTTGTCACAACAGAAGCTATCCACTCAGGCTGAGGCCTTCCCATGGTGGATGAAATGAAAGACGAGGTGGCAAGAGATCCTATCAAAATCTTGCTCGAAGAGGCCCTTGAGTGACAAAGGAATGTGATGATGGACAACTTTGCCAAGATCCTTCAACAGTTACCCAGGGGTGACACGTCTACTTCCAGCAGCTCCTCTGGAAGTGCCAAACACTTTAAGGTACAACTTAACTTTGACTTTCCAATATTTGAGGGTCAGGTAGATGCACACAATGTAGATAAATGGTTAAATATGCTAGAAGGGTATTTTTCTATTCATGACTTTTCTAGTGGGGAAAATATTAATTTCGCCCTTCTCAAAGCCAACCCACACGTCAAGGACTGGTGGGAAACCTGCTGTGAGTAGAAGGATGAAAGTACAACCTCAATTTTTTCAGCCGCACCCACTTGGAATTCATTCTGGAATGCCATCAAGGAACAATACTACTCTATCAGAAGCTATGAGGATAAATACATAAAGTGGACCACGCTGCAGTAGGGAAGGGACCAAGACATGCCTGAGTTTACCAATATTTTTCATACACTTCGCACAAAGTTGGGTATCAAGGATTCTGAGCTAAATTTCATACTCAAATACTGCGACTGCCTACACAGGTACATCCAGGATGAGAAGGAGTTCCTGGACATCTCCTCGCTTGGTACGGCGTACCAATACACTATCAAGATCGAGCAGAAGTTTAATCAAAAGAAGTGAGACTTTGGATCTGCAAATCCGAAGCAAGGGAAAGGAACCCCCAAGTTGTTGAACAAAGGACAAAGCCAGGGCACTGTGGCGTAGGACAACCCGCCAAAACTGCAAGAAAAGAACAACATCGTGAAGCCAAAGAAGGGAATGGGAAAGTGGTGTGAGTTCCATAAGAGCTCCACTCACAACACAAGTGAGTATCGAGCCAAGCAGTAACTGGTGGCCGGGCTAAAGTCTTCAAAATCAGATCCATGTTCCGACTCTGAGTCAGAACCTGATAAGGGGAATGACAAAGGGAAGCAGATTATCGATGTGGAGTCGAAAACCACCATTGCCACCATGAAGATCCAGAAGGAGGAACTTTAAGACCAAGAGGAGGAGGAGTGCGTATTCCACTCCTAGATGTGGGTAAAGGGCTCCCCGCTACAATTCATTGTCGATAGTGAAAGCCAAAAGAACCTCATTTCGACAGAGCTCATGAAGTGGCTGGGCTTACTGACCATAGCACATGCACAACCGTACACCATCTGGTGGATTCACCAAGGACGATATCTTTGCGTGAGCCAACAGTGTCACCTTCTATACAACATCAAGCCCTTCACAGATGAGGTATCGTGTGACGTTGCTCTCCTTGATGTTTGTGATATATTGTTAGGCCAACCATACTTGTGGAAATGACATGTGTATAAGTCAAGGCCTCATGTTATTATTGTTACTTTGGGAAATAAGTTGTACAAGATACCGGAGGTAGCACCACCTACCACCATCTCTTTGGTTACTACAAAACAATGCACTAAGCTCATTTCCAAAATAGGGAAATTTGCTTTCCTGATGATATGCCCTCAAGGAAAGAAGAAGATGGTGGCCATGACCTCCAGATAGGGCCAGTTCGCACGACAACTACAGATGGACAAGGTCGTGGAGTAGTGTGAGGACATCTTCACCTCCCTCGTAGGGGTTCCTCTGCACTGTCAGGTCAAGCACTCCATCAATCTGACCCCAAGTGCATCGTTGCCCAATGGACCAGTCTATTGATGCTCCATTCTAGAGAATGATGAAATCAAGAGGCAGATTTAGGAGCTGTTGTAGAAAGGTCACATCCGACCGATTTCATCACCCTGTGGGAGCTTGATCATGTTGGTACAGAAGAAGGATGGGACTTGGAGACACTGTATTGACTATCGGGCACTAAACAAAATCATTGTCTGGCATAGGTACCCAATCCCCACGGATTGATGACCTTCTGGACCAACTGAAGGGGAAAATATATTTCAGCAAGATTGATTTGAATTCAGGATATTGCCAGGTACCAATCGAACCCTCCGATGTGTGGAAGATTGCCTTCAAAGCCAAGGAGGGCCTTTTCGAATGGTTGGTTATGCCTTTTGGGTTGAAAAATGCTCCTGCAACCTGCATGAGGCTAATGGATGACATCTTAATGGTATACTTGGATGACATCCTAATCTTCAACCAGAGTTGGGAAGAGCACCTCCACCACATCCGACAAGTTCTCCAAACACTACGGCAACACAAGCTATGTGCCAATTTTGAGAAATGCATTTTTGGCATGACCCAAGTTCAGTACCTGGGATACATTATTGATGAACAATGGGTGCATGTGGATCTAGCCAAGATCTAAGTCATTTGGGATTGGCCATCTCCAACCACTCTGATAGAGCTCTACAACTTTTTGGGTGTTGCCAACTTCTACCACAGGTTCGTGTTGGGATTTTCTCACATCACTTAGACCTTGAGTCAAGTCACTAGGGGAGGAGAAAAAGCAAAATTATTTTGGTCTAAATCTCAACAGAAGGCATTTACAGAGTTGAAACATCGCCTCTGCTAGGTACGAATTCTCGCATTACCAGACTTGCAACAACCATTTGAGATCGAGACAGATGCCTTGACTATGCTATTGGGGTGGTCCTTGCTCAACACGGGCATCGAGTGGCATATCACTGTGAAACACTTTCAGACATAGTCCGAAAGTATCCCACTTATGACAAAGAGATGTATTCCATTGTGCAGGCCTGCCGATAATGGAAACATTACATTTTGGGGAAGGAAATGATCATCCACACATACCACTAGCCCCTGTAGTTCATACAGACCCAAGGGAAGTTGCAAAATGATCGCCATCACAATTGGTCCACATACCTACAACAATTCCATTTAAATATCAAGTATAAGAAGGGAAACACCAATAATTTTGTAGATTTCCTTAGTCGACCACCGATCATGGCATTAACCACCATGCTCAACTCTTGTGGGCATGAGAATTTTGATTGGCCACTTCTCTACAAAAGAAACCTAGAATTTGGCCATACATACCAGACACTCTTAGAGGGTCAACATGTTCCAGATTTTCACTACTAGGATGCCTTGTTATGCCACCTGGGTCACCTTTGTGTTGAACCTTCAAGCGAGCGTTCCAAGCTGATTTGGGAAGCACAATAAAGTCAGGTTGTTGGGCATTTCGGGGTCGAGAAAGCGGTGGTAGTACTGCAAAAGTATTTCTATTGGCTGAATCTTCAACAAGATGTTGGGAAGTACATCAGATCCTACACTACCTACGCCATTGTCAAATCAATCATCAAGAAACAAGGCCTCCATACTCTGCTGCCTACCCCTAGTCGACCTTGTGAATCCATCTCTATGTATTACATGTCGGGCCTTCCTTCTACTAAGCATGGAAATGACTGTGTTTTTGTGGTCATCAACAGGTTCTCGAAGATGGCCATTATGGTAGCTTGCAAGAAGAATATCACAGTAGAAGCCACTGCTAAACTCTTCTTTGAACAAGTGTGGGTACACATTGCGATCCCACAGTCTATCATCTCAAATTGGGATGGCAGGTTCCTCAGTACATTTGGTCTAATCTCTGGTCGATGCTGGACACCAAACTCACTAATTCCACAACCTTCCATCCCCAAATTGATGGTTAGACAGAGGTTGTTAATAGGATGATAGTACACATTATGCACATGTACAACTCAAAGCATCCATGCACATGGGATGAGAGCCTCCCCTATGTTTAGCATAGCTATAACTGGGCTCTCCATAGCTCAACTAGCCATAGCCCTTTTCAGGTGGGCTTGGGATTCCAACCACTATGTCCCATTGATGTGGCCATGCCATTTGCATCTACTCAGGCAGATTCAGGTCATGTCCAATCTGAAATAGATAAGGAAGATATCTTCATTGAACACATCCAACATATCCACCAGCAGGTCCATGACATTCTGAAGAAATCAAATGCCAAGTACAAGTAGCAACATGATCAACGTCGGGTGCCACACAAGTTTCAGGTGGGTGACAGAGTCTAGTTACATTTGCAAAAGGAACGTATTACCGGAGCCTATCGAAAACTCAGACCACTCTGATATGGTCCTTACACCATTAACTCAGCATTCCCCCATTCCTTGGCCTGCAACTAGTGTTCAATGTGGACTACCTTCGACCATACTTTCCACCATTACTAGACACATCTGACATTGCAGAACAACTCAAACCAACAATGTTAAATCTAGATTGCATGGAACAAGCTGCAACTAGTTGAATCATGGGCATGCAAATCAAGCACACTCTAAAGAAGAAGATCCAATTGTATCGAGTTGTCAAAGCAAGCCAAATCCTTCATGAGGGCAAGTGGTTCACCAGGGACCAAGTTTAGCAGAAGTTTCCTCATCTCATGGAGGAACTCAACATAATGGGGACCATTACTTCCTAAGGGGGGAGGAATGATCTAGGTGGATATTCGTGGACACCCACCAATTCCACTTGGACCCCCACCATTGTTTCTTTCAATTTTTTAGTTTCCTTAATTATAGCACAGTTTACTATTTTTGCATATTTTAGGGTCGTGAACTTCCAGAGCCATTTCGAGGCCTAAAACGATGTTTTTTGGGAAAACTGGGAGCAACATGGGTTTATGGATCAATGTTTCTTATCCCAAAGTTGTATTCCTCGGATAGATATTTCTAACTAGGTATTGTGCACATCAAACGAAGATCATATGCCAAAGTTATGGCCCCGGAAAGTTGATGTACCAATTTACCCAAAATGGGGCCTATAGTTTGGTGCTTCATCTCCTAGGGTTATGTTTTTGGATGTTTAGGGTTTTCCATTGTTTCTCAACAATAAATAGGCCTTCGAACCTCATTGTAAGACAGTTCAGAGGGATGTAGGCACCACATCTCTCCTCCAAGATAAGTTACCATTGCCCAAGCTAGTTTATTTCCATTTCTGTTTGTAAGCATATTTTAGTATTTTACATTAATGAAATGAAGTATTATTTCTGCTCCATCTTTGTATTTATGGTTATCCCTGTAATCTGTTGTGTTCCTGTTTAAATCCAAATCATAGATATAATGTGTTAAGTCACATATGCACTAATTAAAAAAGAACTAAACAATCCCAAATCACTACATGCTTTTCATGATGCAAGACACAAAATCAAGTCAACTAGGATCTAAACAACACTCACAACATCATGAGACAAGGGAATCTTCATACAAAATCCTTCACTACAAAAAAACAACATATGCAATCCATTACCACTTCATTCATGTTATAGCTTTTGAATCCATCAACTTAGCACTCTTGTGTTTGAACGCTCATGCTTTCCATGGAAGGGATCTTTCTATTGAGACTAGTCAAATACTATTTGACATTAGCATAAATAACAACTTACCCCACTTAGGAATGCAATAAGCATTGAAATTTTTCATGACAACTTCAAGGGTGTGTGAGTAAAACCCTATCCATCTCCACAATTTTTGGGAAATTGGGTTGCCTCATGGATCTTGCAAATTAAGCAACAAAAAATTATGATTTGACCAATAATTTTATCATTGGATTCTAGTGAAAAAGGCCAAAAGGTAGGGCATTTAAACTTCACCACTTGCACAACTCAACATCTACATGTACAACTCATAAAAATATAATGTGTTATCTAATACACTAGTGGTAGTGTCTAGGTGAAAGTATGTTGATATAATTTGTCAAGATAATTATGCACTAATACAAAAAAAACAAACAAATTGAATTCATTACATTCTTTTCATGATGCAAGATACAAATCAAGTCAATTAGGATCTAAACAACACTCACAAAGTCATGAGATAATTTGACCATCATACACAAGCCTTTACTACAAACACATAACATACAAATCCAACACGACTTCATTCTTATTCAACCATTTATGGCCATTGAATTACCCCTTTTGGTGTTTGAAAGTTCTTGCTTGCCATGGAAGGGGTCTTTATATTGAGGCTATTGATGTATTGTTTGACATAGGTGGACATAAAGACTCACCCCACTCAGGAATGGATTAGACATTGAATGTTTCTATCACAACCTCAAGGGAGTGTGAATAAAAATGTATCCATCTCCACAACTTTGGGGAAATTGGGTTGCCTCATGGCCCTTGTCATCTTCAACAAGCAATGTTGGTCTCCTTTTCCTAGAACGATGACTTCTCATAAGACCAGAGCTCCTTCACTATAATGTAGATCCTGTATCTAGATTTCCCATTGATATGAAAAGTACATATCTTCCTTTAGACCTCCCTAAGAGAATGAATCTAGATACTTGGGGAGGAGAGAAGTTTGGAAAAATCTATAATAATTCACCTCTGGCTAAGTCATAAAGTTAATCATTGAACATGATCTCCTTGGGAATTAGCAGTGCTTGAAATTTCAACATGAACGTTGGTTGCATAAAGAGAAACAACGTTCCAAACCCTGAATGTACACTAGTAACTAGAGGAGGAACGCTGAATAGAAAGGGCTAACCAACATCCCTGCTTTAAAAGGCTAAAAAAGAAGGGTACAAGTTGTGTAACTTGGTCAACAATATAAATTCAATTGCAATTGACTCAGATGAGGGTAAAGTAAGCTATAATGAATGCCCTCTAAAGCAAGAGGTTGGAAGAGAAATTGATGGATGAAATGATTTACAATAAATTTAAGAGCTAAAAATTGGGGGAAGGAGCCAAAACTGCAAAGTTTAATAGGAGGAACTCAAATTTGGAGTCTTAACGGTATTGAGAACATCCCCAATTTGAGAATACCCATGCCCGGTTTGTTGGGAGCTTTTTTGGGGGGGGGTTGGGGGGTTGGGTGGTGTATCTGTGTTGTGCACTAGGGATCATATATATGCCACTTTTTCAATTTCAGTTTTACCTTTAGACTCAGAAAGATATTCATGAATATCATAAGAGGAATATGTGTATGTGCATGCTTTTCTCACATAAACAAAGTATATTTCTGTAACTTAGATTTCTAAATTTTTCTTCTATTCTACAGTTATGTGCAGCAGCCCACATATGAATATTAGATTTAACAGTACATTGATGAAATCAAAATATATGTGCAATATATATAAATATGATACGCATCCAAATGTAAACCATGAGAATAGCATATACATGAACAACACATAAAACATTAAAGAAACACATAAAATATTTGTTAAATAAATTTTAATAAAATTAAAATATTATTAATAATAATTACAAATCAAAAGATCAAATATATTTCAAACGTCCATCACACACTAAAATAACTTAACTGTAAAATTAAATTACACATTATAAAAAATAAAATATGATTTCAAAAAAGTTCGAATAAAGGATAAAATGTTATTTCAAAAATTCCCCATCTATCAGTGCAGTTCATCGCAGGTCAAAAGATAAAAAAAAAAAAAAAAAAGAGTTCAAATATTTTTTCAAAAATTTTGCCATCTATAGGTTCACACTTTGAAACCAATTTAGGCAAACCAATTTGTGCCTGAAGAAAACCACTGACAAAATCCGCTGTGTACGGGTTTCAAGGTTCGAAATGCGTTTTAGGTAAATCCGCTATGTACGGGTTTCACGCTTCTAAATGCGTTTTTAACACCCAAAAATAATATTCAGGTAAATCCACGGTTCACAATAACTTGGAATGTAACATTAAAAATAAAAGCTAATTTCACATATCTTCTCGGGCATCGTTCCTCGTTCATGACTTTTCTTCAAAGATTCCCAACTTTGGAAAGACCTCTTGAGGTTCTCACGTCCTCCCGCAGATGCAGATAGGAGTTTCACTTCTTTAAGCGCAGGAGCTATTTGAAGAAGCCACCCCACCCAACCAGGTTTCTTCTCATCGTATTTGTGAACATCTATCTCCACCATTTGAAGATTAATAATTCGATATGTTAAACATTGTACTACTTGATCTCCCTCCGCCTCCGCCTGTAACAAAGAATAATCCATAAATATATACATTTAAATCATGATGATGGTGAAAGAAAGAATAACAAACATAATAGGAGTTATTGTTTTACCAAAATCAGCCGCCTGGGCAGGTGTAAACGCTCAAGGTTAGGGAGTCTCGACAGCAGGTTGAAGAGAGGTACAACAATCCCATTTTCTAGGTCACTATATGAATTCCCAACATCAATGGTAAGCATTTTCAATGATCTCGACATTCCTACTAACTCGAGAAATCTGTTTACAGAGAAATTGTATTTCCGAGAGGCGTTTGAATGCAACGACAACTCCATCAAATTTTTTCCACCATCAATTTGGAGACTTTCGATCGTTGAGGAAATCTCATAAAATTCCATTCCATTCACTCTCAGGTCTTGAATACACATGTTTGGTCTTCAGAGTTGTGAGTTTAGGGCAATTGACTGTCAATTGTTGTGGCCTATTAAGCTGCAGAACTAAATCTGTCAGGTTCAGAGACGAGATGGTTGGCCTCTGCAGGCCAAGTTAAATTTATGAAGAAGAGGGCAATTTGAAAGAAAGCGGGCTAAAGAGTCATCCGTCATTCGGGTATGGACCAAGGCGCACTCAGTGAGATGTCTAAATCCCGCAAAATCTGTTGGAAAAGTGGTGAGAATACAGCTGTTTAATGTGAGCAGAATAAGAGTAGTGCATGAGAAAAGGGAATGCGACAGGGTTATCATTTGGAAGCAATATTTGAGAAAGAGACGTTTCACATTCTTCGTCGCAACGCACCGCAGCCATTCAGATAGGCTTTCGTGTGTAAACCGCTGCGAGGTACGCTGTGCAAACTGTTGCATTGCCCATTGTTGGTGTACATGCACTTAGACTAGCTGTAGACTAGCTGTGTTGGTGTACATGCACCTAGATTAGCTCCAGTTAACTTATTGCTTGCATGCATGTGGCACATGTAGACATTAGCATACGATAAAGCACACTTAGCTTTAGTTAGCTTTAGTTATTGCATGCACAACTAAGCTTAACTTAGTTGCTTTTGTGTATTTATTCTAACTCATATTGTAGAATCAATTCAACTTTCATTCTTTTCTCAATTCTTGCTCGCTTCCTTCCTTCTCTTGCAAGCTTGTTATTGTTTTGCAGATCTAGATCTATTTGTGTATCTCAAAAATCTTACATGGTATCAGAGAACAGGGATTTGTAATCAGTGCACAAGCAATTTTATTTGCAGGTTCAGAAGATTGAAGCAACAACAAAGAATGGAGTCTAAATTGGAGTTTCCACAATCGGCAATTCTCACTCCATATAATTATTTCGAATAGAAGCCAAAGATTCAACTTCATCTCAGAAGTAGAGGCTTATTTCGAATAACCATGGGAACGGAAGTTGAACCAACATTGGCAGTGGAGAAATCAAGATATTTCAATCGCATGGACGAGGCCTTCGGCATCCTATGTTTATCTATTTCTCTGGAACTGCTATTTCATGTTGAATCATGTTCAACTCCAAATGAATATGGAAAATTTTGGAAGAATTGTTTGGAAAACAGGATGAAATGCAAGGTCACATTCTCGAAAATTAGTTAAACTCATTAGATCCGAGAAACTTTGAGAACATTCAAGATTTTTTCACAAGGTATAAAGCCTTGTTGGTTCAGCTGAAAGGATGCGGGATCAACAAATCCAAGCAAGAAAAGCAGTTGATTCTTTCCATTTTATCAAAACTTGGTCCAGAGTATGCAGTATTCGTCTCTACATTCCACACAGTCAGATCTGCAACTGGTGCAGATTGGAAGATGCCCTCACTGGATTCTTTTATTCAGTCTTTGATGCATGAGCAAGATAAGCTCATCAAAATGGGCACACTTAAAAATTCCAAAGCGCATGCACTTACTGTGCATGCAAAAGGATCTGGCTCAAAGGAAAGGAAAGGAACGAAAGGGAAATCAATGTGCAACTATTGCCACCGTGGTTTTCATCCTGAATCTGCATGCATGAAGAAGACTATAGATCTTATGGCGCAGACACTCCAGCAACACAATCTTGGAGACCACATTCCTGAGAATGCTAAGAAGAAGTCTGGAGAAAAAGCACCCGATCCAAGAGAAAAAGCACTCGATCCAAGAGGTAACGGGCATGCTTTGATTGCTCTTCATTCTGCACCACCAGAATGGATCATCGATTCAGGAGCTTCACATCATATGGCTTCTTCAAAGGAATCCTTTTCTTCTCTACATGCATACTCAGGTCCTCCCATTCTCATGGGGGATAATTCTGCAGTTGCAGCAACTGGACAAGGAAGAGTGCAATTCGAAGATGGAAGTTTTGAAAATGTCTTGCATGTTCCAAGGCTTTCTGTGAATCTTCTCTCAGTGTATCAGATGACACACACAAGCAGCGGAAGGAAAGTGGAATTTACCCCAAATTCCGTGAGCATTTATGACATGCAAACCAATTTGAAGATTGCATCTGGCAAGGTAAATTATCAATCTCGTCTGTATACATTTTCTGATTTTGTTCCTCAAACCCCTGTTAGACCACCAGTTGTTGAACATCGAGATCAGACTTCTGCATGTAGTTCGGAAGAGTCTCGACCACCTTCAACACAAAAATGGCGCAGCATGAGTGATATCCTTGATGATCCTGCCTCTATCCCTCTGTTTGAGGAAGATCCGCAAGCACTCTTAGCTATGGAGCCATCCATGCCGATGCATGCTTATATGATGCATGGATCTGATCCACAAACTTATGTAGAAGCTCTGAGTACCGTTGCATCTGATGATGATATAAAAAGACGCACGGGCGGTTATCATTCCAACCTCTGGAACGATGATGTTATACAGTTTCTGTCAACGCCTTATGGGGAACTCGCTTACCGTGAACGTGCTGAGAGACTGATTGATGAAGTAAGGAACATATTCAGTTCGATGTCATTGGAAGATGGAGAATTCAATGATCTGATCATTCAACGCCTTTGGATGGTCGATAACGTTGAACGATTGGGGATCAATAGGCATTTCAAAAATGAGATCAAATCAGCGCTTGATTATGTTTAAAGTTACTGGAGCAAAAAAGGCATTGGATGTGGGACAAAAAGTATTATTACTAATCTCAATTCAACTGCCTTGGGCTTTCGAACTCTTCGATTACACGGATACCCTGTTTCTGCAGACGTTTTGAAACATTTCAGAAACCAAATTGGGCAGTTTGTATCATGTCCCAGGAAGACAGAGGAAGAGATAAGAAGCATTGTCAATTTATATCGGGCTTCCCTCATTGCCTTTCCCGGTGAGAAAGTTATGGAAGAGGCAGAAACCTTCTCAGAGAAATATTTAAAGGAAACTTTGCAAAAGATTCCGGACTGTAGTCTTTCACGAGAGATAGGGTACGTTTTAGAACATGGTTGGCACACAAATTTGCCGTGATTCGAAGCAAGGAATTACATCGACGTCTTCGGACAGGACACTGAGAATAATATGGAGTCAAATAGGAAGACAGAGAAACTCTTAGAACTTGCGAAACTGGAGTTCAACATCTTTCAATCCATACAGAAGACAGAGTTAGAGTCCCTCTTGAGATGGTGGAATGATTCAGGTTCACCTCAGATTACTTTCAGTCGACAACGCCACGTGGAGTACTACACTTTGGCTTCCTGCATCGCATTTGAACCCCAACATTCTGGATTCAGACTCGGCTTTGCGAAAACGTGTCATATTGTCACTGTTGTCGACGATATGTACGACCTTTTCGGAACAGTTGATGAGCTCAAACTTTTCACAGCCGCAACTAAGAGATGGGATCTGTCGGCCACAGATTGCCTTCCACAATATATGAAAGGAATTTACATGATGGTTTACAACAACGTAAATGAAATGTCTGCGGAGGCACAGAAGGCTCAAGGCCGAGACACTCTCAACTATGCTCGATAGGCTTGGGAGGATTTTCTTGATTCGTATATGCAAGACGCAAAGTGGATCGCCACTGGTTATCTGCCAACGTTCGAGGAATACTTGGAGAACGGGAAAGTTAGCTCTGGTGCATTGCAACCCATGCTGACTATGGACATCCTCTTTCTTCTTTTTCATGCATTGTATATGGGTACCTAAAATGGCCGTGTTGTCGGGACCTATTCATTTTGCATCACACTCACCTAAGTTATGCTTAAGGGGGGGTGTTGGTGTACATGCACTTAGACTAGTTGTAGACTAGCTGTGTTGGTGTACATGCACCTAGATTAGCTCCAGTTAACTTATTGCTTGCATGCATGTGGCACATGTACACATTAGCATAAGATAAAGCACACTTAGCTTTAGTTAGCTTTAGTTATTGCATGCACAACAAAGCTTAACTTAGTTGCTTTTGTGTATTTATTCTAAAACTCATATTGTAGAATCAATTCAACTTTCATTCTTTTCTCAATTCTTGTTCGCTTCCTTTCTTCTCTTGCAAGCTTGTTATTGTTTTGCAGATCTAGATCTATCTCTGTATCTCAAAAATCTTAAATGGTATCAGAGCACAGGGATTTGTAATCAGTGCACAAGCAATTTTATTTGCAGGTTCAGAAGATTGAAGCAACAACAAAGAATGGAGTCTAAATTGGAGTTTCCACAATCGGCAATTCTCACTCCATATAATTATTTCGAATGGAAGCCAAAGATTCAACTTCATCTCAGAAGTAGAGGCTTATTTCGAATAACCATGGGAACGGAAGTTGAACCAACATCGGCAGTGGAGAAATCAAGATATTTCAATCGCATGGACGAGGCCTTCGACATCCTATGTTTATCTATTTCTCCGGAACTGCTATTTCATGTTGAATCATGTTCAACTCCAAATGAAGTATGGAAAATTTTGGAAGAATTGTTTGGAAAACAGGATGAAATGCAAGGTCACATTCTCGAAATGGTGTGAAAGGGCAATACAAATGATTAAACGCAACAGAAAAAATTGCACCAAGCAAGAACGGTGTTGAGAGATCTAAAAGAAGGAGAAAGTATGGAAGGAAGCTCAGTGGGAGGGGCAAATATGGTCACAACCACAGACCCACCCCCGCCAGTGGAAATGGAGATGTTGGATGGATAGGGCCACCTAGGCTAGGAGGGAAGCCTAGAAGATGACATGCATTTTTCTATAAGGAGATTGTTTGTTGAAGATGATGCGTCCAAAGGAATCAAAGATCTGCCTCCTCGAATCTCAGGTAGTGTCTCCCCCAACCTTCCCCTAGTACTCTATCACAATCTTGACAAGTTCCTATCTAAGTTAATAAAAACTATAAGAGTTCATAGTGCGCATCTTAATTAAAATGCTTGTGCTAGTAATAGTGGAATTAGTAGTAGTGGGACAAGTTTGCAAGGGTCACTACAACCTAGATTGCAAGGATTTGTGCTCTTATCATGGACTTAGTGAAAAATAACGAGATCATTCACAAGTTTTCCTAAGTTCTTCGGTAAAGGGAATGATGATGTAGAACAACACTAGTCTCTGTGTGAATCCATCTAGAGGGCCCGCCAGACACTGGATGATGTGAAGTTAATCGAATTTCTGACCACACTCAGGGAAAGGGCCTTGAGATGGTTTAAAAAGTGGTCAAAATTAGACCAGAACCTAACTGTGGATGATGTTAAAAGAGAATTTGTACAAGAATTTAAAATTCCACAAACCAATCAGCAAGGGTTGTCGAAGTTGTGGGAGATAAAACAATGGGAGGGAGAGACTGTATGGGAGTTAATGAAAATATTTGAGTATGCAATTGGTAAACTAAGTTACCTAATAGATCCAAATCATCAAGAGACTAGTTTATGAAAGCACTATTACCTCCCACTCATATGCCATTGATGAAATAGAAATTGATACACTACAAGATGCTCTCGAGCAATCAACTCAAATTGAAGCTATGCTAGGATACCTACACGAGGACTGGGGGGAGCGACACCAAATGATTCGTCCATTTTGGGTCTCGAACATCAAATTACAAATCTGACAGAGAAGTTGAAGGATCTGCAACTAGCCTACCCAACGTGACTAAATGTATGGTGTACAACCTTCTTAGTGGAAGGTCATGTTACTATACAATGTCTGAGGTTGAGATATGCAATTATGATGTCTACACCAGTCGAACCACCTGGGCCTACACCCATAGCAGGAGTCACACAAATAGGATCTTAAGGCTTATATCATGGGTGCAACCAATGGGAGTACTGTGGGGTATGCATGGAGTATGGACACCCCCCTTGTGTATGCCTGATAGTGAAAAAGTACTCCAATGTTCTAAATAAAAATTATTGTGAATTATGTGCTTCAAAAAATCACCATACCGACCAGTGTAGGGCACTGGATTCTCTAGTTGATAGGTTAGACCACTCAACCTTCCGAGTGAACAAGACTCCCTGAGGGCGAGGAGGAGGAGGAACAAGGGGTGTAAGGATAGGAGGCAGAGGTCCAATGCGTTGTTACAACTATGATCAAGAAGGGCATATTACACGGAATTTCCCACTATGAAGAATACCATCATTCTCTTAATGCTGGGTCAATGTGCGTGCAACAGAGGATTGTCTTGAACTGATTGCAAGATGGGAAGAGAGGAACTGACATAGGGGAGTGAATTTAATTAATGCAGAGCCAAGGGTATTAAAAGCAACCCCTCTATTGAATATCAATATAGTCACACAAGGAGGCAAAAGGACTGGGGCTGATCGGGGAGCCAAGGACCAGCCACAATTATAAGACTGGCCTCCCCAAAGTTCTCATATGACCCTGAGTAGGAGAAGCAGTATTACAAGGAAGAACAAAAGATTTCGACAATTTGATAGGAGGTGGAGGGTGATAGAAGGAGCAACCAAAATCTCTTAAAGCTAAGATCCCAAACCTATCACAGTCTACTGTAGTTTGATTAATTGAAGACTGGTTCAGATTATTTTTGTAGATCGTGAATGATGATAAGATGTTGGGGAAGTTGCGGAAGAGTCTGAAAGTGGCTATCCTAGAAGAGGAGGTTGAGGGAGGAGTCATCTCCACTAACATGCCTGAAAGACACTCTAGGATGGTATGAAGGAACAAGAAGAGAACAGGAAGAGAGTTATAGATTGATGCTTAAATTGAAGGGTTCCATATTAAGGACACTATGTTGTATCTAGGCTTAGATGTCAACATTTTGCTGAGGAAAACATGGGAAGCACTGGGAAAACCTTAATTGACATTTTCACCAATCTAGTTGTGGATAATGAATCACTATTTTATCCTTTCGATTGGGTGACTAGAGGACGTGGAAGTGGATTTACCGGGGGTGAAGACACATTCATATTTTGAGGTAATAAACATTATGGGAGACAAGGACCCCTACCTAGCATTGCTCAGAATAAACTGGGCCTTTGAGAAATATGTCATAATCAACTTGAAGAAGGAACTGATGAATTTTTAGGTAGAAGCAGTTAGGGTGATCCAACCTCTAGATCTATATCAAGGACCGAGATTCACAAAACCAATAGATGATAGAGAAGAACAAGGATTGTTGGATCAACTATATAGACTAACAGAATTAAGAATGGAGGAATACATTAACCCAATGATTGAAGCATCTATCAGCTGGCGAAGAATTCATAGTTCAGAGGTTGGCTCAAAGGTCGCTTGGGATGAGTGACAACAAAGTGGATATGAGATCAATAGTAAATGTTGTGCCACAATCTGTCGAGTCAATTGGATTGGCACTGACGTATGAGAATTCTCTATCTTTAATGGTATAGATTCGATAGATTCATTTATCAACAAGATTGATACAACTTTCAGTGAAGAACACAAAGTACCTCTACCAAATGTCTTGTATAAGCTACATCGACAAGGTGGTAGGGAGTTCATCGCAACTACCTCTGAGAATAGGAGAAAATAAAATAGAAATGGAAGTAAGATTCAGACAAGTGGGGGAGTACCCTATAGATTTCACCAAATACAGGGGGCACTCTGACCCTCAACAAAATTTAAAAATTGTAAAGAAAGATTGAACCAGGAAGGGTTTCCAAAGCATTTGTGAGCGCATGGCTTTACACACACCCTGGGAACCTGTTATGTCCCTATACTACTAGTGTAACCCCTTATTGTTATTAGTACAACCCCCTTATTATATTGTTGTGCCCATGTTGTCCCCATATTGTTATTATTGTGCCCCATAGAAGCCCACTATTGTTATTATTGTGCCCTTACATTATTATTGTTATGTCGGCTCTGATTATATTATGACCCCTTAAACTCCTATATATAGAAAGGAGGTCGTGTCATTTGTATCATCCAAGAATTGTTCATTTATGTAATGTAAAGGAGGTTTCCCCCTCGAAGAGGCTTATTTATAAGGCGTTCATCTATCTTTTCTATCTTTTTGTGAGCTGGTTTCATAGAAAAACCTTTCCAAAAGCTTGGTATGTAGAAGAAAAAATAAGGAGACAAACGAGAGTCTGGGATAATTTGGTTGATGAGTTTGTCAGCAATTTTTCTTTCTCAGAAAATGACAGGAGGTTGACTGAGGCATTGCGGGCTATCAAGAAAATTATGCTCACAACAGGTCAACTAATGGAAAGGTGCATATGTCACAAGACCTTAGATCATATCTACGAGGCTGGGTACATGGAGCAGTGGCCTGTGGGATGGTGGAATTATGGCATCTATCATTCCATGAAACTGAAGGGGAAAGGGACATCAAGGATGGACTTGTAATTGATGCTCCACACTTACTCCCTTTGAATTTGTGGAAACATAACATTGGGAATGATGACAAACCAAAGCTAGCCTCAATTGGAGATTATTGGGATGAGTAGACTACAAAATAGATTTTCAACCTCCTGAAAGAATATTAAGACTTGTTCCCTTTTTCATTTGCAGAATTGAAAGGGATCAAGGGAGATCTATGGGAGATGAAAATCGTGCTAAAACTAGATGCAAAGTTAGTAAAGCATCGACCATATATATTGAACCTGAGGGTTAAGGAGAAAGTGAAGAAACAGATAGACAAGATGCTAGCAACAAGGCTTATATTTCTGGTGGATGAGGTAGAATGGGTGAGTCTGATTGTGATACAAAATAATAAATATGCTATAGAGATACAGGTCTGTGTGGACTACCATAGTTTGAACAATGCTTTTGTGCATGACCCGTTTCCTACACCATTTAGTGATGAAGTTCTAGATAATGTAGCGAGGAATGAAGCCGACTATTTTACAGAAGGATTCCCTAGTTATCACCAAGTTATAATCATAGAGGAGAATAAGAATTAAATTCAGAATGGGGGTCCTATCCCTATCATGTTATGGCATTCGGTCTTAAGAATTCACCCGCAACGTTCTCAAGAATTCTAGTTTCCACCTTTAGAGATTACATCCATAGGTTCCAAGAAGTCTATATGGATGATTGGATGGTCTATAGTCTATTGAAGAAACACTCCAGTATTCTCAGGATCATATTCGATCATAGCTACAGATCTTGCTGAATTTGAAGAAGTGCATATGTGGAGTCCCTCTTGGAACACTTTTGGGCCACATAGTGTGCAAAGAAGGAGTATGTGTAGATATTGCTAAGGTTGCAATGAGAGTGAATATGAACCCACCCACAACTGCAAAACAACTTAGATCCACCTTGGGACATACTAGGTAATACAAAATATTTATCTGCAACTATGCCTTAATTACTATACCTATGGAGAAACTACTAAGGAAGGCTGAATGATTCATGTGGTCAAAAGAATGTCAAGATGCACTCCACATACTGAAACAAAAACTAGTAAGTGCAACGATCCTGGTCTACCCTGATAGGAACAAACAGTTCCATGTCCACATTGATGCATCAAGCATTGCTCTGGGTGTTGTTCTAGTTCAGTCCAGGGAGGGGAGCCGTAATCACCCAATTTGTTTTTCTAGCAGAAAACTATCCATAGCAGAAAAGAACTATACCACAAGTAAGTGAGAGTCACTCGCGATGGAATATTCACTTCAAAAATTTAGACACTATTTGCTGGGAGGCATGTTTAAGTTTTTTACCAACCATTCCGCTTTGAAATATTTAGTGAAAAAGTATGTGCTTACAGGAATAATTTGCAGGTGGCTATTGTTATTCCTCTTTTGAGGTAATTGTTAAGCCTGGTCGATTGAATGTGGGACCTGATCACCTCTCACAGAGAATCAAGATAAAGTGGAGGATCCCTGGATGATCATCTACCCAAAACGTTGATCTATTCTAGATTGAAGCAGTACAATATTACCTAGAATACATTGCAGTGTTTTCAGCTACAGGAAGATGCCTAGACAAATACACAGCCACACAAAGGAGACATATGGTCATTTGAGCTACCGATTATCAATTAATTGTGGGGAAAATGTGTAAATTGGGCCTTGATCACATGTTGTGCAAATGCATCTCTCACCATGAGAGACACAATGTACTATGGGAATTTCATTTAGGAGTTATAGGTGGCCACATTGGGGGAGAGGCTACTGAAAGGAAAGTGTTGTAGCCAGGACTATGGTAGTCGACAATTTTCAAAGACGTGAAAGAATATGACAGAGGCTATGATGTTTGGCAAAGGGTTGGAAGGCCATCACATCACGATGAATTTCCATTGTAATCATTACATGAACTACATATATTTGAGAAATGGGAGGTTGAATTTATAGGTCCTACCAATCCATCAACGAGTCATTCTCATGCCAATTATATAATCACTGCAACAGATTACCTCACTAGATGGTAGAAGAAGCACAAATTAAGGATTGTATTGCGGATACTATCGCCATATTCATATTTGAGAATATCATATCAATATGTGGGTGCCCTAGGAGTCTCACCAATGATCAGGGGACCCACTTCATAAATGAAATAGTTTCCTCCTTACTTCAAAACTTCAGGGTACAACACCACAAAAGTAGCCTATATCACCCTAAGGCTAGTGGTACCATAAAGGCCTTCAATAAGATATCAAAGAAGGGTTTGACCAAGATATTCTCATCCAATTGGGATGATTGGTATGAGAGAGTTCCAACGAATCTATGGGCATACCACACAAGTGTTAAGCGATTACATAAGCATACACCTTTCCAACTTATGTATGGGCGGGAATTTGTGGTACCAGATGAATTTTCTATCCCCAACCTTTTCATAGCCAAGGCCACTCATACAATAAAGGAGGAATCAATTCAGAAAAGGCTATATGAACTATAGAAGCTCGATGAGGCAAGGATTTTGGTAAATTTCCATCAAATGGTCGAAAATAAAAGGCAGAAGGCATGGTATGACAGGCATATTACGAGGAAATCATTCAGAGTTGGAGGGCATGCTATGCTATACGACAACACATTTTTGAAGTTTCCTGGAAAGTTGCAAATGTATTGGTTAGGATTGTTTGTTGTTGCGGAAGTGAGGGAGTCAAGAGTTGTTAAGCTTGCACAACTAGACGAGGTATTGGTACCAGGTTGGGTGAACGGTGCATGCTTGAAACCCTTCCACAAATGAAACACCATTACTCAGAATTGATTGGATATCTAAAAGGAGACCATAGGTAGGAGTCATTTAGTTTGGTCATAACTAGTCACATTAGTTATTTTTTTTCTCTAGTTAGTCAATTCTTTACATTTCCAAATAAAAATCCCAATAAGTCATTCCCCGTTGTGGATGTTCTTCAACCACGCCGCAACTTCTTTTGATCAGGGGAGTCACATGTGTTAAGAGTACTTTCCGTAATAATTAGACAATAATTATGGTGTCAACCCAGATTTCTGTTAAATTTTCCAATTATAGAGATAATGAATTCTAAAATGTCTTCCATCACGATAATAAAATTACCCATCAACTCCACCCTTCCATTTTGACTATTGCATCATCTGAGTCAGGTCCAACTCAGGCGACAACATGATTAACACGATTGAGTATGCATAGGTAAAGTTACCATACTAATTAATTAGAAAGCCTTGATAGAAATGCTATTTCAGGTTGGTCTACTTAATTTGTATGGAAATGCTGAATTACTCAGAGTCTTAAGCCAAGGTGGTAGAGTCTCTTAGTTTTAATTCTGGTTCTAAGTTCTGTTATTCTAAAATCAAAATCCACACCCCTGTATTTTGTGTTTATCATCGCTACTTCAAGATGATGAAGACAATTGTATTTGTTCCAAAGCTCAGGTTGGGTAAGAGAATCATGTTGAGGGAGCCAATTTATCGTAAGTATGATAAGGTTGCACTGGTCGAAAATGATATCTCAGACTCCTTCTAGTTTCTGGCCATGAAATGTGAGGTCTACACAGAATCAGTAATGAAAGAAGATGGGAGTGTGATCATCAAAGTCAAAATTGACTTCATAGGAATCCAGAGGTCCACCTTGTTGAATTTGAGAAGTTTTCCTGTATTTGGGACGACAATGGAAGCAATGCAATGCAAAAAGTTATTGGTCATCTAAATCCATGGAGGATTGTTATGGCTTGAAAAATAATACCCAATTCATGTTGTGGACATTCAAAGGCTCAAGGGTTTATTGGTGGGAGGAGACGCGATTTCAATTGCATTCCAAAAAACTTCCAAGAGAGAAAAGAAGATAGGGAATGATGACTACTACAAAAAGTATGATACCAAGAGGGGAGGAAATGGAGCACGCATAGATTTTATCAACAACCCAAAAATCAATTTCGTCTACAACATTATTGGAGGAAAGCTGATGTGTCACTTTTCCAAGAACGAGTGCACTTTGGATGTAATATCAATCACGGAGCATTACATAGAAGCCATATAGTTGAATTGGTGTGCTTTTATCCTCCAAGAAATGTTAGAAGCCTGTGAATATTTCTACAAGTAGTCCACCCATTTTATTTATGGATATCTCATTGTTTCTATGGAAATGTGGAAATGGTACCCACCAGAGGTTCAAGAAATATCTCCCATCACATAGGACCAACCTTTTTTTGTAATAGCCCTCATGAAAATTCCATGCAATAAAAGTTAAAAACAATAACCATGGTCGATGGGACACTTATTCCAAGCTAAATGTTGAACAAAACATCCTAGGGGGTGTTCATTTGGTTGTTTATGGCTAAGGAAATTGGTGAAGGCAATGGCTAAGGCTTTGGAAAGGCAAAATGGTATTTTTGGCACAATTTCTTTGTGAAAATAATGGAAATTAGGAGAAAAGGGAGGTGAAAGGTCGCAGGTTGCATGCGAGGAGGAAAATAATGGAAAATGAAGAAAATAGAGGCCTCATTCATAAAAAGGCTTTTGAGGATTAGTTGGTAACCTTTTGCCAATTGAGTTTTGGATCTCTCTTATTATTCTCTCTCTCTCTCACTCTTGGACACTTAGAGTTCTCTTGGAGCATTTTGGCATTGGAGCAAAGAAGGCGAAGAAGGCAAGAGGAAGCAAAGATCAAGCATGGAAAGGAAGGATCAAGCAACTACAACATGCTTCATTTTAGGTATCAACTTGCTTGTGTATTTTCCGTGCTAGATTTGGCATGCATGGTATTGCATGTGGTTATTTTCTATCATGGCATGGGTTTTTCCATGTGTAATAGTGTTTTCAGTCTAGCCTTTCCATTTCCAGATAACCATGGTGTGATGGGGTTCTCATGTTTTGGTTGAGCTGGATTGTTGGATGGATTCGAAGATGAGTGGGGTAGATCTCCAAATGATAAATCACATGGCCTAGTTGTCCTTGAACCAAACTGTGGATCATGATAAAGCCACTGGCATAGTAACCCTTGAGCTAGACTATGGATTGCAGTAAAGCCAGGACTGTGTTGCCTCGGTGGGCCTAAGAATCCTTGCTGGTTAATGGCAACATATACAGTAAAGCCAAGAGGTGGTTTTCTCTCTGTTAGGCCTAGTAATCTCAAGTTTGGGATATGCAGTAAATCTTGGAGAGTGGGTCTCAGTTTAGGGCCTAGTGATTCAATTTTGGATTAAAATAAAGCTAGAGAGATTACGAAATGGAAAAATTCCTCATGATGTAGGTGGAGAAATCTAGTGGCATCCATACTTGTTTGGCCTAGTGATCGGGTGGAGATCATGGTAAAGCCTATTATGATGAGTTCATTGTGTTTTCCTAATGATTTGGGATGGATTATGGTAAAGCCCTGTTTTCGTTGATGAGGGTGAGGTGGTTTAGCCTCGATATGCCTTAGTTGGTTCTCTTGGTTTGAGCCCCACATTCATGCTTGGACTATGGGACGATGATGATTAGCTCAAGAGAGACTTGGATCAACCAATCTATGGTCAGGTGAAACATGGTAGTCACATCTCTGGTTGGTTTATTGCATTCATTAATGATAAATTCATTCCTTTGATTTTCATGTGTAAATATATTGATGTGTATATGGATTTTGATCGCTAATATGTTCATGGTACTTTTGTTCCTATTATGTTGGTTATATGTATATTTTATGAAAAAAATTATGTATGGCTCTTAGCATGTTTTTACTTGTATATGAATGAATAATGTGTAGATGACCTAATAGATGATAATGTGGCAATTGACATGAGGGAACAATGGTTCATAGTGATTCTCATCTAAGTATGAGATCTCTACACTTAATTCTGTTGCTTACACCTATAGGTTACATGTTGATGATGTGTTTGATGAAATGTATGTCATAGCTAGTAGGGGTTTGGTTATGGTATTTTCCCCATATTTTTATAGATTCTAAGCTATCACTCCATTTGGGAAATGGCCTAGGCTCTGGTCCTGAAAAATTGGCTTAAAACCCAGGGTCATTGGCACAGAACTAGAAACATTGGTCTCTAGTCACTGGTAGGCAAGTCTGTTAGAACGAATTTGGGTTTCTGGTCATTGGCAGGAAATCCCATCAGAGTGAATTTGGGTTTCTAGTCACTCACTTGCCCATAGCATGAGAGTGAATGTGCCCTAAGAGATCCAGAAAATTAGTGGGACCCAGGGACAAACTATCTACGTGGCTAACTTGTCTCCTGAGGGTTCTGTTGATGATGTTGGATGACAAAATGTGATGTTCCATCGATTCCACTTCCTTAAGGTCACATAGTAGGTCGAATATGATCATAGTAGCCTCTCGTTTCATGTTTGCGCCAATTGGCATGGTTACTTGGGTGGATGTGGGAGGAGGGTGTTACAGAGTGGTATTAGAGCATGGTTCAACCCTCAGACTGGATGCTCAGACTGGATGCGCAGTGTGTGTTGGTCATGAATGCATTTCAATTGCATGTGTTTCCATGTTCTTGTTGCATTTGCTGGATGATTGAATTATGGTTGTAGTACGGTTTCCATGTTGAATTGGATGTTGATTTTGCAGAATACATTTTTCATGAGTCTGTGACTAGTTGCATATGGATTATATGTCACTTACATGTTGATTATATGTCACCTACTTACATCCTTGTATCTTAGATTACATTCTTGTAGATTCTATTACATGTGTCAATCTTGTAGGTTCATTACAAGAATTGATCGCTTATGTTCAACTACATGTGTTTATGCATATGTGTAGTTGACTAGGCATTTCTTAAGCATATTGTTGGTTGCATGTGGCAATGTGTACAATGGAGTAATGTTTTTTTTCATGCATGAGGTCATAGCATGCATTTTTGATAAGTCTTGCATTGATGACTGGACCCTAACTAGAGTGATGTTTATATATTGATACATTTATTTTTTAATGTATATATGTTGTTATGTTTATGTCATATATATATCACACTAACTTGTTGATCTTGAAGACAAGGTATCCTCCTCGAGCTATACTATGCTACGTTGATTTATTGTGATTTGGTTTATGTGACATATTATGGATTGTAGGAAAGAGATCAATTGGCTAGAAATATGGTTGAATACAAAGACTCTCCCTATGAATCCGAAGAGCAGTATGGTGTTGGGACTCTTCTGATTTAGTAGTTACATTGAGAAGTTTGAAGGAAGAGATAAGGAGTTGTAAGGCAGATAATGACGTGATCATACAGGAATAACAAAATCAAGCAGAGGTAAATGTTATACTTCTTTAAAATTTGTCATACTTGCAATGACAACGGACACTCTGGATCATCCATGGACATGGGGATGGAACTAATGGGGCATATGGCATTAGGGCCCTTGGTAGGCATAGGTCAGATAGATCTGATATAGTGAGAGATGGAAAGTTGGTGGACACTCTGGATAGGCGGGGTGATGAGTACAGGTACTATTCTAGTGTTGGTTCTGATAAACATCATGATCGTCATCTCTATCATACTTATAGGAGGAATGATAGGGGATACTTTCCGAATGAAGTCAAGAAAGAAAAACCACCTACTTTTGATGGATATGTGAAGAAGCCGAAAGATGAAAAGGCTTGGATACTTGGGATGAAAAAATTCTTTGAGTTGCATGATTACAGGCCATTGATTTTGCTTCAGAGTCACAAAACCTCCTCCAATAGAGTAATTATGATAAACAGGGATAATCCTTATCATGTCCCTTGTCCTTGCATTTTATACACCATACTTCAGTGTGCACCTTCGGCTGAGCTTCCTTCCTTGTTTTCAAGCTCTGCAACTCCATGTGCAAGCTTGTTAGTTGCGACTAAATCTATTGTTACACTCCAATGTTCATATTGTGTATTGGTGAGCCTTCCAACCTCATCATGATCTCCCCTCTTCTTGCATTCCTATCTTCTACTATGATAATGGTAATCATAGGTGAGGTAACAACGTAGAAATGTACCAGTCTACGTGTTGATCATCTGTGATGTTCATATTAGCCTGCCGGATCGGTCATTTTAGCCTCTGATCAAAATCCCACGAGGATTCATTTACCTTTTGTGGTATCTCCTTAAACTCTATGAAAAAATGCCCCTGAGACTTAGGCTTCTTAAACTCATTCTTCAACGCTTACTGAGTCTCTTCCAACGTTGCGCCAGGTCTGTCTTGACAAAACTTGATGTACCAATTCAACTCCTTATCCTACATCACTATGACCAGCTCCATTTTCTTTATATTATCGTCAAGATACCCTGACTGACCAACTATAATGCACTTTGCGGTGTATTCAAAATATTTCCTTAGTTTTCGCTTGAAGAGGATCCAATTAGCAGACTATATTCAGAGCCCAATTCTTCTTTCCTTCTGAAGGGTTTTCCACTTCGTGTGGTTCCAAACATCAAGGAAATGGCATAACCCGTTTTTCACATAACATCATCTTAATCCAAGTTTTTGGAGATTTTAAATACTTACCTCGCAGTCCCTTGAAAATCCTGTGCTCTGCTTCGCTATAACTGATGGTCGTATCAATAGTGAGCTCAGTGACAAATCCTCCTATGATTACAATTAGTCCAGTGATCAAAAACCCACATGATATTATTCTCTTAAGCTTCCAAGTGCCTCACCAGCTTTGGAGTCCACATAATATGACCGTTAAGCCTCCACGTACCCTGACTGTCCGCTAATCTAGACATCCACTCGTGCAATTCTCAAGGGAAGAAACATAAAAATTCTTTGGCTTCATCCATGTACACGTATCTATTCAACTATTGTTCCTTGGAGAAATGAGGGTTTGTGTTCCCCTGAGCTGCAAACGTGTGCAAATTCCGATCGATCCACTTTTCAATTTCCTTCTTCATAGGAAACCACTTATTCGACATCAAACATTCCTTAGATAGATAATCGTCTTGGAAACGAAACCATTTCTTGGCTTGATGGGGCCTAACCGAGGTTCAACTTTAATTGTGCCATCCAAAAAAACCCTAACTCCTGGCCCTTTTGGTGACAACCTACGTAGCGCAAGCTTTAGTCTCACCCGAAGCAGTATTAGGGGATGCAAGAACCAGGCTTTTGCATCCAAGGGCCTATGTGATGGTTTGCTGAAGTTCTTATGGCTTAGATATTCCTTTGCGTAGATGTAATGCTTCCGATAGACAAATACTACAATTATATATAAATGACCTTCAAATCTTTGTGAAGGTACTTAAGTGTACTTATCATGCATAAATATTACAGATCTACTAGTTCTGCATAGTAAATAAGAATTAATTCATATTAAACATATTACAGAGTGAATATATATAAACTTAGAAGAAGTAAATAAAAGAAAATAGATGCATCATTTCAGCCCAAAACAATCTTTATTAAGATGAGTGCACAAGGGCCCGCACACTCATCTTGCGGACTTACCAAGGTCTTCGCGCACTCAGTTGCAGGAGCCTTCCCCTTTTGCCTAAGTACAAGAAATAGACCTTTCCTACCTTAACACCTTTCCCTTACAATTATTCTTTTCTACTTGATTGATTCCTTAGACTCACTATAACTCATTGATTTATAGCATCTTCTTTAAAATACCATGGCATGCGGACCATTGGTGGCTTTCAAAACAACTCTATCACCTACCCAACTAAGGGACTAAATCCATTTTGACTTCTATTAGCTTCACACTCTGCTTCTCCACATTTCGTAGAGACTTTACATTCGCTACAAAAGAAAATACAAAATTGATTCAAAACGTAACAAAATTGACTCCAGGGACCCCATCCCAACACTGGTGTTGTGTCCATGTCATGCATATGGCACTATGTACATGTATTGTTGTGTACATGTTGTGCATGTGGTACTCTCTACATGTGGTATTGTGTAAACGTTGCACAGGTGGTGCAGTGCACATGTGGCATTGTGTACACGTTGTGCAGGTCGTGTCGAGTACATGTTGTACATGTGGTATTATGTGCATGTCGTACATGTTGTATTTTGTACATGCGGTACTATTTATGTGAATTGTGTAGTCATGGTATCATGACATATGTGTTCATTGTGTTTTATTATGTGTACATATATGTAATGTGTGGTGGTGTACAACATATGTAGGAGTATGTATTTTGTTGTGTTGTACTCTGGGTGTAGGTCTATGTGTAGTATGTTAGGTGAAGGTGCATGTATTTCATGGTGTTGTACGTCATGTGTGGTTGAATGTGTGTGATTCATACTATGTGTATGTGTACATGGTTGAAGAGAAAGCATTGGGTGGTTTTTAGGTGTGGCAACCTATATGCTATGTGTATAGAATAAAGACAAAGGTAGAGGCTAAGGAGTATTAAAGAATAAGCATCTGTATTTTATTTCATTTTTATTATGCATGTGATTTATGATTTTGGTTTATGATGATTACATGTGATCTATTTCTTTTTTATGATGGTTACATGTGATTTATGATTTTGATTTACAATGGTTGTGTTTGAGCTAACCAGATGTGATATGTTTATTCATGATGATTTGATCAAACAATTAGTTTGACTTGTTGTGACTGAAAGTGAATAGGATTGCAAGTGTACCTTATTGACGAGCGACAAATGAGGTATGATATGAATTCATTTCAATTTATTTTAAATCTAATGGAAGTTATGTGCTTGGTACAAGAAATTCGAAAATTCCAAGTTGGTTGGTTGAAAATGATTACAATAATTAGTAGTGTCAAAGAAAGAAATTGGAACAGGAAGTAGTATGCTAGTAAAGCGCTTTAAGAATAGGTCCATTGTGGGACACTGGTACCCAATAGTGTCCATTTATTTCCATGAGCATGCTATCACCAGTATGATGGTTTTGAGGCAGGTATATGCCTTGGTTGTTTGACCTTCCAATGCGAGGACTCTATAGTAGAGAAGGGAAGGTCGAGGATGGATTTGTTTTGGTCATTAGTATTTCCAGACAGAATCAGTTGAACATTCAGAGTGCACCCTAGAACAATGAGTTGGTAACTGTTCAATGAGAGGGAAAGTGGCACTGGATTGTAGCGCTGAATATTTGATGAAGCTTTGACTTTGGTAGTGGATTATGGACTTCCTAGCAAGGAGGTGAATCCTGGTATTACTTTTCAGGGCAGAGGTGTCAGCCTCTGGATTCCCTTGTTGATTGATATGGCCATTGCTTCCTTTTATTTTTTTTGGTTGAGAAAATGTGTATGTTTTTATATGTGGTTATTATTATAAATATCGTAATGTGCTATGTCATAAAGCTCCAATAAACGGTATGTTTCTCATGTTTTAGTTGTGATCATTGTAAATACTAAAACGAGTTGTGGTATAAAGCTCCATCGAAAGTATGTTTTATTTTCAGCAGTTTGTTGGTTTATAGGTGTCATTAAACACCGAGGATAGTGTTCCCCCAAGGGGGAGGGTTCTGTAACAACCCTCGTTAAAAATTCATGTAAAAATACAAGACCATGGTTGATGGGACATGTATTCCAAGCTGAATGGTGGGAAAAACATCCAAGTGGTGGTGCATTTCAGTTATTATGGCTAAAGGAAATTGGCAAAGGCAATTTTAAAGGATTTGAAAAGGAAAGAGGCATTAATTTACATTTTATTTATGAAAATAATGGAAATTAGGAGAAAAGTAAGGTGGACGATCATAGGTTGCATGTGAGGAGGAAATTGAAGGAAAATAATAAAAGATGAAGAAAATAAAGGCCTCATTAATAATAAGGCTTTTGAGGACCTTTTGGCAAGCTTGGTCAGTTCAATTTTGGAGCTCTCTCATTATTCTCTCTCTCTCACACCCTCTTGGACACATTGAGTTTTCTTGGAGCATTTTGGCATTGGATCAAGAAAGGCAAAGAATGCAAGCGGAAGAAAGGGGCAAGCAGGGAAGAGTAGGATCAAGCAGCTATGACAATATTCTTTGTAGGTATCGATTTACATGTGTATTTTCCTTGATATATCTAGCATGCATGGTAGTTCATGTGGTTCTTTTGTTGTTATGGCATGCGTTTTTCCAGGTGTGACAGCGTTTTCAGCCTAGCCTTGCCATTTCCAGATAGTCATGGTGTGATTGGATTCTCATGTTTTTGGTTGAGCTAGATTGCCAGATGGATTCGAAGTTGAGTGAGGTGGATCTCCAAATGATAGAACACATGGCCTAGTGGTCCCTAAATCTAACTATGGATCATTTTAAATCCACTAGCCTACTAACCTTTCAACCAGACTGTGGGTTGTGGTAAAGCCTAGATTCCGTGCCTCAATGGGCCTAGGAATCCTTTCCAGTGAATGGCAAGATATATGGTGAAGCCAAGAGGTGTTTCGCCTTGCTTAGGCCTATGAGTCCTTAACAATGAATGGTGGGATATAAGCTAAATCCTATAGGGTGGTGTCTCAGTCTAGGGCCTAGTGATCCATGGATTAGACTACGGATTGCAGTAAAGCTTGAGAGACTAAGAGATAGGAAAATTCCTCACGGTGTAGGTGGAGAAAACCAGTGGCATCCATGCATGTTTAGCATAGTGATCTGGTGGAGATCATGGTAAAGCCTGTTATTACATGTTTATTTTGTTGGCCTAGTGATCGGGTTTTTGTAGAGCCTGGTTTTTATTCATGAGGATAAGGTGGTTTAGCCTCGGGATGCCTTGGTTGGTTATTTTGTTTTGAGTCCCACATTCATGCTTGGAATATGGAAAGGGGGTGAATGGCTAAAGAGAGATTTGGCTCAGCCATTCTATGGTCAAGTGGAATGTGGTGGTTACATCCTGAGTTTGGATTTCGCATCATCAATATGAGGTTATTTCTCCTTGCATTTCTATGAGTATTATGTTAGTTTATATGTGGATCATATGGTTGTGATTTCCGTTATATTTATGTTGCTATTATGTTGGTTATGTATATGTTTTGTTACAATGGATATGTATGGATCTAATCATGTTTTTACTTCTAAATGAATGAATAATGTATCTATGACATAACAGATGATAATGCAACAAATGGTATAAGGGAACAATTCTTCTTGGTAAAGGTTGATTTCAAATTTATGTATATGATGCCTTTATTTGTGGAACATGTCACTAACATGTGTGAACAATAAAAGGCAAACATGCTTGGTATTAGCATGAAAAGGTAACAACTGATTTGTTTATATATACTTAACAGTTGGGTGATGCGATAGCATATAGTAACACTCAATTGTAGCAAGGTAAATGGTAAAAGAAAAGGATTTGGGAAATAATTCCTTTGGCTATGTTTGGAAACCCTAATCTAAACGAATGAGTGTTTTGCATACACGAAGCCTTCTTAACCTTGATTTTGTCTGAGATTATGTGGGTATGTGCTATATTCATGGATATGTATCTGACAGGTATAACAATTGGTGTCTAGTTATAGCTAGATTTGTTAAGGGAATTGGAGTCTATTAAGAGATGGCATGGATGTGTTCAGTTGTAAGGAAATGTGCTTTGCACACCAAGGTAAGATAAATGGTATATTCTTATATTTGTTTATACACTAAACAATTATGTGCTTATGGCAGTATGATATTGGGAATTTCATTGCAAGAGATTGCCATGAAATCTTGAAGAAGGCTCAGGTTGAGCTTTCCTTGGGAACCATGGGATTGAGTCAAGGTGTCTATTGTTATTCTTGTGCTTTTGGTATTTTTCAATTTATTTTCACTTTATTGCATCTTTGTTTATGTATAGTGTATGGCCATACCACTTTGTTCGTGGTGTCGTATTGTTATTGGTTTTCATGGTTTTCTTCTTGTTTGAATTTTTCTCTCACTTTTTATGCCATGAGGGTCTTGGGAATTGGTTGGGAAATAGGAAAATTAATGGAGCTTGGGGACAGTTATGTGGTACCCGACAAGTAAGTTAAGACCTAGATGAAACTTGGTGCATGTATAAGGGTAGTTGAAGGCAAGAGTATGACAACCAACTGGACTAGTTGGGTGCACTTGGGTAAGTGGACGATGGCAGGACAATCATGGGAAAGGTAATCAAGAAAGGTAAGGTTAATTGATTTGAGGCATCATATGCCTTGGTAATGTTGGGAACTATTGTTCTCGATGTTGTGCATGTGTTCCACGCATAATTGAAGTTCTCTTAATCTTGACCTTATGATATTTGGTTTACATATATGTATGTATGCATGTCATACCTAACAGGGTCGTCATGGATCATGATTGTTTAATGCTAATATTTATATGTATATATATGTATGTATGTATGTTGTTGTCTAACAAGGTCATTAGGAATCATTCTTGTGAACGAATGATTGCTTACGCAGGTGAATTATATGAAGAGATTCCTAGTTCATAAGGAATCAAGTGGGAAGAGTAGTCATGACAAATATACGAGGTCAATATCATGTGGATATGAATTGATATTGTATTCTTGTATTATGCTTATGTTTATGTTATGACATGCAAATTTGAGGCATACATCAGTTGAATGAAAGTAGTGAGATCCGCAGCATGCTAGGATAAGCATGGATGGTGGAAAGACAATAGAAGCAAGGTTACTTGGTAGAGATAGTGTGGTTTTGGATGTGTGGTTTTATGATTTTGCATATGTTGTACTTGTTGTATCTCTGATGTTGTGTGCATGTGGTGTTGTTTCTATATAGTGTGTGTACATGTTATTTTTGCAATGTTATGTACATGGTCATACAGATAGTGTTTTGTGAATATTCCATATGAAGTGTTGGGTATGGATGGTGCTATGTACATGTTGGATATGTGGTGTTGTGTACATATTGTACTATGAGCATAATGGATATACGATGTTGTGTGCATATGGTTCTCTACGCATGTTCGATATGCAGTGATGTGTATAGATGGTGTTACATACATGATGGAAATGTAGTGTAATGGACATGCAGTGTTGCATGTATGTTTTACATGTGGTGTTATTTACATATGGTGTCATGTGCATGATTGTACAAGTGGTGTTATGTGCATGTGGTCTTGTGTACATGTTGTACAAGTGGTGTTATGTGTAGGTGGTGTTCTGTCCATGTTGTGCATGTGGTGCTATGTGTTAGAGTCTAGATTGATCTCAGGCTGAAGGGAGGTAATCCTAGGATAACCACAAACCAAGCTCAACCTAGTAGCTAGCCCTACCAGGTCGAAACAGTAAGAGAAAGGATGATTTTGACTATGGAATCGATGTCAGTTTCTGCTGGCAAACTTGGGGAAAATTAAGTGCCATGTTCAGCCAAGTGAAGATTGTAAATTTGAGAAGTATAGGGGAGAAAGCCTGCTGCCTGGCAGGCATCAAACAAAGGATGAATCTTCAACAACAACTTTAGATGAAAGAGAATCACGAGGTTGCTCAATAGAGCATCTAGCTAAGGATGAATTCTAGTAAGACAACCATTACAACTAACAGAAAAATCATCATGAAAGGAGCATCATTACGGATGAATTCCTAACATATCACTTAGATAATGCTGTAACAAGGTAGAAAAAACATAATGTGTAAATGAATTACAGGAAAAACATACTAAACATCAGCACCATGATGAATCCCAGATCCCAAGGGTAAAAGATTGCTTTATTAAAATGATATTCAGGAAAAAAAATTACACAAAGCCAAGACAACCTCTCTGCTGCAAAAATTGAACCTCTAAACTATGCAATTCATAAAATTTATACATTTAGCTCATCCCTATATTAAGGGAATTGAGTTACATTAAACTTGGACCGAATTTTTGAAGATAGGTGTTGAAGATGAACTCGTATCTCCTGAACCATATCACCTGTTACAAAATTGAAAGAGGTTTTTGTAGATAAGGTCTTTTTGGAGAAAATCATCTCTCAAATTCTAGAAATTCGTTTCCAGTTTCTCGGAATCTATGCCACAAAGTCATCTCTAAAACAGAAAATCATTAAAAACTTAAATCTGTCAAAATGAGTTGTAAAGATCTAGTCACATATTCAAATTCACGATACCTGTGAATAAACAGAAAGAGGTTTTTGTTATATGGCTCATGGTTAAAAAAACTCCTTGGGTTTTTAAAAATTACTTTCCATCTGTTGTAAAATGGCACCGCACTAAAATGACTAAAACACTAAAAAATATGAAAAATTTGCTTTGCTTTATTGTAGACTCCAAATATCACTACATATCTCGCACAAAGTAGCACCTGTGCATAAATTGAAGGAGGTTTTTGTTATTTGGTGTGTGATGAACCAAAAACTCTTTCACTTTTGAAGAATTCCTTGCCATTATTTCAGAAACTGATCTTGTACTAAACTTGTCATTGTGTGCAACAACTGACCTCAAAACATGCATAACCAATGATCACTCATTCATTTCGATCATATCTTCTGATCCAGAAACCAGTTACGGGAGTGTGATATACCGTTGGAAATATTTTTCTGAGCTTCTTCTGATGGAAATACTTAGGATATGATTTCACTGAAGATCATGTGAAAAACATCTCTTAAAACCAGACATAGTAAGAGCCCATTTTGATCCCTGGTGATAGGCTGCGAAGACTGGAACTAACACTATGTACATGTGGTGTTGTGTACATATCATGCATGTGGTACTCTCTACATATGGTATTGTGTACACGTTGAACTGGTGGTCCAATGTACATGCAACATTGTGTACACATTGTGTAGGTGGTGTCATGTATATGTGATGTTGTGTACACGTTGTGGAGGTGGTGATGTGAATAGGTGGAACTATGTGCATGTTGTACATGTGGTACTAGTATACATGTGGTACTAGTGTACATGTGGTATTATGTGATGTCATACATGTTGTGTTGTGTACATGTAGTATTATGTATGTGCATTGTGTAGTCATGGTATCATGACAGGTGTTTTCATTATGTTTTACTTTGTGTACATACATGCATTGTGTGGTGGTGTACACCGTGTTGGCCGGATAAATCGATCTTGTAGACAAAGCCGATCTCCCTAGTATTAACAGATATCTAGCAACAAGATTTGTTGATGACACTTATGTCATTTGGCCTCATGGAAAAGAAAAATTAAACAAATTCCTAGAACACCTTAACAGCCTTTCAAACTCCATCAAATTTACGATGGAAATGGAAGAAAACGGTTGTCTTCCCTTTCTAGATATCCTTATCAAAAGAAACCAGGATGGCACAATATCCCACCGAGTCTATCGTAAGAAAACACACACTGAACACTACCTACATGCTAACTCTCACCATCATCCGGCCCAGAAACTTGGGGTGCTCAGCACTCTAGCCACTAGAGCGATTCGTATCTCAGATCATGATAATTTTGAGCAAGGAAAGAACCACCTCTTGGATGTTTTCAAAAAGAATGGATACACGAGACACCAAGGAATCAATGCTTTCAAAAAAGTTGAGAATCCCATAAACAAAAAACACAGGGATGATTATGATGGTAAAGTTCACCTTCCCTACATTCTAGGCACCACAGGTAAGATTTCACACATCTTAAGAAAGAACAACATAAAAACCACTTTCAAACCCATGAAAACTATCAACAGATGTCTTAAATCAGTAAAAGATCCTATTGACCCTAAACACCACAAAGGGGTCTATTCGGTCCCTTGTTCATGTGGCAAGACATACATTGGTGAAACCGGCCGGTCTATATTAACTAGGATTCAAGAACATGCTGCTGACATCAACCATAACCATTCCAAAACCTCAGCTTTGGCTGATCACTCTAGTAAAACCAATCATCACATTTGCATCGAAAACTCCTGTGTTGTGGCCAAAATAGAGCATTACCACCATAGGAAATTTAGAGAAGCTATCGAAATAAGAAAACACCCCAATAACCTAAATTGTGATGACGGTTGGAAAATAAGTGATAATTGGATTCCCACGCTAACAGGGGATTCCACCACCTCATAGAGAAATCCCAACCCCTTAAAAACTTTAGTAAGATTAATTTCAGTCCCATCAAAATTTAATTAAATTAAACTAAATTAAATTAAATTAAACCAAATTAAATTAAATTAAATTTAAAATTATAACTAAATTAATTAAATAAAACAAAATAAATCTAATTAAAAAACCTAACTCAATTTCATGTAATCTAAAATAAATCATATTAAAGATATAATTAAAATAAAATTAAAACAAATTAGTTTAAATTAAAACTAAAATTAAAATAAATCAAATCATCTATTACATTTATTATTAAATAAATAAATAAATAAAATTAATAAATCATAAATTAAATTAATAAAAATAAAATAAAAATAAATAAATAAATAAATAAAAATAAAAATAAATAATAATAATAATAATAATAATAATAATAATAATAATAATAATAATAATAATAAAATAAATTAGTTAATCAATTAATCAAATTAAAATTAGATTAAATTAATCAAATTAAAATAAAATAGAATAAAATTAAGAACATAATGTAAAATTATATCAAACCAAAATTAATTAAATTAAATCAAATCAAATCAAATTAAGTTATATCACATCATATTAAAATTAAATTAAATTAAAACAAAATAAATTAAACCGAATTAAATCATAATTAAATTCTGTCAAATTAAAAAGTAAATTAAATTGAATTAAATTAAATTATTAAAATATAGTAAATCAAAATTAAATTACAAAAACATATCAAATTAAAACATGAATCATAATTAAATCTAAAATAAAAATTTAAATTAAATTAATTATACATAAATTAAAAACGTCACCTGCATCAAAACCTGTCGGCTTTTTACAATACCTACCATAACCTTTATTTATTTATCCTCATCTTTCTCTGACTTCTTCACAAATCTAAATCCTGATGATGAACCACAGAGGATGGTTCGAAACGTCGATGCATAAAACAACAGAATGCGATGGATCCGGAATATATAACCACACAAATCTACCTTTCTCTAAACATATTGTGATTCATTAATAAAAACTAAAGAGGTGTTTAGACCCTACCTTAAGTCCAACGCTAGTTTGTAGCAGTCATCCTACAACCGTCCGAAACAGTTTCCTTTTGAGAACCTACAATCACAAACAAGCACACATCAAAGAACACCTGCATAGCTAATATAATAAATCATTTTCATTATGGTGATCAAGGAATCCATAAAATAAACCATAAAACACAACTTATTGAGAAAAATAAACTTGATTGTATTAACTTTGAAATAGAAGAACTTTACAACCTTTGGTGCCTTGATGTTGTACAAGCTCTTCCCAGGGCCCAAAACAAGAATCTCCTCTACTTTGACAAGCCTCACACTCTTCCAAATGAGATCAAGGAGGTATGTAATCTCTCCTCACAAAAGCTCAATTAGGAAGACTAAGTTCCAGCATCATTTCACCTCAAAAATATTTAGCTTTCAACCTCTTCAGTAACCAGCCCAATGCTTCTATTTATAGTGCAAAGGAAGGAGGTTACAGGTCCACCTATGAAGGGATAGAGTCCTCCTTCAAAGGGATAAGCTCCTCACATCAAGGGGTTAGCTCCTTAAGGTATGGTATGCATGAACCTTAAACGAGTGAACTTGCCACCTCAAGATTCCTTCCAGAAGCTTCCCGAAATGACTCAAAGTGAGTTTTTAAGAATATAATTGTGCTTTTTAAACTTTTATAGGGATCCGCACCCATAACACAGAGACCGAGTAGTCAGGTGCATAGGGGACATGACCATTAGGTGCGGGACCGCAGGTAATGCTAAGAGAAAGTGCGGAACCAGATTTTTAGAGACTTTTAAGGGCTTTCTCTTATTATCAAGGCTTGATATGAAGAACTGAGGTTTAAGACTTGCAAAGGAGGAAAGTATGAGTGGTGATAGACTCACACAGTTTGCAGAATGTCAAGGTGACAATTTTTGTGCAAAACACCGGATGTAGGAGCATGTATTCCGTTGTGTTGTACTCTGGGTGCAGGTCTATGTGTGGTATGTCAAGTGTAGGTACATGTATTTCATGGGGTGGTACGTCATGTATGGATGTATGCGTGTGATGCACACTATGTATATGTGCACTGTATGTTTTAACCCCGTACAAAAATTACCTACATACGAATCCTAAAACATAGAAAATAAACACTAGCAAGAGCATAACACATAAAACAAACATATGCAGAGATTTCCCCTGGATCCAAAAATCAGGACTACCAGATTGATTTTTCATTATATTCCTTTCAATGTTACAATACATATGTATACATGCCGAAGCATCCAATACCATGGACTGAAAACCATTGCGCCCAAAACCATGTACGAAAACCATGCACAAAACCATAGGTACGTCTGCCCACCTAATATAGGGTCCAAAAAAAATTTCCCCAGGGCGCTACCCTGGACCCCGTAGAGGGGGGCTAACCTTCCCCTATAAACCCTATGTGACCCCCCTGCTACGCAATCGGTGCGACGAAGGGGGGCTAGTCATGGAAAGAATATAACACAACCCAACATTCTCTCACTTTTTGTTTTCTTTCCATAGGAGAACTTAGTCATTTATCCATCCCTGCAATGCCCATTGTTTCTCTAGACCAAGAGAACTTCTCAGAGTTCACAGATTTTGTTAATGCATCTGCAGTATTCTTCAAAGTGTCCACCTTTACCAGCAACACCTTTTTGTCTTCTATCATATCCCTCACAATGTGATACTGGACATCAACGTGCTTTGTCTTTGAATGATAAGCAAAGTTCTTTGCAAAGAAAATTGCACTTTGGTTGTCACAGTCTATCCTTATAGTTCCCTGTACTAACCCCATACTTGAACACAATCTCTACAACCAAACTTCTTCTTTGCTTGCATGAGTGGCTACCATGTATTCTACCTCTATAGTTGATAGTGACACTACATATTGTTTCTTACTCATCCAACTGACTGCACCTCCAAATAGGTTAAACACATACCCACTTGTGGATCTTCTGTGATCCAGATCTCCAGCCTACTCTGCATCAACAAAGTGATGAATATCCAACACTCTGTCTAATCCTAGTCTTCCTTGGTATCACAAACCATAATCACTAGTGCCACGCAAATAACTGAAAACACGCTTCACTGTTGTCCAGTGCTCCTTCCCTGGTTTTGACATCAACCTACTCAATACTCCCATTGCATGTGTATTGTCTGGTCTAGTACAGACCATCGCATACATCAGGCTACCGACTACACTTGCATATGGAACATAGGACACGTTCTCTTCCTCTTCTTGTGCCTTGGGACACTGTTCAGCAGAGAACTTTACACCTACAAGAATAGGAACCTTCATCGGTTTACTATTCTGCATATTAAACCTCTATAGTATTGTCTCAACATACTTCCTCTGGTTTAACCAGAGCTTCCTCTTTGCCCGATCTCTTTTAGTTTCCATGCCCAAAATATAGTTTGCAGCACCAAGATCCTTCATGTCAAATTTAGAGGACAATTAGGTCTTCAAATCATAAATAATTTCTTTCTCATTTCCAACCAGCAACATATCATCCACATACAAGCCCAGATAAATAACATAGTCACCAATTAATTTAAAATACACAAAGTTATCTACTTTGCTTCTGGTGAAGCCAAGTCCTCATATAAATGTATCAAACTTCTGATACCACATTGTTGGTGACTATTTTAACCCATACATAGACTCTTTTAACTTACATACCAGTTCTTTCTTACCCTTCACTGCAAAGCCTGCAGGTTGCTTCATGTAGATCTCCTCTTCTAGATCCCCATGAAGAAATGTTGTCTTCACATCCATATATTCTACCTCAAAATCAAAATCAGCAACAACAAATAAAAGTAATCTAATAGAAGCTACCTTAGCAACAGGAGAAAAAATATCATCAAAATAAATTCCCTGCATCTAGGAATAACCTTTTTCTACCAACCAAGCTTTGTATTTCTCCACCTTTCCTTCTGCATTTATCTTCTTCTTGAAAACCCATTTGCTGCCAATGGGTTTCCTTCTAGATGGCAACTCCACCAGATCCCAAGCCTCATTTTTGTGCAAATATGCCATTTCGTCAACCATGGCCTCTTTCCAGAGTTTTCCATCCTCTGAATCTACTACTTCCTTCACAGTTCTGGGATCATCATCAGTAATAGATAAAGCAAATTTTGAACAGAAAGAAGATGGACTATACCTTTCTATCTACCTTCTTTCTTGGACTGATCTTCTCACAACTGGAGTTTGTGGATGTTCATCTTCTGATTCCTTTTCTGCTGTAGAGTCTGATTCTTCCTACTTTAGCTCAAACTCTATCTTCTTAGGTTCCTTTTGTTGGACTTCATGTTTATTAACATCTTTCACCTCTTTGAACACTACATCTCGGTTATACACAACCTTGTTACCGGGTTTCAAAGTTTATAACCCTTTAAACCATCCTTATACCCAATAAATATGCACTTTTTAGATTTACTATCCAACTTTGGTCTTTTCTCCTTTGGAACATGTACATATGCATCACATCCATATACCCTCAGATGTGAAAGAGAAGGTTTCTTCCTATTCCATACCTCTTGTGGAGTCTTATCCTCCAACGCTGATAAAGTTGATCTATTGACCATGTAACATGCAGTCTCCATAGCCTTTGCCCAGATTTCCTGTCCTAACCCGACACCATTGAGCATGCTTCTTTCCCTTTCCATCAACATCTTATTCATTCTTTCTGCAACTCCATTTTTCTCAGGTGTGTATGGAGTAGCCTTTTGCCATGCTATACCACACTTCTTACAAAATTCTTCAAACTCCTTTTTGTAAAACTCTCCACCATTATCTATCCTCAATGCCTTTATCTTCTTCTCTGTCTGGTTTTCCACCAGAGCCTTAAATTCTTTAAACCTCTCAAAGAATTCAGATTTCTTCTTAAGGAAATATATCCATGTATTCCTTGAGAAGTCATCTTTAAATGATACATAGTACACAAACTTACCTAGTGATGGAACCTTCACATGTCCAAACACATCACTATGCACAAGCTCTAATACCTGTTTCAACCTCTTACCACCAGAGGGGAAACTCACCCGATTCTACTTCCCATATACACAATTTTCACATAAATCAAAATTCAGAGAGCTATTAGTCATACCTTCTACCATAGCTTTACGATGAATTATTTGAAGGCCCTTCTCTCCAATATGTCCAAGCCTTTGATGCCATAGCATGGTCTTTTCTCCAAAGACCACTAGATCTTCTGCTCCATTTTCAAGAACCATAGAATTGTTGCACCCATCAATAACAGTGATACCTTGCAACTTGTATAAAGTTCCAATATAAACTCCCCGCATCAATTCCAGTGCTCCCCGAACCATCATGCATGTATATTTCTCAAACGATATTTTTACACCTACATCATCCAACTTGCTACAAAAATTAGATTTCTGGCTAATGCAGGAATATGCAGAACACCTGGAAATGTTCTAATCCTTCCACCTTGCAACTTCAACTTGAATTTTCTATGACCAATGATTCTAGCCCTCCTATCATCCCCCAAGAAGACATCACCACCATCATATTTCTCATACACGCATAACCACTCTCTATGGGGAGTGAAGTGAAAGGATGCACCTAAGTCAATTAGCCATGCCTCATGATCTAAATGTGTACTTGAAGAAGCCAAGTACACATCCCCACCTTCATTTAAGGTGGTTTTCACCTCGGCAGAAGGAGCATCATCAGATCCCTTTCCTTTGTCAAGAGCTTTAGATTTACAGTCCCTTTTGCAGTGCCCTTCCTTTCCGTATTTCCAGCAAACCTTTACAAGTTTTCCTGGAGATTTATATCTCCCTCTAGACTTAGATCTCCCACTTGATGACTTATTATTTATTCTTTTCTGGTACCTTCCTTGTATAGAAAAGGCTGCACCATTCTGGCTCTGCATATTTTTCCATCTCATCTCCTCCATCAGTAAGGATGAGTCTATTTCATCAAACTACAAGGCAGTTGCATTTCTACCTATTGCAATAACCAGAACATCCCATGAATCTGGTAGAGAACACAACACACTGATGCACTTATTTTCATCTAAAATTTTAATATCAACAAATAATAACTGACTTACCACAGTATTAAATGCGTTCAGATGCTCTGTTACCAAGTCTCCATCTTTCATCCTCAAGCTATACAACCTTTTTCATAGGAATAGTTTATTCACAAAAGAATTAGATTGGTACAAAGTCCCCAACTAGTCCCAAAAAGCCTTAACCGTAGCTTCCCCTAATACATTCATCAATACTGAATTTGAAACACACAATCGCATTGTGCTCTTTGCCTTCCGATCCAATTTCTTCCATTATTCATCAGACACTCTTGTTAGTTTAGTACCTGGATCTATCATGATCCACTAATCTTTATCTACCAACAGATCCTCCATATTCAGTTTCCATAACTCAAAACTATGACCATTAAATTTCTTGATCTCTATCTTTCCACTGCTCACCATCTTCTTTCACCACTAGAATCAATCCCACAAATCTCCCACTGAACGGGTCTACCATATGCTCGAGTGAAACCCCTCAGGAACAAAGGCATCCCCTTGAAGCCAAACTTGGCTTTGATACCAAAAGTAGGTTTTAACCCCGCACATAAACTACCTGCATACGAATTCTAAAACACATAAAATAAATAATAGCAAGAGCATAACACATAAAAAAATTATACACAGAGATTTCCCTTGGATCCAAAAATTAGGACTACCAGATTGATTTCTCATTATATTCCTTTCAATGTTACAATACATATATATACATACTGAAGCATCCAATAATATGGATTGAAAACCATCACGCCCAAAACCATGTACGAAAACCATGCACCAAACCATAGGTAGGTCCGCCCACCTAATATAGGGTCCAAAAAAAATTCCTTGCGGCGTTGCCCCGAACACCATAGAGGGTGGCTAACCGACCCCCTCAAACCCTCTTTGATCCCTCTACTGCACATGGTTGAACAAAAATCATTGGGTTGTTGTCGGGTGTGGCAACTGATTTAGTGTGTGTACAAAATAAAGACAAAGGTAGAAGATAAGGATTGCTTAAAGGATCACTATTAGTATTTTATTTCAGTTTTTTTATGCATGTGATTTATGATTCCGATTTATGATGATTACATGTGATACATTTCTTGTTTATGATGGTTACATGTGATTTATGACTATGGTCTATGATGGTTGCATTTCAGCTAATCATATGTGATATGTTTATTCATTATGATTTGATCAAACAATTACTTTGACTTGTTGTGACGGGAAGTGAACAAGATTGCAAGTGTACCTTATTAAGGAGTGACCAAGGAGGTATGATGTGAATTCATTTCAATTTATTTTAAATCTAATGGAAGTTATGTGCTTCGTATAGGAAGCACGAAAATTCCCTGTTGGATGGTTGAAAATGACTACAAGAATTAGCAGTGCCAAAGAAATAAATTGGAATAGGAAGTAGTATGTTAGTAAAGCACTTCAGGAACAAGGCCATTGTAGGACACTGGTACCCAATAGTTTCCACTGATTTTCAGGAGCATGTTATGACTGGTATGATTATTTTTAGGTAGGTATATGCCTTGGTTGTTTGACCTCCTGTTGACTGTGCTCGACCCGCCAACATGTCAAGGGGATCTCCCAAGTAAGAAGTCCCAATTAGACATTAGAACATTTGGTGTAGGAGTCCCAACAATGGGTTGTATAGCAATGCCTTGACTGCGATTTCATACAGAGGAAAGTAAGATAACTCTATCAGTAGCAAGGGTGTGACCACTATAGTGAGTCAAGGAACGTAGATGAGAGGTTATAACACTAGTGGTTTGAGATGAGTGTGCCCCTTAGCAACCTATAACAATACTCGGATGGGAAGTGAACACATGAGTGAAGTTGCATCATAGGTTGGAAAGCAAGTCAGCTGGAAATACAAAGTGATGGTTAAACCAATCAACAAATTTCAAAAAGATTCATTCATGCTCATACAGAGTAGTCCATACATGCGTGTGTAAGAAAGCAAATGCATATGCTATTTAGAGTACACAAGACAACTATAATACAATACAACATATGCATGAAAAGCGCTCGTTCTTATTATATAAAGAAGTGTAAGTTCCATTCATACAATACATCCATGTAAACCCACTAGCCCCAACAGTGGAACAATGCAACCACATTAGCCTGCTCCTCCAAAGAGATGTACTAGCTTCGTGCAGTGGAGAAGCCAAGGCGTGTTACAATATTGTCCAAGTTCTCTCCACGACAGTCTTATCGGAAGCTTGACTGACCAAAAGCCCTTATAATGAGTTATAAGGGACTATTTATACCAAAGGGTGGGGTGACCCTTGACATTCCCCTTTGTGACAGTTCAACTACCCTCATGACTCTTCACCTACTCTATGACTGTTACATCCAACTATTGACACTTGACTTACACTTGACATGACATTACATTACAATGCACATGTAATCATGTGAGACAACACGGATTGATCAAGCCATGCAAGCCATGCAAGACATAACTAGCACTTGGTCCATTATGATGAGACCAACTCTTTGACGTGCTTGTGATGGCGAAGGTGGTGAGATGATGCCAAGCTTGGTCATCCATGATGGTATCCATGCACCCCATGGTGACATCTTGTTGAAGTCAGCTCTTTCCCCTATTGTAATTGGTGTATTGGTTTGGCTCCTTCATCCAAAGCATCTGCTAACATGCGCATGGCCTTCTTGGGTGCGGCTGAACTGAAAACACATCTATGCATAGTGTCCATGCTAATCCTCAAGTGTGTGCTGGTGGTCATGCACATCAACGTGTTAAAGTACATGTTCAATTCCAGTTGGACTTGCTTCTTGTCTTTGCCTTGGTGAGTGTGCTGAATGTATTGGATCGCATGCATGCACACAATGACATGCATGTTAATGAATCCTTCACATGCCATTGACAACACTAATCACCATGTTTTCTCTGTACCAGCTGCTGGGATGGATCTTTAACTTGTACAGGCACAGTTTCATCTGTGAGTGCATGTTGCGCCCACTATTGTTCATGTTCTTGCTGCAGCTCGTTCGTCTATCTTTGCAACTTCATGTTCTTCCTTGAGTTTCTACTTCAACACAAGAAACTCCTTCTTTGTCCCATTCTCTTTCTTCGCGCAATCTTCATGTCATGTCATCATCTCACAGCCCGAGTCTCCAATGTTTCTTTCATCATCAATGGATCTTCTTGAGCTCGCAACTTTGTTCCACCTCTATGTTGTCAACAACCTTCCTCTTGCATTCATTACATTTAGTATGATGCCTTCAGTTGTTCTTCATGATGTTTCTTGTTGTGATGCTGCTATCGTCACATCTTGATGTCCTCGTCTATGAACAACTTGATGTCTTCATGGGTAGGAAATTTCATATACACTTGACCGATTGCATCCCCAAGTGTGCTCTAAATGGTGTCTTCGACTCCACTCTCTTGAAACCATTGTACCTGCACTGTTGAGAGGTAGATGAAGACTTGTAATACTTGGAGACAAGGCAACACTCATGGCAAGCAATCTTTTAGTCGAAAACCAAAATGAACATGAGAACTGACTTGCAACATACTTGTGTGATTGATCATGAAGGTTGCGCAATTTCGACTAGGAGGTCAGGAGACTAACTACGAAGACTGCACAAGGCATAGTCTAGGCTGTTGGGAGACTAACTGACTACTGGAATTATGTAATTCACAGTCCAATCTAGATACTAACTGCTAGAATTGCGCAATGCACAATCTCAACTGGCAATGGATGTAGGCTCAGTGACTGCATTGCGCAATTTTTTGGGCCAGCAGCCACTGTCCCTCAAAACTTTGCAAAACAGTCTTGGAGGACAATGCCTGGGTAGAAGTGCACATTTCTGGAGAGGAAGAAAGAGCATTCCTTCCTCAGATTGTGCAATGTTGTCCCAGTGAAGGAAGAGTCTGGACTAAGGTTGGCTTGACTTGCCAACGGGAAACTGAAAGAAAATGTTAGGCCCCTATACTACTAGTGTAGCCCCTTATTGTTATTAGTATAACCCACTTATTATATTGATGTACCCATATAGTGCCCATATTGTTACTATTGTGCCCCATAGAAGCCCACTATTGTTGTTATTGTGCCCTTACATTATTATTGTTATGTCGGCTCTGATTATGTTATAACCCCTTAGACTCCTATATATAGAATGGAGATCTTTTCATTTGTATCATCCAAGAATTGTTCATTTATGTAATGTAAAGGAGGTTGCCCCCTCGAAGAGGATGAATTCTAAGGCGTTGATCTATCTTTTCTATCTTTTCTTGAGCTGGTTCCATAACATTTGGTATCAGAGCTTTGGATTCTAGGGTTTCACTGCTCCAAACAGGTCATCGTGGAATTTTCGCTATAACTTTTTTTTTGTGACGTTTCAGAAGTCGCAAACAAAACCCATTTGAGAAGAAATCACGCTAAACCTTGGGTCTGAATTTCAAAGCTTTTCGCGCGATATTTTCGTAGATATGATCTGAGGAAGTTGGTCTTTTTGTAGACTCCTGAATTACATTCAAAACAGGTGACCTGGGAAAAATCGTCATAACTTTCTCTCTGGGGATCGGATTGAAATTTCGTAAGAAGGTATAGAAAGAGGACGGACTGTAGTTTCCTGTATGCATTTTTCAGATCCATAGGTCGAAATAATGACTCGTGGCACGTCGTACAAGTTTGCTCTACTGAACTAGTCTATAATCAAGTCACTATGGGAGATTGTGCATAACTCTTTCTTAGAGAATCCAATTTGGATCAGACTGGTGGCATTGGAAAGACGACACAGAGGGCTACTATAATTCACAATTTCATAACTTAAAGATCTGAAAGTACAGAGTTACAGTAGTTTCAAGGTCGAGCTCCTAAAAATCAAGAAAAAGCAAGATGAGGAAGTTTGATGGCAAGGATCCGGTAAATTGGATACTTCAGATGGAGCAATATTTTGATCTACATGGTGTACAACTGTTCAAAAGGTATGTATTGCATTTTCATATTTAGAACCAGATCAATTTTTATGGTATGAAGGGCTTTGTTCTCGTAAAAAACTTGTTACGTGGTCAATTTTCACGGAGGAAATGATAGCACATTATGAGGATACAAAGAGCAACACCTTCTTTAGAGCAACACCACAACAATTGGAAAGAGTAAAAGGGCTTTGTGACATAATGGAAAGCAAAATTATGGAAACCAGGAAGCATACCCCTCACAACTATAAAGATGGAAGTGTTGTTTCTCCTAGCCTTCCACAACCTACAAGGGTTAAACCACAACAATTGGAAGAAAAAAGAGAAAAAGGGCTTTGTTACAATTGTGATAGCAAATGCACTAAAGGTCATAGGTGTGCTGAGAAGAAATTATTTTACATAGAATATGAAGAGGAGGAACAAAAGGATCAAGAAACATCAAAAGAAGAGGATATATGCCAGGACACCACCCCAGAGAAAGAAGAAATGAATCAGACCATATCTTGTAAAGCATTGGCAAGAATTACCACTCCTCAAACTCTCAAGATAGAAGGACATATCAAGAAGAAAAAGGTGCAAGAAGTGAAAGATAACATCGAGAAAGAAGAAATGAATCCAACCATATCTTGTAATTCAATGGACTAAATTACCACTCCTCAAACTATCAAGATAGAAGGACACATCAAGAAGAAAAATGTTCAAGAAGTGAAAGATCATATCGAGCATCAAGAAATGAATCCGACCATATCTTGTAAAGGACTGGAAGAAATTACCACTCCTCAAAAGATAGAAGGACATATCAAGAAGAAAAAGGTTCAAGCAGAGAAAGATCACATCGAGCATCAACAGCAAGTTCTCCAACTTTTAAAGGATAACGCCACTTCGGTGCAAAATCAAACGAAACAATAGGTAGATCAACATCATAGTGAAAAATGTTTTGATGTAGGTGACTGGGTATTTTTACTGCTACATCTCAAGCAAGCTATTTATGAGAAGGAAATGTTGGCAATACTACATGCACTTAAAAAATGGCGACCTTACCGAATGGGAAGACTCTTCAAGGATGAGGATGTGGAAGCATTATTTTGTGCTATTTATATTATCCAACCAGATTGGATAAACAAAGCAAGCAATGAATGAAAGAAGGACGAAGAAGTATGGCCACTTATTGAAAAGTTGCAAAAGATCCCAATTCAAGCAATATTGCTAGAAATTGAAGAGGAACGAAAAATCATATTGGAACCTGAAGCAGTCACAGAAACAAGAACCCGACAGCTACGAAATCGATCAATTTTAGAGTATCTCATCAAGTGGAAGAATTTACCCACTGAATATTCCACATGGGAGGACAAGAATTTTATACAGAAGCATCAAGAACTACTCAAGCGTTGAGGACAATTCTTTTTGAAGGATAGGGGCATGTTAGGCCCCTATACTACTAGTGTAACCCCTTATTGTTATTAGTATAACCCACTTATTATATTGATGTACCCATATAGTGCCCATATTGTTACTATTGTGCCCCATAGAAGCCCACTATTGTTGTTATTGTGCCCTTACATTATTATTGTTATGTCGGCTCTGATTATGTTATAACCCCTTAGACTGCTATATATAGAATGGAGGTATTTTCATTTGTATCATCCAAAAATTGTTCATTTATGTAATGTAAAGGAGGTTGCCCCCTCGAAGAGGCTGAATTCTAAGGCGTTGATCTATCTTTTCTATCTTTTCTTGAGCTGGTTTCATAACAAAAAATATGATAGTGAATGCATGACGACACTTAGTGGAAGCAAAAATGATTAACAATGTATGAAAACATGAATGAAAGACTCGTGCAAAACAGTTTCATGCATGTGACAATAGTGAGCTAGCAATGAAAACTAAAACAGTGCTAGGACAAGCTAGTATACATGTAAATGACAATAAGCGTTCAAAGAAATCAAGCAAACAACACTCACACAAGTGAATACACAAAAAGCGACAGAAATGCAGCACAAGGCATGGAAGGCGGGCTTACCCCAAAACAAGTGAGCTAAATTTGTTGAATGCTCCTAGATGTGATGCGGGATGTTAGAGCTGCAAGGTTGATGTGAGGAATGAGTTCTGTAGTGTCTGGTTGATGAGTTTTGATAACATCGAGGTTGTGAAGCATATGCCACAAGTCTAGGGAAAGCGACACTTGGTGGGAGGTTTCTGAAATTATCCTTTCATGTAAATTCCAACTGTTAAACATAGATCCCTGAAATAAGGGATGTCTTTGCATGATGCCTTGGGAGAAGCAGCCCATGCATGCAAGTCTATTTTGCTTGGTCTCGGAGGGAACCAGTCAATTCAGTTGCACATGCAAGAGACCGCTCGACTGCTGGAAGAAAATGTGCATTTCTGGCTTGGAGCTAGGTTGGCTACCCAAGAGATTTACACAATTTTTGGGCAGAGTAGCTGATTGCTGCCCAGATTTGTGAAAATTCTAGGTTGAGTATCCCTGTTATGGAAAATTGTGCAAGTTTCACTGTGAGTGTTTACTGCCAGAATTGTGCAATTATGGAGACCATCAGGCTACCAGTCAGGATTGCACAATTTTAGGTTTTCGTCCAGAATTGCACAATTTCCTGGGGGAGCTACTCAGCTTGCAGTTGGACAAAGTTTGGGTGATCATCCTGTGAGGGGAATGCATCGAGCTATGATCGATAGGCTATGTTTGTGCAGGAAAAAGACTGAAGCTTGTGTGCTTGACGAAGCAAAACAAGGTGTTGTGAGAAGTTGTTAGGGAGGCTCCAAAATGAAGCTAAGGAAAAATTTTGGAGGGTGATTGTAGCCGCTACAACACTTGGTGACACACTTGTAGAACTCCATATCTCTTAATGGACCTTGTTAGGGAAAATCAAGTCTAACACCTTTGGAAGTATTGTTTAGTTCTCAGCTCATCTTGGTTTTACACTAGCTTGATTGTAAGATGTAGCATCTACGAAACTCTTGGTCGATTAACACACATTCCAAGCCAAGTCAACACAGTTGTTTTGATTGGGGTTGAGGGGTATATTGGTGCACAAGCAGTATAATTGTCAGAGTCTTAGTTTCATCTCTGGTGTTTCTCCACTTCCAGCAATCCTAGACAGTACCCCGGCGGAGTCACATAGGAACACAAGCATGGCTCTGCTTCCAACGAGCCTGGTCAGTACCCCGGAGGAGTTACTTGCATCACCTCCCTATGCAAGAAGCCTTTCTCTTCTTTCACCTTATTCATTTTTAATTTTTATTTTTTTGACTTTTCATTTTTTTTTATTTTCCATTTTTTCAATTGTGCATAGCGCTTATTCATTTCAGAGGTGGAAGAGGGATCCCAACTTATTGAGAGAAGAAGAGATTGTTTCAATAGAGAAAGTAGTTTATTGTATCTCTGACGTGCCTGTTAAGGTTTTCCCACTCACATTACTCTACTTGACTGAGCTGAAAAGGGTTAACCCAAAAACAACCGACTAGAGAAAGTGACACTAGTTAACACGCAAGCGTTGTGTTTTCACCATGGTTCACTTCGAACAATACGTATTTTAATTTGAGGTATCACGGAATAAAAGTAACAAGTTCTTCATACAATGGAAAGATGACAGATAACCAAGTAGTGATAGTTGTACAAGCTCTCTTATACTTCCCCTAGCTTGTTTCAAGAGTCATACATGTTTTCATGTGAAACTAACCTACAAAAGAAACAAGCGAACTATGCAAACGAAACAAGCGAACTAACAAATAATGAAGCAAAGAAAGAGAAGAAGCGAAAGTGAAAGCAAGTCAAGTAAGTAAACAAACAAACAAATAAAACAAGTAAGCAATCAAGCATGTAAGAAAACTGACTGAAAGCAAACACTACTCCTACTCCTACACTAACGGTGCATGGGCCTCATCATGTGAAGTGATAATTCCAATGCAGCCACCAGTGCATTAGTTGACCCACGTTGGTGAAGGCTTCATCCGCGAGCAACCTAGTTGTGTGAACTAGAAAGCGAGAAAGATATAACAATGAAGACAACCACACTCTGTGTTTGATAGTGCCCATAGGAAATAAGTGAGTGCAAGTGCATGACAAGCAGTTTGTTGACTTATCGTAGAGCTGTGTGACAGTATGTGCAAATTTGAAACATAAAATAGATCTTTACTGTGACATGCAAGAAAATTAAAGAAACAAAGATAACTTGTGTCATGAATGAGTCCTTGCAATGTAAGATTCCTCCAACGCATGAGCGATGGGATCATGCAGCTCGAGTGGAGGAAGTGTAATCTCTACGTGAGATTTATATTCAATGCATACAGATGAGTGACGATGAGCCTTGGGTGATTGAACAGTTTCATGATCAGAAGTGAGACTAAATTCAAGAGAGCGAGGGCCTGAAATAACCATCAGCTTGGGCTGAAGTGCCTCGACAGTCTTAGGTTTTTCAACTTCATCATCAGATAGATCATCATAGACTAGTGGCTTCAAAAGATCAATTGTGATAGATTCATGATTTTGATAAAATATGGAAAAAAATGGATCACAACCACCACGATAAGAAAAATCAATGATTTCGTCAGTATCCTCATGATCAGATGAATCAAACAGAGGGGTAGGTGAAATGCGAAAAAACTCATCCTCTATGTTTCTGGGAAGGGCAGATGAAAGATCTAGTGGATTTTCAATGAATAACGTATCCTCTCCATTGTCGAATGATGGGCCAAAATACGGTGAGTCCTACGAGTGATCAACAATGGGTGCATCTGTGGGTGGAGACTCACATGCGAAATCATGGATGGCAGGTTCACCAAAGATGTTAGGAAAGAATGGAGGGGGCTCAGATGGAAGGGAGCCATCCTTCATCGAGTGTTGATTCTTAAGATCCCACTCATAATCTTTATGAATGATAGTGCATGTTGGTTGTGCAACACCAACTCCATTAATGGCTTGTTCCTCGTTCACAAAAAGTGAAGAGTCCAGAATGGATGAACACAAGGAAACATCATTCAGAGGAACAACTAACTGGGAAGATGGAGGTCATGGAACATAATGCATATCACAACTCGAAGGACTCATAACCAACATTGCATGAAAATTAAGTGATGTGATCTTGGGAGGATGTGGAAGTTGATCAAATGTCTGAGCATGATCCTCAACATCACTCGGTAGTGGTGGAGTTGTTGAATGAGGGGAAGGTGGACAGTCAGTCGAGACAGTGACCACATCCACATGAGATTGTGCAACTCCATTAGTGAAGAATGTTGAGTGGGGCCCGATCTCAAGCTTCTTCTTGGGACGAGCAGATTTATTAAGGAAATACTCGAATCTGTCCCAAAGATAGGCAAATTTCATCTGGCTCCTTGGAGCTTGAAACTGCACATCACAGAAGTGTTGCCCAAATTCCATGACCGATTCATGTGGAGCCTTCTATTTCTGTAACAATATCTAGTCAAGATAGTCTGGATCAAAATGTAGAAAGTGTCTTCAATAAGATCACATAAGTTCTCAAGTGAGTGCATGCTGTTAGCCGGTAGGCTGAGCAGCCATGGACGTGGAGATTCGCGAAGTGTGTGTGCAAGCAACAAGCTGGTCTATTCATCAAAACACCCATCTTCTTCATGAAGCATGGAAAGAAAGTTATGTAATTACTCAAGCCAAGCCACCTCGCCTTCACCATTATACGTGTATGTGGACAAGAGATCGAAAAACTCCCATGCGATGGAGACATCTTCACGATTTTAAAAACATTTCGAAGGGAAAAGAGTGCAAGAATCCATGAAAGGTATGAAAAGGTTCAAAACTGGATGAAAGGACATAGCTTGTCATCAGGCCCTCCTTCTAGCTTCAAAAATGTTGACGGTGTTAGACATGCCAACATGTCAAGGGTATCTCCCTGATAAGAAGTCCCAATTAGACCTTAGACCATTTGGTGTAGGAGTCCCAGCAGTGGGTCATATAACAATGCCTTGACCGTGGTTTTGTAGAGAGGCAAGTAAGATAAATCTATCAGTAGCGAGGGTGACCATTACAGTGAGTCAAGGAAGGTGCATGAGAGGTTCTAACATCGGTGGGTTGGGATGAGTGTGCCCCTTGGAAACCTATAACAATACTCAGATGGGAAGGGAACACATGAGCGAAGATGCATCACAAGATGGAAAGAAAGTCAAGTGGAAATCTAAATTGATGGTTAAACCAATCAACACATTTCAGAAAGATTCATACATGCACATAGGGAGCAATCCATACATGCGTGCATAAGAAAGAAAATACATATGCTATTTAGAGTACACAAGACAGTTGGAATATAATACAACATATGCATGAAATGTGATCACTCTTATTATATAAAGAAGTGTAAGTTCCAGTGATACAATAAATCCATGTAAACCCGCTAGCCCCAACAGTGGAATGTTACAACCACATCCACCTACTCCTCCAAAGAGATGTACTAGCTTCATGCAATGGATAAGCCAAGGAATGTTACAATAATGTCCAAGCTCTCTCGAAGATAGTCTTATCAGAAGCTTGGATGACCAAAAGCCCTTACAATGAGTTATGAGGTATTATTTATAGCAAAGCGTGGGGTGACCCTTCACATTAGCCTTTGTGATAGTTCAACTACCCTCATGACTCTTCACCTACTCTATGACTGTTACATCCAACTGTTGACACTTGACTTACACTTGACATGATGTTACATTACAATGCACATGTACTCATGTGAGAAAACATGACTTTGGAAAGCCATGCAAGACATCACTGACACTCGATCCATTGGGATGAGACCAACCCTTTGACATGCTTGTGATGGTGAAGGTGGTGAGCTTATGCCAAGCTTGGTCATCCATGCTGGTGTGCATGCACCCCATGGTGACATCTTGTTGAAGCAAACTCTTGCCTCCATTACAGCCGGTGCATTGGTTCTGCTCCTTCATCCAACTCATTTGGAAACATGTGAATGGTCTTCTTGGGGGTGGCTGAATCGACAACACAATAATGCATAGTGTCTGTGCTAATACTCAAGTGTGTGCTGGTGGTCATGTGCATCAACTTGCTGAAGTACATGTTCAGCTCTAGTTGGACTTGCTTCTTGTCTTCGCCTTGGTGAGTTTGATGAATGTGGTTTCATCCCATGCGTGCGCACAATGACACAAATGGTGCTGAATCCATTGCATGTGATCCACAACACTTGTCACCATGTCTGCTCTGTGCAAGCTACTGGGACAAATATTTAACTTGTATGGGTGTAGTTTGATCCGTGAGTGCATGTTGTGCCTACTGTTGTTCCTGTTCCTATTGCAACTCATTCGTCTGTCTGTATAGCTTCGTGTTCTTCCTTGAGTTGTTGCTTCAACACATGAAACTCCTTCTTTGTTCCATTCTCTGTCTTAGTGCAATCTTCATGTCTTGCCATCTCCTCATATCCCGAGTCTCCAAAGTTTCTTTCATCATCAGTGGATCTACTTGAGCTCGCAACTTTGTTCTACCTTTGTGTTTTCAACAACCTTCCTCTTGCATTTGTTGCATTTGGTATGATGCCTTCAACTAATGTTCATGATGTTGCTCATTGTGATGTTTATACCGTCACATATTGATGTCCTCTTCTACAAACAACTTAATGTCTTCGTGGGTAGGCAAGTTCATAGACACTTGATCGACTACATCCCCAAGTGTGCTCCGAACAGTGTCTTCAACTCTACTCTTTTGAAACCATTGTACCTGCACTTCTGAGAGGTAGATGAACACCTACAATACTGGGAGACATGGAAATAAATCTATTATTCAAAAGCCAAAATGAACTTGAGAACTGACTTGCAACATACCTATGTGACTGATCATGAAGGTTGTGCGATTTCGGTCGGGAGGTCAGGAGATTGACTCCCAAGACTGCACAAGGCACAGTCTGGGCTACTGGAAGAATAACTGACTACTTGAATTGCACAATGCATAGTCCAGTTTGGCTATTGAATACTAGAATTTTGCAATGCGCAACATCAGCTGGCAATGGTTGTAGGCTCAATGACTGCGTTGCACAATTTTCTGGGCCAGCAGTCACTATCCTTCAAAAATGTGCAAAATAGTCCTCTGGGATAGTGCCTAACTAGAAATGCACATTTCTAGAGTGGAAGATAGAGCATTCCTTCCTCAGATTACGCAGTTTTGCCTCAGTGGAGGTAGAGTCCGGACCAAGGTTGGTTCGACTTGTGAGGGGAAAATCCAAGAAAATATGACAGTGAATGCATGACAACACTTAGTGGAAGTAGAAGTGATTGATAGTGTATGCAAACATGAATGAAAGACTCAATAAACAGATCAACATGCATGTGGGTGAAGCAAGTTGTCGAATTGGCGACCGCTCATGCAAAACAGTTTCATGCATGCGACAACAGTGAGCTAGCAACAAAAACTGAAACAGTGCTAGGACAAGCTAATATACATGTAAACGATAGGAATCATTTAAGGAAATCATGAAAATAGAACTCACACAAGTGAATAAACAAAAAGTGATAGAAATGCAACATAAGGCATGGAAGGTGGGCTTACCCCAAAATAGGTGAGATGAATGTGCCGATTGCTCCTAAATGTGATGCGAGATGTCAAAGATGCAAGTTTGATGTGAGGAATAAGCCTTATAGTGCCCAGTTGATGAGTTTTGATAACATTGAGGTTGTGACGTGCATGCCAAAAATTTAGGGAAACTGACACTTGGTGGGAGGTTCTGAAATGATCCTTGCATGTAGCCTCCAACTTCTAAAAATAGATCCCCAAAACAAGGGATGAATTTGCCTGCTGCCTTGGGAGAAGAAACCCATGTATGCAAGTCTTTTTTTCTCGATCCCGGAGGGAACCGGTCGACTCAGCTGCACATGCAAGAGACTGATCAACTACTGGAAAAAAATGCACATTACTGGCTAAGAGCTGGGCTGGCTACCTAAGAGATTTGCGCAATTTCTGGGCAGAGCAGCTGACTGCTGCCCAAATTTGCACAAATTCTGGGCTGAGTAGCTCTGCTGGGGAAAATTGCTCAATTTTCACTGTGAGTGTTTACTGCCATAAATGTGCAATTCTGGAGCCCAGCAGGCTGCCAATCATGATTACGCAATTTTTGGAGGGAAGATTGGTTTCCCTCCATAATTGTGCAACTTATTGGGGGAGCTACTTAGCCTGAAGGTGGACAAAGTATGGGTGATCAACTTATGAGTGGAATGCAACGTGCTGTGATTGAGAGGCTACCTTTGTGTAAGAAAAACACTGGAGCTTGTGTGCTTGATGAAGCAAGACAAGGTGCTGTGAAAAGTTGGTAGGGAGAGTCCAAAACGAAGCTAAGGAAACATTTTGGAGGGTGGTTGTAACTACTACAACACCTCCCAATGCGAGTAATATGTAGTAGAGAAGGGAAGGTCGGGGATGGATTTGTTTTTGTCATTACCATTTCTAAATGGAATCCATTGAACATTTGTGTGTCCTGGAACATAAAGCTGGTAACTGTTCGTTGAGAGGACAATTGGGGTTGGGTTGTAGCACTAGACATTGGCTGCAGCTTTGACATTGGCAATGGATTATGGACCTCCTAGCAAGGAGGTGAATCCTAGTACTACTTTTGAGGGCAGAGGTGTCAGCCTCGAGATCCCCTTGTTGATTGATATGGGCATCATTTCCTTTTATTTGTTGGTTGAGAAAATGTGTATCTTTATATATGTGGTTATCATTGTAAATATCATAGTGAGTTATGTAATAAGGCTCCAATAAACGCTATCTTTCTCATGTTTCAGTAGTGGCCATTGTAATTACTAAAACAATTTGTGTTATAAAGATCCATGGGTGGTATGTTTTGTTTTCAGCAGTTTGTTGGTTTATAGGTTTCATTGAACACTCAGGATGGTGTTAGCGCAAGGGGGAGAGTTATGTAACAACCTTGGTTAAAATTCATGTAAAAAATATAAGACCACAGTTGATGGGACATGTATTCCAAGCTTAATGGTGAGAAAAACATCCAAGTGGTTATTCATTTCAGTTATTATGGATAAACAAAATTGGAAAAGGAAATGTCAAAGGCTTTGGAAATGAAAGAGGCATTAATTAGATTTTTATATATGAAAATAATGGAAATTAGGAGAAAAGTAAGGTGAATGGTCATAGGTTTCATGTGAGGAGGAAATTGAAGGAAAATAATTGAAAATGAAGAAAATAAATGCCTCATTAATAAAAAGGCTTCTGAGAATCTGTTGGAAATCTTGGTCAGCTCAATATTGGAGCTCTCCCATTATTATCTCTCTCTCTCTCATTGTTGGACACACATATTTTACTTGGATCATTTTGTCATTGGATCAAGAAAGACAAAGAAAGCAAGAAGAAGGAAGGGGCAAGCAAGGAAGAGCAGGATCAAGAAGCTACAACAATATTCTTTGCAGGTATCGATTTGCATGTGTATTTCCCTTGATATATTTGGCATGCATGGTAGTGCATGTGGTTCTTTTGCTGTTATTGCACGGGTTTTTCCAGGTGTGACAATGTTTTTAGCCTAGCCTTTCCATCCCTGGATAGCCATGGTGTGATGGGGTTATCATGTTTTGGTTGAGCTAGATTGCCAGATGGATTTGAAGCTGAGTGAGGTGGATCTCCAAATGATAGAACACATGGCCTTGTGGTCCCTAAGTCTAACTGTGGGCCATGGTAAATCCACTGGCTTATTAAGCCCTGAGCTAGACTGTGGGTTGCGGTAAAGCTGGGATTTTGTGCCTCGATGGGCCTAGGAATCCTTGTGAGTGAATGGTAGGATATACAGTAAATCCAAGAGGTGTTTTCCCTTTATTAGGCCTAGGATTCCTTAGCAATGAATGGTAGGATATACAATATATCCTAGAGGGTGGTGTCTTAGTTTACAGCATAGTGATCCTTGGATTGGACTATGGATTGCGGTAAAGCTTGAGAGACTAGTAGAGGAAAATTCCTCACAGTGTAGGTGGAGCAATTGGTGGAATCCATGCTTGTTTGGCCTAGTGATATGGTGGAGATCCTGGTAAATCTTTCTATTACAGGTTTATTTTGTTGGCCTAGCGATCTGGGATGGATTACTGTAAAGCCTGGTTTCTATTGATGAGGGAGAGTTGGTTTAGCCTTGGGATGACCTGGTTGGTTCTTTTGGTCTAAGTCTCACATTCATGCTTGGAATATGGAACGGAGGTGAATGGCTGAAGAGAGATTTGGTTCAACTGTTCTATGGTTAGATGGAATGTGCAGTCCCATCCTGGGTTTGGATTTTGCATGATCAATATGAGGTTATCTCTCCTTGTATTTTATAAGTATTATGTTGGTTTATATGTGGATCATATGGCTATGATTTTCTTGGTATTTCTATTGCTATTATGTTGGTTATGTATATGTTTTATTATAGTGGCTATGTGTGGATCTCATCATGTTTTTACTTGTAAATGAATGAAAAATTTATCTATGACCTAATAGATGATAATGCAACAGATGATATAAGGGAACAATGCTTCTTGGTAAAGGTTGATTTCAAATTTATAGATATGATGCCATGATTTGTGGAACATGTGACTAACATGTGTGAATAGTTTTAGGGAAACATGCTCGATATTAGCATGACAAGGTAACAATTGATTTTTTTATATATACTTAACAGCTGGGTGATGTGATAGAATATAGTAAAAATCAATTGTAGCAAGGTGAATGATAAAAGAAAAGGAATTGGGCAGGAATTACTTTGGCTATGTTTGGAAACCCTAATTCCAAATGAATGGGTGTTTTGTATACATGAAGCCTTCTTAACCATGATTTTGTCTGACATTATGTGGGTATGTGTTATATTCATGGATATGTATTTGACAGGTATAAAAGCTGGTGTCTAGTTATAGCTATATTTTTCAAGGGAATTAGAGTTTGTTAAAAGATGGCATGGACATGTTCAATTGTAAGGCAACATACTTGGCACAATAAGGTAAGATGAATGGTATATTGGTATATTTGTTTATACACTAATAGTTATGTGTTTATGGAGATATGATACATGGAACTGCAAGGCAAGAGATTGCCAGGAAATCTTAAAGAAGGCTTGGGTTGAGCTTTCCTTGGGAACCATGGGATTGAGTCATGGTGTCTATTGTTAGTCTTGTGCTTTTGGTATTTTGCAATTTGTTTGTGCTTTATTTCATATTTGTTTATGTATAGTGTATGGCCATACCACTTTGTTCACGGTGTCGTATTGTTATTGGTTTTCACGGTTTTCTTCTTGTCTGTGTTATTCTCTTGTCTTTTATGTCTTGAGTGTATTTGTAATTTCTTATGAAAGATGAATTTAATGGGCTTGAGGTAAGCTATGTGGTATCCGACAAGTAAGGTAAGACCTGGATGAAGCTTGGTGCATGTATAAGGGCAGTTGAAGGTAAGATTATGATAGTCAGTTGGATTGGTTGGGTGCATTCGGGTAAATGGACAATGGCAGGACAATGATGGGAAAGGTAATCAAGAAAGGTAAGGTAAAAGGATTTGAGGCATCATATGCCTTGGCTATGTTGGGAAGTGTTTTTTTGTATTTGTGCATGTGCTGCACGCATAAAGGAAGTTCTAAAAACCTTGACTTTATGACATTTGGTTTACATATATGTATGTATGTATGTCATGTCTGACAAGGTCATCATGGATCATGATTGTTTAATGCTAATATTTATATGTATATATATGTATGTATGTATGTTGTTGTCTGATAGGGTCGTTAGGAATCATTCTTATGAAGGAATGATTTCTTACACAGGTGAATAACATGAAGAGATTCCTGGTTCATGAGGAATCAAGTGGGAAGAGTAGTCATGAAAAATATATAAGGTCAGTATCATGTGGATATGAATTGATATTGTATGCTTGTATTATGCCTATGTTTATGTTATGACAATTAACTTTGAGGGATACATCAGCTGAATGAAAGCAGTTAGATCTGCGGCATGTTAAGATAAGCATGGATGATAGAAAAACTTTAAATGCAAGGTTTATTGGTAGAGATAGTATGGTTTTGGATGTGTGGTGTTACAATTGTGCATATGTTGTACATGTTGCATCTATGATGTTGTGTGCATGCAATTTTGTTTATATATAGTGTGTGTACATGTTGTTTATGTAATGTTATGTACAGGGTGGTATAGATAGTTCTGTGTGAGTATTTCATATGTATTGTTGGGTATAGAGGGTCCTATATACATGTTGGATATGCAGTGTTGTGTACATATTGTATTGTGTGAATGATGGATATGATGTGTTGTGTGCATATCATGCTCTACGCATGTCCAATATGAATTTTTGTGTATAGATGGTGCTATGTACATGTGGTGTTACATGCATGTTGTACACATGGTGCTATGTATATATGGTGTTGTGTGCAGGTGGTTATGTGTACATGTCGTACATGTAGAATTGTGTACATGTGGTGTCGTGTACATGTCGTGCATGTGGTGCTTTGTACATGTGGTATTATGTACACATTGTATAGGTGGTAGAGTGTACATGTTGCATTGTGTACACGTTGTGAATGTGGTGCCTTGTACATGTGATGTCATGTACTTGTTGTGCAGGTTGTATTGTCTACATGTTATACATGTGGTACTATTTTACATGTGGTAATATGTGCATGTCATACATGTTGTGTTGTGTACATGTGGTACTATGTATGTGCATTGTTTAGTAGTGGTATCGTGACATGTGTGTTCATTGTGTTGTAATCTGTGCACTTATATGTATTGTGTGGTGTTGTACACTAGATGTAGGAGTATGTATTGTGTTGTGTTGTACACTGGGTGTAGGTGTGTGTGTATTATGTCAGGTGTAGGTGCATGGGTTGCATGGTTTTTTATGTCATTGTTGTGGGGAAAAGTGCCTATGCAGGATGACCCTATCCACCTAAGGTGTGATAGTGCCTTAGCAACAAACAGAAACAACTATTCTTGTATTCTTCTTTATGAATTAAGAATGAAGAGAGATGAGATGGACTAACCGGTGTCTTTCGCTAGCCCTTTGATCCAGTTTCTCTTCTCTTTGATAGCTCCCAGCTACTTGCTTTCTCACTCGCCCAGCTTCACCAAGTTCCTGCAAGATCACAAAAGGGGAAAACTACACAAAGACATGGATTCATATTCATAACTAGCTTAGGATTAGAAATAAGCTAAACATACTAATGCAATCATACATCAAAGACACATAAGCATGTAGGAGAAACTCAAATAGTTTTATTGATGAAATAACAAGGTTCAGGAGGAGATACAACCAAGTGAGTTCCAATCCAGCATCAACCTCCCAGCAGAGGAATCCCTTCTTCACCTCCTTCAAAGCATAAAGCACCCAATGCACTAATCTCAAACCAACAACAATTCTCTACAATGTACAAAATTCCAGCCTCCCTCCTCTGGGATGAGGGATCCATATATAGATGTTTGGAGAGGGGATGAGTCAGCTTGTCATCTGACTAGTGTCCTCTCTCTCTGTCAGTTCTTGCTTCCACTTGGAGGCTGAGAGCCTCTTACTCATCACTTGGTCGAACTCAGTGAGGCAAGTGTCATGGAGGAAGATTCTGGAAGCTTCCATAGTCTTTACACCTCGCGGAATGGCACTGCCATTTGTCATTTCCCGCTCAGTGCACCCTGGTAGTGCATTTGGGTGCGTTGCAACGCACCTAGCTAGTGTACTGGGGTGCTTTGCAACGCAGGTGGCTAGTGGAGCCACTGAAATGATCCTGATTTGACTGTTTCTGAGCAGTTTCTGGTGGAGAACTTCTGTGAAAAGCTGTGGTTTGCTGGCCTTGTTCCTTTAGGGGCAGGAACAACACTTTTAGGGACTTTGGATCCCTTGGTTTATGGACATTTCATGCTTAGAGCTGTAAGGCACAAAAATGTCTATAACAGTTGCCCCCTAAAGTATGAGGCCGTTTATCGGGTGAAATGATTTATTAGGAGGATCCGAAGTTCTTTCAATGTTGGGAGGAGACCTGTAATAAGATACAATACAATACATTATTTTCATACTGTTTTCATGATCTAGCTGAGACGGGCATTCCCATGCTCAGCTTTATAAATTCATTTTCATGTACATAGGACAGACAATCGTCTGATGATAGACTGATGATTCTGATAGAGCCATCATCCTTTTGGTAGGATGATTATCTGTGCTGCAAGGCTGTACATTTCCATGTCTTTATTTTCCTGAATATATATCGCAGCCCGGATGGATGAAACTAGATCTGGGGTCTTCAATCTCGTCCGATCTTCACTCTAAGTACAAGTCGATCCATGTGAGAAATGCTTTGAAGTCGAACATGGAAAGACATCGCTTGATTACCAGTCAATGATGTAAACTGTTAACAAGCACGAGAGGAATCACCGATAATGATGATGACCCTCAAGGTACTGCAGTACAATTCACGTGGTGTGAATAGAGGACTTGGCGTCAAACACCACGCAAAATCTTTCGGTCGAAGGTCATTGATGTATACCTGTCGCCGGAAGTGAGAAACTTGCCATTGAGGCATGCAAGCTTCAAAGTACTGAAGGGGTTGTTCCTAGATCAACTTCTTGGATAATGAGCTGATGTCAACAAGAAGCGATCCGTCAAAGGAGGGCCTTAATGAATCCCACATCAATGACACGGAACGGAGCAAATGATTTTGATGGAGGTGAAAACGATCTGATGATATATGATTCAGGGTGGCGGTCATGAAAGAGTATAATGTATGGTAGTGGATGGGACACAGGTGACTTCTCTGAATGACTTCTCTTGAACATGTGGCGACACTTATGTGATGGATTGGTAGCATTTACCCCAAATGTGGATGGTATGGCGTGACCATGGTGATGTAACCAGTGAATGAAACAACCCAACCCGATTGTGGTACGGAGGAGAAGTGTCATGTTCAAGAGCGACTTGCTACCAATAAAGTTTCTTTGAGTTTTTTCCAATTTTTCCCCAGTCATTGCTGACCAGTACCTATTTATTTTTGTCAAGCTTGAGGAGGATAACATATGCTTGTTCTATAATTTGCCCTTCGGGCAAACCCATCGCTATGTTTTAACGAGCCTAGCGACAAAGATAACTCGGTCCTTTTCATTTTTAGAGAGTCTGAAAAGGTACGTAAAGTTAACTCCGAAAGTCCTTTTTCGTCATCTAATCCCTTAAGTCCGAAAAAGTATAAAACAATACAGAAGGGATGAATTTTCGATAGTTTTAACGAGCCGAACAAAACAAGCGCTCGAACTTTTTGTGCAATAATCCCTCAGGTCCAAAAAGATTAAAATCTAGAGGAGGGATAGCTCTTCCGGTCGCTTTAACGAGCTGGAAGGCCAAAACTCGGCAATCTTTTCATATTTTACGAGTCAGATGAAAAGAGCTTAAAGAAGACTCGTCTTTTGAGGAACGAGCGATAAAATGGGTAGCAGCTGATTCCAGGTAAGGTTTGGAATTTTCCAATCACGGCAGTGTCACAAGGATGGCTAGTGAAATCACTCTTCTCAGCTGTTCCTCAAAATGGGTAAACAATCAAATGGAGGTGAATGATCGGCCAATGGAAAAGTGGAGGTGACGGTGCAAACACGACCAAGGCTTTAATGGCTGATAATGGTGCATTCACGGTGGTTATTTATCGGAGGATAGTTCACTTTTTAACGAGCTTAAACACGGATTGAAACATTTGCTTGATCTTATGTTTATTTTTTAACGAGCATGAACTATGTGCTAAAACTGCTCGGATCTTGCGTTTATTTTTTAACGAGCATGAACTATGTGCTAAAACTGCTCGATTAATCCAGTCATATGATAAGAATGTCTCATTGAAGATGCCATTTTTTATGGAGCTTGCACCTTACAAAGCTTTGCCCCGAATCCTTTCTTTATGCAAGCTCAGAAACGACTAATCCTACGAGTTTAAAGGGTTAGCCTACAGGTTTAAAGGGAGGACCTAAAAATTAAAAAAATAAATAGCCGCCCCTTGCTTGCACTCTAAAAGGTTTGCATGCCCCCAGGTATAAAATATGATTTCAAGGTTACCTCTACTTTAGTCCGCCAAAACATTTGTTTTAGCAGGAAAGGCCTACCTCTTTCAGGTTACCCAAAGATTGTTCCATTTGCGGCCACGAATAAAACACTTCCTCGGCGATGTTTACCGAGATAAACAAAGGTGAATGACGACGCCCGCCGATTCACATAACTTTGACAAGAGAATCTTATTCTAGAATAACCCCTCTTCCAAGACGGACGGGGTACAGACTAGTCATATTCTCCCGCGGAAACCTACCCTATACCTGAAGTTTTCCTGCCGAAGCAGACCAGGATGCATGCCCCCTGGGTTCCAGTCGTATCCCTTCGAATTACTTGCGCTCATCGGGAGGACGGACTGGGGATTGAGACATTTCTTGCGTGAAGATACCATTTAGGGACGGTATATGACTATTTGCTATGCGTGATCCGGGAAATGAAAGCTGGTCCACGAGCTTGACCACTCTTCCTTCGTGCGGAAAACACATTACTCTAAAGAGTGAGGAGACGATGGCTCCCATGCAATAAATATAGTCTCGTCCAGGGAGTAGGTTATAATCCAAGGGTCCTTGAACGACCATCACGTTCATTTGAATGGTCTTCCTTTTCAATGTTATGGGCACATTGGGAAGAATCCCTAAAGGTCGACTGGTTCCTTTATCAAAGCCTGTCAGATTTCTCATTTCAAGCGAAAGCGGAGGTGAACCAAGCGCTTTCCAAGCAGTAGAGGAAAGGATACTCACAGAAGCCCCTTCATCAATGATGGTACTAGCCATGACCATTCTATATATTTGGACGATAATTCTGAATGGTATGCTTGCTGGTAAGCGGGGTCTGCCTAGTTGATTCCAGTAGAAGGATACAACTAGGTTGCTTGGAGGTGGGACCGAGTAGACGGCCGGGTATGGCTCTGACGAAGTTCCTTCCTGCGATAAAGGAATGGGTAAATTGCCCCCTTGTTCGTCGGAGTCTGTGTTGACGAAGAGAATTTGGACGGTGTCGTCTTTATTCTCTTCTGTGACGGTATCATCTGAAGATATAACCTCTGAAGGCAAGACCGGGTCAACTGCCGCCTCGACCTTTTGACTTTCGTCGGTTATGGATTCAGATGGTTTATCTTCAATGATAGGTGCTTCGGCTGACCACCTGAGTGGGCCAGCCGGGTTTTCAACTGGTGAAGGACTTGGCAGGAGTTTTTGATATCCAGGAGGAAGCTGCAACGGTAAAACCGGGCGATCTTCCAAAACTCTTTTAGCCTCATCTAAGAAGGGACAACGGTGGATGGCATGGTCGCCTTCACACAGTTTACAGGGAAATCTAGCTTTCCCTTTTTGTCCAGTGGCTTCACTTTCACTAGTTGACGGTGTGCTGTCAACATGGCTATCAGAGGTTGACGCCACCGGATTGTGCAAGCGGGGAGACCAGTCCCTTAGTATCCGAGGGATGCAAGGACAATCTCTGTGAAAGTGGTCTCCCTTGCATATGACACATGGCGATTTAGTCCTGGTCAGTGCAGTGTGTGGATTTTCGTTAGACGCCACTCGTTTGCCCCCATTCGCCTTTGGCTCCTTCTTCTTCTTCTCTTTCTTCTTCTTTTCCTTCTTCTCCCTAGGAACTTGTCTTTTGGCTTTGCCATCTCCATCAAGCGAAGAGGAAGGAGGAGAGGAAGAATTAGAGGAAGTAGATGGTTGGTGGGTAACTCTGGACTGGTCTAACTGTTGATTCGATTGTTCAGGAATAGTGTTGTTCTGAACGACATTGGTTGAGAAGAGCCAGACAGGCAAGCCAATTGTCAGTCCTGGAAGCGACAAGGTGGCCATATGGGGCGCTCCAACATCTCCCCAAGAGGAGAAGGGACTAGGATTTCCACCAAGGGGAATTCCTTGGTTGGAGGGCTCCATTTTCTCAACTGAAAGATCAACGCAGGAATAGGGTGATGAGTATTCTGTTTAAAATAAATTTTATGACGCTTTTAGACACAACTTGTTTTTTCAGTTTTAAAGAGTCGAGAAAAAAAAAAGGATGACTCTAGTCGCCTTCGATGTTTTAACGAGCCCGAAGTGACAAATGCTCGGATGGACTTTTTCTGTTGTAGAGTCTGAAAAAGGCCAAAAGGAACTGCTCTGGAGATCTAGGTAGAGGGTGTGCCAAACCAATCACAAAACTGCAGAATACGTTTTACGGTACGGCAGTCAATCTTCCCGAATGCTGTGTTCGGTGCATTGCGATCAGTAGGGCGGCCGACACGGCTTCCTATGGATAAAAGGTTTTAAGCCTATAGGGGTCTCCCAATATATACTCGACGGTACGTGGGAGCACAATCCGTACTGGCACTTTTGGTCTCTCAGGAGGAATCACCCAACCATCAGTGAGGCCAACAGATACCAGGTTTTACGACGCTGGAACACGTCTGTAGCCTAGACCTCTATGTTGTGCGTTAAGTTACAAAGCGTTATTAGGTTCATTCAGTTTATTTTAAGTTGATCTTTCTTAGAAGTTTTCCTTTTGAGGTTCACCACGAGATGTAGATGTAATTCCTAAATGAAATCTAAAAGATGATAAGCAAATCTTTATCTCTTTTTCAACAATGAAAATCCTAGCTACAAGGGGAAAGGAAAGACACAATCTTTTCTCAAAGAGCAAAGAGCACACTGTAAATGCACTTTTCCTAAATCAAGCCATACAAACTATCAATATGCAAATGCACAAATGCATGTGTTTGTTTTTCACTTTCTTAATATTGATGCCTAAAAAGAAAGCTTTTTGTACAACTTTGAATTCGCTTTCAAATGACAAATACAAACAAGCTTACTTTTCGAAAACAAAAGGTAGAAGAGATTACGACACTTTACGATTTTCGAAATAATACTTGTTTCGACACTAGAAAGAGACAAATTCAAACCAAAACCAAAAGTAAATGTATAATCAACTGTCAACAGCAAATAACTTTCTCCTAAGATCAAAATCGACAGTTATGACAGATCTAAATCAAAGGACGACAGTATGACTATTTCACTTTTCAATGGAAAACTGTAAATGATGCCACAAACACATAAAAACACCTACAGTCTTTTTGTACAAGGAGGCGGAATTAAGGCAGAGAAAAGGGGTTTTCAGATAGGTACCTATACTGGTCACAGGCTGCAAAAATCAGAGATCAAAACTGGGCAAAACAGAGCAAAGAACCTCAGCTGCACAGGGCAAAGGCTGATCAGCGCACCTGTTGCACAGAGAAACTGAATTGCAGCGCAGGTAGCCCTCTCGGGACCTGCATTGAAATGCAGAGTCTCTTCACAGAGCCTGCGCTGGAGCAGAAACGAGAGTTCTTTCCGGGTTCTGGGTCACGGTTTGCAGTTTAATCTACGGTTTCAGGGCAAATAAAAGCAACAAGCAAGATACAATCAAAGGGATGATTTGAAAGAGGGCTAAGAGCTATCACAAAGGGTTATCAGATCATTTGTGAATCCATTGTTCAAATCATAGACAAATCCAGTGATTGGATCAAAGCAGTAGTTGTCTACTTTGCATCTGAAAATGGCAGATGCAGTTCGATTGCTGCTCTTAAGTCTATGAAACAAACAGTAATAGAAGCACAAATAAATCGATTAGACAGATCTCCCCAGCGGAGTCGCCAATTTGTTGTGGGGAAAAGTGCCTATGCAGGACGACCCTATCCACCTAAGGTGTGATAGTGCCTTAGCAACAAACAGAAACAACTATTCTTGTATTCTTCTTTATGAATTAAGAATGAAGAGAGATGAGATGGACTAACCGATGTCTTTCGCTAGCCCTTTGATCCGGTTTCTCTTCTCTTTGATAGCTCCCAGCTACTTACTTTCTCACTCGCCCAGCTTCACCAAGTTCCTGCAAGATCACAAAAGGGGAAAACTACACAAAGACATGGATTCATATTCATAACTAGCTTAGGCTTAGAAATAAGCTAAACATACTAATGCAATCATACATCAAAGACACATAAGCATGTAGGAGAAACTCAAATAGTTTTATTGATGAAATAACAAGGTTCAGGAGGAGATACAACCAAGTGAGTTCCAATCCAGCATCAACCTCCCAGCAGAGGAATCCCTTCTTCACCTCCTTCAAAGCATAAAGCACCCAATGCACTAATCTCAAACCAACAACAATTCTCTACAATGTACAAAATTCCAGCCTCCCTCCTCTGGGATGAGGGATCCATATATAGATGTTTGGAGAGGGGATGAGTTAGCTTGTCATCTGACTAGTGTCCTCTCTCTCTGTCAGTTCTTGCTTCCACTTGGAGGCTGAGAGCCTCTTACTCATCACTTGGTCGAACTCAGTGAGGCAAGTGTCATGGAGGAAGATTCTGGAAGCTTCCATAATCTTTACACCTCGTGGAATGGCACTGCCATTTGTCATTTCCCACTCAGCGCACCTTGGTAGTGCATTTGGGTGCGTTGCAACGCACCTAGCTAGTGTACTGGGGTGGTTTGCAACGCAGGTGGCTAGTGGAGCCACTGAAATGATCCTGATTTGACTGTTTCCGAGCAGTTTCTGGTGGAGAACTTTCTGTGAAAAGCTGTGGTTTGCTGGCCTTGTTCCTTTAGGGGCAGGAACAACACTTTTAGGGACTTTGGATCCCTTGGTTTATGGACATTTCATGCTTAGAGCTGTAAGGCACAAAAATGTCTATAACAGTTGCCCCCTAAAGTATGAGGCCGTTTATCGGGTGAAATGCTTTATTAAGAGGATCCGAAGTTCTTTCGATGCTGGGAGGAGACCTGTAATAAGATACAATACAATACATTATTTTCATACTGTTTTCATGATCTAGCTGAGACGGGCATTCCCATGCTCAGCTTTATAAATTCATTTTCATGTACATAGGACAGACAATCGTCTGATGATAGACTGATGATTCTGATAGAGCCATCATCCTTTTGGTAGGATGATTATCTGTGCTGCAAGGCTGTACATTTCCATGTCTTTATTTTACTGAATATATATCGCAGCCCGGATGGATGAAACTAGATCCGGGGTCTTCAATCTCATCCGATCTTCACTCTAAGTACAAGTCGATCCATGTGAGAAATGCTTTGAAGTCGAACATGGAAAGACATCGCTTGATTACCAGTCAATGATGTAAACTGTTAACAAGCACGAGAGGAATCACCGATAATGATGATGACCCTCAAGGTACTGCAGTACAATTCACGTGGTGTGAATAGAGGACTTGGCGTCGAACACCACGCAAAATCTTTCGGTCGAAGGTCATTGATGTATACCTGTCGCCGGAAGTGAGAAACTTGCCATTGAGGCATGCAAGCTTCAAAGTACTGAAGGGGTTGTTCCTAGATCAACTTCTTGGATAATGAGCTGATGTCAACAAGAAGCGATCCGTCAAAGGAGGGCCTTAATGAATCCCACATCAATGACACGGAACGGAGCAAATGATTTTGATGGAGGTGAAAACGATCTGATGATATATGATTCAGGGTGGCGGTCATGAAAGAGTATAATGTATGGTAGTGGATGGGACACAGGTGACTTCTCTGAATGACTTCTCTTGAACATGTGGCGACACTTATGCGATGGATTGGTAGCATTTACCCCAAATGTGGATGGTATGGCGTGACCATGGTGATGTAACCAGTGAATGAAACAACCCAACCCGATTGTGGTACGGAGGAGAAGTGTCATGTTCAAGAGCGACTTGCTACCAATAAAGTTTCTTTGAGTTTTTTCCAATTTTTCCCCAGTCATTGCTGACCAGTACCTATTTATTTTTGTCAAGCTTGAGGAGGATAACATATGCTTGTTCTATAATTTTCCCTTCGGGCAAACCCATCGCTATGTTTTAACGAGCCTAGCGACAAAGATAACTCGGTCCTTTTCATTTTTAGAGAGTCTGAAAAGGTACGTAAAGTTAACTCCGAAAGTCCTTTTTCGTCATCTAATCCCTTAAGTTCGAAAAAGTATAAAACAATACAGAAGGGATGAATTTTCGATAGTTTTAACGAGCCGAACAAAACAAGCGCTCGATCTTTTTGTGCAATAATCCCTCAGGTCCAAAAAGATTAAAATCTAGAGGAGGGATAGCTCTTCCGGTCGCTTTAACGAGCTGGAAGGCCAAAACTCGGCAATCTTTTCATATTTTACGAGTCAGATGAAAAGAGCTTAAAGAAGACTCGTCTTTTGAGGAACGAGCGATAAAATGGGTAGCAGCTGATTCCAGGTAAGGTTTGGAATTTTCCAATCACGGCAGTGTCACAAGGATGGCTAGTGAAATCACTCTTCTCAGCTGTTCCTCAAAATGGGTAAACAATCAAATGGAGGTGAATGATCGGCCAATGGAAAAGTGGAGGTGACGGTGCAAACACGACCAAGGCTTTAATGGCTGATAATGGTGCATTCACGGTGGTTATTTACCGGAGGATAGTTCATTTTTTAACGAGCTTAAATGCGGATTGAAACATTTGCTCGATCTTATGTTTATTTTTTAACGAGCATGAACTATGTGCTAAAACTGCTCGGATCTTGCGTTTATTTTTTAACGAGCATGAACTATGTGCTAAAACTGCTCGATTAATCCAGTCATATGATACGAATGCTCATTGAAGATGCCATTTTTTATGGAGCTTGCACCTTACAAAGCTTTTCCCCGGATCCTTTCTTTATGCAAGCTCAGAAACGACTAATCCTACGAGTTTAAAGGGTTAGCCTACAGGTTTAAAGGGAGGACCTAAAAATTTAAAAAATAAATAGCCGCCCCTTGCTTGCACTCTAAAAGGTTTGCATGCCCCCAGGTATAAAATATGATTTCAAGGTTACCTCTACTTTAGTCCGCCAAAACATTTGTTTTAGCAGGAAAGGCCTACCTCTTTCAGGTTACCCAAAGATTGTTCCATTCGCAGCCACGAATAAAACACTTCCTCGGTGATGTTTACCGAGATAAACAAAGGTGAATGACGACGCCCGCCGATTCACATAACTTTGACAAGAGAATCTTATTCTAGAATAACCCCTCTTCCAAGACGGACGGGGTACATACTAGTCATATTCTCCCGCGGAAACCTACCCTATACCTGAAGTTTTCCTGCCGAAGCAGACCAGGACGCATGCCCCCTGGGTTCCAGTCGTATCCCTCCGAATTACTCGCGCTCATCGGGAGGACGGACTGGGGATTGAGACATTTCTTGCGTGATGAGACCATTTAGGGACGGTATATGACTATTTGCTATGCGTGATCCGGGAAATGAAAGCTGGTCCACGAGCTTGACCACTCTTCCTTCGTGCGGAAAACACATTACTCTAAAGAGTGAGGAGACGATGGCTCCCATGCAATAAATATAGTCTCGTCCAAGGAGTAGGTTATAATCCAAGGGTCCTTGAACGACCATCACGTTCATTTGAACGGTCTTCCTTTTCAATGTTATGGGCACATTGGGAAGAATCCCTAAAGGTCGACTGGTTCCTTTATCAAAGCCTGTCAGATTTCTCATTTCAGGCGAAAGCGGAGGCGAACCAAGCGCTTTCCAAGCAGTAGAGGAAAGGATACTCACAGAAGCCCCTTCATCGATGATGGTACCAGCCATGACCATTCTATATATTTGGACGATAATTCTGAATGGTATGCTTGCTGGTAAGCGGGGTCTGCCTAGTTGATTCCAGTCGAAGGATACAACTAGGTTGCTTGGAGGTGGGACCGAGTAGACGGCCGGGTATGGCTCTGACGAAGTTCCTTCCTGCGATAAAGGAATGGGTAAATTTCCCCCTTGTTCGTCGGAGTCTGTGTTGACGAAGAGAATTTGGACGGTGTCGTCTTTATTCTCTTCTGTGACGGTATCATCTGAAGATATAACCTCTGAAGGCAAGACCGGGTCAACTGCCGCCTCGACCTTTTGACTTTCGTCGGTTATGGATTCAGATGGTTTATCTTCAATGATAGGTGCTTCGGCTGACCACCTGAGTGGGCCAGCCGGGTTTTCAACTGGTGAAGGACTTGGCAGGAGTTTTTGATATCCAGGAGGAAGCTGCAACGGTAAAACCGGGCGATCTTCCAAAACTCTTTTAGCCTCGTCTAAGAAGGGACAATGGTGGATGGCTTGGTCACCTTCACACAGTTTACAGGGAAATCTAGCTTTCCCTTTTTGTCCTGTGGCTTCACTTTCACTAGTTGACGGTGTGCTGTCAACATGGCTATCAGAGGTTGACGCCACCGGATTGTGCAAGCGGGGAGACCAGTCCCTTAGTATCCGAGGGATGCAAGGACAATCTCTGTGAAAGTGGTCTCCCTTGCATATGACACATGGCGATTTAGTCCTGGTCAGTGCAGTGTGTGGATTTTCGTTAGACGCCACTCGTTTGCCCCCATTCGCCTTTGGCTCCTTCTTCTTCTTCTCTTTCTTCTTCTTTTCCTTCTTCTCCCTAGGAACTTGGCTTTTGGCTTTGCCAGCTCCATCAAGCGAAGAGGAAGGAGGAGAGGAAGAATTAGAGGAAGTAGATGGTTGGTGGGTAACTCTGGACTGGTCTAACTGCTGATTCGATTGTTCAGGAATAGTTGTGTTCTGAACGACATTGGTTGAGAAGAGCCAGACAGGCAAGCCAATTGTCAGTCCTGGAAGCGACAAGGTGGCCATATGGGGCGCTCCAACATCTCCCCAAGAGGAGAAGGGACTAGGATTTCCACCAAGGGGAATTCCTTGGTTGGAGGGCTCCATTTTCTCAACTGAAAGATCAACGCAGGAATAGGGTGATGAGTATTCCGTTTAAAATAAATTTTACGACGCTTTTAGACACAACTTGTTTTTTCAGTTTTAAAGAGTCGAGAAAAAAAAAAAGATGACTCTAGTCGCCTTCGATGTTTTAACGAGCCCGAAGTGACAAATGCTCGGATGGACTTTTTCTGTTGTAGAGTCTGAAAAAGGCCAAAAGGAACTGCTCTGGAGATCTAGGTAGAGGGTGTGCCAAACCAATCACAAAACTGCAGAATACGTTTTACGGTACGGCAGTCAATCTTCCCGAATGCTGTGTTCGGTGCATTGCGATCAGTAGGGCGGTCGACACGGCTTCCTATGGATAAAAGGTTTTAAGCCTATAGGGGTCTCCCAATATATACTCGACGGTACGTGGGAGCACAATCCGTACTGGCACTTTTGGTCTCTCAGGAGGAATCACCCAACCATCAGTGAGGCCAACAGATACCAGGTTTTACGACGCCGGAACACGTCTGTAGCCTAGACCTCTATGTTGTGCGTTAAGTTACAAAGCGTTATTAGGTTCATTCAGTTTATTTTAAGTTGATCTTTCTTAGAAGTTTGCCTTTTGAGGTTCACCACGAGATGTAGATGTAATTCCTAAATGCAATCTAAAAGATGATAAGCAAATCTTTATCTCTTTTTCAACAATGAAAATCCTAGCTACAAGGGGAAAGGAAATACACAATCTTTTCTCAAAGAGCAAAGAGCACACTGTAAATGCACTTTTCCTAAATCAAGCCATACAAGCTATCAATATGCAAATGCACAAATGCATGTGTTTGTTTTTCACTTTCTTAATATTGATGCCTAAAAAGAAAGTTTTTTGTACAACTTTGAATTCGCTTTCAAATGACAAATACAAACGAGCTTACTTTTCGAAAACAAAAGGTAGAAGAGATTACGACACTTTACGATTTTCGAAATAATACTTGTTTCGACACTAGAAAGAGACAAATTCAAACCAAAACCAAAAGCAAATGTATAATCAACTGTCAACAGCAAATAACTTTCTCCTAAGATCAAAATCGACAGTTATGACAGATCTAAATCAAAGGACGACAGTATGACTATTTCACTTTTCAATGGAAAACTGTAAATGATGCCACAAACACATAAAAACACCTACAGTCTTTTTGTACAAGGAGGCGGAATTAAGGTAGAGAAAAGGGGTTTTCAGATAGGTACCTATACTGGTCACAGGCTGCAAAAATCAGAGATCAAAACTGGGCAAAACAGAGCAAAGAACCTCAACTGCACAGGGCAAAGGCTGATCAGCGCACCTGTTGCACAGAGAAACTGAATTGCAGCACAGGTAGGCCTCTCGGGACCTGCGTTGAAATGCAGTGTCTCTTCACAGAGCCTGCGCTGGAGCAGGAACGAGAGTTCTCTCCGGGTTCTGGGTCACGATTTGCAGTTTAATCTACGGTTTCAGGCCAAATAAAAGCAACAAGCAAGATACAATCAAAGGGATGATTTGAAAGAGGGCTAAGAGCTATCACAAAGGGTTATCAGATCATTTGTGAATCCATTGTTAAAATCATAGACAAATCCAGTGATTGGATCAAAGCAGTAGTTGTCTACTTTGCATCTGAAAATGGCAGATGCAGTTCGATTGCTGCTCTTAAGTCTATGAAACAAAAAGTAATAGAAGCACAAATAAACTGATTAGACAGATCTCCCCAGCGGAGTCGCCAATTTTTTGTGGGGAAAAGTGCCTATGCAGGACGACCCTATCCACCTAAGGTGTGATAGTGCCTTAGCAACAAACAGAAACAACTATTCTTGTATTCTTCTTTATGAATTAAGAATGAAGAGAGATGAGATGGACTAACTGGTGTCTTTCGCTAGCCCTTTGATCCGGTTTCTCTTCTCTTTGATAGCTCCCAGCTACTTGCTTTCTCACTCGCCCAGCTTCACCAAGTTCCTGCAAGATCACAAAAGGGGAAAACTACACAAAGACATGGATTCATATTCATAACTAGCTTAGGATTAGAAATAAGCTAAACATACTAATGCAATCATACATCAAAGACACATAAGCATGTAGGAGAAACTCAAATAATTTTATTGATGAAATAACAAGGTTCAGGAGGAGATACAACCAAGTGAGTTCCAATCCAGCATCAACCTCCCAGCAGAGGAATCCCTTCTTCACCTCCTTCAAAGCATAAAGCACCCAATGCACTAATCTCAAACCAACAACAATTCTCTACAATGTACAAAATTCCAGCCTCCCTCCTCTGGGATGAGGGATCCATATATAGATGTTTGGAGAGGGGATGAGTCAGCTTGTCATTTGAATAGTGTCCTCTCTCTCTGTCAGTTCTTGCTTCCACTTGGAGGCTGAGAACCTCTTACTCATCACTTGGTCGAACTCAGTGAGGCAAGTGTCATGGAGGAAGATTCTAGAAGATTCCATAGTCTTTACACCTCGCGGAATGGCACTGCCATTTGTCATTTCCCGCTTAGCGCACCCTGGTAGTGCATTTGGGTGCATTGCAACGCACCTAGCTAGTGTACTGGGGTGCTTTGCAACGCAGGTGGCTAGTGGAGCCACTAAAATGATCCTGATTTGACTGTTTCCGAGCAGTTTCTGGTGGAGAACTTTCTGTGAAAAGCTGTGGTTTTCTGGCCTTTTTCCTTTAGGGGCAGGAACAACACTTTTAGGGACTTTGGATCCCTTGGTTTATGGACATTTCATGCTTAGAGCTGTAAGGCACAAAAATGTCTATAACAGTCATGTGTGGTTGTATGTGTGTGATGCAAACTATGTGTATGTGCACATGGTTGAAGAGAAATCATTGGGTGTTTGTTGGGTGTGGCAATCGATCTAGTGTGCATATAGAATAAAGACAAATTTAAAAGCTAAGCATTGATTAAAGGATAAGTATCAATATTTTATTTGAGGTTTATTATGCATGTGATTTATGATTCTATTATATGCTGGTTACATGTGATCTATGATTATGGTTTATGATTGTTACATGTGATTTATAATTTTTATCTATGATGGTTGAGTTTGAGCTAACCGGATGAGATATTTTTATTCATAATGATTTGATGAAACAATTAGTTTGACTTATTGTGACAAGAAGTAAACATGATTGTAAGTGTACCTTATTGATGATCTACCAATGAGGTATGATGTGAATTCATTTCAATTTATTTTAAATCTAATTCAAGTTATGTGCTTGGTATAGGAAGAATGGAAATGCCTGGTTGGGTGGTTGAAACTGACAATAAGAATTAGCAGAGTCAGTGAAAGAAATTGGAACAAGTAGCAGTATGCTGGTAAAGCACTTCAGGAACAGGGCCATTGTGGGAAAATGGTACCCAATAGGGCCCATTGATTTCCATGAGCATGATATGGTGAGTGTGATGGTTTTGAGGTAGGTATATGCCTTGGTTTTTTGACCTCCCAATGTGAGGAAGCCTTTCCAAGGGATGGATCACTCGGTATAGGGGATGTATGGGAACTTGGAAGGCGAGTGACTACACCGAAGGGCTCACCAAATTTCCCTTGGGACTGTGTATAAAAGAAGGGGAGGCTGGGGATGAATCTGTTTTGGTCATTAGCATTACCAATTGGAATTAGTTTCACACTAGGAGTTCACCTTGGAACAATGAGTTGGTAATTGTTCACTGATAGGACAAGTGGTGTTGTATTTTAGCGCTAGAAATTGGATGCAACTTTGACTTTGGCAGTGGGTTCTGGACTTCCTAGGAAGGAGGTGAATTATGTTACTACTTTTGAGGGCATAGTTGTGAGTCTCTGGATTCCCTTGTTGATTGATATGGGCATCATATCCTTTTATTTGTTGGTTGAGAAAATTTGTATGTGTGTATATGTGGTTATTATTGTAAATACTATAATGAGATATGTTATAAAGCTCTAGTAAATGGTATGTTTCTCATGTTTCAATCGTGCTCATTGTAAATACTGCAACGAGTTTTGATATAAAGCTCCATAGGAATCATATTTTGTTTTTAGAAGTTTATTGGTTTATAGGTGTCATTGAACACTGAGGATGGTGTTCCCCCAAGGGGGAGTGTTCTGTAACAACCCTTGTTAAAAATTCTTGTAAAAAATATAAGACCACAGTTCATGGGACATGTATTCTAAGCTGAATGGTGGGTAAAACATCCTAGTGGGTGTTCATTTCAGTTATTATGGCTAAAGGAAACTGGGAAAGGAAATGGAAAAGGCTTTGGAAAGGAGAGAGGCATTCATTGGATTTTTATTTATGAAAATAATGGAAATTTGGACAAAAGGAAGGTGAACAGTCACAGGTTGCATGTGAGGAGGAAACTGAAGGAAAATAATGAAAAATAAAGAAAATAAAGGGCCCATTAATATAAATTCTTTTGAGGATCAGTTGGCAAGCTTGGTCAACTAAATTTTGGATCTCTCTCATTATTCTCTCTCTCTCTCTCTCTCACTCTCGGACACTAAGATTTTTCTTGGAGCATTTTGGCATTGGATCAAGAAAGGAAAAGAAGGCAAGAGGAAGGAAGGGGCAAGCAAGGAAGAGCAGGATCAAGAAACTAAAGCAGTATTTGTTGCAGGTATTGATTTTCATGCGTATTTTCCTTGCTAGATTTGGCATGAATGGTAGTGCATATGGTTCTTTTGTTGTTATGGAATGGGTTTTACTAGGTTTCCTAGTATTTTTAGCCCAGCCTTTCCATTTCTGGATAGCCATGTTGTGATAGGGTTCTAATGTTTTGGTTGAGATGGATTATCGGATGGATTCAAAGCTAAGTGAGGTGGATCTCTAAATGATAGAACACATGGATTAGTGGTCCCTAGATAGGACTATGCATAACAGTAAAGTGACTAGCCTAGAAACCCTTGACCCAGACCGTGGGTTGCGGTAAATCCATGATTGTCTGCCTCAGTGGTCCTAGCAATCCTTATCGGTGAATGGCAGGATATATGGTAAAGCCAAGAGGTTTTTCCCCTTTATTAGGCCTAGGAATCCTTGTCAGTGAATGATGAGATATATGGTAAAGCCTAGAGGGTGGTGTCTTTGTTTAGGGGCTAGTGATCCTTGGATCAGACTGCGGATTTCGGTAAAACATGAGAGACTAGGAGACAGGAAAATTCCTCACAGTTTAGGTGGAGAAATATGGTTTCATCTGTGCTTTTTTGGCCTAGTGATGTGGTGGAGATCAGGGTAAAGCATGTTATTACATGTTTATTGCTTTGGCCTAGTGACCCAGGATGGATTGCCGTAAATTCTAGTTTCTATTGATGAGGGTGATGTGGTTTAGCCTTGGGATGCCCTAGTTGGTACTTTTGGCTAGAGTCCCACAGTCATGATTGGATCATTGCACGAGGTTGATTGGCCAAAGAGATATTTGGCTCAACCATTTTATGGTCGAGTGGAACATGGTAGTCCCATCCTGGGTTTGGGTTTTGCATCATCAATATGAGGTTATTTCTCCTTGTATTTATATGAGTATTATGTTGGTTTATATGTGGATCATATGGTTGTTATTTTCTTGGTATTTCTGTTGTTATTATTTTGGTTATGTATATGTTTTATGACAATGTCTATGTATGGCTCTCATCATGATTTTTATTGTAAATTAATGAACAATGTGTCTATGACCTAATATATGATAATTCAGAAAATGATATAAGGGAACAATGCTTCTTAGTGATTCTTATATAAGTACGAAACCCCTATGCTTAAATATGTTGTTTACACCTGTAGATAGCATTAATGCCAAGTATTTGATAGAATTTCAGTCCTAGTTGGGGATGGACAGGCCTAGTCCTAGAGTTGGTTTTTGGTTAATTAGTCTTTTCATCATGTGTTTAATGGATTCCAGAAGCTACAACAAGTTTTTGGAAATTGCCAAAATTTTGGGCTTGAAAAGTGCCTTAAATACCACATACTATGGCACAGGTCTGTGATGGGCCCTAGTATTGCATCAAGGATTTTGCAACTCCTAGGGCAACAACCATTAATTTATCAACTCGGGGTTCATACAAACTTGGAGGTGACAATGCTATATGCACATCAGATGCAACATTCTACTCTTGTCACTTCTCAAATTGGTTGATAGATCACCAGGGTTTTTCTACCTAGTCTTCTATTGACTAGAAGGAGGCTAACTACTGACATTGAATGTAAAGCTATAGAAAGTAAATTCTTGCCTATTTTAAGGAAATGAAATTTTTAAATAGAAAGTGCTATGAAATGACATGAAATTACCTAGCTAAGAATTAACACACATTACTTGCAGAAGATACCTAATTTAAGTTTGCATTATATCATATAGATATCTAGACTAAGTATGCATGCAAATCATCCTAAAATTTCTATGACTCATGTATGAATGCACTAGCTAAATATTGCAGAAAATATTCTTTTGGTTTTCAATTTAGAAATGTAAATTCTAAGCTAAACAAGTTGATCTTTTGCAAGGGACGAAAGTATGGGAAAGCTGGTCCAAAATGGAATTTATGGGTATGGAGAACAAGTTGAAGGCCTACCCTAGGCTTTAATCATAATTTCTGCCCAAAATAGTCTAAAACAGGCTACTACATGGTTTCCTATAGTTGCTACAGGAATTCCTATAGTTACTACAGGATGTCCTCGTTTATTACATGAAACTTAGTTGAAAGTTGTAGGAAAGAAGGGAAGGTGAAAGGAAGTGTTGGGAAGATGTATAATGGTGGAATAAGGTATGGGGAAGGTGCACAATACCCAAGGATCAGCCCAACTCTTCAGGATGGTTAGATTTTCTCAAGGTGGTTGTCCATGTTGGCTACAAAACAGAAATTTGAATCAGTGGTTGGTAGGATTTGGTGAGAGGGGGGCAAGACTTAGATGAGGTTCATAGAATGAGTTCCTCCCTGCAGATCAAAAAATCCTGCAATAACATGTATTCTTTTCTTCATTCATACACAACTTTATGTATGTTGGGATAGGGTCCCTAGGGTTAGTTTTGGGGTTAGTTAACCGAAGTCTTGTATAAGTTTTGTAAAACATGTAAAAGTCTCCACAAAATGTGGATGCAGAGCACACAACTAGATAGGAGTCAAAGGGGTTTTATCCCTTTGTTTGGATAGGTAAATAGTTCGGTTTTGAGACTCACTCACGATCTATGGACCATGGTATTGTATTGAAGAAAGCTATATATAGTTTAGTCATAGCGAGTCTAGGAGGTAGATAAGAGAAAGTAAGCCAAGATAGAGATTGGTTTTTGGAAAGTGCTATGGAAGGAAGGATCTGCTTCCTGTACTTAGGCGAAAGGGGAAGGTGACTATATCTGAGTGTGCAGGAGGCATTTTTAAATCTACAGCCAAGTGCACGGACCCCTGTAGTTGAGTGCACAAGGTAAAGAAGTCTGTAATCTGAACATTGAAGCTTAATAAAGACTAGTTTTGAAGAAATGTGTTGCATCCAAGTATTATTGTTAAATATGATATATTATGTTCTGTCGCTCTATAATATGTTTTATATGGAATAATGTATAAATGTTGCACAAATCTATTGGATCTATTATATTTATGCATGTCGAAGGAAGATCTAGGGTTATTAATTAGTGCGTGAAAGTAGATAGATTGCTTCCTTAGGATCGATAAAGACCAGTCGCAGACCTATGCAAAAGTCTAGAAGTTATTTCCTTACAGTTACAACATCAGGCCATGAAAGGATACCAATTTACGGGAAGTCATATCTAAGCTACAAGATCTAAGACCAGTTATCACATTGTCTATGGATGTAGAAACCTAGTTCTAGCATCCCCCAATACTGCTTCGATTGAGACTGCAGCATGCGCTATGCAGGTTGTTGCCAAAAGGGCCAATAGTTAAGGTTTTGTTGGTTGGTATGAATAACTGTAAACCTAGGTCAGACCCCCTTAGGTAAACAAATGGTTTCGTTTCTAGGATCGGGATCTATCTAAGAGAAGTGTGATCAATGGTTCCCTACAAAGAAAGAGATTGACAAGTGGATTGATCGAAACGTGCATGCATTCACTGCTCAAGAGAATAGGAGCCCTAAATTTTCCAAGGAGCATTGGTTGTAGATATTTTTGTACACAAACGAGACCAACATGTTCTTCTGTTTCTTCCCTGAATAACTACATGAGTGGTTGTCTAAATTGGCTAATAGTTAAGGGACGTGAACACTTAACGGTCCTATAGTGTGGACTCCTAAGCTAGTGCGACATCTGGAAGCATCAGAAAGCAATATCACGCGGGTTGTGGATCACTCGATTGATCACACATTGGGATGCTTTGTGACTTATTTTTCGATAGATAGGAATATCAACTATAGTAAAGTGGAACGAAGTCTCTTTAAAGGACCGCGAGGTAAGTATCTAAATTCATTAAAGACTATGAATAAAATGTTGTTATGTGAAAAGAGGGTTATGTAGTTACATTGATGTTTGGGGCTACGTTAAGTCGGAGATTCTTTAGAAGAAATGGAGGATCCAACCCAGAATGTAGTTTGCTCATTGAACCCCCTTCAAGCGATGACGAAGGGACGGTGCTGACTACGTTACAAAGTGCAGTCCAGTTAATTACGTAGGGTATTTTGAGGACACCTTATTCATCCACTCCACCTCCACCTTTACCTCATACACCTACACCTTCACCCCCTCCACCTCCATTTCCACCATTCAACATGCTGAATGAAATGAAGATGTCAGTTTTTAAAGGAATGGGGAGCGAAGATCGAGAATAGTTTTGGTTTGTTGCAGGAGCTGTTTAGACAGCACAACAGATTACGGATGATAATATTAAGAAAGCACAGCTGGTTACAACCTTACATGATCGCGCATTAACATCATATATCAAGTATTGCACTGATAACCCCAACGCGATGTTGGCAAATACCCAGCTAGCTCTAAACTAGGAGTTCAGTAAGCCTAAGTCAGAGGCATAGTCAGTAATTGAATTTAAGGAAATTCGATTGAAGATAGATGAGACACCTTGGGACTTTGATCAGAGGTTGAAGTTCTTGATCAGGAAGGTCAATATGATAATCAAATATTCCCAACATCATGACTAGTTTATAGCGTTGCTCTTGCCACATTTAAGAGTACCTCTGTTACAACAAAAGATAGCAACACAAGCAGAAGCCTTGGAGATCATGATGAGGCTAAATGCTTCGCCTATACAGGATACGAACCTTGAGTACAAAATATTCACTAACAGTTGGAAAGCCTGCACTTGGAATTGCAGAGCTTGAAGAAAAGAAAGGAATCTCAATCGAAGGTGTGCGTTGTGGTCTAGTGTCTGAAGTGTAAGATCCATGGACATGATAAGGATCATTGCCCAGTCTGTAAGAACTATATTATAGGGGGAGGGCTTGTTCCCCTAAACTAGAAAATAATGTTGGGAGGAGTGTGGGAGCCACGCTATGGTGCGCTACTTGTCAGGTTATAGGACAACATGCTACTGATAACTACCATTTATTGCAAAAAATTTTACACACCCCTCAACAGTTGTTTTTCAATTTCTCTAAGTCTGTAGCACACGATGAATGCCATTGTAGGAGTTATGAGTTGATGATGGATAGAACTCCTACCTACAAGATGAAGGCAGAGAAATGGCCTTAGCATTAAGGTGCAGGAGCTATGTGCGGAGGATTCCAAGTTTGAGGATGACAAAGAGGCAATGGACCAGGCGAGATCATGGGCAGGTAACCTACTATAACTATGGTGAAGCAGGGCACTTCACGCAAGATTGTACAAATCCCATGCATCCATCATGTCAGTATTATCGACGGTTTGACCATGTCATAAAGGAATTCCCAGTCGTTATGGAAAAGATTCAAGAAAATAAGGTGCAACCCTAGAAGCCTACCCAAAACATTCAAATGATGAGGGTTGAGCCCCATGAAAAAGATCAGATCATAAATATCATGCTAATAAGTGGCATGGCGACTGGTGCAGATAAAGGTAAGCATCATGAGGATGAAGGTTAGGTGTGTAAGGCTACTAAGAAGGAAATAGACTTTGATCTTAATCGTGCTAAAGAAACCTTCATGGAAGTGAAGAAGAACTTTGTTGAGGCCTCTACCTCAGGAAGTCAGCAAAAAATGCTAGAAACTAGTAAGACATAAGAAGTAGATCTTTCAATACTCACTACTTTCCTAAAGACCTGTATGAAGTTACTGCGTGATCAGAAAGGAGTAGAAGGGTTGCAAGAGTTAATAGACAAGTGCACAAATAAATAAAATACTCTTGCTGAACAATGCATAGTAAGAAATATTGGTAAGCATAAGATGCGAATGAGGTGCGAGATGAGGCTAACCACGCAGATAGGTGAATATGAAATGGACCAGGTGATCTTGGATCTAGAGTCTAATGCAAATGTCCTACCTAAGAAAACATGGCAATGGATGGGGAGACCTATGCTGTAGTGGTCTCCTATTTAGTTTTGCATGGAAAATCAATAAAATATTATTCCAATGGGGCGCTTATATGGTGTAATGCTGGATATCGAGAGTGAAAGCGCGCTGGCTAAATTTGAGGTCATTGAAATAGTGGATGAGAGCAACCCATGCCCTGTGCTACTAGGATTGACTGGGCTATTGATATGAATGGGGTAATTAAATTTAAGAAGTGGAAGATGACATTTAAAAATAAGTCGCTCAGGGTTGTAGTGTCACTGGACCCTGCAGAAGGAGCATGTTATACTCAACCTATCCACGACTATGTAGAAAGTGACGATGATTTCAACTAGATATACAAGATAACAGTGTGAGATGAGGATTGGATCAATCGTATAGCCGATGATGAATTTTGTGGGACAAGGATAGATCCTACGCCTCAGATTCAGATGAAGAGCTGGAACATTGGAAAAATCGGTTCCATGAAGTATCTACGCTTTATTGCAATATGATGACCAAATCGCCAAGATGTGTATCGACTGAGGTAAGAAATCCTCTGAATTATGATGGGTTGACTTATGTGGATATGTTTTAGATGCATTTGAAAGGGAAGTACAGGAAGAGAATCGATTTCTAGCACTGGAATTGGCATTGCGTGCTACACCTGCCCATTGGTGGGGTATGCACAATGAGAACTTTGCTAGATGGAAACAAGACAGGAGAATAGTGAAGTTAAGGTTTGGATATGTTTATGCTAGAATGACAGAAAAATATAGTGGGAAGGATGATCTACATGATCATTTGGCACAATGAACTAAGGCCTGGAGAACAAAACCACACCCAAAATGGGTGCACATTTTCTATCATATGTTAGATACAATCCCAATGAACTGGTATCTGGAAATGGAACTTCGCCATGGAACAACTGAGTGGGACATCTTAAGGGAAATTTTTCTATTAACTTTTAGCTTTGACGATGGGTTTGAGAGCATTCATGAGGCGTTACAAGAGATAAAAGCAGCTATATTCAAAATTCCAAAGGAACCGGTAGAATGGACTTAGCGAGATTGGAGTACACAGTTACAACATGCACTAGAATCTTATCATGTGACTGCTGAAGAAGAAGAACATGTCCCATGAAGTATTTCCATTCCAGAAACATAAGGATAGTGTGAAGTCAAGGGACCAAAGGTGACAAACCTCGATGTATCAAAACCTTTGAAAACCCAACAATAAACATTGGATCTGAAGAAGAACCTAATTTCGCGAAGATAGGATATTATTGGGATGAAGATACAATTGATAAGGTAGTTGATTTGCTGTGTGAGTACCAGGATTTATCCCAACAAAGTTTTCAGATTTGAAAGGGATCATCAGAGATTTAGGTGTTATGAAGATCACATTGAAGCTGGATGTGAAGCCTATTAAGCAGAGGCCTTATCGGCTAAATCCAAAATATAAAGAGAAGGTGCGTCAAGAACCGAATAAGATGTTGGATGCTGGTATTATTGAGCTAAAAAAGGAATCAGATTGGGTAAGCCCAAAGGTGTTCCAAGAAAAGAAACAGAAAGGAAAAATCTTCATATGCGTAGATCTGTAGAAGTTGAATGATTCATGCATGCATGATCCGTTTCTAACACCATTTACTGATGAAGTGTTAGAGAATATTGGTGGACATGAGGCGTATTCATTCACTGATGGTTTTTCAGGATATCATCAAATAAAGATCGCAACAGAAGATCGAAGCAAGACAACCTTCGCGACTGAGTGGGGTTTCTTCCAATATACAGTTGTGCCATTCAGATTGATGAATGTGCCTACAATATTTTCCCAGGTTGTGAACCCGATGTTCAAGGAGTTTATTGATAAATTCCTGGAGGTATATTTTGATGATTGGAATGTATATGGATTGGTGAAGCACCATGTTGTGAGTTTGTGCCTCATGCTAGATACATGTCGAAGTTATCAGATCATGCTGAACTTGAAGAAATGCATATTCTGTGTGCCCTTTGGGATTTTTCTTAGCTAGGTCATATGTAAGCAAGGATTGATGGTGGAATCTACGAAGACTGTTGTAATTGTAAATTTGGAAGCTCCTAGGAATGTGAAACAATTGCGTGTGACATTCGGGCACACTGGGTATTACAGGAAGTTTATTAAGGCATACAATCAAATAACTACATCGATGGAGAAAATACCGAAGAAAGATGTGATGTTTTGTTGGGATTAAGATTGTCAGCGTAGTTTGATATCTTGAAAGAGAAGATGGTGACAATGCCTATTTTAGTGTTTTCAGACTAGAAGAAGGAGTTCCATGTGCATGTAGATGCCTCTTGCATCATGCTAGGAGAAGTATTAACACAAGCAGCTGAGGGATAGATTGATCATCCGATAGCTTTCACGAGTAGAAAGTTACCCAAAGCTGAGAAGAATTATTCCACTACAGAGGGTGAAGAGTTGGTGATGGTCTATGCACTACAGAAGTTTAGGCATTATTTGTTAGGTGGACACTTTAAAATGTATACAGATCACTCCACATTGAAGTACCTGGTCAATAAGCATGTGTTGGGGAGGAAGATATGTAGATGGTTACTATTGTTCTAGGAATATGACTTTGAAGTAATTGTGAAGCCTGGAAGGATAAATGCAGGCCCAGACCATCTATCAAGGATTGAAACAGGTGAAGGACCAAGTAGTTTTGAGGGAGGATTGTCGGACACACAGATCTTTGTGGTGTGCATTGCAGAAGATCATTTTGCAGATATCATTCAATTTTTAACAACAAGAACAACTTTGGAAGGTTATTCCACTCAACAAAAGGACTTGATAGTTCACGCTGCAGTTTTTTCAGTGATTGCGGGTCATTTGTATAAGATGGGAATGGATGAGATACTGCAAAGGTATGTTCCAGAGTTTGAAAGAACTAGTATCCTAGCTGAAGCCCATGGACGAGTAGTAGGAGGTAACTATGCAGGGAAAGCTATTGCGTAGAATATTTTGCGTGCTGGGCTATGGTAGCTAACATCACACAAGGATTATAAGGCATACTGCAAGGCGTGTGAAGCTTGCCAAAGGACAGGGAAGCCTTCACAAAGGGATGAATTGCCTTTAAATCCTCAAGTTTCGTTGCAGGTATTTCATAAATGGGATATTGAATTTATAGGTCTAATACAATCACGAGGTAAGAAGGCGGGTGCGTGGTACATCATTACTGCAACAAAGTATTTAACCAGATGGGTGGAAGCACAACCGGTTAAGGATTATAAAGTGGCCACTGCTGCGAAATTTTTGTTTGAATATGTCTTAACAAGGTTTCGATGCCCTAAGATATTTATGAGTGACAGGGGTACACATTTCTTGAATGAAATGATCAACGTGATGCTTGAAGAATTCCAAGTGTATCATCAAAAGAGCATGCCTTATCACCCACAGGCGAATAGAACAGTGGAAGCTTTTAACAAGATCTTGGAGCATGCATTAACGAAGGTCTGTAATGTGTAGAGGAATGACTGGTACATGCATGTACCTATTATTTTATGGGCTTATAGGATGACCTGCAAGAAGTTGACAGACCAAACATCGTTTAGACTAGTCTATGGAATTGAAGCAATAATGCATATGGAGTGTATTGTCCCAAGTTTACGTATTGCAGCATTGACCAAGATGGCGGCTCACGAGACCTTGGAGGAACAGCTCCCACAGATCATGGAGTTAGAAGAAGACCACTTTCTTGCAGGATTTCACGAGAAAGTGCAAAACGAATGCGAGAAGGCATGGCCTGAACGCCATATTAAGCTACACACATTCAAGATAGAAGATTTAGTGTTGTTAGATGACAACAAGTTCACGAAATTTCCAGGAAAGTCTCAAATGCACTAGTTGGGGCCATACGTTATTAAGGAAATCACAAATGGTGGTGCAGTTCAACTAGGAAAGTTGAATTGGGAACCATTCCCTGGAAAAGTGAATGGAAGTAGGCTGAATTTGTACACAGGGGATCCTATGCCTGCGCAATGACTATATAGAAGCAGGATAGTCTTAGTAATATAGGTAGCTGAAAGGGATTCCAGGACTATAAACTACATTTCCCAACTAACTAAAGAACATGGTAGGGAGGTTCCACAACAGACGACAGGTTTGCGACAGGTGAAGCTACGCTGGATGAACTATGCCATGGAGGATGGCACCATGCAGATGGGTCTAAAAGTAGCCGTTGGAGTTACTATTCATGATTTGATGGAAAAAAATTAGTTAATAGGAGCAAGTACGCACCATTTATGGCGAAAATATTTGGAGATTTGTCGCCAATGATGCATTGATGATTAGAAATTGGGGGGAACGGTCAGATTTGAATTCAAAACCTCCTATAAATTGTGCATGTTGGTCCACTGAATAAAACTTTAAATCCTGAGAGTTGTCTGGGAGCTTTGATATTTGAAGCTTATGAGTTGTCAATTCTAGGAGGATTTCATGGCAAGCCCAACATTTTTAGCCTTACCTAGGTGGAACCAGAAGGTCATTCTACAGCAAATTACTGCCACAAACCCTGTAGAAGCCATAAGTTCTGAAGCTGTTGTTTCTGACCCACTAGGTCCTAAGATATCAAGTATGGATGCTACCATCCTTGTGCCTACCACACCAAGGTCGCCTAGGTCGAAGAAATATTTTGACAAAGAGAAATAGAAGAATCCTATGCCGATGAGATAGTCACCAATGAAGAACCCGGAGGTGCGACAAAAAGAGAAAAAAGATAAAAAAAAATCAGAAAGTGGTCGATTTGGAGGAGAAGGAATTCTAAGGCATAGAGGAGTTGAATGCAGAGGAGAGCTAGCCTATCACACGACCCTCAGAGTATATCCCTCCACAAAAGGGAGAAACCAAAGTTACCAAAGACCCAAATTCCAGGAAATTTATGGTTCGACACCCCTGTTGCTTGAACATGTGGAATTTGAAGGCACAACATTAGCCTGCATTCTAGTGTTGAAAATGGAGGATTGGAAACTCACGGGCCATGAGAGGTTCCACATTTGGTGACTAGCAAGTATATGATGAAAATTTACTACGAAGAGACTGGGTTTACACAGTTGGAACCAATGAAGTGGTTCATAAGTATTGACTAGGTAGGGTTACTTCACATGCTTTGCGTACCACATTTTCATAGGTTGAATATCAACACAGTATGTGTGAGCCAACTCCCCGCGTTGGTGCATGATGGGTACCTTTGGCTTGGGGAGCCTATTCCGATCATAGACATGTTAATTCATTGGATCACAAAGCTGCCCTACAAAGGGGTAGACCTTGCCAAGGAGTTTGGAGGGAAAAGTGGTGAAAAGGAATTAGCTAATAAGATGAAGGCAGAATATGGTCTCATTAAGAAGTTGCGTGGATATTCTATTCACTCCATTCTGGACCAGGTGGTGCAGTTTGCCACCTAGATTCTTGTAGGGAAAAACCTGGGGAAATGCCACGCAGATGTAGTTCCATGTGAGTAGTATCATTAGTTTCCTAGTGCTCGAAGGGAGTTCAATACAACTAGGTGAAGTATCTGTGCAAGGTGTTCCTCTTGAACTGTCGCGAAGCTTAAGAAGAGAGCAAGCCATTCTGCTATGCATGGCTTTTGTTGTCTATTATTTAGGTAGCATGGAAGTTTCCAGAGGATAGTCAGTTTCCTCCATAGGCGGAAGATTTACCAGAGGCAGTGAATTTCGCTTCACTATTGGCGACAAAGGATCCAGAAAGAATCAAGGAGTCGAAAATTTTATGGATCTTGATGGAGATGAACCTTCAAATAGTTATCAGTCAGAGGCAAAGGTTGTCCCCAACATTGTTTGCATAATTGACGACCTTCGTGGAGTTCATGGCTGATTTCCAAAACATTTAAATCAGGGCGCGGAAGGACCCAAATCACATATGGCACAAGATACCCTATTTAGTATCTGAGATAGATGTACAAGAGATTGTGGGGAGTTGTCTAGTGGAGTGGTATGAACCCATGGAGCTTGGTGTCGGAACTAGTAAAAGGGTTGAGCGCTCTTCTCTGCAGTCGACCACTACGCAAAAGCATAAGGAAGCATCTTAGAAGGCAGCGTGAGCTCTAGCTGGGCAGAAGCGGAAAGAAGTTGTTACTTAGGTAGATGTAGAGAAAGAGTAGGTGGAGAAAGAGTGCGTTGCAAAAGAATAGGCTAAGAAAGAATGCTAAGACACAGAAGAAGTCGAAGACTCAGCTTCACAACGCACAGATGAACAGGAACTTTCAGGACAGGAAGGAGGCGGTGGGGAGGTGTAGAGAATTCCCTTTACCTTTAAGAAGCACGGAAAGGAGCAGGATATTGGGTAACACAAGAAGAATAAGTCAGATAAGAAGACACACATCGACCCGATGGTCCTAACAGAATGGAATCTTGACGAGATCAACGGCAAAGTCAGGGACACAACAACAAAGTTGTGGAAGTAGTTTGAGAAATAGTACATGTAGACGTTGGGGAGCTTCCAAAATGATCTGTAGGAGTTATAGATCCAGACTTGTAGGATTCAAGTGAGAGTTGGGCAAGCGAGTGAGGTGCAAGGAAGTGGAACAGTAGCCGAACAATAGTGGACTCTATTGGGAATGGGTTCCCCCAAGAGCCAGTTTTGAGGCTAAAATCCCGAGCAGAAGACCAAAATTTTGTAATAAATATGTAAAGCTTACACATTTTTGGTCGTGGAGCATGAAGAGGTCAAAGGGTTGTCCTCCCTTGTTTTGTGAAGTCCCATGTCAGCAGTAAAGATCTACCCATGGTCCGTGGACCATGGGATTGTATAAAAAGGGGGTCTTAGAAGAGTTTAAGAGGGGAGTAGTAATGGTAAGAGGGATTTTGGGTAAGAAGTTCTAAGTGTTATCAGGTCTTAGCATACGTAGAGTCTTTGAAGCTGAGTGCACAGAGACCTATGGTGGAAGTTTGCAGCTGAGTGTGCGGACCCTTGCGGCTGTGTGCACAGGGAGGATAGAGTTTGTACTGAACTTGAGATATCAATAAAGAGAAGTATTCTACAATCACTATGTATTTTGTCTCTATTTAATGCATATGATTATATTATGTTATGATATGGGTTTACATTATAATGCTTATTTGATGCGCGAATGTATTTGATTATATCTGTTAATTGAACGCAGGAAAGAATATAGGTTTACGCGAAGATAACCATAAATGCATGGTAGAGTAGGTAAGCACTTAAGATAACTTGGGAAATTCTACAGTAACATAGCCGCAAAGGCGTGTAAGTGCATGGACCTCTAGTTAGGGCTGCACAAAGATCAGTCAAGTACCTTCACAAAGGTACTGAAGGAAAAAAAAGAAGGAACATCGATAAGCCCTAGAGGCTTATCGATCTACACGAAGGCAGGATTAGGAAGTATAGATCAACATCACGACCATCTTAGGGTGCAAAAACTTGGTTCTTGCATCCTCCCATACTGCTTCGGGTGAGACTTCGGTCCGTGCTTCGCGGGCTGATGTCGAAAGGGCTAGTAGTGTAGGGATTTGCTTGGCTGACTAACACTAAACCTGGGTCAGGGCCCATCAAGCCAACAAATGGTTATGTTGCCCGAACTGGGATCTACATGAGAGATGTGTGATGTCATATCATTGGAATCCAACTAAGAAAGAAATTAAAAACTGGTTGGATAGAAATATCCATGAATTCACAGCACAAGAAAACAAGAACTCATGATTGACAAAAGAACAGTGGTTGGACAGATACCTGTACATAGAAATACATGAAATATTCTTTTGTTCCTTCCCAGTCGAGTTATATGAGTGGATTGCAAGGTTAGAAGATGGTCAAGGAAGGTGGAGGCTTGACAAGCCGATTGTTTGGACATAGGAGCTAGTAAGGAGCTTAAAAGCTTCTGAATATTAGATCGTGTGCACTATTGACCATTAGCTTGAACGCATCATAGGAGGATTTGTGACTGAGTTTTTGGTCGATACCTTTGTCAGTTACAGTGAAGCAGAGCATCGCTTCTTCAAGGGACCACGAGGTAAGTATTTAAAATCACTAAATACCTGGATTAATATTCTCTTGTGTGAACAACGGGTTATGCAGTTACCTTGACGTTTGGAGCTACGCGAAGTGGAAAACCTTTCAGGGATAGAGGAAGAAAAGGTATTGAGTATAGCTCACTGATCAGATCCCGTTTAAGTGATGAGGAAGGAACACCGTGGATTTCTCCCTTGAGCGCTAGTCAGTTTATAAGACAAGGGTTCCCGTGAATACCTACACTGCCTCCGCCCTCATCACATCCATCCACAAAACCTCCATCCTCACCTCCATTGCTCACACCATCACCCACACCACCACCACCTACACTGTTCAATATGGCGAACTCCGTAAAGCTACCTGTATTCAAGGGCATAGCGAATGAAGACCCAGACCAATTTTGGTTTGTTATAAAGGCTGTATGGGAAGCTTAGGGCATTGTGGATGATCACATGAAGAAGGCGTCATTAGCTAGTGCATTGCAGGATCGTTCGCTAACCTAGTACATCAAGTACTCTAATGACAACCAAGCATCTATGCTGGTAGAGATCCATACATCGCTGAATAAAGAATTTAGTATGACTAATTATGAAGCATAGTCGATTGTGGGATTCAAGGAAATCGCAATGAAACCAAGGGAGATCCCTTGGGATTTAGATCAGAGATTGAAGTGTAAAATATGCATAGCCAATATGAATTTGACGTATGGGCAGCACTGCAAGTGGTTCATGGCTTCACTCCTGCCTCACCTAAGGGTTGTGGTGTCACAATAGAAGATTACGACTCAGGCAGAAGCGTTGGATATTGCAATGAGACTACATGAAATGCTAATGCAAGATCTGAATTTGGGGGTATAGCAGATTCATGCACAGTTGCAAAACATTTGTCTCGAAAATGCAAAGTTTAAAATAGGACAAAACTGCTCGGTCGGAGGCGCAAGAAGAGGTTTGGTGCATAAAATACAAGGGTCAAGGGCATGACAAGGATCACTACCCAGTGTTCATGAACTACGTTGCAGCAGGAGGACCAATGCCTCTACGACCATAGGCCACAGTAGGGCCATGTACAAGGCCTGCGCTATGGTGTGCTATATGACAGATAACAAGGAAACACATGACTAATAATTGCCATTTTCTATAGAAATTTGTACAAACACCGCAACAACTGTTCTGCAATTTCTGTCAATCAGTAGGCCATGACGAGGGAAATTTTCAAAGTTATGAATTGATGATGGATAGGACACCAGCATACAGAATGAAGACAGAAACGCGGCCTCTAGACCAAGGCCTTAGGGGAACGCGAGGTGAATATCAGGGGCATGGTTGAAGCTGAGGTGGAGGAGGGCCTGGGAGAGGTCGATGACAACTGATTTGCTACAATTGCGGAGGCCTAGGTCACTACATGAGGGACTATCTAAATCCTACATGATTGTCATGCCACTATTGTACTCAATTTGATAATGTGACTGACGATTTCCCAACAATGTTGGCTAAGATTCGTGAAAAGGGGGTGCATCCTCCATAGCTGATGCAGAACATCTAAATGATGAGGTTTGAGCCTTACAAGGAAGACCCTAAGGTAAACATTATGCTATGGAGCGGAACCACGACTAGGGAGGATAAAGGGAAGCAGCTTGCAGAAGGTGTATGGGTCCAAAAAGCACCAAAGAAGGAGACTAGGTTTGATTTGCAGTGCGCAAAAGAAACATTTATGGAAGCAAAGAAAAGCTTTGTTGAGGCCTCTACCTCCAAAATTCAGGAGAAACCAGTTGAAGAAATGGACCTATCCATGATTACCACGTTCTTGGAGACCTGCATGAAACTGCTCCATGACAGTAAGGTTGTAAAGCACCTACAAGAATTGATCAATCGGTGTGCTGATAAGGATAGCACTACTAGTGAACCGCATGTGATCTGGAAGCTTGGCAAGAAAAAGGCAAGGACCAAGCGAGAGATGAGACTCACTGCGTAGATAGGGGAATACGAGATGGACCAAGTTATCCTGGATCTGGGGTCTAACGTGAATGTTTTTCCAAAATAATCATGGGAGAGAATGGGGAGACCTGTGTTCCAGTGGTCTCTGATACAGTTAAGAATGGTAAATTAGCAGAAAATTATCCCAAGGCTGCAAGGGGTCATAGTTAACATTGAGGGTGCAAGCGTGCTGGAAGATTTTAAGGTAATAGAGATTGTGGATGGTAGAAATCCCAACGTGCGCTCCTTGGAATCTATTGGGCCACCTACATGAATGGGTTAATCAACCTGAAGAAGTGGAAGATGATATTTGAAAACAAGTCACTCCTCATAGTAGTGCCACTAGATCCTATGGAGGGACTACGCTATACAGAGCCAATCCAAGATTATGAAAGTGATGATGATCTAGACCAAATTTACAAGATAACGACACAAGACTAGGATTGGGTGAATCCGATAGTGGACAGATGCATTGCATGGGATCGCAAAATATCCTGCATGTTACATTTGAATGAAGAATTAGAGCTTTGGAAGAACTGTTTGCATGAATTCTCGATGTTGCGTTGTTATATGATGACCAAATCGCTACGCTATGTGTCATTCGAAGTCAAAAATATGCCTCATTATGATGGGCTAACTGATGTTGATTTCTTTTTGGATGCATTTGAAAGAGAAGTACCGGAGAAACACCGCTTCTAGGCCCTGGACTAGGTACTGCGTGCTATGCCTACAAGATTGTGGGGTGTGCACAAGGATAGTTTCAGTGATTGGCGCAACTATAGGAGGATGATGAGAATATGTCTTGTGCAAACAAAAGTCTAAATGATAGATAAGTATGATAAAAGAGATGACCTGCATGATCACCTAGGTAAATGGAATAAGGCTTATGGCACGGAGCCCTAGCTTGAATGGGTGCATTTGTTTTGTCATACCCTAGGCATCATACCAATGAATTGGTACTTGGAAACTAAGCTTGACCATCGATTGGAAGAATGGCACATCCTGTGCCAGGGATTTTTATTGACGTTGAGCTTTGAGGAGGGGTTTTATTTTATTGACGCGATGCTATAGGAGGTTAAAGTAGCGATCTTTAGGATACCACAAGATCCTTTGGACCTGATCTAACCTGATTTGACCATCGATTTGAGTCATGAACTAGAATGCTATAACGTGACCATTGAATAAGAAGATGAGGATCCCTGAAAAGTTAATATTTCAAAAACTGAAGGTCACCACGAGGTTGACGGTCCATAGATAGAGGATCCTGACATAACCGTGCTGCTGAAAACCAAGCAGGTCAACATTGGCACAAAGGAGGAACCAAAATCTGCGAATATTGGGGACTATTCGGATGATGCGATAGTGGATAAGGTCATTGAGCTCCTCTGCGAATATCAGGATTTGTTCCCCACACAATTTTTTGATCTAAAGGGGATAATAAGAGACCTGGGTGTCATGAAGATCACCCTGAAACCAGATGTGAAGCCTGTAAAACAAAGGCCTTACTGCCTTAATCCTAAGTATAAGAAAGGGTTCACGCTAAGTTAGATAAGATGCTCATGATAGGAATTATTGAACCAGTAGAAGAGTCTATTTGGGTAAGCCCGATAGTGGTTCAGGAAAAGAAATAAAAAGAAGAAAAAAGGATATGCATGGATCTCCAGAAGTTGAATGATGCTTGCGTGCATGATCCCTTCCCAACCCCATTCACTGATGAAGTTTTGGATAATTTAGGTGGCCAAGAAGCATACTCTTTCACTGATGGGTTCTCTGGGTATCATCAGATCAAAATCACACCTAAAGATAGAAGCAAGACAACCTTTGTGACAGAATGGGGATGTTTTCTGTATACTGTAATGCCTTCTGGGCTGAAGAATGCACCAACAATATTTTCGCGCGCAGTCAATGCGGCATTCAAAGAATTCATTCATAAGTTCTTGGAGGTGTACTTTGATGATTGGACAATGTTTGGATTGCTCAAGTGTCATGTGGAAAGTCTGCACTTAATGTTAGATACGTGTCGAAGGCACCAGATCACGCTCAATGTGAAGAAGTGTTCATTTTGTGTCCCTTTTTGGATCCTACTAGGGCATGTGGTGTGTAGACAGGGATTGATGGTAGACCCCGCGAAGATCATGGTGATAATCGACTTGGAGGTGCCAAGGAATGTGAAACAACTGCACCTGACCCTGGGGCATACTGGATACTATAGGAAGTTCATTAAGAGCTATGCCTAGATCACCATGCCCATGGAGAAGTTGTTGAAAAAGGATGCTACATTCTGTTGGAATGATGAATGTCAGAAGAGCTTGGACGTGCTGAAAGAGAAAATGGTCACCGCACTAATCCTAGTCTTTTCAGACTGGAAGAGGGGATTCCATGCGCATGTGGATGCCTCGTGTATCGCACTGGGAGCCATGCTAACACAAGAGGGTGAGGGGGAATTGGAACATTCTATAGCATTCACGATCAAGAAGTTGTCCAAGGCTGAGAATAACTATTCCACTACAGAGCGTGAAGGACTAGCCATGGTATGCGCGCTCCAAAAGTTCAGGAACTATTTGCTAGGTGTACATTTTAAGATTTATACAAATCATTCTTCATTAAAATACCTGGTTAATAAGTCTGTGTTGGGGGGGAAGATATGTAGATGGTTGTTATTATTCCAGGATTATGATTTTGAAGTTATTATGAAGCCTAGACGATTGAACATGGGACCAGATCATTTATCGTGCATCGAAACAAGAGACGAGCCCACTAATTTGGAGGAAGAAATGCCTAACGCATAGCTCTTTGCAGTACACATCGCCAACAGTGACTTTGAGGATATCATAGAATTCCTGACAACGGGGACTGCTACAAAAGTGTATACAAGTCAGCAGCAGGAGTTAGTAGTACGCGGAACAGACTTTTTCGTAATCGCAGGACATATATACAAAATGGGGTCTGACGAAATATTGCGACGCTATGTACCTGACTTTGAGTGAATCAACATCCTCGCGGAGGCTCATAAATGAGTTGTAGGAGGATATTATGTAGGAATAGCAACAGCGCAAAAGCTTCTGCATGCTAGATTGTGGTGGCCAACTCTGCATAAGGCCATGAAAGCATATTGTAGGGCCTTTGACGCATGTCAAAGGACTGGTAGGCCATCGTAAAGGTATGAACTATCGTTGACACTGTAAGTGACATTACAACCATTCAAGAAATGGGTGATTGACTTTGTGGGACCAATTTAGCCTCTAGGTAAGAAAATAGGTGTGCGGTACATCATCATCGCGATAGAGTACTTGACTAGATGGACAGAGGCGCAGCCTGTGAAGGACTCTACTGGTGCAACACCAACGAACTTTCTTTTTGAATACTTATTGACAAGATTCGGCTATCTAAGTATCTTGATGAGCGATCATGGTACACAATTCCTTAAATAATCAATGCATTGACGAAATAATTTCAAGTGTATCATCAGAAGAGAACGCCTTATCACCCGCAGTCTAATGGGACGATGGAATCATTCAATAAAATACTAGAGAACACACTAACAAAGGTTTGAAATTCTCAGAGAAGTGATTGGGGATATGGAATACCAGTGGTGTTATGGGCCTACAGAATGACTTGCAAGAAGTTCACTGGGAAAATGCCTTTCAGACTTCTGTATGGTGTAGAAGTTGTGATGCCAATGGAATGCATTGTACCTAGTCTACACATAGCAGCACTCACAGGAATGGTGGACCAAGGAGCCTTATAATAGAGGCTTTTGCAGCTAACAGAGCTTGAGGAGGACCGATTTCTAGCTAGATTTCATCAACAAATTCAAAAGGAGCATGAAAAGGCATGGCATGATTAGCACATTAAGCTGCACACCTTCCAAGTAAATGATCTGGTTTTGCTATATGACAACAAGTTTGACAAATTTCCTGGAAAATTTAGGATGCACTGGTTGGTGCCCTATGTCATCAAAGAGATTACTGACGGTGGAGCAGTTCAGTTGGTTAAGCTAAATGGGGAGCCCTTCTTAGGAAAAGTGAATGGTAGCCAATTGAAGCCATACACAAGTGATCCAGCTAGGTGACTATATGAAGGAAGCATAGTCTTAGTGCTCCAGGTAACTGAAAGGAGATACTACACTGCCCAGGTCAGGGAACTGTGCAATGAATAAATTGCGTGGAACGAGGAGATGTCACAGGGACCACACAAATGCGCAGAAGGCTATGCCACCTGGGATAAAACCATGCAGGTTAGACAGAAAGTGATTGTTAAAGTCGTTGTTCATGGTTTGACGATGAAAAAATGGCCAAAGGGTGTGGGGGACAGCATTTAAGATGAAATTTATGGGTGAGATCCTTGAAAATTTGTCACCAATCTAGAATTAATGAACTGATTTTGGGGGGAACAATCCAATTTGAACTAAAAATAGTCTATAAATTACATCTAGCTTCCAAATGAAGAACACTTGGCATTTTAAGCATTGACTTGTTGAGCTCTCAGACGCGTATGAACCGTGAATTATTTGAAGCTCTGATAGCGAGTTTGGCATTTGAGAAATTACCAAAGGAGACCCAAGAACTGTTGGATAATGTCATGTTGACACCAGCAAAAACCGTAGATATTGGGGAAGCACTGACAGTCGAAGGGGTTGTGCCATAGGTTGCTATGGAAGTAGAGGAAACTACTCTGAAGGTTGCAAAGATACCCAAGTCGCCATGGTCATGTAGACCAAGGCCTACCTAGACCCAGGAAGGTGCGAAAGGCAAGAAAGGAAAGCAAGTCATGACACCACTGGTGTGCATGTAACCTAGGAGAAACCCATTAAAGGACAAGCCCAATACTCAAGAAAAGGGAAAAACCATTAACCTGGAACCTGGGGGGGAAGAAATTGAGGATATCCCAATGGACAATGAGGATCTTGGGATCGACACGCAAGACATTGAAGTTGAGGGGTCTGGCCCCATTACTAAATTACCTAAGTACATCCCTCTGCGTAGGGGCAAGGCCAAGGTGCCTAAGGACATTAACAAAAGAAAGGTCACCTTGTACACACCTCTGCTGCCAGACAAGATTGTTTCTGAAGGACCGCGCTTGGCGCAAAATCCAATGTTGAAATTGGAGGACTAGGAATTAGTTGATACCAAGTGATTCCCTCACTTGGCCACAGACCAGCTGAATCTGTGAGAGCTATAGATTCGGGAAACACAACCCAATGCGACATCCACTAGTTTGGACATTCATACTTTAGAAGCCGTCGGGATGCTGCGTGTGAAGGAATCACGAGCTATAGTGCTGCCAGATGGAGCACTAACAATAGATATCAAAGCTGAATAACCCGCTGTCAACACACTCAAGGGAGTAGGCCTGAACTTGGCAGTGCTTCCTAATGAGGCACTCCACTTGCTGCAAGATGGGGTGATTGTAGAACTGAGGGCCTGTGAACAATGCGCTTTGTAGGTGATTAGTGAGCAGAAGATAAAAAATACTCAGATGGGCGTGCTGCGAGACTCCGACCTCGCATCCATGATGGAACTCACTGACACGAACCAGTGCATGATTAAGGCCATGGAGGAAGCACGTTGAATAGTCCCATAGTTGGCCATTCCTATAGATGAACTGGTAGATGTGCACATTCACAAACTCGCTACGGGGGTGCACAACACTTGCAAAGAATTATCAAAGGTTCAGTTGGAGCTAAACCTCCAAACTGTAGAATTGTAGTTGAGGGACCAGCCTTCGACTCCACTGGAAGTCAAGGAACAACAAGTGATTTCTATAACAGAGGAAATAGTGGCAGTAGAAAGTAGAGTGGCAGACTGCACAATGCTTTTTGAATAGTGATTCGAAGTACTAACCAGCCTACAAGAAGACCCCACTGTTTAGAGGCTAGAAATAGAGGCACAAGAGTTGCAACAATGCTACGATGAGGTAAAAGGGACAATGCATACTGTTTCCCTCACGCAGAGATTCGCGAACCTACAGGAGGCCAAGGCATTGAAGGAGTAGGTAGATGCAGCTCAACATAAAGAGGTAGTGCTGAAGGTGCACTTGAAGCCTTGGTTGGATGAGGCCTACTTGATCATGACCTCCATTGAAGGCAAGTTCGCTAGTCTGCAAGAGACTCAACATAAGCTTCAAGCTGAAAATGTAGGGCTAGAAACAGAGCAATTGGTCAGGGAAATAAAGTAGGCGGCCGTGCAGTGCACCGCCGAGGTAGCAGTCATAGAGGTTGAGCTAGGGGGTCTTCGCATCAAGATCTCCACACTTGCATAGTGACTTGAGGGTGAGTCACCATGTTTGTGTTGGGGACCTATTGGGAACAGGTTCCCCCAAGAGCTAGTTTTAGGGCTAAAAGCCCATATTTTAGGGAATAAGGCCCAAATTTTGTAATAAAGATGTAAAGCTTCTACATTTTGTGGTCGCCAAGTATGAAGAGGTCAAAGGGTTGCCTGCCCTTGTTTTGTGAAGTCTCATGTCGGCTGTAAAGATCTACTCATGGTCCACAGACCATGGGATTGTATAAAAAGGGAGTCTTAGAAGTGTCCAAGATGGGAGTAGTAATGGTAAGAAGTTCTAAGTGTTCTTGGGTCTTAGCATAAGTAGAGTCTCTACAGCTGAGTGCACAAAGGCCTAGGGTGGAAGTCCGCAGCTGAGTGCATGGACCCTTGCAGCTGCGTGCATAGGGCAGATATAGTCTGTACTGAACTTGAGATATCAACAAAGAGAAATATTTTGCAATCACTGTGTATTTTGTTTCTGTTTAATGCATCTGATTATATTATGTAATGGTATGGGTTTACATTATAATGCTTATTTTATGCGCCAATGTATTTGATTATATATGTTAATTGAACACAAGCAAGAATATAGGTTTACATGAAGATAACTGTAAATGCATGGTAAAGTAGGTAAACACCTCAGATAACTTGGGAACTTATATAGTAACGTAGCCACAGAGTCTCGTAAGTGCCTGGACCTTTGGTTAGGGCTATGCGAAGATTGGGTGGGTATCTTCGTGGAGGTACTGAAGGATGGAAGAGAAGGAACATCGATAAGCCCTAAAGGCTTATCGATCTACACGAAGGCAGGATCAGGAAGTATAGATCGACATCATGTTCCTGCACCCCCCCATACTGCTATGGGTGAGACTTGATCTATGCTCTGTGAGCTAATGCCAAAAGGACTAGTAGTGTAGGGATTTGCTTGGCTAACTAACACTGAACCTGGGTCAGGGCCTATCAAGCCAACAGACTATGGACCTCAGAGTCATACTTTTACTAGAAGGGTCTATTCGTGTAGATTCAAAAGAGGACTGCACTGTGTTGAGTACAATGAAGTACATGGGAGTTAACTTGGTCACACTACCACTTCAGACTCTCCATGTGTTACATTAGGGGTTCTCGGACGAGCTAAGGATCAAGGAGAAGCATGCTCTCATAGTCATAAATGATTTCAAGGTGAATAATGAGGAGATGTTCGTGGAGAAAGCTTAGGCACTGAAAGAAAAGGAAGAGCTACAGACATGAAGTTGAAGCCTAGAGATAGCCATAGAACAGGCCTGGAAGACAGTTCCTGAGTTAAAAATCCTAGAGGATGCCGCAACTATAGCAAAACACCGCAAATTAGTTGCTGCGATTCACGCGTCAAAGAATAAGATTGGTAGAGTTACTTTTATTTTAAAATGAAGATATCAGAACTACATCTCAAGTTGCAGCCAACTACTCTGCCAGAGATTCAGGAGCAACGTGGAGCACTAATCAAGGAGAATATGAACACATCGGATATGCAGTCACAAACTGTGAAATGACGTTTGACCAATAAATAGAGTTGTGGACGAACTTGTAGGAGGACTCGAACTTGTAGAGGCTGAATACAGATGTCAGGGAGACACAACACAATTATGATGAAGTCCAAGCAACTATGCACACTTCGGAGCCAGCACAACGCCTCGCGAAGTTACAAGAAGGAAAGTAGCTGCAAGCACATACAGAAGAATTATAGAGAGAAGAGGCCCTCCTAAAGGCCAAATTACAACCATGGTTAGAGGAAGCCTGCTAGCTTACCCTCTTGCTTCAGCAAAATTTAAAGGTTTTGCAGTAGACACAAAGGACAATGAGGCTAACAGTGGAAGGCCCGACAATAGAGAAGTTGGTAGAGGAAGTGTAGTAGGACGCGGTGCAAAGCCCTGCTAACATTGTAGCCTTACAGGTCGAGCTAGGTGGTATCCCCAACAAGATCAAGGCACCAGCTGAGTGACTCGAGGGCGAGTCACCATATTTTTGTTGGGGCCTGTTGGGACAGGGTCTGTAGGGTCAATTTTGGGGTTATTTAATCCAAGTTTTGTATAATTTTTGTAAAATATGTAAAAGCATCCACGAAATGTGGATGCGGAGCACACAACTAGATAGGAGTTAAAGGGGTTTTAGCCCCTTGTTTGGATAGGTAAATAGTTTGGTTTTGAGACTCACCCATGATCTATGGACCATGGTATTGTATTAAAGAAATATATATATAGTTGAGTCATAGCGAGTCTAGGAGGTAGCTAAGAGAAAGTAAGCCAAGATAGAGATTTTTTTTGGGAAAGTGCTAAGGCAGGAAGGCTCTGTTTCATGTACTTAGGCGAAATGGGAAAGCTCATACAGTTGAGTGTGTAGAAGGCCTTGTTATGTTCGCAGCTGAGTGCACAGACCTATTACTGGGAATAGTGTCTATGCAGAACTGCTAATCCCACTAAGGCTGGTAGCTACCTTAGAAACAAACAAACTAAAACTACTTTCGTTTTCCTTTATGAAATATAGATGAGAGAAGAATAAAGGAGACCAACCTCTATCTTGCGCTTGGTTCCTTGTTCAATTCCTCTCTCTTCTAATAGTCCTTTGCTACTTGTTTTCATACCCAGCTTCACAGAATACCTGTAGAATCAAAGTAGCATAACACTATATGAGAACATGGATCTATTATCATAAGCAATATAGGATCAGATGTATATTAACCACACAAATGCATAAAACATCAATCATACAAGTGTATGGAGGAAAACTTGAATAGTTTTATTGATAATAAAGAAAGAGCCAAGAGAATTACAACCAATTGTTCTGACCCAGCATCATCCTCTCAGCAAGTAAGCCCTTCTTCACCTCATGAAAAGCTTAGATCACCCAACACTATGATGTTGTCTCAAGAAACCAACAGCAATTCCTTACAAGATGCAAAATTCCAGCCTCTCACCTCTGGATCTCTGGGATGAGAGATCTATATATAGATATTTGCAGAGGTGTGAGTCAGCTCTGGGTTTTTGATTAGTGTCTTCTCTCTGATAGTTCTTGATTCCACTTGGAGATCTCATTGATCTCTTACTCATCCTTGGGCGATTCTGAGAGGCAAGTGTCACAGGAGAAGTTTTTGGAAGATTCCATGATCATCCACCTTGCAAACTGTCTCCTCCACTTGTCTTTTCTCATCCATTGCACCCCATATAAGGGATTTTTGAAATGAAACGCACTTCCCGTGTGTATAAGGTGAGATGCATCGCACCCTGGCCATGGAGCAAGTGAAATGATCCAGTTTTGACCAGTTCTGAGTAGTTTTTCATGGAGAACTTTTGGGAGATGATGTAATTAGTTGACCTTGTTCTTTTAGGGGTTGGAACAACACCTTTAGGGACTTAGGGGCCCTTAATTTATGGACATTTATGATTGGGGTTGCAGTGCCCAAAAATTTCTATAACAAGACCCCTGCAGCTGAGTGCGGAGGGTGTAATATGAACGTTGAAGCTTAATAAAGACTGGTTTTGAAGAAATATCTTGCATCCGAGTTTATTATTAAATCTGATATATTATGTTTTGTCACTCTATAATATGTTTTCTATGGAATAATGTATAAATGTTGCACAAATCTACTGGGTCTATCATAATTATGCATGTCTTAAGTAATTATCTGTGTTTGCGAAGCTAACGGTTAATTTTGTTATGATTGCTAATGAATTGGATAGATCTACATGAAGGCAAACCTAGCGTTATTAATTAGTGCATGAAAGTAGATAGACTGCTTCCTTAGGGTCTATAAAGATGGATCGTAGACCTTCGTGAAGGCCTAGAAGATATCTCCTTATAGTCACAACATCAGGCCATAAAAGTATACCAATCTATGCAAAGCAAAATCTGAGCTACAAGAGCTAAGACTGATTATCAAATTGTCTCTGGATGCAGAAACCTGGTTCTAGAATCCCCCAATACTGCTACGAGTGAGACTGCAACCTGCGCTTTGCAAGTTGTTCCCGAAAGGGCTAGAAGTTAGGGTTTCGTTGGTTGGCACGGACAACTCTAAACCTAGGTCAGGTCCCCTTAAGCCAACAATGTGAAAAAGATGAGTTGAATTTGAGAAACTGGTTTATTGATGGCTAATGGCTTAAATCTATGGAATGGAATGCTTTCTAATCTACAACAAACTTAAGAAACCAAAATTAAAATTGCAGGTGCTTCAAAGAAATCATAAACAATGATCTACTCAACAAGAAATCCTAATCTATGTAATAAACAAAAGATAAATATGTTTTTGGGGATATGAGAGTGGGGCCCTCAAACCATGACCCCATGAGGGAGATGAGAAAGAGGCCATTGTCACAAGATATTTTGAATTATTTTCTTTCACTACTGTAACACTAATCTACTTCTCTAACTAATGGAAGCAAAATTAACCAAGCATTCAAAGACTTGTAAATTAAACAAAACATAGATAACTTTAGCAACTAATCTATCATTCTAATCTAAGAATACATGTACAAAAAGATGAACTTATGTTACTAGGTTTGGGTCCTATCCCAAGAGCTTTAGCCCTCTAAGTAAACTTAGTCCTAGATCAAAGAAACCCTTTTCATTATCATGAAAATGTCAAAAATAACATGAGAATAATAGTCACAATATCTTAGCTCGAGATTTCCTATTGGCTACAATAAAAAGTTGAATCCTAATGAGGCCATATGCCTTCTTACTTATACAACTAAATCTACCAAGAGATTCCTTAAAATTAGGGAGGCTTGGATCTCAAACTTGAGATTGACTTGTCTTCAACTATCACTAGCTTGGCTGCTAATGAACTTGGTGAGCTTTGCTGCATGTAACTCTCAGCTGATGAGATCTGGTGGAGGAACCTTCAAGTGATTGAGGTGTTAAGGAGGGAGACCAAATCTCCTAAAATCCCTCTTGCTTGTCTACTTCGAGTTCCTGCACTTAAATTAGCCCAAAATTGCTCGAAATCCTGCAATTAATGTACATTAGGCCACATTACATAACATCTCACTTTTACCTTTCTCACTGAGAAAAATACAATAAAATAAGTAAATAATGTGAGAAAAGTTGATTTTAATGAGTAGGAGAGTGGCATTAAGGCCCATATAATCTACCTATTGGTGAGCCTCATCATCACCCCCTACTGAAAGTGTTGCTCATCCTCTAAGAAACTTAGTCTGTGTCCATATTTTCCATAGCTCTTGTGGCCTCTTTGACATCCTAGACCTCTTTTTATGGAGTTTCCTCTTGTGGATAAAATCATGCATGTTTCTCTATTTCCTCCCATTGATTTCTTTCCTATTGATGAGCCTCTAAATTAGACATAAATTAAGGCCCATGCCTCTAAATTAAACATAAATTAAGGCCTATGACCATCATTCAACACATTAAACCTCTCTCTTTGCATTAGATAATATATTTTTAACTTTAATATATTCATTAGAAAGGTTTATGAATAATTGGATATTTGTGCCTAACATTATTTATATTTGTGGAATATTATGAGAATAGTGGGCAAATTATGAAGATTTGGAGGAGTAATAATTTAGGGACTTTCTCCCTACTACAAGAGGATCACGATTGAATAATAAATCAACAAGATATTATGGAATTATGGCATAGATTGTGGAACTCTAATGATTGCGGAAATCTAGGAATGTGTTCCCTTCCATTTAATGCAGATTCCTAGTATTGGGAATCAGATGCACTAATCAAGGGATTTTTGTGGGGGAAGCTTTCTCCTTTCATGGGGAATGATTCCTAATCATTTTTTATAAATACCAAGTTGAATTTTCCTCTAGATAGAGATTTTCATTAATGTTCTTGTGGAGAGAACTCGTATTTCTGCAGCTCCATTGTATTTTCTTGCAGGGATGTAATTGTATTAATGAAAATAATGAAGATTGGTATCATGTTCAGCTTCTAAATCTTGTTCTCCTCCATAGGTATCTGAGTTTCATTGGGCTTGGCCATCCCAGGAGCCTCAGAGCCCTTTTGTATCATTTTATTTCCTTCTTTTCACTTCTTATTCACATGCATCTCTTGTTTTTATTTCTTTCTATTTCTGCATTTAGTATTAATGATTTCTTGTTGTAAGATTGGGTTAAATGGTTAATGTAAGTTCTTTTGTAGGATCATAGGAATCAGTTCATATTTTTAAAAGATCTGGAAGTTCATAATAATCATTGAGCTACTTGGATTAGTTTTCTTATCCCCAAATCTAGATTTCTGGAACTCCTTTGTGGCAAAGAACAGTAAATTTTTGTTAGTTTTTAGAGCATGATAACGAGATTAAATTGAGTTGGTTACACTTGAATTAGATCAAAAAAACATTCTAGTTCATAAAAAAAATTACCCCATTGCATTTTCATTTTATTAGGTTAGGCATTTTATAGATTTACTAGCTCACTAGTTCTCGAATTTCTAGATTTTCGACTAGTAATTTTTTGCTATTTTTTAGCATGCGTTAAGCGAGGTATTTTAGAGTGATTCCACTTAGAATGGGGACTTAAGACATCCTAGTCAATAAAAAAAAATTACCCATCCAATTTGGATTTGATTTGTTTTCTCATTCGATGAATTATAATTTTGTATAGTAAATATGTAACATCCTGTAGTAAATCAGGGGATCTTGTAGGAGAACTAGTACATCCTATAGGAAATATTGTAGTGGCCTATTTTGAGCTCGATTTGAGAAAAATCATCATTGAAGTTTGGATTACGCCCCTGCTTGACCTCCAAACAATCAAAATCATTGTACCCCTCTTCCTCCATACCTTTCTCCCCTGCCAAAGAACAAGGAAAGATTAACATTTGCATCTATAAAGCAAAAAGATTTAAAAAATGAGTTATTTTATATTTAAACATGCACACAAGAGTTAGTACTCTCGAGATCAGATTTCATGCTTAGATTAGTTAAAGCATCACATTTGACAAATAGGGTTAAAATAGGTTTCTTTTGTAAGCAAAGTATGTTAATAAGTAGATAGAGGATTTAATGTTACTTTACAAGCATTTTTAAATTCAATGTTTCATTCCTGAAAATAGGTAGCATCTCTATTCTCTCATGACAGCAAAGGAAGGGCACATTGCATGTTGCACATATAGTGCCAATACATCTTAATTTTGTATGAACTCCAGGTTGATAATTACAAGTCGGTAGCCTTGGGAGTTGCAACATTCTTGCCACAATACCGAGGCTCATCACTTTTTGGCATCATTGCTGGGGAGGTGTCAAAGTATGCATTGTTTTTTTCCCTAGTTGATTCATTTATTTTTACTTTTTGCAAAACCGAAAAATAATTGCATTAGGCCTATTTCATTACAAAAATAGAAAAGTGCATTGCATTGATGTTTTCATTCAATCTATATATATATATATATATATATATATATATATATATATATATATATATATATATATATATCTCCAACACCAATCCACCCCCCCATTTGGTCATGTGGTGCAGTAAGAGCGACATCACCATTCACTTTTGCAGGTAGAATAAGAAGATGGCAAATAACTTTGAAGAAATGGATGGAGATGATGACAATCAGGAAGATCCTCTTGGATTTCCCATTCAAGATACTGATGGTAGTGTGCACATGAAGAACACCCCTCCATCTTTTCTTCCAAAATTTCATGGTCTAAGGTCAGGGGATCTGAAAACCTTTCTCTTTGAATTTGAAATTGTTTGTAGATATTATGGCCACTTATTAAAAGCTCAAAAACTAAGATTGTTTCTGAAAACATTGAAGGATAGAGACCTTAAATGGTTCATGAGTTTAGAGAATAATTCAATAAGATCATGGAATGATATGCAAAATATATTTTCTAGAAAAATATATAGATCATGATCTTAAAGAAGAAATTTTTAGAATGAATCAAAGAGAAGATGAGAGCCTTGAGGATCTAATAGAAAGGTTCATGTATAATTTTAAGAGGGAAAAACTACATCATTTGGGACCCGACACACTAAAAACCTTCTAACTTAGAACAATTAGGGATAAATGGATTAATATCCTTGATCTAATTAGTAGAGGCGATGTATACCAATTATCATTTGAAAAAATTTGTGAAACATGCAAACACGTATCAAGAGTAAGGGAAAGAGTAGGTAAATCAACATCAAGATTGGTAAGTCAAGCTAAACTTGGAAATTTGCTTGATAACTTTAAAACAAAAATTCTTAGCAATCTAAGTGAATGAGTAGAAATGTTAAGAATAAAAAATGAGAAAAAAAAATATGTTTATATTCATGTTGTCCATGTAGAATCACATGATGATAAATGTTGTTGCTCATTACCAAGGTTGAATGAAGTTCACCAAGAAGACAGTGGAGCAAGTCAATTTTCAATGCAGCTATGTTATGTAGCTCCAAGAGGACCATGGTAGCCTAGTCAACTTAGTATGATGCAAGAGCCTAATTCACAATTTCAAGGTTATGCATATCCACCTAAAAGTAATTGGAACACACCCTTTCCTTGACAACATTGGCCATATCAACCCCAAAACCAATCGTGGCAACAAGGTTGACAAGGAACTTATGGGATCCATCCATAATATCCTCAGTATTTTCCTCAATATCCTCCATACCCAACTCCATGTTATTCGTATCATTCATCTCCACCACAACCAGAATCCCAACCACATCCATCTCAAATATCCACTCCCACTCAACTACCTATACCACCATTTCCAAACCCACACATTGAAGTAGCTCAACCCACTTACAATGCTGAGGTACAACACTTCCAAACATCTCCTCTTGAGATCAATGGTATTCACCATAGATCAGGAAGAGTATTGCAAAAAACAGATTATCTTGTTATCATTGAAGGACCACATCCAGAAGAAGAAGATTCAAATGACAAGAACATAGAATCATGGGTTGTACTTGATGAAGAGAAGACATCAAAATCAGAGATCGAGAGAGTTCCCTCATGGTTACCATCTAATCCTCCATGTATTCAAGAGAACAATCAGCAAAAAGAGGAAGATTTGAAGGTCATGGTAGAATAAGACATGAAGAATGATCCAAATAAGCAAGAAAACCAAGGACATTGAAATTTTATTGAGGTTTGGTTCTAGAAAATAAACAAGATGGAGAATCTCTCTCTTCTTCAATTATGCTTGATTCTTTCAAAGTCAAATCATTTGGTATCTAAAATCTAGGTACATGTCAATGCATTCATTTCAAGCCTACACATCATTTTCTCTGTCATCTTGATGTGCACATGGCTCCACTAGAAGTATTCTTATACTTGAAAGTGATTTTTTTTTCAAGTAGGGTAGGGTAAAAAAAATAAGGTGAAAACCTCCTTTGAGATGGTTGGGGTTGGTTCATTGATTGAAAAACTCCATGAGGCAGTCAATGGGTTGGGAAAAAAGAAAAAAAGAGAAAAAAAAGATCCTAAGTGAAAACCTCATCTGAGGCGCCTAGGTAGACCTATTAGTTGAAAACCTCATTGAGGTGGCTAGTAGTACTGGAAGAAGAAAAGAAAAATAAAAAATTCTCCATGTATCTCTCTGATGAATGCATGTACTTTCCAACGTCTGCAAGCAAAAAGAAAAAAATAAGTTGGTACCAAAAGAAAAAAAAATGGTCAAGCCTAGTCAAAAGAAGTCAAATTTTGACTTTCTCCTCCTTTACTTAAATGCTCCAACAAGGCCAAGGCCATGCCAATTCATCACCCTCACCTATTTCCACCAACCACCAATCATTCTAAATCTTTTCCCATTTAGTTTGCTTGTTGTCCTAAAAAACTACAAGAAGACTCTATTTTACTACAGGAAACAAAAATACATAAAGCATAAATTTATTTTTTCCATAACATGAAAACCGTGCATCCATTTAAAAGTTTGTTTCATGGGGAGATGCATATGGATGATGGTAATACGCCCAAGTAATTATCGCAAATTCTAGTGCACCTTTTCCAAGAAATCAGCCTCCATCAACTTCAGCCATTTTTAGTTTTTCTCGAGCTCCATGCATCCATTGACCAATTGCTTTTATGGGGAGGTGCATAATGATGATGGAAACATGCTCAGAAATTTTTAGGTCAATACATTCTACCATTTGGGAGATATTGACAAAACAAATCTACTACAAGAGGATGTCCTGAATTACTATAGGAGTTTCATGTAGTACTACGAGAAGTTTTGAAAATCTACAGGAAAGGCAGTCTGATGGAAAGATTATGATGCAAAACTATTTTAGGATAGTTAAAAGGGATATTGAATTCACCACATCTCAGCCAACACCCATCATGACCATGTCACTCTATGGCCACACCTTCCACTCATTCCAATACCTATTTACCCTCCAATAGAGAAATGACACAAACATTAAAAAAATGGTAGCTACATCAGCCTATTTGGAAGTAACAGTAGGCTCCAGGCCTAACCTTCAGCACCATGATTGAAAGAGGAGAAGAATAACTACAGGCACAATGAAACTACTCCAAATCTTAGCAGCACCAGAGAAAGCCATCAACTGCACATCAACAAGAAGACAACCCAACAGCAAAATAAGATCAACAAAAAAGAAAAGGGTTGTCAAAAAGATGTACCTGAGTCATAAAAAGCACAACAACATCAATTCAGTAGCAGCATGCATGTCTCTCCAACAACCATCAGGTAGGTACAGGTATGTAATATTCTTGATCTCTTCCCTTGAGCATATTATAGATAGAAATGTGTTGTCATTGCATTAGAGATGAGGTTTTATAAGCTAAGGATGGGTCAACAGTCCCAACCACCTTCAACTAGTTAATTGCAGCTCACTCCTTCACTCATGCAATGATGAAAAGTCAAATTATGAAGGGTGATGATTCCAAGGAATGAGGACAGTAGTTAAAATAAGAAATTTTTGCAAAGGCCAAGTCACCATAGCACTCCAAGCCCTCCATCCACTTCATATTCACTATCTATCCATCATTCATCCATCCCATTTCATAATTTCAAGAAAAATCCCTATCTCACCCTGAAAATTCCTTGAAAAAACAAACAGATCATCCTTTCCATTTTCACAAACCTACATCATTTCTCATCATTCCCATACAGTTAGAAGATTCTGAAGGAAGAAGGTATGACTACTACAGGAAGGTAGAATTCTATTACAAAAAGGAAGAAAGAAAAAATTATGCTAAAACCCAAAGTGATAGTGCCTAAGAGAGACCTAATCAAAATAGAGAACTCCAAGGCCATTAGGCAATCATCTATGCCACAAGAGAGAAGAAGGAGAGAACAAAAGGAAATGAGGCATCCACCATCAAAATAGAGCTCAAATTGTAGCGATGAAAAGAGATGTTCCAATAGGTCTCTAATCTCTTTCTATCTTTTCTCCAAGGCATAAAATATGATATAGAAATGAGAGAAAGGCATGGGAGTCAAGTTGAGGGCCTGTCCTAGCCTCAGACTATCATTTATGCTCAAAAATGGTTTCTTGTAGTTTTGGCAGGAATTACTACAAGATGTCCTAGTTCTCATCTAAAGACATTTTGAAGGTTTCAGAGATTTCCAAATGGTGGAAAAAGGTAACAAAAGGTTGATAAGTATGTGGAAGGCCTTGCCAAACTGAAAAATATTCAAGCACCATCTTGAATAAGGGGAAGAAGGAAAACTAATGGTCTCAAGAAACAAGGATTTTTCTTTGCACAAATATGTTTTTGGGCTTGTCCTTGAAGAACTTACAACCAAGATTCTTAATGCACAAGATAGAGGCCACCAGGGCCATGAATGAGGTACAATGAAGTCACTAAGTTGCTCATAGGATGAGCAACACTTTCAACACGGGGTATGATGGACCTCTAAATTAGACATAAATTAAGCCCCATGCCTCTAAATTAAACATAAATTAAGGCTTGTGACCATCCTTCAATGCATTAACCCTCTTTTTTTGCATTAGATAATGTATTTTTAACTTTAATATATTCATTAGGAAGTTTTATGAATAATTGGATATTTGTGCCTAATATTATTTATTTTTATGGAATATTATGAGAATATTGGGCAGATTATGAAGATTTGGAGGAGGAGATAATTTAGGGACTTTCTCCCTACTATAGGAGGATCACTATTAAATAATAAATCAATAAGATATTATGGAATTATGGCACAGATTGTGGAACTCCAATGATTGAGAAAATCTATGAATGTGTTCCCTGCCATTTAATGCAGAGTCCTAGTATTGGGAACGAGATCCACTAATTAAGGGATTTTGGTGGGGAAAGCTTCCTCCTTTCATGGGGAATGATTCCTAATCATTTTATATAAGTACCAAGTCGAATTTTCCTCTAGGTAGATATTTTCATTAGTGTTCTTGTGGGGAGAACTCGTATTTCTGCAGCTCCATTGTATTTTCTTGTAGGGATGTAGTTATATTGATGAAAATAATGAATATTTGTGTCATGTTCAGCTTCTAAATCTTGTTCTCATCCATAGGTCTCTAAGTTTCCTTCAGCTTGGCCATCCCAAGAGCGTTAAATCCCTTTTGTATCATTTTGTTTCCTTCTTTTCACTTCTTATTCACATGCATCTCTTGTTTTTATTTCTTTCTATTTCTACATTTAGTATTAATGATTTCTTGTTGTAGGATTGGATTAAATGGGTAGTGTAAGTTATTTTGCAAGATCACAAGCATCATTTCATCCTTGGAAAATATTTGGAAGGTCATAATAATCATTGAGCTACTTAGATTAGTTTTCTTATCCCCAAATCTAGATTTTTGGAAGTCCTTTGTGATAAAGAACAATAAATTTTTGTTGTTTTTTAGAACATGCTAATGAGCTTCAATCGAGCTGGTTCCACTTGCATTAGATCACAAAAATTTCTAGTACATAATAAAAATTACCCCATTGCATTTTCATTTGATTAGATTAGGCATTTTATAGATTTACTAGTTCTCGAATTTCTAGATTTTTGACTAGTAATTTTCTGTTATTTTTTAGCATGGGCTAATAGAGGTCTTTTTGAGCGATTCAACTTGGAATGGGGACCTAAGACATTTTATAGATTTGGATTTGATTTTCTTGGTCATTTGATGAATTATAATTTCAAATAGTAAATATGTAACATTTTGTATTAAATGAGGGGATTTTGTAGGAGAACCAGTACATCATGTAGGAAATCTTATAGCAGTCCGTTTTTAGCCCGAATTGAGAAAAAACATCATTGAAGCTAGGATTATGCCCCTATTTTACCTCCAAGCCATTAAAATCATTGTACCCCTCTTCCTCCATACCTTTCTCCCCTGCCAAAGAACAAGGAAAGATTAACATTTGCATTTATAAAGCAAAAAATATTTAAAAAATGAGTCCTTTTATATATACACATGCACAAAATAGTTAGTACTATCTAGATAAAATTTCATGCTTAAATTAGTTAAAACATCACATGTGACAAATGGGGTTAAAATAGGGTTCTTTTGCAAGAAAAGTGTGTTAATAAGTAGATAGAGGATTTCATGTTACTTTACAAGCATTTTTAAATTCAGTCTTTCCTTCCTGCAAATAGACAACATTTATTTTCTCTCATGAGAGCAAAGGAAGGACACATTATATGTTGCACATATAGTGCCAATACCTCTTAAGTTTGTATGAACCTCGGGTTGATAATTAAAAGTTGGTAGCCTTGGGAGTTGCAACATTCTTGTTGCAATAGCGAGGCTCATCACGTATTCCTCATTTCTTCCTTCTAGCATACCCAACAGCAAGAGTGGACTGAGTTTCAAACTAACCCAATTGATTTTTAGTATTTTCATTGCATTATTATATAGTGGGGTCCTTTATAGTGCATATCTCATCCTCTCAGGGGAATGATACTCCTTGATCCTTAGGCTATATGGTATGGTGCTCCATCTCCTTTGGCATTCTTATTGGCTTTCATTCCCTATCAATCTCAAGGTGTTCTCAAAATGTGTGATTGTTGTTCTTGTGTAGCTAGGTATATTGGTGCAATGTGGGGATTATTGGAGATGATGTTGTGGGTGCTAATGAAAGCCATTGAATTTATCTATTCTACTATGATGTAAAGGGTCTCCATTTCTTCTCTTTCCATGACCTCCTTAGCCCTGGCCTCCTCATGAATCATCTATGATTCAAGGACCATTAATTGTATGTCCCCCAACTTTGCATTGGGGTCCCACACATTCGATTTTGTTAAGGCCAAGTTCTCCAAGTAGAATTCCGATATCTTGGCCTTATCCTCTAGGGCACTCCTGATACATAGTTCAATGAAATACCTATAGTCTTAGAAAGTCATAGTCCCCTATTGTGCTAGTGTCTTGATCTCAAATTATAGCCATTGATCTTTGAGGTACAAGGCATATGATTTTGGTGGCATCCTGCACTAGGGAACCTCCATGGAGAGGCTTTCCATGGTGGCCAATTAGCTCTCATTTTCTTGTAACTACCTCCTTAGACACATGTTTTCTGCCTCTAGTTGAGATCTCATAATTTGTTCCCTATCTCTTATGTTACTCAACTCTTTGCCCATATCTAGTAGTTTCTCCTCCATATGACCCACATCCTCTAACTTCTTTCATTTGGAAATTTTCATCCATTGATGTGTCCTTTCTCTTTCTTTCTCAAGATCAAAGAAGAGAGGATGGTAAATTTTTGTGGTATTACTCTGGCTGCCTCAATGAATCTATAATAAGAGCTCAAATTGAGTTCTAGGCTAGGCTCCTGCAACTCTTGGAACTCTCCCTTAGATGTCCTTGGAGAAGTTGCTAATGGGCCTCCAAATTAGACATAAATTAAGGCTCATCTAACCATCATTGAACACATTAAACCTCTCTTTTTGCATTAGATAATGTATTTTTAACTTTAATATGCTCATTAGGAAGGTTTATGGATAATTTTATATTTGTGCCTAATATTATTTATTTTTGTGCAATATTGTGAGAATATTGGGCAGATTATGAAGATTTGGAGGAGGAGATAATTTAGGGACTTTGTCCTACTACGGGATGATCAATATCAAATAATAAATCAAGAAGATATTCTGAAATTATTGCACAGATTCTCGAGCTCCAATGATTGAGAAAATCTAGGAATGTGTTCCTTGTCATTTAATGCAGATTCCAGTATTGCGAACTAGATCCACTATTTGAGGTATCTTGGTGGGGAAAACTTCCTCCTTTCATGGGGAATGCTTCGTAATCATTTTGTATAAGTTCCAAGTCGAATTTTCCTCTAGGGGTTGATTTTTCTTAGTCTTCTTGTGGAGAGAACTCGTATTTTTGCAGCTCCACTGTCATTCTTGCAGGGGTATAATTGTATTGATGGAAATAATGAAGATTGGTGTCATTTCCAACTTCTAAATATTTGTCTCCTTCATAGGAATCAGAGTTTCCTTGGGCTTGGACATCCCAGGAGCCTCAGATCCATTTTGTATCATTTACTCTTCTTCTTTTCACTTCTTATTCACATGCATCTCTTATTCTTGTCTTTTTCCGATTTTTGCATTTAATATTAATGATTTCTTGTTGTAGGATTAAGTTAAATGGTTGAAGTAAGTTATTTTGTAAGATCACAAGATTAATTTCATCATTGAAACAACTTTGGAAGGTCATAGTAATCATGGAGCTACTTGGATTAGTTTTCTTATTCCCAGTTCTAGATTTCTGGAAGTCCCTTGTGAGAAATAACAATCAATTTCTGCTATTTTTTAAAGCATGATAATGAGCTTCAATCTAGTTGATTCTACTTGCATTATATCATAAAATAGTTCTAGTTAATGAAAAAAATTACCCCATTGCATTTGCACTTGATTAGGTTAGTCATTTGATAGATTTACTAACTCACAAGTTCTCAAATTTCTTGATTTTATACCAGTAATTTTCTGTTATTTTTTAGCATGGGTTAACAAAGGTATTTAAGTGATTCCACTTAAAATGGAGACCTAATACATCCTAGTCAATAAAAAAAATTGTCCCATCCAATTTGGATTTTATTTTCTTGGTCATTTGGTGAATTATAACTTCCTGTAGCAAATATGTAACATCGCATAGTAGCTACATGATCTCCTATAGCAACCTTCCAACATGTATATACATGCCCAAATTCACTCAAGAAGTTTGGTTTTGGACTCTTAGGGTTGAATCATGGCCCCTAGGCTCTAAATCAATGATTGAGGAAGAATAAACAACAATTAGGACATGCCTTTCTACAATGTAGATGAAGCCTATTTATTTGAATTCATGCTCTTAGGATTTCAATTACACTTTGTTTTTCTTACCTATGATTACTTTATTTTCCATTTCAAGAATTTCCATATTCATATCTTGTTATTTATGGGCATATTTCTATTTTTATATATTTGCAGGTAAGATCTTTTACAAGTGGCGTCAGAGCACTTTATTGGGCAAAGTAGCGAGATTTTTTTTTTTGGCAGGAATTTTTTGGGGTGGCGAGTTTGTGGATCATATATGAAACTTTTGGTGAAAATTTTGTAGAAAAATATTGCATATATCGATTCTTTGCGAAAAACTACCTAATTTCAAAAAGACAACCAGCTGAATCGGAGTCTGGATGAGGGAGATATCATTAATTTAAAAATTAGTTTTGTTGTAGAAATTTTTCTGAAGAAAATTCATGGATAACGAAACTCCAGTAAATTTTATCAGTTTTTTGTGAGGAATTTTGGGAAAATAATTGTAGATCTAAGATCCTCTTGAAAAATTACCCAATTGTAAAAACAAATTGGTCGGATTGGATTTTGGATGAGAAAGATATTGTTGATTTAAAATCAGCTCTTTTTTCAGAATTTTTTATGACAACGGGATAGTTGCAGCACAAATATGAAATTCTCAGGATTTATATCACATAAGAAGATTCAGAATGGTTGTTTCATTTCCGACAATAGGCTATAATAAGGATTCTAAGCCATATTGACAAAGTTGTGGCCATTTTAAATTTTCCTTGTAAAATAGGTAATTTTTTTTTCAAAACCCTCATTCTACTTCATGGCTTCTACTGCGCTGATTTTTACAGGAAAATATGATGGCCCTACTATTGAAGAATTCATAAAAGGGGAAAAGTCAGCATTTGGGAAATATTAGAGATCTTTAACATGGCTTCTTTTGAAAGATGAGGCTATCATATGGTGGAGCTTACTTGAGAGCAAGAAGTTTTCTAAACTTTCGGAGGAAGAATTTGAAAAACTCATTTTGGAAAAATGGTCTCATGCTACACAACAGGAGAATGAAACACTAAAAAGGTTATTTTCTGATGATATCTCCTTATTAGAGATTCATGGATGTATTCAGAAAGAGAAGATACTTGTGTGTAACAATCCTAATAGAAATCATAATTTTGTTAATGTTCATTTTGCTAAAAGATTGCAAGGCTTGGCCAAATAAATGGAGCACACACAAGTTAATAATGAGCAAGTGCAAGTTTATAAATATTTAAAGATTTCTATCAATATTAATGTGCAAAAGAAATTCCTGAAACTTTGGTATAAAAGAAGAAAATTACAATACAGGATATTTCCATCAATAAACAGGTAGAGTCCAAGGAGGCTAAAGCCGAAGATGTTGTAGAAACTGACACATCAGATGAGCAATATGTGGTTAAAGTAACACTGGAAGATAAGAAACAACCATAGGCGCCACAACATGTACCACATACCAATCAGGATGCAGTAGGTGGTGAATCAAAGAAAGATACACCATTGGTTAAAACTTTAGCATATCACCACCCAAATCACCCAGTAAGAAAACAATCAACCAGATGGAAACGAATCAGAAACAAGAAAAAAAACCCTTGCATGATAGATAAAAAAGTGTGACAATCCACCCACAACACAACAGCACAGAGGAACCACCAAGATCAACTCCCATCTCAAGCGAGTAAGGCACTGACTAGATCAAGTAATCACCTATTTCTAGGATTGTTAGATGCACGTGCATGGTACCTTGAGAATTGTAGAATTTGTGTTGAAACACTGAGGCTCATCACTTTTTGGCATTGTTGTCGAGGAGGATTCAAAGTATGCATTTTTTCTTCCCTAGTTGATTCATTTCTTTTTACTTTCTCCAAAAACAAAAAATTTCATTAGGCATCTTTCATTTCAAGAACAAAAAATTACATCGCATTAGCATTCTTATTCAAAAACAAATTCTCCAACACAAACTCCCACCATTTGATCATGTGGTGCAGTAAGAGCCACATCACCATTCATTTTTGTAGGTAGAAGAAAATGAGGTGGCAGAGAAGATAGAAGAAATAGATGAAGATGATGACAATGAAGAAAATCCTCTTGGATTTCTCATTCAATATATTGATGTTAGTGTGCACATGAAGAACATCCCTCCATCTCTTCTTCCAAACTTTCATGGTCTAAGGTTAGAGGATCTGGAAACCTTTCTCTTTGAATTTGAAATTGTTTTTAGATCTTATGGTTACTTATTAAACACTCAAAAATTGAGATTGTTTCCGGTCACATTGAAGGATAGAGCTCTTAAATGGTTCGTGAGTTTAGGGACTAATTCAATAAGATCATGGAATCATATGCAAAAAATATTTCTAGAAAAATAGAAAGATCATAATCTTAAAGTATAAATTTTTAGAATGAATGAAAAAGAAGATGAGGGTCTTGAGGATCTAATAGATAGGTTCATGTATAGTGTTAAGAGGGAAAAACTACATCATTTAGGATCTGACACACTAAAAACCCTCTTTCTTAGAACAATTAGGGATGAGTGGATTGATATTCTTGATCTCATGAGTAGACGTGATGTATAACAATTATCATTTGAAGAAATTTGTGAAACATGCAAACACATATGAAGAGGAAGGGAAAGAGTAAGTAAATCAACATCAAGATCAACAAGTCAAGCTAAAGTTTGAAATCTGTTTGATGATTTCAAAACATAAATCCTTAGCAATCTAACCAAACAAGTAGAAATTTTAAGAATGCAAGATGAGGAAAAAGAATATGTTGATATTTGTGTTGTCCATGCAGAATCACATGCTATTAGATATTTCCCCTCATTACCAACGTTGAAGGAAGTTTACCAAGAGGACAATGAAGAAAGTCAATTGTCAATGCAACTATGTTATGTAGCTCCAAGATGACCATGGCAGCCTACTCAACCTGATATGATGCAAGAGCCTAATTCACAATTTCAAGCTTATTCACATCCATCTCAAAGTAATTGGAACACACCCTTTTTTTGGCAACCTTGGCCATCTCAACCCCAGAATCAATCTTTCCAAGGAACTTATGGGAGCCATGCACAATATCCTCAATATTTTTCTCAATATCCTCCATACCCAACTCCATGTTATCCCTACCATTCACGTCCACCACAACCACAACTCCAACCACATCCATCTCAAATACCCACTCCCACTCAACTACATGTACCTCCATAGTGAAGTAGCTTAGCCCACATACAATGTTGAGGTACAACACTTCCAAACATCTCCTATTGATCTAAATGGTATTCATCTTAACTCATGAATAGTATTAGAAAGGGGATTCTCTTGATATCATTAAAGGACAACATGCAAAAAGAAGATTCTAATGAGAAGAACAAAGAATCATGTGTTGCACTTGACGAAGAGCAGACAATAGAATCAGAGATTGGGAAAGTTCCCTCATGGTTACCATCAGAGCCTATATTTGTTAAAGAGAATAATCAGCAAAAAGAAGAAAATGTGAACTTCGTGGAAGAAGAAGACATTCAAGATGATCCACATCAGCAAGTGGACCAGGGGTATCACAACAATATTGAAATATGGTTCCAGACAATCACTAACTTGGAAAAATACTCTCCTCTTCAACTGTGCTAAATATCATCAAAGTCAAAGCATTTGGTCTCTTACATTTAGGTACATGTCAAAGAATATGCTTTGAGCCTGTACATGATTTTATTTGTCATCTAGTAATGCAAGTGACTCCATTGGAAGTATTCCTACACTTGAAAACGATTTTGTTTTTTTCAGGTAGAGTAGGATAGAAAAAGAAATAAAAAAATGAAAAATAAAAGAAAAAAATAAAATCTCAGGTGAAAACCTCCTTTGAGGCGCCTAGGCAGAACTACTAGTTGAAAAATTCATTGAGGCAACTAGTAGGCCTAGAAGAAAGAAAGAAGAAAAAATAAAAATCTTTGCTCCATGTATCTCTCTCTCATGAATGCAAGTGTTTTACAACCTCTGCAAGCAACAAAAACAAGTTAGCCACCAAAAGAAAAGTTGATCAAAAGCCTAGTCAAAGGAAGTCAAACTTGGACTTTTTCTTCCTTTGCTTAGATACTCTAGAAGGACCAAGGCCATGCCAATCCATCACCCTCATCTATTTCCACCATCCACTCATCATTCCCAAGATTTTACCACTCATTTTCCTTGTTTTCCTAAAATGCTACAGGAATATTTTGTAGTTACTACAGGAAACAAAAATACATAGAGAAGAAAGTTATTTTTTTCATATATCGGAAACCATGCATTTTTTTCCAAGTTAATTCAAGGGGAGATGCATATGGATGATAGTAACATGCACAAGTAATTTCAACAAATTCTGGTTCACACATTTTGAGAAATTGACCTCCATCACCTACAACCATTTTTGAGTTTTCTTGATATTCGTGCATCTATTTGTAAATTTATTTCATGGGGAGATGAATATAGACGATGGTAGCATGCCCAAGCAATTTCAACAAATTCTAATGCACAAGTTTCAAGAAATTGACCTCCATCACCTACAACCATTTTTAATTTCTCTCTATATTCGTGCATCCATTGGCCAAGATTTTTTATGGGGAGGTGCATAAGGATGATGGAAACATGCTAAGAAAAGTTAAAGTCAAACCCCTCTACAAATTGGGAGATATGGACAAAACAAGTCTATTACAGGCGGTTGTCCTGAATTACTACAATAAGGTTTCATAGTACTACAGGATGGCTGAGAAGAAGCTACAAGAGGCAATCTGATTGGAAAAACAGGTCAAAAGGTCATATATTCTTTAGGGAAGGTTGATATAGGCCCCCCAACACCACTTTCATCACTCATCCACTCCATCTAACCGAAATCCATCTTCAAACTTCACTCTGCCTTACATGAAAAAAATGAGGAAAAACTTTGTCATCAACGTTTCCACCACCTACACCACCTCTTGATGATTTTAACCCTATCCTTATACCTCATATGAATTTCCATCAATCCCACATGCATCAATTAGGTATCAAAGAGTAATTAAATGACTTCTATAGAAAGAAGATTCCTCCTATAAGTAGCCTGTACAGTTACAATAAAACTCAGCATCAATTCCTTTTTCACTCACACAAAAAAAAACTAGCCACCTTGAGCAACATGAATCCATTTGTGAAGATAAAAAAGGGGGCACACACTCCTTAAGAAGCAGTCCATCCACTCCACAGCAAAATATTGAATAGAGGAAAGAAAATTGCATGCATCAACCTTATCATTCAAACAATCAGTAAGCTATGAAGACCTGTGTAGAAGTAAGCAAAGAAAATTAGCACCTCTAGGGAAGCATGGATCAATCATCAACTCAGCAGCAACATGCATGCCTCTCCAACAACCATCAAGTAGGTACATGTATGCAATATGCTTGACCTCTTCTCTTAATAATTTTATAGTTATAATTTTTTGTCAATGCATAAGAGGTGAGGTTTTATAAAGCTAAGGATGGTTCAACAGTCTTAGCCACCCTCAATTAGTTAATTCCAACTAACTCCCTCACTCATGCAATGTGGAAAAGCCAAATTAGGAAGTGTGATGATTTTGAGGAGAGGGGACAACAGTTAAAAGAGGATATTTGTGAAAAGGCCAAGTAACCAAAGCACTCCAAGCCCTCCATCCACTTCATATCCATTATCTATCCATCGTTGATCCATTCCATTTCATATGAAAAAAATAACATTTTTCGAGAAAAAACCCTACACTCTGTCTCACCTTGAAAATTTCTTGAAAATATAACACAGAGCACATCCTCTCTATTTTCACAAACCTACACTACTCCCTCTGAGCCCTAGCATCATCCTCCAAACCCTCTACATCATTTCTCATCACACCCATACAGTTAGAAGACCTTGAAAGAGAAGGAATTATTGGGTGTGGAGCCTGATTATCTTCTGTATTTAAAGGTTTCAGCCGAATGTATACCCTAGGAAGACTATACACCCCTCCACGCGGGGGGGTGCGTGGGGGACTTGTCTTGCAGATATGTTAACAAAAGGTGTAACCAGGGAGAAACTGGGAATCTGCTCAGTTTCAATTGGCCTTCAAGTATGATGAAGAAGATGAGAAACAGCTAGGTCCAAAGCAGAGTTATTGTCTAGCAAATGAAGCAGCGGTGGAGTTGTTATAATTCTCCAAGTGGGATATTGTTGGGTGTGGAGCTTGATTATCTTCTGTATTCAGAGGTCTCAGGCGGATGTATACCCTAGGAAGATTGTACACCCCTCCATGCGGGGGGGGTGTGGGGATGACTTGTCCCCCCCGTGGGGGTTTGGGGGGGCCAATCCCCCGCGACTGGGGGGTCAAGGGGCCAGCGATCCCCCAGCGGGGGTTCGGGGGCACTACCCCTGAAGGTAAAAAATAGATGTAAAATTGCCTTGTAAAATTCTAGAAATTTCTAGTCAATCTGGACCATTCATTAGGCGGATGATCTGATGGTAGAAGTTATGTTTGATTTAAGGTTTTTCCCTAGAAGGAAACCCCTCGCTATATATGAGGGAATTGTATTGCGTCTATGTAGATCTATATTCTGAGTGAGGAAAAGAGAGGAGATTGAGAGTGAAGAGGGAGTTACAGCAGATATGTTATAGGTTGTATCTCTTCAGTTTGCTAGATAATATAATAAAAGAAGGATTGGTTGTTTCTCTATGGACGTAGCCCAAACTGTGTAAACCACGTATATATGTGTCTCTTTTGTTTTATGCGTTTTCTGTGTTTATATTTCTGCAATATTTTATGTGTTCCATTGCTCTGTAATATATAATTTTATAACAACTGGTATCAAAGCTGAAGGTCTATTTGGCTGATAAACTCGCAAGAGAGAAGGGTTCCTAGTTCGAGTGGGAGCAATGGTAGAATATGATAGGTTTAGGGTCGAAAAATTCAACGGCTAAAACTACCAGCTGTGGAAGATGCAGGTGGAAGATTATCTGTATTAGAGAGATCTGTACCTACCATTGAGTGGAAAGACAAAGAAGCCGACGAGTATGACAGACACATAATGGGATATTCTCAACAGAAAGGCACTTGGAACAATACGGTTGTGCCTAGTGGCATCGGTAGTGTTTAATATTTCAAACGAAACGACAACAAAGGGTTTAATGTCGGCACTAGCCAAACTATATGAAAAACCCTTGGCCTCAAATAAGGTATTTCTTATGAAGCATTTATTTAATATAAAGATGTCAAAAGGTGGATCTGTTGCAGACCATTTAAATGATTTTAATATAGTTACAAGTTAGTTAAGCTCTGTAGGGGTAAATTTTGATGATGAAGTTAGGGCTCTGTTATTTCTATGCTCATTGCCTGAAAGTTGGAATGGTTTAATTATGGCCATTAGTAACTCTGTCTCTAGATTTAGTACTTTAAAGTTTGATGATGTTTTCGGTGCAATCCTTAGCAAGGAAATGCAACAGAAAAGCTCCGGTGAGACATCAAGTAATGATTTGACTGTAGAGACTAGGGGAAGAAAAATGGAAAGAGGAAAGAGCTTAGGATATCACAGTAAGTCAAGAAAAGGTAGATCCAAGTCCAGATCGGGGATAGTGTGCTGAAAATGCAGGAAGAAAGGACACCTGAATAAAGACTGCAAGTCTCAGAAGGGACAAGGAGATGCACAACAAGAAACTAATCATGAAGCGAATGTAATAGGTGATGTGTTGCAAGATGCTTTGATTTTTTCACTAGAAAATATTATTGATATTTGGTTGGTAGATCTAGGGGCCTCATTCCATGCCACACCTGATAGGAAACATTTTCATGATTATGTTCAAAGAGATTTTGGACAGGTTCAATTGGGTGATGATAAATCCTATAAATCATTGGAATGGGTACAGTTTTTATAAAACAACAGAATGGAAACCAATGGCTATTGAAGGAGGTAAGGCATGTTCCAAATCTGAAGAAAAATCTGATTTCAACAAGGCAGTTGTGAGGTGAAGGTTGTGTAAGTACTTTCACAGATAAAACTTGGAAGGTCACTAAAGGATCCTTAGTAATAGTGAAAGGAGGAAAGGTTAGTACATTGTATTTATGCAATGGTATTTCTAATTATGTTAATGCTTTAACCTCTATAGGAGAAGATATGACATTATGGCATCATAGGCTCGGGCACATGAGTGAGAAGGGGATGCAAATTCTTTGCTCAAGAAATTTGTTGCTAGGTTTGAAGCATGTTGATTTAAAATTTTGTGAAAATTGTGTTTATGGAAAACAGAAGAGAGTTATATTCCTTAGAGTTGGGAAAGAAAATAAGAGTGAAAAATTAGAGCTTATGCATATAGATGTATGGGGACCTTCTCAGGTATCATCTCTTGGTGGCTCTCGTTATTACGTTACTTTTATTGATGATGCAACCAGAAAAACCTGGATTTATTGTATTCGAAATAAATCTAATGTATTTGATACTTTCAAGAAATGGAAAGCTTTGGTTGAAAATGAGACAGGAAAAAGGTTGTAGTGTCTCAGATCATATAATGGAGATGAATATTGCAGCAGAGAGTTTGATAGGTACTGTTCAAAGAATGGAATTCGCAGAGAGAAGACAGTTCCAAGAACACCACAAGAAAATGGTGTTTCAGAAAGGATGAACAGGACAATCATGGAGCGTGCAAGTTGCATGAGATTGCATGCAGGATTGCCTTTACAATTTTTGGCAGATGTTGTAGATACTACTGTTTATCTGATAAACAGAGGGCCTTCAAGTTCCTTGGATGGTGGTATTCCAGAGGAAGCATGGACAGGTAAAAAGGTAAACTACTCTTTTTTAAAGACTTTTGGTTGTGAAGCCTTTGTCCACATTAACAAAGAAAATAGAACAAAGCTTGAGGCAAAATCAAAGAAATGTACCTTTATTGGATATGGTGTTAATGATTTTGTTTATCACTTTCATGATTATGAAAAACATAAAGTCATTAGGAGTGGAGATGTAATATTCAATAAAAAGGTTTTGTATAAGGATCAGCTGTAGGAAAGGAAATAGGAAAAAGAAAATAGAGAATACACAGTGTTTGACGAGATCACAGAAAAAGTGATGATGCCTGAAAATCATAATAATCAGCAGCCAAAAAAACAACCACAACAACAAGCACTTCAAACACTTGAAAGTGGTGTTAGAATATCTACCAGGATAAGTAGACCCCCTGAACGATGCTCTCCTTCATTATATTATGTATTTTTGACTGATTCTAGTGAACCAGAATGTTATGAAGAAGCAATGCAGGTAGAAACCACGAAGAAGTGGGAGCAAGCCATGAAAGAAGAGATGGACTCCTTAGCACATAACCAAACTTGGGACTTAGTCAGGGTGCCTGCAGGTAAAACAACATTGCAGAATAAATGGGTTTACAAGTTGAAGGAAGAAGATGGAGGTAGAAAAAGGTATAAAGCTAGACATGTGGTGAAAGGGTTTGCATAGAAAAGGGGTATAGACTTTGATGAGATATTTTCTCCTGTTGTGAAAATGACTTCAATCAGAACTATTCTAAGTCTAGTAGCAGCTAAAGATTTTCATCTCGAGCAGTTAGATGTACAGACAACCTTTCTCCATGGGGATTTGGAGGAAGATATATATATATACAACAGCCACAAGGATATGAGGTAAAAGGGAAGGAGAAACTAGTGTGCAGGTTGAAGAAGAGCTTGTATGACTTAAAATAGGCTCCAAGGCAGTGGTATCTAAAATTTGACAGGTTTATGTCTGAACAAGGTTATACTATATGTCACTCTAATCATTTTGTTTATCTCAAAAGGAAAAATGATGAAAGCTATATTATATTGTTATTGTATGTATATGACATGCTTGTTGCAGGTTCTAACATGTAGGAAATAAATGTGCTCAAAATGAAATTGGCAAACTCATTTGCAATGAAGGATTTGGGTGCTGCAAAACAAATCCTTAGTATGAGAATAACTAGAGATGGAAGAATCAGAAATTAACATTGTCTCAAAGTGAGTACATAGAAAAGGTGTTGAAAAGGTTAAATATGCAGAATGCAAAACCAGTTAGTATAACTTTGGCTAGCCATTTCAAATTAAGTAAGGAGGCGTGTCCCAAGATTCAGGAAGAAATGGCTCATATGTCTAAAGTTCCATATGCATTAGCAGTTGGAAGCTTAATGTATGCAATGGTTTGCACAAGGCTTGATATTGCACATGCAGTGGGAGTTGTAAGCAGGTACATGAACAATCCATGAAAAGAAATTTGGATGGCAGTGAAGTGGATTCTCAGGTATTTGAGAGGTACCACAAATCAAGCATTATGCTTTGGTGGTTCAAACATTGCTCTACAGGGATATGTTGATACAGATATGGTAGGTGACAGAGATAACAGGAGGAGCACTACAGGATATGTATTTACTATAGGTGGAACAACTGCCAGTTGGGTTTAAAAAATCCAAACTGTTGTTGAACTCTCAACAACAAAAGCAGAGTATGTTGCTGCTACAGAGGCTAGTAAAGAAATGATTTGGTACAAAGGTTTCTAGAAGAATTGAGTAAGAAGCAGGAGTTGGGCAGGTTTTACAGTGACAGCTAGAGTGCCATACATATTGCAAAGAACTCTACATTTCATTCCAAGAGTAAGCATATACAACTCAAGTACCATTTCACACGGTCAGCATTTGAAGATGGGAAATTGAAACTGGAAAAGATACACACTAGCCATAATCCTGCAGATATGTTAACAAAAGTTGTAGCCAGGGAGAAACTGAGAATCTACTCAGTTTCAATTGGTCTTCACATATGATAAAGAAGATGAGAAGCAGCCAGGTCCAAAGTAGAGTTATTGTCTAGCAAATGAAGCAGCAGTGGAGTTGCTATAATCAGTCTCCAAGTGGGATATTGTTGGGTGTGGAGCCTAATTATCTTCTATATTCAAAGGTCTCAGCTGGATGTATACCCCAGGAAGATTGTACACCCCTCCACGCGGGGGGGTGTGGGGATGACTTGTCCCCCCCGCGGGGGTTCGGGGGGGACGATCCCCCCCGGCTAGGGGGTCCGGGGGCTAGCGATCCCTTGGCAAAGGTTTAGGGGCACTGTCCCTGAAGGTAAAAATAGATGTAAAATTGCCTTGTAAAAGTCTAGTAATTTCTAGTCAATTTGGTTCGTTGATTATGTGGATGATCTAACGGTAGAAGTTATGTTTAATTTAGGGTTTTTTGCCCTAGAAGGCAACCCCTCGCTATATATGAGGGAATTGTATTACGTCTATGTGGATCTATATTCTAAGTGAGGAAAAGGGAGAAGATTGAGAGCGAAGAGGGAGTTATAGCAGATCTGTTGTAGGTTGTATCTCTTTAGTTTGCTGGATAATATAATAAAAGAAGGACTGGCTATTTCTCCGTGGAAGTAGCCCAAACTGGGTGAACCACATATATCTGTGTCTCTCTTGTTTTATTTGTTTTCTGTGTTTATATTTCTGCAATATTTTATGTGTTCCATTGCTCTATAATATATAATTTTCAAACAGGAATGACTACTACAAGAAGGCAGAATGCTGCTACAATAAGGAAGAAAGGAAAAAATTGTGCTAAAAACCAAAATTGTAGTGCCTAAGAGAGACCTAATCAAAACAGAGAACTCCAAAGCCCATTAGGAAATCATCTAGGCCACAAAAGAGAAGGAGAATGTAACAAAAAGAAAGAAGGAATTCACCATCAAAATAGAACTCAAACTGCAGTGATGAAAATAGGCTGTCCAAGGGGTCCTTAATCTCTTTCGAGATTTTGTCCAAGACCTAAAAGATGTTATAGAAAGGGGAGAAAGGCATGGAAAAGCTGGTCCAAAATGGAATTGAGGGGCACGGAAGTCAAGGTGAGGCCCTACCCTAGGCTCAGACTATCATTTCTACTAAAAATAGGTTTAAATAGGCTGCTACAAGGTTTCCTGTAGTTACGGCAAGAATTACTATTGGATGTACTAGTTTACTACATTATCTCCTCTAAGGGCATTTTGAGGGTTCCAGAGGTGTCCAAATGGTGGAAAAAGGTAGCAAGAGATTGGAAAAGGATGTGGAAGACTTTTACAAAATGAAAAATCTTAAAGAACCCATCTTGTATAAGGGGAAAAATGCAGGAATGTACAAATTAGGGAGGCCACTAGGGCCATGAATGAGGCACAATGAGGTCACTAAGTTTCTCATAGGATTAGCAACACTTTCAGTAGAGGGTACGATGGGCCTCGAAATTAGACATAAATTATGGCCCATCTAACCATCCTTCAACACATTAAACATCTCTTTTTTCATTAGATAATGTATTTCTAACTTTAATATGTTCATTAGGAAGGTTTATGGATAATTGCATATTTGTGCCTAATATTATTTATTTTTGTGGAATATTGTGAGAATATTGGGAAGATTATGAAGATTTGGAGGAGGAGATAATTTAGGGACTTTCTCCCTACTACAAGCTTATCAATATTAAATAATATATCAAGAACATATTTTGAAATTATTGCACAAATTCTGGAGCTCTAATGATTGAGAAAATCTAGGAATGTGTTCCGTGTCATTTAATGCAGATTCCTAGTATTGGGAACCAGTGTTGGGTGTGTGTTATATTCTTTCCACAACTACCCCACACATAGGGGGTGGTATCCACCCCTTTACGTTGCATTGGGCATAACAAGGGAGTCAAAAGGGGGCGATTTCCCCCCCTATTGGGGGGTATGTAGGGGCCAGTAGCCCCCTACACAGCGTCTCGGGTAGCACCCCAGGAATTTGTTTTTTAGACCCTATATTAAGTGGGTGGAATTACCTATGGTTTTGTGCATGGATTTCACACATGGTTTTCAGCATGATGGTTTTCTTTCCATGGTATTTTGTAGATTCGGTCAAGGTAACTACCATTCTGTTCTAATATAAGGTTAATGAATTGAGGTTTATGGATGCTTCGACATGTATATATATATATATATATGTGTGTGTGTGTGTGTGTGTGTGTGTGTGTGTATTGTAACATTGAAAGGAATATAATGAAAAATCAATCTGGTAGCCCGAATTTTTGGATCCAGGGGAAAATACCTTTGTACATATGTTTTATGTTTTATGGTCTTGCCATTGTTTATTTTCTGTTTTTAGAATTTGTATGTACGTAATTTCTGAATGGGGTGAAAACTTACAACCAGATCCACTATTTGAGCGATTTTGGTGGGAAAATATTCCTCCTTTCATGAGGAATGCTTCCTAATCATTTTTTATAAGTACTAAGTTGAATTTTCCTCTAGGGGTTGGATTTTCTTATTCTTCTTGTGGAGAGAACTCGTATTTTTGCAGCTTCACTATCATTTCTTGCAGGGATGTAATTGTATTGATGGAAATAATGAAGACTAGTGTCATATTAAGCTTCTAAATCTTTGTCTTCTTCATAGGACTCTAATTTTCCTTGGTCTTGGCCATCCCAAGAGCCTCAAATACCTTTTGTATCATTTAATATTCTTATTTTCACTTCTTATTCACATGCATCTCTTGTTCTTGTATTTTTTCTATTTCTGCGTTTAGTGTTAATGATTTCTTGTTGTAAGATTGGGTTAAATGGTTGAATTAAGTTATTTTACAAGATCAAAAGCATCATTTCAATCATTAGAACATCTTTGGAATTTCATATCAATCATTTAGCTACTTGGATTAGTTTTCTTATTCCCAGATCTAGATTTCTGGAAGTACCTTGTGGAAAATAACAGTAACTTTTTGATATGTTTTAGAGCATTCTAATGAGATTTAATTGAGTTGATTCAAATTGATTTATATAAAAAAAAATGTATTTAATAAAAAAAATTACCCCATTGCATTTGCACGTGATTAGGTTAGGCATTTGATAGATTACTAGCTCACTAGTTCTCGCATTTTTAGATTTTAGACTAGTAATTTTCTACTATTTTTTAACATGGATTAACAGAGGTATTTTGAGTGATTCCAGTTCGAATGGAGACCTAAGATATACTAACCCATAAGTGGGGCATTGAGCCACTACTTACTCCTCAAAGAAAATATTACAGACTATCTTGGCTATGCGGAAGGAGCTAAGGTGAAAAGTCTTTACATGTACAAATGAGGGGGTGTTTATAGCCAAGGGTGAAACTAACCCTTGTGGTTGTTCGACTACCCTTATGAATATTTAAATTCGATGACTTTTCGACTTTACATGACTCTTTGTACAACAAGTAGGTCTCTTGGACTTCCACATTACATTACATTGATAGAGAGTATGGTCCACAGTAGAGATGTGGACGACATAAGTCATTACATGACTCGACATAATAGTGTTGGTACATTCATGTTGTAGTTGGTGTGCATGTCGAGCTGCAGTGTTGCTAGGTGATGGATGTCCTGATTGTGTGTCACAACTCCACCTCCACATGGCAAAGTGCATGAAGTCTTCGATGGTCATTGGTTGGCTTGATGTTTCTTTTGCACGTTGTTCTTTTCTTGTATGTTGGAAGGCTTGACAGTTTCGTCTGTTCGCGAAAGGTGCATGTTCATTCATTCATCCATCCATGAGCACATATTTCATGTTTTCTCATCCATCCATCTATGAACACATATTTGCATGATTTTCCATTCGCGAGCATGTATCTTTGTATGCATCATTTTTTCGTCCGTTGGTGAACCTGTCCTTTTTCATGTGCTCCTCTTTGTTCATCTCATTCGTCGTCATGCCATGTTTTTTTGTGTACTTATTCCTACAGTCACTCATGATGAGATGACATAAGATCCAAAAAACTCCTAGTCTACCATGATACATGATCATTTTGGATGCAGGTGACCAGTAGAGGCAACAAGGTTGTGAGGCAGGATGAATGCTCTAGGCACTACTGATGAAAACTATGTAAGAGTCACTAGGTAATGAAGATGGGCAATCTGGATTGACAATGACTGTCTGTGAGGTCTAGCTCAGCTGGAGAACAAAACTGTGCACTTTTTGAGGGGAACAGTCTAGGCTATAGGAATGTTGGGTAAGCAAAATTTGTGCATTTTCTGGAATGAGCGAGCAGCAAGGCTTGGCAGAAAAACTATGCAATTTTTTGGAGGAAGAGGTCAGGCTGTAGGGAGGCTTGGTAGATAAAATTTGTTCAATTTTTTAGAGGATTAAGCTGGGATCTTGGTATCCAAAACTGCACAAATCCTATACAGAAGTGGCAGTTGGATGATGGCTCACTGGCAGCAGGAACTGTGCAATTCCTAAGGGGAACTTGCAGTTAGCTTTCGAGAGCTTGGCAACAGAAACTACGTAATTCCTAGAGGGAACTAGCAGTCTATTGCCGAGAGCTATTGGTGAGAGAAATTGCTCTGATGCTGGGAGGTCAGCCTGCTGATCATCTTTGCATAATTTCTGAGCTGAGCAGACAGTTGGGCAATAGAGGGCCTATTCATGAAAGCTGTGCAATTTTCTGGATGACGAGTTGGTCAACTGTCGAGAGGGTTGGCTGGAAAAATTGTGTAATTTTGTGACAAAGACAAGGATGGGAATTGGGTGTCTATCTGGTTTGTGTGCACAATTTTCTCAGTTAGTAGAGTGGGTAATGTTTGCAACCTCCGCGCAATTTTTAAGGGGAGTTAGTCTCGGGGTGGCTGCCAGGTCAAACTCTTCGGTTGACCAGCATGGATATTGATTGATTTGCTTGTGGGAAGCACAACTTGATATGACTTTCTTGGTGCTCTTGTGCTATTCTACTTGATATTCGATCGATTTGATGGTGGGGTGATGGTTCGACTCTCAGAGGTAAGTCCGGTCATCAAAACTTTAGCAAAATGACTAAGTGTGTGAATGAGTGAAAGATGCATATGTGATCTTTCAAAAACACACTTGCATGACTCAACCATGAGATGCCTCGAATCATCCAGACACATATGTACAACATGACTGACTGACGGTGTAGGTGACAAGCACGGCACTTGCGGTTGATCGCTAGTCGACCATGACGACGCTTGCACGGCAGTGAATGTGACTCCGTGTGTGAGTGCGACAGATGATTCATAGCAAACACAACAAGTACATGTGAAGCGAAGACTTTGAGCATAACTAGAACAAGGTTCCAAGCATGACCTTGACATCAACATGCAAGACTTGGTGAAATTAATAAACAAAGTGAATGTTAAGACTCACGCAAGCTCATGGAGTGAACCCGAATGCATGCAGTCATCAAGCGAAACTCTCAAGGGAGGCTTCAAAATTGGGTGCAGGCCAAAATTTTGGAGGGTGGTTGTAGCCAATACAAACTTGGCGACACATTGGTAGAATTCCAACCTCTCTGTGTTGGTTCATGGCTACCATAGGGCCTTGGTATTTTGGGGAGTATTTAATCATTGTAAGGGTTACTTTGACTTCCCCACTTACCACATGGACATACATGGTTGAATTTTTTCCAACTCAGTCAAACACAATCAAAATTTAGCTTGATCACAGTGGTTCAAATTAGGAAGGGTAGGTTAGCTCACGAGTTGAAGATTTTTAGAGTATAAATTTCCATATTTGGTGTTTCTCCATTGCCAGCAGGCCTGGACAATACCCCAACAAAGTCACGTAGGAACACACACTTTTCTCCACTACCAGCAAGCCTGGTTAGTACCCTGGTGGAGTTGAACACTTCACCTCTTTGCACAGGAAGCCTTTCTCTTCTTTCACCCTTGTATTTTTCAAGATGATTGATCATAGGCACTTATGTATTTTTGAGGCGGAAGAGGGATCCTGACTTATTGAGAGCAGAAGAGGCATGTGTTAGAGTCCTATAATGATAGGATTCATAATTTTAAATTGGCTGAGGTTAAGTCTTATAATATTGTACATACCTTTACTTTCTACAAATATTTTCCATATTAAAATTAAAAAATGAAAAGAGAGTATGTCCTAAAAGAAATATCAAAGGACAAAAAGAATAAGAAAATATCAAAAAAATGAAAAAATATGAACCCCAAACAAAAACAAATCATGAAAGTGTGCAAGTCCAAGTGTGACTACTTTTTACTTTACTATTTTAAATAATGGTTGTATGCAGCTTGTCATACATGCCACAACCCATGATAGTCAAACTGTTTAATCTTGACTACATCATACTTTGAATTTCATGTTTATAGTTAGAGAATAAAAATCTGGCCAAACAGTTTAATCTTGGCAGATTAGTAGATAGGTACAGAAATAAAAGGAGCTCATTAGGTTAATCTGAGCCCTTGGAAGATATAAGGTTAGAAGTAGGTAGTTTGTTTCATAAAAGAAAAAGAAAAGAAAAGGGTTTGCTAGTTTAAGTGCACCCAACAAAGTGAAGAAAAAATGTTAGGGTAAGTAGAAGAAAGGTTGCAGAAATACAAGCTATTTGAGGCATAAGCACATCTATCATGTTTAATCATGTGTTTCAGTGTACAAGAGTAGTTGTGAAAAAAAAGGATGCTCATAAGCTGATTTACCTAACTTCCGCCCATTGCATTTCACCCCCCACTATATACTTACTAATTTTGCTTTTACCCCTTCATGGCTTGTGAAGACACCATTTCCTTTCATTTTGACTCCTTCCCCTTGGTTTCACAGATTCCCTAACCAATTTACCTTCCAAATTCATCCCCCTTCCCAAAAATCCCATTCCCCTAGTGTGAAACCATTTTTCCCAAAAATCACTTTCCCTTTGATTAATTCCCCTAAAAACCCCAAAACAGTCATAAAAACCCTTTGTCCTAAGTTTAAACCCCCCCCCCCCCCCCACTTCATTAAATTCCACTATAATATCATTTTCCGATAAAACATTTGCCCCACTTCATAAACCCACATTGCAATTAAACCCACAATTAATCATTGGTTAATTACAACTTAAGTGTAATTAATTCCATGGGACTCGTTAACTTCCACCCCCATTCCCCATCGTGCTACTCCACCACTCGATGACCATTGGATCGTCCACCCCCATATCCTATGGCCCTTGCCCATATCATGCCCTCTCATTGCCCAACCTTTACCGACCTAAAAGCACGCGATATGGGTGGTATTGCCCGGCCCCCTTGGGTTACGTGGCAGCATTGCGCTAAGTCACATGCTCTTAGGAAAATACTGCCCAACACCCATAAGTGGTGCGATATCCCTCGAATATCGCCTCCCCGCCATATAGCAAAACCATCACTGTTCATAAAAATAATTCCCGCCAATTTCTAACCACTCCCGATTAAAAGCCCACAGACCCCATTTGCACCTTTTTCTACTCGTTTGCACTGCGATATCCTCCAAAGCATCCCTATGCCTCCCAATATTCTGCAACCAATTTTCAACCATCGAGTACCATCCAAAACACCACTAGACACCCAATTCGGCCATCCACAGAACACCTGAAGCCACAAAAACCTCTACAACCAACATTCAAAGACCAGTTTGCAGGCCTAACCATAAATTATAGGTATTTCGACATAAAACCAGAACGAACCTCTTAGTTTAAAACGTACAACAAAATTCATGAAATAATTGATTGAATTTAATTGAATTCCCTTAAATTGAGAGTATTCCCTCTCCTAAAATACCAAAACTCCTTCCTGCGAACTACCAATACCCTACCCCTCTACCAGAGTTGCCAAGAATCCATTTTCAGAAGCTTTATAAGCCTAATTCCCATTTTTATCACAAACATGGCTGCCCCGACCTCTTTGGATGTCAAACCGATCACAATCCCTCACTTGGATATTGACCATTTGGCCATGGCAGACAAGGATTTCCAAATTAAAGACACAGCCACTCCAGGCCATATGCTAAGAATCCACTGCTAGGCTAAGGATAGGTTCCTAAACCATGTTGATGATATCTACATTTGGGAATCCAATTTACCCAAGTATATATTCCCAGAATTTCACCCATTCCCAAACATAGTACATTTTTGTCATCCCTGTTATGTTCCAAGCCATAGGGCTATTGAGGCACCAAATGTTATGAAACCAGCGCACAAAAAGATAGATCAACACCTTAGAAATAAGCCTCTTCAAGGAGGCAACCTCCTTTACATTACACAAATGAACAATTCTTAGATGATAAAAATGACAAGACCTCCTTTATATATATAGGAGTCTAAGGGGTCATAATATAATCAGAGCCAACATAACAATAATAATGTAAGGGCACAATAATAACAATAGTGGGCTTCTATGGGGCACAATAATAAAAATATGGGGACTACATGGGCAAACAATATAATAAGGGGGTTGTACTAATAAAAATAAGGGGTTACACTAGTAGTATAAGGACCTAACATGCCCCTCTCCTTCAAAAAGTGTTGTCCTCAATGCTTGAGTAGTTCTTAATGCTTCTGTATAAATTCTTGTTCTCCCACATGGAAAATTTAGCGGGTAAGTCCTTCCACCTGATGAGATACTCTAAAACTGATCTATTTCGTAGGTTTCGATTTCTTGGTTATGTGGCTGCTTGGCTGCTTCAGAGTCCAATATGATTTTTCCTTCCTTGTCAAGTTCTCGCAATACTATTTGAACTAGGATCTTCTGCAACTTTTGAATGAGTTCCCACTCCTTTGGGCATATGGATATCTGTAAGGCTTGATGTTTAGAGAAACACTTCTTGGAATCAAATGAATAGCATGATCATGATCACGAATAGGTAGGAGGCCTTTGGGAGTCTCAAATACCTTAGAATTATTCTCCAAAACGTTTTGGAGATCTGGAGAAATATATGATTTCGATGTGGGGTCCTCTAGTGGACATAATTGTGCTATTACACCTTGTTGTTATTTATTTAGAAGTTTTTTCATGCTGTTAGAGTTGATTATCTTTCCAGGTTTCCCTTTGATACTACTCAAATCAGCTTCCTTTCCTTCCCAAAAAATTTCAAGAAAAGTTCTTGAAAATTAAAAGTTATCGTACCTAAAGATTGTAGCCATTGGACTCCTAGTAAAACATCAACACCACCCATTGGAACAGAAAGCATTAGGCTATTCAATACATACTCTCACATGGATAGCTCGATATTATGGCACTCTCCAGAGCAATTTATGGTTCCTCCACTTGCAACCATCACTTGACACTCTGGTGTTGGATATAGGAAGCAATTCAATTCCTTGGCTATCTTACAATGAATAAAATTATGGGTATTGCCCGAATCAATCAACACTATTACCTTTCTCTTCTTGATATGTCCTTCTATCGTTTGAGGAGTGCTAATTTCTTCCAATGCATTACAAGATATGGTTGGATTCATTTCTTGATGCTCGATGTGATCTTTCAATTCTTGAACATTTTTCTTCTTGATATGTCCTTCTATATTGATAGTTTGAGGAGTGGTAATTCTAGCCAATGCATTACAAGATATGGTCAGATTCATTTCTTCTTTCTTGATGTGATCTTTCACTTCTTGAACCCTTTTCTTCTGGATATGTCTTTCTATCTTGAGAGTTTGAGGAGTGGCAATTCTTTCCAATGCTTTACAAGATATTGTCAGATTCATTTCTTCTTTCTCTGGGGTTGGTTCCTAGTGTATATCCTCTTCTTTTTATGTTTCTTGATCCTTTTCTTCCTCCTCTTCACAATCAATGTAAAATGATTCTTCTCATCACACTTATGACCTTTAATGTATTTGTTATCACAATTATAACAAAGCCCTTTCACTCTTTTTTCTTCCAATTGTTGCGGTGTCAACCTTGTAGGTTGTGGAAGGCTAGGAGAAAAAACACTTCCATATTTATGTTTGTGAGGGGGAGAATTCCTTGTTGCCATAATTTTCCTTTCCACTTTTCTTTCCAACCTGAATGCCTTCTTCAATGAATTAGGTTCCCAAAGATGAACCTCATGTTGAATGTTATCCTTTAAAGTCCCTATTGTGACATCAATCCTCTGCTTCTCTGGAATATTATTTTCCCTTATATTCAATTTTTGAAAGTCCTCAATGTGCTCTGCCATTGAACACTTTTGTTTCAGATTTATCAATTGGCTAAAGGAGGTGTTTCTCTTTGTATCCTCATAATGTGTTATCATTTCCTCTATGAAAATTGACCACGTAACAAGTGCTTTACAAGAACAAAGCCCTTTATACCATAAATATTGATTTGGTTCTAAATATGAAGATGCAATATGTACCTTTTGTAACAGTTGCACCTCATGTAGATCAAAATATTGCTCCATCTATAGTATCCAATTTACCCGATCCTTACCGTCAAACTTCCTCATATCACCTTTTCTTGATTTTAGGAGCTTGATCTTGAAACGACTGTAACTTTGTAATTTCGAATCTTCCAGTTTTGAAATCACGATCTATAGTAGCCCTTTGTGTCCTCTTTCCAATGCCACCAGTCTGATCAAAATTTTATTCTCCAAGAAAGAGTTATGCACATCTCCAACGATGACCTGATTATATACCTTTTCAGAAGAGTGAACTTGTATGAAGTGCCACGTGTCACTATTTTGACCTACAGATCTGAATAATATACACAAAAAACGAAAGTTTGTCCTCTTTTTGTAACTTCTTATCAAATTTCAATCTGGTACTCAGCGAGATAGTTATGTCGATTTTACCCAAGTTGCTTGTTTGGGATGTAATTCAAGAGCCTGCAGAAACCCAAAATGTCTTGGACTGTATCTTCGAAAATATAGTGCAACAAGATCTGAAATTCAAACCCAAGGTTCCAACTGATTTCTTCTCAAATGGGTCGTTTTTTAAGGTTCTGAAGCTTCGTAGAGAAACAGTTATAGCGAAACTTCCACGATGACCTATTTTAGATGAAATTCTGGAGCTTTCACAAAACTCTAACTTCCTCAAATCATATATCCTAAAATATAGTGAGACAAGATCCAAAATTCATACCCGAGGTTTAGAAATATTTCTTGTTAAATGGGTTTTTGTTTGACGTTCTGAAACGTCACAAAAAAATAGTTATAGTGAAAATGCCACGATGACCTGTTTGGAGCAGTGAAACCGTAGAATCCAAAGCTCTGATACCAAATGTTATGAAACCAGCTCAGAAAAAGATATAAAAGATAGACAAACACCTTAGAAATAAGCCTCTTCAAGGGGGCAACCTCCTTTACATTATACAAATGAAAAATTCTTAGATGATACAAATGACAAGACCTCCTTTCTATATATAGGAGCCTAAGAGGTCATAATATAATTAGAGCTGACATAATAATACTAATGTAAGGGCACAATATTAACAATATGGGGACTACATGGGCACACCAATATAATAAGGGGGTTGTACTAATAACAATAAGGGGTTACACTAGTAGTATAGGGATCTAACACCAAACCATGAGATATTATTCACCATTACTGCTAAATCCATCAACCAGATGTTGCAAATCTAGCCTAGTCCTAATCTGACTCCTTTGTCCATTGGACACCTATGGAACCTATACATCACACTAGATCTAGTTAAAATCAAACAAATTTTCTAGAATTTAATCATTCAGAAAAGACATACTCCTACAGACATTCCACCCTATGCTACTACTATCTTTTCAGAGACTAGTAGGAGAATAATCACCATGATCTCATGCATCCTAGGATACACATCAGATGAGCATGTAGATGAGGTCATCATGGCCTTCTTATCCATTTTCACTCCATGCAAGCCTCCTTCTATTATGTAAGATTATGCCTAGTTCATTGCTGAAGGAATGCATGAACAATTCACTAGACTGCCCATTGAAAGAGTTTTCAAATACCCTTCAGTGTTGTTTCATATGATCCCATATTACCAGACAAATAAGTTCCCTTTGAGGATCCAGAAATTGGATACCAAGGGAAAGGAGAGATCACTCATCTACTGGACACCCCTAGTCCACAAGTTTTCCACCTCATTCACCTATAAAGACTTCATAGACTCATTTGTGTACCTAGTCATGAATATGCTGACTTCTAAGACTCAGCCTAGAATCCACACAGATATTAAGAGAGTTTTGCAATTGGCCAAGGAAATCAAGGTGGGAGATTGGTACTTGTACCAAAACCACACTGAGATCAAGATTTATGGCTGTGAGCTAGCCCCCTACAAGTTGCCCAAATACCTCCCTATGAGTGTATTTTCTGTTGAGTACTTCAGGAAAATCATCAGTTCTTATGAGATCAACTTCCTAGATTATAGGAAGAAAACCCAATTCAAATTCAAGAACAAAATGGGCCCATTTATTTTCAACAACAGAGAAGCTTGAATAGAGGCCGATAGTTTACTTCAACTAAAGAAATTCAAAAACAGTTTCATCTAGCACTATGAACCTCATAGGGTCATAAACAAGCTCAGACTCAAGGTCAAGTTGGGAGCATACATCCACAACCCAAGGCCTGACAATGAACAATATGCTAACCAAGATGAGTGCGTGGAGAACACTTTGATTGACATGGGGAGCACTGTTGTGGATATAGAGAATACACTTATTGATTTGGAGAGACAATTTGATCATAACTCTTTCCTGCAGGTTTCAGAACAAGGAGGACCAATGAACATTCCTCCTAGCATACAAACTCCAATAAATGAGGAGAAGAATCCTAAGAGGAGCAGGGATGAGGCATCTAGCTCTCCCATGGAGACTACTGATGAGCTGGTGGAACCAAGAAAGAGGCCCAAATTGAATCCTGTCTTTGAACAGGATGATAACATTGCATCAGAAGAAATAATTGACACTAAGGCAATGAGACAGAAAGGTAAAGAAGGAGTTGCATCAGAGGAGACACAATAGCCCTCAACATCCAACACACAGTTGATAGATAAGTGGCCAAGTATGTAGATTTCTTCCTTTGTCAGGCTAGCTGACAAGGAAAAGGACATCAAATACAGATTTAAAGAAATCAAAATTAGGAATGAGAGACTAAAGGAAGAGACATATGCCCAATATCTCAAGCTCACACCACCAAATGAGACTAGATTGATGTCAGACTTTGACATCAAAGAAGGAAAAATGAAGGTCTCATTCTTGTAGCCCATAATACAGCAACCGAAGACCTCAGCAGAATATAAGAAGACAAATTATGAGGTCTTGGCCAGGGATGTTCATACCATTGATCAGATCAAATTTCACAAGCAGGCTGGAGAAATGATCTACTCCACCATCACAGCTAAGGCCATGGCTTCTTATAAGTTGCAGGATTCATTAGGCAATATAACAGCTCAATTCAAGCTGGAGAGAGCATCTTCATAGGTTAAAGACACCAGGATAAACTCCTTGGAGGACTTGGTTATTGAACTGGGCCATGACCCAAGTGATGTAAAGGCCAAAAAGAAGAATGACATAGAAGCTCTCAAGAAACAGTTCAAGTTGCTTATTTGCAGCACCCATAGACAAAAGAAGTCCTATAAATCCAGACCAATCATGACGAAATGATGGACATAGTTCTTGTTATAGACATTTTTGTGCCTTACAGCAATAAGCATGAAATGTCCATAATCCAAGGGATCCAAAGTCCCTAAACATGTTGTTCCTACCCCTAGAGGAACAAGGCCAGCAAACCACAGCAATTCATAGAAGTTCTCCACCAGAAATTGCTCAAAAACAAGTCAATTCAGGATCAATTCAGAAGCTCCACTAGCTGCCTGCGTTGAAATGCAGAGGTTACACTGGCTAGTTGCATTGCAACGCAGGTAGAAGCACTACCAGGGTGCGCTGAGCGGAAAGTGACAAATGTCAGGGTTCTTGTGAAAGGTGTCAAAGACTGTGGAAGCTTCCAGAAGATTCCTCCATGACACTTGCCTTGATGAGTTCGACTAAGTGATGAGTAAGAGGCTCTTAGCCTCCAAGTGGAAGTAAGAACTGACAGAGAAAGAGGACACTAGTCAGGTCACAAGCTGACTCATCTTCACTCTAAACATCTATATATAGATCTCTTCTCCATGGGATCTAGAGGCTGGAATTTTGTTATTGCAAAGAATTGTTGTTGGTTTGGGACTGGAATCATTGGGTGCTTAATGCTTTGGAGGGAGGTGAAGATAAGAATTTCATTTGCTAGGAAGGAGGTGCTGGATTAGACCTCTTGTGGTTGTATCTCCTCCTGAACCTTGTTATTCATCAATAAAGTTATCTTGGTTTCTCCTATATACTGATGTGTATTTGATGTATGATTGCATTAGTGTATTTGGTTCATTTCTAATCCTGAATCGGTTATGAATGTGAATATCTGTCTTTGTGTAGTGTTCTTCTCTTGTCACAAGTAGCTGTTCTCTTGTGATCTTGCAGGAACCTGTTAGAGCTGGGCTAGCGAGAAGGCAAGTAGCTGTTCTCTTGTGATCTCATATGAACCCGTTGAAGCTGGGCGAGCAAGAAGGCAAGTAGCTGTGAACACCCAAAGAGAAGAGAGACCAGATCGAGGGACAAACGGAAGACACCGGTAAGTCTATTTATCTCTCTTCTTTCACATTTCATAAAGGAAGAAACCAGAATAGTTGTCCTTGTTTGTTGCTAAGGCACTGTCACACCTTAGGTGGATAGGATCATCCTGCATAGGCATTTTTCCCCACAACAAATTGGCGACTCCGCTGGGGAAGATTTGTTTAGTCATTTTATTTGTGTTTCTATCATTGTTTATTTCATAGACCCAGCAACAGCTGCTTCTCTGATCCAATCACTGGATTTGTCTATGATCTGAACAATGGATTCACAAATGATTTGATGATCCTTTGTGATAGATATTAGTTCTCCCTAAAAGCATCCCTTTGATTGCACCTTGTTTGTTACTTTGTTTGGCCTGAAACTGTAGATTAAATAGCAAACCGTGACCCAGACCTAGAACCCAGAGAAACAACTCTCGTTTCTTCAGCGCAGGCTCTGTGAAGAGACTCTACATTTCAACGCAGTTCTCGTGAAGGCTACCTGCGCTGAAATTCAGTTTCCCTTCTATACAGGTGCACTGATCCAGTTTTGCCTTGTGCAGCTGGGGTTCTCTGCTCTATTTTGCCTTGTTTTGATCTCTGATTCTTGTAGCCTGTAACTAGCATAGGTACCAGTCTGATAACTCCTTTTCTCTGCTTGAATTCCGCCTCCTTTTGTACAAAAGACTGTGAGTGTTTTTATTTGTTTGTGGCGTCATTTGCAGTCTCCTTTTGCATGAATGAAATAGTCATCCTGTAGCCCTTGATTCAGATCTGTTGATTGTGATCTTAGGAGAGAGTTCATTGGCTGTTTACAGATTGATTATACGTTCATTTTTGCTTTTGGTTTGAGTTTGTCTCTTTTAAGTGTCAAAACAAGTAGTTCTTTTCGAAAAATCATTAAGTGTTGTAATCTCTTCTACCCTTCCTGATTTCGAAAAAGTAAACTTGTTTGTAGTGATCATTTAAAAGCAAATTCAATGTTGTGAAAAAAGCTTTCTTTGTAGGCATCAATACTAAGAAAGCGGAAAACAAACACTTGCATTGTGCATTTGCATCTTGATAGTTTGCATGTTGATTTAGGAAAAGTGCATTTTTAGAGTGTGCTGATTGCTCATTGAGAAAAGATGGTGTCTTTCTTTTCCCTTTGTAGCTAGGATTTTCATTGTTGAAAAAGAGATAAAATTTTCTTATCATCTTTTAGACTGCATTTAGGAAGTTGTGTATACATCTCATGGTGAACCTCAAAAGGCAAACTTCTAAGAAAGATCAACATAAAATAAACCAAATGAACTTAATAACGCTTTGTAACATAACGCACAACATAGAGGTCTAGGATAGAGACGTGTTCCGACGTCGTTAAACCTGGTATCTGTTGGCCTCGCTGATGGTGGGTGATTCCTCCTGAGAGACCAAAAGTGCCAGTACGGATTGTGCTCCCACGTACCGTCGCGTATATATTGGGAGACCCCTATAGGCTTAAAACCTTTATCCTTAGGAAGTCGTGTCGACCGCCCTACTGATCGCAATGCACCGAACACAGCATTCGGGAAGATTGACTGTCGTACCGTAAAACGTATTCTGCAGTTTTGTGATTGGTTTGGCACACCCTCTGCCTAGATCTCCAGAGCAGTTCCTTTTGGCCTTTTTTAGACTCTATAACAGAAAAAGTCCACCCGAGCATTTGTCACTTCGGGCTCGTTAAAACATCGAAGGCGACTAGAGACATCTTTAGCTTTTTCTCGACTCTTTAAAACTGAAAAAGCAAGTAGTGTCTAAAGCGTCATTAAAATTTATTTTAACGGAATAATCAATCACCCTTATTCCCGCGTTGATCTTTCAGTTGAGGAAATGGAGCCCTCCAACCAAGGAATTCCCCTTGGTGGAAATCCTAGTCCCTTCTCCTCTTGGGGAGATGTTGGAGCGCCCCATATGGCCACGTTGTCGCTTCCAGGAATGACAATAGGCTTGCCTGTCTGGCTCTTCTCAACTAATGTTGTTCAAAACACCACTAATCCTGAACAGTCGAATCAGTAGTTAGACCAGTCAAGAGCTGCCCACCAGCCTTCTACTTCCTATAACTCTTCCTCTCCTCCTTCCTCTTCACATGACGGAGCTGGAAAAGCCAAAAGCCAAGCTCCTAAGGAGAAGAAGGAGAAGAAGAAGAAGAAGGAGCCAAAAGCGACTGGGGGCAAGCAAAAGACATCTAACGAAAATCCACACACTGCACTAACTAGGCCTAAATCGCCATGTGTCATATGCAAGGGAGACCACTTCCACAGAGATTGTCCCTGCATCCCTCGGATACTAAGGGACTGGTCTCCCCGCTTGCATAATTCGGTTGCGTCAACCTCTGATAGCCATGTTGATAGCACACCGTCAACTAGTGAAAGTGAAGCCACAGGACAAAGAGGAAAAGTTAGATTTCCCTGCAAACTGTGTGAAGGCAACCATGCCATCCACCGTTGTCCCTTCTTAGACGAGGCTAAGAGAGTTTTGGAAGATCGCCCGATTTTACGAGCGCAACTTCCTCCTGGATATCAAAAACTCCTGCCAAGTCCTTCACCAGTTGAGAATCTGGCTGACCCGCCCAGGTGGTCAGCCGAAGCACCTATCATTGAGGATGAACCGTTTGAATCCATACCTGACGAAAGTCAAAAGGTTGAGGCAGCAGTTGACCCGGTTTTGCCTTCAGAGGCCCTATCCTCGAATGATACCATCACAGAAGAGAAGGTAGACGCCACCGTCCAAATTCTCTTCATCAACACAGACTCCGACGAACAAGGGGGCAATGTGCCCATTCCTTTATCGCAGGAAGGAACTTCGTCAGAGTCATACCCGGCCGTATATTTGGTCCCACCACCAAGCAGCCTAGTTGTGTCCTTTGACTGGAACCAACTAGGCAGACCCCGGTTGCCTGCAGCCATACCATTCAGAATTATTGTCCAAATATACAGAATGGTAATGGCTGGAACTATCATTGATGAAGGGGCATCTGTGAGTATCCTTTCCTCTATTGCTTGGAAAGCGCTTGGTTCGCCAGCGCTTTTGCCTGAAATGAGAAATCAACAGGCTTCGATAAAGGAACCAGTCGACCTTTAGGGATCCTCCCCAATGTGCCAATAACATTGAAAGGGAAGATCGTTCAAATGAATGTGATGGTCGTTCAAGGACCCTTGGATTATAACCTACTCCTTGGACGAGACTATATATATTGCATAAGAGCCATCGTCTCATCACTCTTTGTCACACGGAATCAGTCAAGGGTGCGGACACAGCTCACCTTCCTAGAAGTCTAAGACATTCTAATGACAAACAAAACAAACTGGAGCTATCCTTCTCTAAACATACGTTATGATATGAGAAATCAAGTGTTTCGTTCTTACCTCTGTCCAAACGCTGTTGTAGAAGTCCAAGCTTTGTTCATCTGGATGAGCTCCTCCCTTTCTCCAAAACCTGCAATCACCAACAGTCAAACAATTAAATAGCACCTGATTATAACATAAAACAAAGCATATTCAACACATAGACCAAGGAGTACATGAAATAACCCATTAACAACAAGCTATTGAGAAGAATGGACCAATTTGCATTAAAGGTAATCAAAAGGAACCATTACAACCTGAGCCTTGGTGTTGTGCAAGCTCCTTCCAGGGTCCACAAGAGTCTTCCTCTACTTTGACAAAGCTCACCCACTTCCAAATAGAACAAGTAAAGATGACAATCTCTCCTCACAAGCTTCTAAATGGGAGTCCTAATTCCTGCAGCATTTACCCTTAGAAATCTATAGCTTTCAACCTCTTCTCCCTCTGGCTCAATGCCTTTATTTATAGTGCTGTAAAGAGGTTATTCAGGTCCACCATCAATGGGATAATCCCCCTCTTTGGGTGGGATAGCTCCCTTATTGATGGGATAAGTTCCTCCTTAATAGGGATACATGAACCAACTGGAGGCGCATCCATTTCATCAAACCGACCTCTAGAAAGTTCTAGAAGTAACCACAAGTAACTTTTTTAAGATGAAACTTGCGCATTTTGCCTTTTACAGAAGGATGCACCTGTCCCTTAACATACAGAGCGTCCAAGGACGCAGTCTTTGTGAACATTGTGAGCGTCCCCGCAGGTAAGGCTTGAGAGAACCTGCGTCCCCAGAGATAAACACATTTTTTACAAGACTTTCTCTCTTTTTTGAGTTTGAGATGGATAGCAGAGGCATAAGACTTGCCTAAGAGGGTAGCATGACTGTTGATTGAGCCATACTAACTGTAAATAGTCATGGTGACATTTTTTAGTGTAACAGATTGCCCCCTAAAGTGCGAAGCCTGGAATAGATTAGGGTTTTGTAATTCTAGGAAGGGTGAAGCGCTTTATCATTTCAAGGATTGTCTTGTGGATGACCTGGTTGGAACCTGCAATTTTCAACACAAAATACATGTATAAGATTATATCATCACTGAGGTAGGCATTCCCATACTCAGATTCAAAACTTTAACTAAAGGACTAACTACTCTGATACAGGAATGATCTTGCAGTACATCATTTTTATAGACTTTTGTAGACACAGTATGGACGCAGCCATCTGTTTATGATTAGTCTACATAGATAATGAATACAAAACTCCTCGCAGCCTGGATGGTAGAAACTAGATCCAGGGTCTTCACTTCTACTTCCCGAATTGGTACGATTCTAGCCATGTGATTAAATGATTTGATGTCGAACATGTTAGAAACCACTTGATTACCAGTCGATGATGTAAACTGTTAACAAGTGTGAGAGAGACCACCAGTAATGTCAATGGTTCTCAAAGTACCAAGCACAACCCGTGAATTGTGAATAGATGTTTTGATGTCGAACACTTCACGGAATCCTTTGATCGAAAGTCAATGATGTAAACTGATGTCAAAGGCGAGAAACCTGCCATTGATGCATGCAGACTTCAAGGTACTGTCGATTCCTAAGTCATCTTTCTAGATAATGTGTCGATGTCGATAGAAAGCGACCCGTTGCAGGCAAGCCCGCAACACGAAATCATTGTTCAAGTTGAAGAAATGTTGCTGTAAGGACTGACTCAGGGATGGTCAAATGGATGACAAGTATTTTGCAGATGAAAGTTTTGCTTGCAGACCTCTTGAACACATAACGACACGACAGATGGCTTGGTGACGAATAACTCAAAGTTAATCCCCGGAACCCGGTTAAAGACTTTCAAAGTGGTTTGATCAACTGTGAGGTAAAAGATTTCCCAACCCAGGTGAATGAAAAAGTGTCGTGTCCAAGAGTGGCGATAAAGTTTCTTTTGAGACAAAAGGTAACAAATAGGCTCATTCTTCTCTCTTTTCCCCCACCATTTCTGGCAAGTACCTTTTTATTTTTAACAGGCTTGAAGAGGATAACATATGCTTGATTATAAGCTCATCCTTCGGATGAGTCCAACCTAGTTTTGATTCGAACCCTAGGAAGGAGTGGTTCGTTCCTGTTTGTAATTGAACAGGTCCTTTACTGTGAAATGTTTAACGAGCCCAGTATAGGAGAAATTCGGCGTTTTTCAATTTTAGAGAGTCTGAAAAACTTAAGGAGACTCCAAGTTGAACTTTTTCGTAAATTTGTGTCCCTCAAGCCCGGAAAAGTATAAAATAATACCTGGGGGAACCGCTTGATCTTGCGACCAAGGAGTACTTTCATAATTAGTGCCACTGACCTGAAAAGTAAAAAGCGATCAAGGACACGTCGTTTTATTTCCAGTATCGAGTTTGAAACGACAAAAACCCGGCAACCTTTTCCTGTTTTTACGGTCAAAAAAGGGCTATAAGGGGACCGTCTTTTAATTCCGTTTTAACGAGTGTAAAAGAAACGCTCGGCAATCTTTTCATATTTTAGGAGTCAGAAAAGGGCTTAAAAGATGACTCTGAGGTTTCACTTTTTCGTAAGTTTTAACGAGTTCGAAAAAAATGATAAAAATGTACTCATGGTTTTCACTTTTTCGTAAGTTTTAACGAGTTCGAAAAAGGGATAAAAATGTACTCATGTGGCCGACTTTCAATTTAACTTACGAGTAGGAAAAGACGGAAAGAACTCGGCATTTTCATTTGTTTTACGAGAATTAAAGATAGCAAAATGATCTCGGGATTTTCATGAGTTTAACGAGTCTTGAAAATAACTGAAATTGACTCGAGATAGGTTTCATTTTTACAAAAGCTTGAAACAGATAAAAACTATGCTTCAAAGTAGTTTCATTTTTTTACAAGCTTGAAACAGAGAGAAAACTGTGCTTGATGCCCCCTAAGCATAACTGCTAGAGTGCATGCCCCCCCAGCTTCATTTCATTCAACCAGTTGGATGAAATGAAGGCTGAGTTACGAGATCATTGAAAGACTTGACCTAAAACTGTAAGAAAACTATGAAAAAACTGAAACAACTAACCTAAAAATACAACTTAACATCTATGAGATCTAGTCAAACTCTCGACTCAATTAGAGGAGGATTTGTTTCATTTTTTAACGAGCTTGACACAGGAAAAGAACTATGCTCGGATTCGGTTTCATGTTTACGCAAGCTTGAAACGAAAAACTATGCTTGTTTTAAGTTCACATGCCCCCAGCATAATGATGCTTGTCAAGGTACATTCCCCCCAAGCTTCATTGCATTCAACCAGTTGGATGGAATGAAGCTTTACTTTCAAGATCTTGTAAAGATATGACTTGAAAAGGGAGTTGTTTCATTTTTTAACGAGCTTGACACAAGACAAAGAACCATGCTCATAACTACTCTCTAAGATCTACCTAACAATAAATTCTTCTCTAAAAACCTTGATTCATTTTTTAACGAGCTTGACACAAGACAGGGAACTATGCTCTAAAATCCTTGATTCATTTTTTAATGAGCTTGACACAAGACAAGGAACTATGCTCATGACTACTCTCTACAATCTACCTACTTAACCTACCCGTGTTTCATTTTTTAAAAAGCTTGACACAAGACAAGGAACTATGCTCAAAAAGTTCGCATGCCCCTAGCATAATGATGCAAAGCGAGGTACATGCCCCCCAGGCTTCATTGCATTCAACCGGCTAGATGAAATGAAGGTTTACTTTCAATATTTAACTTGAAAAGGGGGTTGTTTCATTTTTTAAAGAGGTTGACACAAGAGAAGAACTATCCTCATACCTGATTCATTTTTTAACGAGGTTGACTCAGTAACAGGAACTATCCTCATACCTGATTCATTTTTTAGCGAGGTTGACACAAGAAAAGAACTATCCTCATACCTGATTCATTTTTTAACGAGGTTGAATCAGTAACAGGAACTGTCCTCAAAATCCTACTTTCTAACTATCTATATAACCTAAAATGTACTTGATTCATTTTTTAATGAGGTTGACTCAGTAAAAGAACTATCCTCATCAACTGATTCATTTTTTAACGAGGTTGACACAGTAAAAGGAACTTTCCTCGGGCATCCAGTTTCATTTTTTAACGAGGTTGAGACGGGAAAAACTATCCTCGTAACATCCTGTTTCATTTTTTAATGAGCTTGACACAAGACAAGGAACTATGCTCATGACTTCCAGTTTCATTTTTTAACGAGGTTGAGACTAGAAGAAACTATCCTCGCACTCACTGATTCATTTTTTAACGAGGTTAACACAGTAAAAAGAACTTTCCTCACAACATTGATCATGGCTTCCAACTGGAAGAAAGACATGTCAATGGACACACCTTGATCATGGCTTCCAAGAGGTCTTCATCAGAAGGAAGAATAGTTCTCTGGAAGGAATCCATGTCAAGGGACTCGAAAGGGATAAGAACATCGTGTTCAAGTAATCCCATAGAGTTTTCCATGTCAATTACCGGATCTAAATCAACAGTGAGAGGCTCACTTACATCGGTAACTGAAAACATGGGACCAGTTGCCACATAATTAACCTGTGGCAGGGTAGATACCACTGTAGAATCAGGAACATTTAGGGGTGTCATATGATTGGTAGTTGAGACAAGACTAGGGAACGAAAGCTGGTCTACAGTCACAATACTGCCATTGTGAGGGAAAGACATCACGCGAAAGAGTGTCGATACGACAGCTTTCATTGCATAAACATAGTCTCGCCCAAGGAGTAAATTGAAATCCAAGGGACCCCGAACTACCATAAGATCAATACAGACAGTTTTACCTTCCAAGGTAATAGAAAACTTAGGAAGGATCCCTAAAGGTTCACTAACGGTTTTGTTAAAAGCTTTCAGATTCTGCGTAATAGGCGCAAGCTGAGGGGAACCCAAAGCTTTCCAAACAGTTGAGGATAAAATACTAACAGAAGCACCTTCATCTACCTGAGTACGATGTATGTCCCTACCACCAGCCTTAACAATGATTTGGAAAGGGATGGAGGAAGGAAGACGAGGTTCTGTCAGTCTATTCCAATCAAAGGAAAAGACCTCAGTGCTTGGAGGGGGTTCTGTAGAAACAGGTGAAATGTCCCCCGGCATAGAAGAATCTGATGTAACAAGAAGAACCTGAGCGGTATGAAGTTCACTCTCCAAAGGGAAAGTGGGATCGATCGAATGTGAAATCGAATCGACCACTTGGTCAACTAATGGATCATCAATCTGAGTGACATGAGTTTCACTCTCCAATGGAAGAGTGTGATCGACTGTACTTGAAGTTAGATCAATCACTCCGTCAATTGACGGTAGGTTGGGAGAAAGTTTACGGTAACCAATTGGAAATTCTTGCTGTGGAACAGTAAGGCTTTCCAACAATGTTGAGGCTTCATCCATGTGAGGGCAAATGTGAGTTTGATGACTCCCTTTGCATAACTTACAAGGAAACCTAACTTTACCCTTTTTCCCAGGAACCTGACTATCACTGGTTGATGGATCAACGAAAAGTTGATGAGTTTTTTCTGACCATACTTCCAAGACCTTTGGAATACCAGGAAAATTGACAAGGAAGTGGTCACCCTTACAAAGCCTGCAAGGGTATTTGGGTTTACGGTGCATGTCGGAATTTTCCTCAACACAACTAACACTTACAACCATGGTTGGTTGGTTGACTTCTTTCTTATCTTGCTTCTTCTTCTTCTTCTTCTTCTTCCCTTTCTTCTTCTTCTTAGCCTGCTGGTTACTAGCCTCAAGGCTTTTACCAGGCGAAGAGGAAGAAATGGAGGAAGAAAAATTAGGCGAAGAAGGTAAAGGGTCAACAAAGGGTTGGTGATGTTGAGATGGTGAACTCTGTTGAGGTGAAGCATCCGGTTGAGGTGGAACAATTGGAGTATTTTGGGCCAACGAAGTTGAAAATAACCATATCGGTAAACCTATTGTAAATCCAGGTAATGACAAAGTAGCCATATAAGGAGGACCAACATTCCCAAAGTAAGGAAAAGTACTAGGATTCTCATTAGGAGGGGTTCCTAGGTTGATAAATTCCGGAACATTTGCCATTATATTCAACTTCAGTGAATTTTATTAACAATTTTAAACTAAAATTAACAATTCACAATTTACACCTAACAATTAAAATTCACAATTCACACCTATGGTCTCTAAAAGTAAAAACAAACAAATTAACACGCGCTATCAAATCTAGGAGTCAAACCACACACAAACAGTAAGCTCTCCGGACTGAAAACACTAGTTGGTGATTAAGCCCAACCTCGCAGAATCCAGTACAGAAATAGTGGGTGGAACAGTTACCCCGACAACCTGCTTAATGAATAGACTGGACCAAGTTCCTCCACTTTAACCGTCTCGAGTGAAGTGAACCCCCCAGAAAATCCAAGTGAGTATAGCCGACGTCTGCCCCAGGTACAGTGGGATCTTCCCTCCACCGTCACCTTGGGTAGAATCCTAAAGATTATGGTCACTAAGGTTACCAATGGCAACAAGTACACCTGGGGGAATAGTCTAAACTCCGACAGCACGCAAGGGCAGAGTAGCAAGCTCAATCCCCTTACCGGCTCCTTGACAGTAATCCAAGGTTTACCGATAAGTGACCCCTGGCTCCTCGACAATGGTTAATCCAAGGTTTACCGTTTGTAATATGTACTGTCTGGCGTCGTTCCCAACGAGGGAGGATGGATCCCCTCACTGGTTCGGACACAAGCTCGTGCTTCTCCTTTAAGAGGAGCTTTCCCAGAGTGTAAATGTAACAATTGGATTTGATTCTATCACAAGATCAGCTACTTGTTTGGTTTTACTGTCTTGGAGAGTTAAGTACTCACCTACTCCAAGACACTAGCCTAAGCTATGTTGGTGTTTCAGAGCCCTAGAAATGTAAAAATTACTAGATGAATTTTAATTAAGCGCTGTGTTATTGAGGCTGTTATTACTCAAATGGGTAAATGGATACGAAACCAATGGTGTGATGACCCGACTCAACTGAATGCAATCGAATATGATAATGTAATCTTTTCAATTCGATGAATCCTAACTAAAGTAAGGAGAGAGTTTCCATTCACTTCCAACAATGAAAAAATTGATCACTAAGAGAAAATATAACAAATTCTCTAATGCACTAATTTCATCAAGAGAAACTAATGCAAATCAATTCCAAACCATTTTTATTTTTATTTTTATTTTTGTGTAAATTCAAATCAAAGAAAGCTGATCTAAATCTACAATTGATTTTTCAGAATGTAAACTATGCAATTGTAATCTATGCACAATTCACTTGAAAAGTATGCAAATGTAATCTATGCACATTTTTCATTCATATTCTGAAAATGAGAACTCTAATTATGCAAATGTGATCTATGCAAGAGAATTCTCAAGCACAAGATGATTCTAAGGTAATCTAAGAACCAACAAGTGCAAGTCGAGAAAATTGGGTGAGAGTTCCAAAGATCATAAAATAAAAACACTCGAAGGCGATTAACACTCATACACAATTTAGCCCCCCCCGGCGAATGAGGGGGAAATTTTTTTGCAAAAACACAAGCAAAAAGATGCAAAATTGTGAAAAGACTGAGAGAAACCTCCAAGTAATGACCAAAGGAAAACAAATCAAGAATTTCTCAAGAAAGAGACTCAAAACACCCAATTGATGAAAGCTTAGAGCAGGAATGCTAATGAAACAAGCTTAGGTGAAGATTTATGATAAGGGACTAATGAATCTGGGCAGTAAAAACTAAGAAAAAACAAAATCTAAGAGCAAAAAATGCAAAAAATGGAATTTTCTCAAATTTTAGCAGGGGACGCAGGCAACCCGTTAGCACAGGTGCGGGCCCGCTCTGTGCACACAGCAAAAGTGCGTCCAGGGACGCACTGTGCAGCACTCAGAGTGTGCGTCCTACTGAAAAACTCAAGAAAACCCAAAATAAAACTAATCCTAAGCTAACCCACCCAGAGACAAGGTCACAGAGCCAAAACCAGAAAAATAAACCAATTTTCTCAAAGCAAAGTTCACACAAAAGAAAAGACTCTTCTCATCAATGGAATTTATCCCCAGCGGAGTCGCCAATTTGTCACACGGAATCAGTCAAGGGTGTGGACACAGCTGACCTTCCTAGAAGTCTAAGACATTCTAATGACAAACAAAACAAACTGGAGCTATCCTTCTCTAAACATACGTTATGATATGAGAAATCAAGTGTTTCGTTCTTACCTCTGTCCAAACGCTGTTGTAGAAGTCCAAGCTTTGTTGATCCGGATGAGCTCCTCCCTTTCTCCAAAACCTGCAATCACCAACAGTCAAACAATTAAATAGCACCTGATTATAACATAAAACAAAGCATATTCAACACATAGACCAAGGAGTACATGAAATAACCCATTAACAACAAGCTATTGAGAAGAATGGACCAATTTGCATTAAAGGTAATCAAAAGGAACCATTACAACCTGAGCCTTGGTGTTGTGCAAGCTCCTTCCAGGGTCCACAAGAGTCTTCCTCTACTTTGACAAAGCTCACCCACTTCCAAATAGAACAAGTAAAGATGACAATCTCTCCTCACAAGCTTCTAAATGGGAGTCCTAATTCCTGCAGCATTTACCCTTAGAAATCTATAGCTTTCAACCTCTTCTCCCTCTGGCTCAATGCCTTTATTTATAGTGCTGTAAAGAGGTTATTCAGGTCCACCATCAATGGGATAATCCCCCTCTTTGGGTGGGATAGCTCCCTTATTGATGGGATAAGTTCCTCCTTAATAGGGATACATGAACCAACTGGAGGCGCATCCATTTCATCAAACCGACCTCTAGAAAGTTCTAGAAGTAACCACAAGTAACTTTTTTAAGATGAAACTTGCGCATTTTGCCTTTTACAGAAGGACGCACCTGTCCCTTAACATACAGAGCGTCCAAGGACGCAGTCTTTGTGAACATTGTGAGCATCCCCGCAGGTAAGGCTTGAGAGAACCTGCGTCCCCAGAGATAAACACATTTTTTACAAGACTTTCTCTCTTTTTTGAGTTTGAGATGGATAGCAGAGGCATAAGACTTGCCTAAGAGGGTAGCATGACTATTGATTGAGCCATACTAACTGTAAATAGTCATGGTGACATTTTTTAGTGTAACACTCTTTAGAGTAATGTGTTTTCTGCATGAAGGAAGAATGGTCAAGGTCGTGGACCAACTTTCATTCCCCGGATCACGCATCGCAAATAGTCATATACCATCCCTAAATGGTCTCTTCGCTCAAGAAACGTCTCAACCCAAGGTTCGTCCTCCCGACGAGCACGAGTGATTCGGAAGGATATGACTAGAACCCAGGGTGCATGCGTCCTGGCCTGTTTCGGCAGGAAAACTTTGGGTATAGAGTAGGTTTCCGTGGGAGAATATGACTAGTCTGTACCCCGTCCGTGGTTGGAAGAGGGGTTATTCTAGAATAAGATTCTCTTGTCAAAGCTATGTGTTTGGCGCCTCACCTTTGTCTATCTCGGTAGACACCGCCGAAGAAGTGTTTTGTTTGGGGTGCACTAAACGGAACTATCTTTGGGTAGCCTGAAAGAGGTAGGCCTTTCCTGGTAGAACAAATGTTTTACTTGCGAAGAGAGGTAACCTTGAAATTGTATTTTATACCTGGGGGCATGCAAACCTTTTGGAGTGCAAGCAAGGGCGACTATTTATTTTTTTAAATTTTTAGGTCCTCCCTTTAAACCTGTAGGTCTAACCCTTTAAACTCGTAGGATTAGTCGTAATCAAGCTTGCATAAAGAAAGGATGCGGAGCAAAGCTTGGTAGGGGAAGCTCCATAAAAAATAGAATCTTAATGAGACATTCTTATCTTATGACTGGATAATCGAGCAGTTTTAGCACACATTTCATGCTCGTTAAAAAATAAACGCAAGATCCGAGCAGTTTTAGCGCATAGTTCATGCTCGTTAAAAAATAAACATAAGATCGAGCCAAGGTTTAAGCTCGTTAAAAAATGAACTATTCCGGTAGATAACCGCGGTGAACATAATATCATCAGCCATTAAAACCTTGGTCGTGTTTTCCCACCACCTCCACTTTTTCATTGGCCGATCATTCACATCCATATGATTGTTTACCCATTTTGAGGAACAGCTGCGAAGAGTGATTTCACTAGCCATCCTTGTGACACTGCCGTGATTTGGAAAGTCCAATCCTTCCCTGGAATCAGCTGCTACCCCTGTTTATCACTCGTTCCTCGAAAGACGAGTCTTCTTTAAGCTCTTTTCATCTGACTCGTAAAACATGAAAAGATTGCCGAGTTTTGGCCTTCCAGCTCGTTAAAGTGACCGGAAGAGCTATCCCTCCTTTAGATTTTAATCATTTTTGGACCTGAGGGATTATTGCACAAAAAGATCGAGCGCTTTTTTTATTCGGCTCATTAAAAATATCGAAAACTCATCCCTTCTGTATTGTTTTATACTTTTTCGGACTTAAGGGATTAGATGACGAAAAAGAACCTTTGGAGTTGCCTTTATGTACCTTTTCAGACTCTCTAAAAATGAAAAGGACCGAGTTATCCTTGTCGTTAGACTCGTTAAATGCATTAAATAACGACAAACTTGTCTTTAGACGAAAACGAGTTTCCCTATCGCTAGGCTTGTTAAAACATAGCGATGGGCTTGCCCGAAGGGCAGGTTATAGAACAAGCATATGTTATCCTCCTCAAGCTTGACAAAAATAAAGAGGTACTGGTCAGCAATGACTGGGGAAAAATTGTTTTATGAAACCAGCTCAAGAAAAGATAGAAAAGATAGATCAACGCCTTAGAATTTAGCCTCTTCGAGGGGGCAACCTCCTTTACATTACATAAATGAACAATTCTTGGATGATACAAATGAAAAGACCTCCTTTCTATATATAGGAGTCTAAGGGGTTATAACATAATCAGAGCCGACATAACAATAATAATGTAAGGGCACAATAATAACAATAGTGGGCTTCTATGGGGCTCAATAGTAACAATATGGGCACTACATGGGTACATCAATATAATAAGTGGGTTATACTAATAACAATAAGGGGTTACACTAGTAGTATAGGGGCCTAACATGCCCCTCTCCTTCAAAAAGCGTTGTCCTCAACGCTTGAGTAGTTCTTGATGCTTCTGAATAAAATTCTTGGCGGGTTCTTGTTTCTGTGATTGCTCCAGGTTCGAATATGATTTTTCCTTCCTCTTCAATTTCTGGCAATATTGTTTGGATTGGGATCTTTTGCAACTTTTGAATAAGTGGCCATACTTCTTCGTCCTTCTTCCATATCCCTTTCTTCGTTTATCCAATCTGGTTGGATAATATAAATAGCACAAAACAATGCTTCCACATCCTCATCCTTGAAGAGTCTTCCCATTCGGTAAGGTCGCCATTTTTTAAGTGCCTGTTGTTTCGTTTTATTTTGCACTGAAGTGGCGTTATCCTTTAAAAGTTGGAGAACTTGTTGTTGATGCTTGATGTGATCTTTCACTGCTTGAACCTTTTTCTTCTTGATATGTCCTTCTATCTCTAGAGTTTGAGGAGTGGTAATTTCTTCCAATCCTTTACAAGATATGGTCGGATTCATTTCTTGATGCTCGATGTGATCTTTCACTTCTTGAACATTTTTCTTCTTGATATGTCCTTCTATCTTGATAGTTTGAGGAGTGGTAATTTCGAACAATGAATTACAAGATATGGCTGGATTCATTTCTTCTTTCTCGATGTGATATTTCACTTCTTGCACATTTTTCTTCTTGATATTTCCTTCTATCTTGAGAGTTTGAGGAGTGGTAATTCTTGCCAATTCTTTACAAGATATCGTCTGATTCATTTCTTCTTTCTCTGGGATGGGGTCCTGGCGCATATCTCCTTCTTTTGATGTTTCTTGATCCTTTTCTTCCTCCTCTTCATATTCTATGTAAAATAATTTCTTCTCAGCACACTTATGACCTTTAATGCATTTGCTATCACAATTGTAACAAAGCCCTTTTTCTCTTTTTTCTTCCAATTGTTGTGGTGTAACCCTTGTAGGTTGTGGAAGGCTAGGAGAAACAACACTTCCATCTTTATAGTTGTGATGGGTATGCTTCCTGGTTTCCATAATTTTGCTTTCCACTATGTCACAAAGCCCTTTTAATCTTTCCAATTGTTGTTGTGTTGCTCTAAAGAAGGTGTTGCTCTTTGTATCCTCATAATGTGCTATCATTTCCTCCGTGAAAATTGACCACGTAACAAGTTTTTTACGAGAACAAAGCCCTTTGTACCATAAAAATTGATCTGGTTCTAAATATGAAGATGCAATACATACCTTTTGTAACAGTTGTACACCATGTATATCAAAATATTGCTCCATCTGAAGTATCCAATTTACCGGATCCTTGCCATCAAACTTCCTCATCTCGCTTTTTCTTGATTTTAGGAGCTCTACATTGAAATGACTGTAACTCTGTACTTTCGGATCTTTAAGTTCTGAAATTGTGACCTGTAGTAGCCCTCTGTGTCCTCTTTCCAATTCCACCAGTCTGATCCAAATTGGATTATCCAAGAAAGATTTATGCACAATCTCCCAAGATGACCTAATTATAGACTAGTTCAGTAGAGCTAACTTGTACGACGTGCCGCGAGTCACTGTTTCAACCTTTGGATGTAAAAAACACTCACAAGAAACTGCGGTCCGTCCTCTTTCTGTACCTTTTTACGAAATTTCAATCCGATCCTCAGAGAGAAAGTTATGACGATTTTCCCCAGGTCACCTGTTTTGAATGTAATTCAGGAGTCTGCAAAAATACCAAATTCCTCAGATCATATCTCCGAAAATATCGCACGAAAAGCTCTAAAATTCGGACCCAAGGTTCAGCACCAATTATTCTCAAATGGGTTTTTTTTGCGACTTCTGAAACGTCACAGAAAAAAAGTTATAGCGAAAATTCCACGATGACCTGTTTGGAGCAGCGAAACCCTAGAATCCAAAGCTCTGATACCAAATGTTATGAAACCAGCTCAATAAAAGATAGAAAAGATAGATCAACGCCTTAGAATTCAGCCTCTTCGAGGGGGAAACCTCCTTTACATTACATAAATGAACAATTCTTGGATGATACAAATGAAAAGACCTCCTTTCTATATATAGGAGTCTAAGGGGTTATAACATAATCAGAGCCGACATAACAATAATAATGTAAGGGCACAATAATAACAATAGTGGGCTTCTATGGGGCTCAATAGTAACAATATGGGCACTATATGGGTACATCAATATAATAAGTGGGTTATACTAATAAAAATAAGGGGTTACACTAGTAGTATAGGGGCCTAACAAATTGGGAGAAACTAAAGAAAACTTTGATGGTAGCAAGTCGCTCTTGAACATGACACTTTTCCTCCGTATCACAATCGGGTTGGGTTGTTTCATTCACCGGTCACATCACCATGGTCTCGCCATACCATCCATATTTGGGGTAATGCTACCGATCCATCGCATCAGTGTCGCCATATGTTCAAGAGAAGTCATTCAGAGAAGTCACCCGTGTCCCATCCACTACCATGCATTATACTCTTTCATGACCGCCACCCTGAATCATATATCACCATATCGTTTTCACCTCCATCAAAATCATTATCTCCATTCCGTGTCACTGATGTGGGATTCATTAAGGCCCTCCTTTGACGGATCACTTCTTGTCGACATCAGCTCATTATCCAAGAAGTTGATCTAGGAACACCCCCCTCAGTACTTTGAAGCTTGCATGCCTTAATGGCAAGTTTCTCACTTCCGGCGGCAGGTATACATCAATGACCTTCGACCGAAAGATTTTGCATGGTGTTCGACACCAAGTCTTCTATTCACACCACGTGAATTGTACTGCAGTACCTTGAGGGTCATCATCATTATCGGTGATTCCTCTCGCGCTTGTTAACAGTTTACATCATTGACTGGTAATCAAGCGATGTCTTTCCATGTTCGACTTCAGAGAAATTCTCACATGGATTGAATTGTACTTAGAGTGAAGATCGGACAAGATTGAAGACCCCGGATCTAGTTTCATCCATCCAGGCTGCGGTATATATATTCAGGAAATAAAGACATTTGACATGTACAGCATTGCAGTAGATGATCATCCTACTAAAAAGGATGATGGCTCTTTCGGAATCATCAGTCTATTATCAGACGATTGTCTGTTCCATGTACAGAAAAATGAATTTATAAAGTTGAGCATGGGAATGCCCGCTTCAGCTAGATCATGAAAAAAGTATGAAAATAATGTATTGTATTGTATTGTATTACAGGCCTCCTCCCAGCAATGAATGAACTTCGGATCCTCATAATAAAGCATTTCACCCGATAAACGGCCTCATACTTTAGGGGGCAACTGTTATAGACATTTTTGTGCCTTACAACAATAAGCATGAAATGTCCATAATCCAAGGGATCCAAAGTCCCTAAACATGTTGTTCCTACCCCTAGAGGAACAAGGCCAGCAAACCACATCAATTCACAGAAGTTCTCCACCAGAAACTGCTCAAAAACAAGTCAATTCAGGATCAATTCAGAAGCTCCACTAGCTGCCTGCGTTGAAATGCAGAGGTTACACTGGCCGGTTGCATTGCAACGCAGGTAGAAGCACTACCAGGTTGCGCTGAGCGGAAAGTGACAAATGTCAGGGTTCTTGTGAAACGTGTCAAAGACTGTGGAAGCTTCCAGAAGATTCCTCCATGACACTTGCCTTGATGAGTTCGACTAAGTGATGAGTAAGAGGCTCTTAGCCTCCAAGTGGAAGTAAGAACTGACAGAGAAAGAGGACACTAGTCAGGTCACAAGCTGACTCATCTTCACTCTAAACATCTATATATAGATCTCTTCTCCATGGGATCTAGAGGCTGGAATTTTGTTATTGCAAAGAATTGTTGTTGGTTTGGGACTGGAATCATTGGGTGCTTAATGCTTTGGAGGGAGGTGAAGATAGGAATTTCATTTGCCGGGAAGGAGGTGCTGGATTGGACCTCTTGTGGTTGTATCTCCTCCTGAACCTTGTTATTCATCAATAAAGTTATCTTGGTTTCTCCTATATACTGATGTGTCTTTGATGTATGTTTGCATTAGTGTATTTGGTTCATTTCTAATCCTAAATCAATTATGAATGTGAATATCTGTCTTTGTGTAGTGTTCTTCTCTTGTCGCAAGTAGTTGTTCTCTTGTGATCTTGCAGGAACCTGTTGGAGCTAGGCTAGCGAGAAGGCAAGTAGCTGTTCTCTTGTGATCTCGTATGAACCCGTTGAAGCTGGGTGAGCAAGAAGGCAAGTAGCTGTGAACACCCAAAGAGAAGAGAGACCGGATCGAGGGACAAACGGAAGACACCGGTAAGTCTATTTATCTCTCTTCTTTCACATTTCATAAAGGAAGAAACCAGAATAGCTGTCCTTGTTTGTTGATAAGGCACTGTCATACCTTAGGTGGATAGGATCGTCCTGCATAGGCATTTTTCCCCACAACAGTTCTGCAACTGAATGACCAGTTAAAGGAGATGGAGAAGGAGCTAGATAGCTTGATCCAGCTCAAACAAGCTAGCATTGATAATTCTCCTGCAACTATCATTCCAATAGTGACCACAACTATACCTTCTACTTTGGCAGCAGCATTAGCTCCCACTGCTCCAATGGCCACTACACTTCCAACATCCGCATAGACTACATCAACAATAGGATCAATAGCAATAGCCTCTAGAAGTGAGGAAGCAAACGCACTGCTCAAATCAATGGAAGAAATGTCCATTCAGACCAATGAGATGAACAAACCGAAGGAGAAAATCAACATCCTTGAGATAGATTACAAGCTTGCCCAAATCATGCATAAGGAAGAACAACAAAAGGCTACAAGGATGAATGAGAGGATAAGAAGCCTGGAGAAAGAACTGAAATTGACTGAGCCTATAGGTAAAGCTAAAGAACAACTGTGGGCCAATATCATTGACTCTATCAATGATATTTGGCCATCCATCCAGGTCATTTTTTAGCAGATTGATTTAATTAAGCAGGCTATAGAAGCCATTGAAAGGGTTAAAACAGAACTTGGAGATATGCTAGAGGAAGCAGCAAAAATCATCCACTTCCTCAACTCCAAGAATAAGTATGAACTGCAAGAACTGGAGATACCTGACAAGACAGATACAACTTTGGAAGTCAGAATAATCCTCACCAAGAAGAATTAGATGTTAAATTTAGAAGATAAGTGTCAAAACATGCAACTAGCCATTGACACATTCATGTCTAAGTTTGAACTTTTGAAGGAAAATGGATTAAGTAATCCCTTAGTAATAAATGACAAGTTAACGACACAAGCAGATTACAACAAGAATATCAAGGAAGTGGCCAAAGAGCAAGTAATCACTTCGTCCATGAAGGGCATGCCAACAGGAAAAGTGTTGTACCAAACTTTTGAAAACTTGTTGTACCTCCAGCGTGAGGTAAAACACTTGTTTATTAATAATCCCACTTTTGCCAAATATACAGAGGCAGATGAAATATACATAAAAATTCTCAATATCGAATTACCAGATGAAGAAAGATGGGAAAAACTAAATGATTTACTGTAGTAAAAGGACAATAAATTATAAATCTACAGTAAAAAAGTGAAACAGCTAGGTAAAAGGATATTGACAGGTCAACAGGGTTAAAGTGTATCAGATGAAAGGTTAAAGTAAAACAGAATAGCCAGCATGAAGACCAAACAACCAAGCAACATAAAGGGCAAAATATTAAAGAGCAAAGCTAGCAGAACCTTAATAACAGGGACATCAAGAAGCACTTCAATAGTTGTCTCTATCTTCTTGCAAGAAAATATTTCTTTTTTCCTAGATTAGTTCTCAATACAGTTTGAGATATTTTGTAATTCCTATTGTATAAATACTTCATGATTCAAAGTATTAGGGTGGATTATTTTACATTTGTATAGTTATTTTGATCTTAAACCTAAGGGCAATTGTACCATTTTAAAGTCAACAGATTGGAGCAAGTAATAAAATCATTTCGCTATAGTATTCATGAGATGAGCCATTTGTAGTGAAGTATCTTCTTTGTGTGATTTTTTTACCTTATTATGTGTTTCATAATCTTAAATGTGTTCTAAATTTGAATGAATTAACTAGAAACATCACTCATAATTTTTTTAATTACACTATGTTTTGCATAGTTAGTCATTTACATGTTTTCCACTGATACCCGGATTTGATAACCCTTAATTTCTCTCCCATCCCGGTTGAATTCTTTCATTCCTTCCGAAGTCCAGCTTGGGGAACCCTTAATTACTGCCTGGATCCGATTTGAAACCATTCCACCATTAGGCTCTAAGATCTGCAGTAACTCATCTATCTTGCCTTGTAGACACTATTTTTAGAGATGAATCCAGTCTTGTTTGTCTGACATTAGACTCCATATCCCAATGGTAGAATCAAACCTCTTTTCATCTAAGTAAAGTGATCCCACCACCCAATATTCAAACCAAAACCCGAGTGCAAGCAATAACTAGCCTAAAATCATATTAAATAAACACAAAGCTAAATTATAAAGAGAGAGCCCTCTATGAGCATCAGGAAGGCTAGGTCCTGATCTCCAAAAGTGGTTTGTGGTTACCTTTGACTTTCTTTCTTCATCAACTTCAAAAGAAATATCATAGTGATAACATGTAAGACCTCTTACATAGGTTTGCTTCTTTAGATTGTTCCCCTTCTCCATTTCTACTATTTGGATCAGCTTGAACACACAGATCAAAAGGTTGAGTTCAGGCATGGGGCTTCCCAATGAGGACACACGTTCATGGTTGGACCAAAATTTCCCTTGCAAAAAGCTCGTATTTTCTATCAAGACTTCATCGGCTAAAGGTTATAACCAAGCATAGAGAAGATAGATACAAGATTTACCAAGCGCTGCAATGTCACAAGTCTCTTCAAATTTCTGCCACATACTCTATTCAAAAGCTAGAATGTAGTAGTTGGCAGCACTTATTCCTGGAAACAAAAATAGTAATATATCAAGAAAACAAAACAAACATAAACAAAAATAGTAAGCAAAACAAACAAAGTAAAAACAAAGATAGTAAGCAAAGCATACAAGATGAAAACAACAAGCAGCAGGCAGACTATGTACATGGCACGAGGCATGGCCTGGCCTATTGGAAGTAATGCTTGAGATCTTGGTTTTTGGTAGGAAGGCTATCAAACCTTCCATCAAGTGATTACAGATGATGTGTGTGTGCACACCAAGCTTCTTAGGGACCAGTATTAGGCTACCAGTTTCTGCTACTGAAAACGAGTGGTATTCCAAAATACCTTTAAGTGAAGAAGACACCAATGCTTCAAATATTACGTGCAACTTAGGCTCAGATGATCGCACAGGGTATTTTTTAAATTCCGGAAGTGGTTCAAGTTTTTGAAATCAATGCATAAGTAGATTTCCTTGGATTTCTTATGTGCATAACTTAAATTAGAAACCCATGTATGATGATGAACTTTGTGAGTAATCCAATCATCCAAAATCTTAGTCAATTTTTTCTGTATAAGGAGTTCAAACGACATATGTGTTTTACCTGGTAATTGCTACAATGGATTGGCTCCTCCTTTACCTGGAATACCATGTTGGATTATCCACATGTAGTGTGTACTCAGGTCATAGTCTGCCCATGCGGACACATCCCGGTACTGGTTGATCAAGTGGTCAAAGACCTACCGCTATTGTGGTGTGTAGTTTGTAGCAAGACTAACTATCTTTGGATCGCGATTGGTTCCTAGGTTTCTCTGTTCGTTCGTAGTGGTGGACCTATGGGTTCTATCGTTTCTTGGCCTTTGATAGAAGTTCTACAAATCATAGAGCTTGTTGAGGGAATCGACACCATTGGGGGTGGGGTTTCCTTTATTGCCCTTAGCTGCAAATTTCAGGGGCTTCTCGAGCCTACCTTCAGCATTTTTTATGTCATTGAAAGCATCAACATTGTTCGCAGGGTGTAGGATCATTTTGAGTGTCACTACGTTGACGTTCATGGTCCTTTGTAAGCCCAAAACGAGTGCTTTATACTTAGCAACGTTGTTTGTGCGCTCGAACTTCAAGCAGCTTGAAATCATACATTTTCTATTTTTTTGGGCGAATGAGATATACCTGGTCCTTGATTTGTCATGTTTCTTTAATTCGTCAAAATCCATGTCCCACAACTTGTCTATACATGGATCATTTGACATGCTAGTACTATTGCTGCTACTATCGCTACTTCTACTGCTACTATTGGTACCATGCATTGTACATGTTTCATTACCATCAGTTGGGCAAGCAAGGAGTCCCAACAATGTGTCTGGTGGGGTTGGAGTTGGTCGTGTAGGATAATACCCCAATGTTGTTTCTAGCAGGCAGTTGCCAAACATGATTTTTGCGAATTCCAACGGTTCATTCTGATTGTTAAGAGGGGTAACATTGTGCTTCATATACCTCTAGGAAAATACACAGATTTGGTTGCATTTTGCCTTGTACATAAGCCACATGTTGGAGCAGTCTGTAGAAAAATATTCATCTAGCTTGTTGGACCAGTCTCTACTAAGTATTAAACCATATGCTTCTGATATGTCCACAACAACTATGTTGATGCATTAGTGGACTCGACTATCATGGGATAGTCGAATGATCACACCTCGTAGTTCACCAATGGTTGGTACTGATGTTTGATCGAGTTCGATGATTCACATGGATGTTTTGTTCCATTATGCATTTATCTTCTTTGCAATGGAGAGTGGCATGATGTTGGCAGCCATGCCAGAATCCACCAAGCAGTTGTGAACATTGTAGTTAAAAATTGCAAAGGATAGCAATAATGGAGAGAAACCTAAGTTTGCTTCTTCCATACAGAGTGTGTTGAACATAGTAGAAAGTGATCTGGGAGGTGTGCTTGCTCCCTTATTAGTAGAGGTTGTGTCGTCCATTGCTTTCAGTCCCAATGCATGCAACAAGATGTCTCGTAGACTTTGGATCTTAGCTAACCTAAATAAACTAATTTTCACACAATTTTTCTTTATGACATCAACAATGTTGTAGTCCAGAGGTTGTAGACTCACCGAGGTGTCCAAGGTAGAATGGATGTTTGTGTCGTCCAACAGAGTGTTCACTAGCTTGCTTCTCATGGATATATTCTTGTCCATCATTGTCTTCCCAGGCTTGTTTTGTGTTTTCTGCTTTGGGGTGGCTGGTGGATCTACCTTCCTCATCATTAGTCTCATTGTTTATTATGCTCCCCAAGTGTAAGGGGAGCCCCTCTACTCTTAAGATTGTAACGATCATTTTTCTTTTGGGGTTGCTTCTCGGTGTATGTCTTTGACATTTCTTGTGAGCACTGATACGTGTTCACGACATGCCAAGAACTTAATGGTTCATCAGGTGCAACCTCTTCATCATCATCAGTGTCTTCTGGCTTCTCCTGCATACTATCTTTTACATCGAGTGTATGATTACATATAGAGTTTGTGACTCGCTTCCAGTCCCAACAAGAGTTCTCAGGGTGGTGTTCTTCACGGAATGAGTAGAACTTGGGATCTGTGCACTTTTCGACTTGGAACATAGACTTCTGTGAAGTTTTTGGAGAGAACCGGTTGTTGCCTAATGAGCTACTTGCTTGCCTCTACCTAGGTAATGGTTGCTTACAGCTGTGTCTGTTTTCCATTTTTTGAGCCCAGACACTTCCGTAGTCAAGTTCTTGATGAGGCGAGTGAGGGTTTCAATATCAATTGCTTCCTTGTCTCGACCCTTTCTCACCGTCACTTAGGAATTCCTACTCACATATTTGGATCCTTTGTTGTTTCATCCTCCTTGATGACTCCAATTATGCATAGGTAGTTTTCAACAGTGATAACCTCTTCACATCTTTCCAAGAGTGTTGGTTTCGTAGCTCGTTTGAAGAACTGCACAATGTTGGTCGGTGGTGCAGACATGTAATAATCAACGGTGATGGAGTCATGAGGTTAGTGTCTGCTACAAACTTGTTCATATGCATGTAAACCTCTGATTTGAGTCTTTTACTTTTCCTTTTCCCTCCATCTTCAGACTTCCCAATTCTTTGAGTAGCATGGCTGGGGTCTTGTCATTATCAAAGGTTTCAAGGAACATGTGTTTGAATGCACCCCATTTTTGTATATATTTCAGTGAAAGGTTGTGATACCATGCAGTTGTGTAACCATCTAAGGTACATGGAAACAATCTACATGCTATGTCGCCATACCTTATCTCAAGGGTTTGTAGCTACAGGTAGAAGTTGTCCAAGTGATCTTCTACCTTCACATGTTGTCAGGGTCAAAATTGATGTTTATTCTCTCCACTCACTTCAGAATCTTATGGAGAACAGCTGGGAGAGCCAATGGTTGAGGAGTCATCCATTCCAGATTTGGGTCAGCCATCTCTTCTTCTTATTCATCCTCCTCCTCTCTTTCAGAATCTGATGGTTCCGGCTTTGAGTCCGTTAGTTCGTCTCCACCTCCACCTCCTCCACTACCTTCCCCTCCACATCCTATACCCGAGTATAATCTCAAGCTCACAAGTATGTCTTGTTCACCTTGCCGAAAGACTGAAGGTTCCTATCCATCTTCGATAGCTTTTGCCAAACCTTCAAGTGTGGCAAGGACTAATTCCTCCACCGATGATACAACAACTCATGTAGGAGTGGCTTTTGGCTTTCTTGATGTGTATGGAAGATGTTGTATGCCTAGGATCAGTTTGACTTCTTTCACGAACTCGCAAGTGATGGGACAGATGGAGTGAATTTGATGATATAGAATCTCATGTTCAATCCTGGGAGGTGAGGAGTTACCAACTACAGAGTCGCGTGCAGGTGAGAGGGAGTGCGAGTTACTACCTTGACCAAATCGTTGATGAATGAGTGTGAGAGGATGTTCAGCCATATACAATTGGCTACCCTCCTTCTAGCACCATAAATGTTGACAGTGCTAGACCTGCCAACATTCAGGGTATCACCCTGGTATGATGTCCCAACTAGACCTTATACCATTTGGTATGGGAGTCCCATCCAGTATGATGGCCTGGTTACCATTATCTTAAATATTTTCCTCAACTCTTACTTGTCAGCACAGGAGAGTGGTTTTCTTTGTCTTCGAGAAGTGAGGTTTGTGTGCTTAGTTATTGTAAGTGTTACTTTTGTCAATGGTTCTTTCACTGTAGAGGGAGAGGGTGAGAGTGAGTCCCAAGTTGGTTGGGAGAACTCTAAACTGTGCTAGGAACACACAACACAACAGAACGTGCACAACTTCCGGTGGAATAGTCCACATGGATGCGTCATTCACAACACACAAGGGAAGATAACACACATAACACTCAGCGGATTAGTCCACACAAGTGCAATGGTTGTTATAGCAAGTTTTATGTGAAAGTTTTGTGTCATGTACGGGAAGGTAGCCACCATGGGTGAGACAACGTTAACAACATATACAACAAATTTTCATTAATAAATTATGTATTACAACAATTGAAATAGTTCAAGTGTCAAACACAGGTTAAAGCAACATGCATCACAAGTGTTTAAGATTAGTCTTACAATAGTTACAATACATGTGTGAAAATGTGATGGCCTATTAGCAAGCTTCTGAATTAAGCGAAAGTTCCAAGACACATCGTTACACCATACATCACTAACCCCATGAGCGGGGTGTTGGAGCCACTACTTACTCCTCAAAGAAAATATTACAAACTCTCTTAGCTATGTGGAAGGAAATGAGGTGAAAAGTATTTGCATGTACAAATGAGGGGGTATTTATAGCTAAGGGTGAAACTAACCCTTATGGTTGTTCGGCTACCCTCATGACTGTTTGACTTACATGACTTTTCGACTTTACATGACTCTTTGTACAACAAGTGGGTCCCTTGGACTTCCATGTTACATTACATTGATAGACAGTATGGCCCATAGTATAGATGTGGATGACATGACTCATGACATGACTCGACATGACAGTTCTAGTGCATTCGTGTTGTTGCTGGTGTGCATGTCGAGTTGCAGTGATGATGGGTGATGGATGTCCTCATGGTGTGTCACAGCTTCACCTCCACATGGAAAAGTGTGAGGATTCTTCGATGGTCGTCATTTCACTTGATGTTTCTTTTGCATGTTGTAATTCTTGATAGGTTCATCTATTCGTGAAAGGTGCATGTTCGTTCATTCATCCGTCTATGAGAACATCTTGCATGTTTGCTCATTTTTCCATCCACAAACACATCTTTGCATGATCGTCCATTCATGAGCACATCTCTTTGCATGCATTATTTGTTCATCTGTTGGTGAGCGTATCCTTTTGTATGTGCTCCCCTTCCTTCATCCTATTCGTCTTCATGTCATGTTTGTTTGTGTACCTATTCTTGTAGTCACTCATAATGAGATGACATCAAACCAAAAAACCTCCTAGTCTACCATGATACATGATCATTTCGGGTGCAGGTGACTAGGAGAAGCAACAAGGTTGTGGGGCAGGATGGAGGCTCTAGGCACTGCTGATGAAAACTACACAAGAGTCACTGGGTGATGAAGATGGCCAATCTGAATCGACAGTGACTGTCCACGAGGTCTAGCTCAACTAGAGGAGAAAATTGGGCATTTGTTTAGGAGAATAGTCCATGCTACAAGAAGGTTGGGCAGGTCAAAATCTATGCATTTTCAAAAATGAGCGGGCAATGGGGCTTTGTAGCAAAACTGTGAACTTTTTTGGAGGAACAGGTCGCGATGCAGAGAGGCTTGGTAGAAAAAAAATTTGCAATTTTTTGAAGGACCGCACCAAGAGCTTGATAGCAGAAACCGTGTAATTCCTGAAGGGAACTGGTAGTCTACTGCTTGTGAGAGAAATTGCACTAATGTTGGGAGGTCGGCCTGCTAATCATCTCTACGCAATTTCTGTGCTGAGTGGATTGCTAGGCAGCAGAGGGATTGGTCATGAAAATTGCGTAATTTTCTGGATGAGCAGCCAGTCAACTGTCAAGAGGGTTGGCTCAGAAAATTGCGCAATTTTTCCAGCCAACCCTACCGACAGTCGACAAAGACAGGGATGGGCACTGGGTGTCTGTCCAGCTTGACTACACAATTTTCTAAGTCAGCAAGGTGGGCAATGCTTTTAGCCTCTATGCAATTTTCAAGGGGAGTTAGTCCCGAGGTGGCTATTAGGTCAAACTCTCTAGTTGACCAGCATGGAGACTGATTGATTTTCTTGTGGGAAGTGCAGTGTAAAATGACTTGGTTGGTGCTCTTGCACTATTCTGGGTGATAGTCGATGGTGAGGTGATGGTCCGACTATCAGAGGGGAGTCCAGTTGTTAGATCTTCAACAAAATGACTAAGTTTATGAATGTGTGAAAGATGCATATGTGATCCTACAAACGCACACTTGCATGACTTGACGACGAGATGCCTCAAATCATCTGGACATATATGTATAACATGACTGACCGACGGTGTAGGCGACAAGCGTGACACTTGTGATTGATTGTTGGTCGACTGTGATGACACTTGTGCGACAGTGAACGTGACTTAGTGTGTGATTGTGACAGATGATTTCACAGCGAACACAACAAGTACACATGAAGTGAAGACTTTGAGCATAACCAAAACATGGTTGCAAGCATGACCTTGAAATCAACATGTAAGACTTAGTGAAATGAACAAGTAAGGTGAACGTGAAGACTCACACAAGTTCATGGAGTGAACCCAAGTGGGTGCAGTCATCAAGTGAAACTCTCAAAGGAGGCTTTGAAATTAGATGCAGGCCAAAATTTTGGAGGGTGGTTGTAGCCGCTACATCTCCTTCTTATCCAAATTTTGTCCTCAATTGGCTCTTCATCCCATAGGAAGAAGTTTTTCTTTTCAAAAGTGCCAGCCTTATCCTCCTTTCTCCATTTCATCCCTTGAGGAAGTGTAGTGATTCTATTAATTACCTCAGGAGTAATTGTAATTGACAATCCCCTTGCCATAGTAGTAGCACTGGTTCTATCCTGAGGGTTGAGTGCCATGGAAAATTCTTGAGCTACATCATCTTCATACCCTATGAGCAGCTCAAAGTATCCCAACTGATTATGCCTTCTAAATATTTCTACCACAGGGGGATGGAGGTGTATCTTGGATGTCTCTATGGGTTCCCTTTTATCATATCCTCCTGTCATGTCTCTTCTATAGATATCTAATTGTAGGGAGCTTGCTAGGCTAGCCTTAGTGTTTCTAGGGTGACCGAGAGTTTAGAATATTGGTGCATGGTTGCAATTTCTTTCTATCTCCACACAACTTTTAAATTTCACACAATTCTGTCTAAAAGCCCAGGCCTACTCTAATCACTTAGAAAACTCATATTTTTTCGTTTCCTAGTTATCAATTCAAAACATAGGAGATATGGGATGAGGATAATTGTTGAACAGTTGAACCCTAGGCACCCCATTGCAAATTTCTCTATGAATTTCCAATGCTTCCAGTAGCTCCCTGCATTTCCTGTAGTTGTTCCTGTAGTTATGCTTCCTATAGGGTGGTTGAAATACGTTTGCTTCCTCGAGGGCTCTCCAAGGTGGTCTCGTTCTTCTCTGATCTCGAAATGAACAAATGATGGATGGCATTTTGGAATGTTTTCTATTTATGGTTGATTCCTTGGAGAGTTGTATTGGTTGGTAGTGTATGGGTTTCCTCTTTCGGACCGTTGGCCCACTGTTAGTTATCATGCAGCCTCCCCTCATAATCATAATCCACTCTCACACACCTTAACTCGACAACCTTTTCAACTCATTCTACTTGATGTGACATTGCAATGTGTCATGCTAACTAGGAGTTCACATTTTGTTTTTGAGTTGAGGGTGGCCAAGTTAACTCGCCACCTCCAGCTTATAAAATCAAACTTTTTCATATTCCTACACTTTTATCACATCGTACTTAGGAAAAAATTTGGATGAGATTCTGTAATCACTCAGATTTTCCTTAGAAGTTAAGGGAAGAAGGAAAGGGGTCTGAGGCAACCAAAAACCAATATTTTAAGTACAGAATCTAGCCAATTTGTACTCAGAGAGGGCTCTCTCTTTATAACTTAGCTTTGTTTTGGTGTGATATTAAAATAGTTATTAATGTTCAAGGTTGTTTTGTTTGAGAGTGGTGGAATTCTGGGAACAAATGGATAGAGCAAGGTCTTCAAGCCATTGGGCTATGGATTCAATAGAGTGATGGCTTAACTGGATCAGATCAATTACTAAAGGGAAAACTCATAGGGCAAGTTAGTAAAACAAAAGGCAAATGTCAAGTTCAGGTGGATGAAATGGTCTTAACCAGGGAGAAAGGGAAATGAAGAATCCTTTAACCGGGGTCAAAATGAGGAATAGAAGAGGCCTATCAATAAAGGGTAATTAAGAATTATTTGTTCAATTGGACCAAGGGGATAAACTACGAAGTAAGGTAGCATTCAAGAATTCCCTAACTATGATAGTCTAGCAGAAAACATTGAGAAGATAAACAATTTAAAATAGAGTGCATTAAAGCAATTTCTGAAAAATCATTACTCATTTATCATTTAGGTTTTATGAAAACACATATGATTATTAATAAACAAAGGAAAAACAATAATAAGAAAGAGATATAGAATACTTATTTGATTTTTGTTTGACACAAGTATCCTGTGAAAAATATTTACTTTATTCCTTGATCCAGCAAGCCATACAAGCCTTGGTACGATAGCACTTCAATTCTAAAAGAAAATGTCTATAGAAATGTCTTTGAATCCACACCTAATACTTCGAATAAAGAAGTATTTATAAAAAATTTACATCAAAATATCTCATAACTAAATGAGATTTATTCTAGGAATATAAAATATCTTTTTACACAAATATAGAGACAGATGGTCTCGAATATAGAAATAGATAATGAACTAATTGTTGTTGTCCCTATTTTTGTTGAAGGAGATGGAGGCATGCTCTACTAATTTGCATCTTGTTGTTGCCCTAGTAACTCTATGCTGGACATCTAATTTGATATTTTCAACTGATACTCTTTCACCTCTGTCTGATACACTTTACCTGTTCACCAACGTTCATCCTTTTTACCAAAATTTACTATGGTAAATATTTCTATTTACCTTGTTGTTACCATAGTAATTTAAAGGATGTCTGTCATGTTGGTCCACCATTCTTCCTTTGGTATATTCACCCTTGATAATTTCCTGTAAATTTCATCAGCCTCAGTATATTTCACAAAATTAGGATGGATTGTGAATAAGTGCTTTATTTCATGTTCAATGAAGAATAGGTTCTCTAAACCATTGTAAAGCACTTTTCCTGTGGGTAGTGCCTTTGTTGAGGATGAACTAGGTTGACTTTCAGCTTGCTGATGTAGTTTGTTGATGTAGTCTATCTGAACCATTAGCCTATCACTAATGAGTAAAGGGCTTCGGAGTCCTTTACTCCTTAAGATGTAAAACATTCTCATGAACTCATCTATGTCTACATGCATACTTTGACATCTTCACTCCAGGCCTTGCATTAAGTTCCTTTTTGTCAGAAATTTCTTCAGTTTGAGGATAGTAGCAGTCCTATCCTTAATGTCCAGTTGCTCCAACTGTTTCCTGTTTTTACTGTTTAGAAAATTTATTAACTCGACTGCCTCTTCAGGCTTTCTACCCAGTTCTTCTCTAGTCTTCTGAATTGCCTCAAGAGCAATCTTAACCAAATCAATTTGTTCAAAAATAATTTGAATGGAGGACCAAATATCATTGATGGAATCAATGATATTGGTCCACAATATTTTCTTGATATCTAATAAAGGTTTTTCAAATGTCAGATCCTTCTCCAATGCTTTAATTTGTTGGGCCATGCCTTTGCTTTTCCTTATCTCTTCTGCATAATTGATCTTTGATATATCATATTTTTTCTCCAAGGTAGTGAATTTCTCTTTCATTTTCTATTGCTCTGTTACTTCGAGTTTCATCTCTTCCATTGACTTAATTAAGTCCTTTATGCTCTATGTTGATGTACCTGCCTGTGTTGTACCTATTGCTTCCACTGGTGTGGTTGTTGCCAAAGGAATGTTTGGTGCTAAAATAGTTGCCATAGTGGAAGGGACTACTGTTAAAACTATAGGCACTACAGTGTAGGGCTGGGTGGTCGACTCACTTTGCCTTGACTGCACTGCTTTCTCCAATTCCTACTCTATTTCCTTCAATTTCTCGTTTAACTTAAGGACCAAGTCCATAAGTTCTTCTTCATTTTTATTCTCTATAACCTTAGCAATCTGAGGGTGAATGAGTGGTGGAAACTTCAATTATTTTCTAAGTGCAGCTATGTCTTCATTCTTTTTCTTGATTAATCTTTCTGCTGCCTTAACATCTTTTGAGTCATGACCCAACTCAATTACTAACTCTTCCAATGATTTTATTCTATTATCTTTTGCCTGTGAGGAGGCTTTCTCCAACTGCAATTGGGTTGTAGTGTTGCTCAATGAATTTTGCAATCTATGAGACATCATTGCTTTGCTGGGCAATGTTGAATAGACCATTTCACCTGTTTGCTTGTGTAGTTCAATCTGGTCGATAGGGTGGATGTCTTTAGCCAAAACCTCAAATCCGTTTTGAGATAATCTGCCAAGGATTTTGGCTATTGCACTATGGGCTTTAGGAAACTCATTTGCATTTTTCCCTCTTTGATGTCAAAGGCTGACATCAATCTGGTCTGGTTTGTAGGGGCCATCTTTAAGTACTGAGCATATGCTTGTGCTTTAAGATGATCATTCTTTGTTTTAGTCTCCTTAGACTTCCCCTTTATACCTATAATCTTCTCGGAAGAAGATCTGAGGGATGATACTTCTGTGCTAGGTTGTCTTTCTATCACTTTCTTCTGTGAACTTGAGGGTGTCCCACCTGTTGGGAATGTTTGTAAACTATCTATCCTCTCCTTCCTCATGCTGTCTATAGTCTCTCCAATAAATTCTTCCTTTGAATAAGGATTCAACCTTTTCCTCTTAGCAAAGGTTTGATCTATGGGTCTGCTAGAAGGGGTAGCTACTTCCCTTTCTCTTTTCAAGTTTCTTTCCTCATTTAGAGGATTCTGACATACTGGAGAATCACCCATGTTTGTTTGAGCTGGTAGTGGTTGTGGTGGAGTCAATTCTTCTAAGATTTCAAGTTGCTCTGATTCCTTTGGCTGTTCTACTGTTTCTGGTTGTTCTGATGTAGGGGCACTTGTTTCCTGAGTTCGCCTCTGTGAAGGCTCTGCTGTGGGAGCACTATGTTTCTGTGTTGGCCTTTGGGAAGAATTTGCAGGTACCTGTACAAAGGAGTCCAGGTCAAGTCTCTCCTCCAAATCATTCATTACATTCTCAACTTCAAATTTATCACTATCTTGTTCTACCAATGTCCCTTCTCTCCATTCATTTAAATTGGCATATTGTTGTATCTCAGGGATCCTATGATGGATGTAAGGTGACAACTTGTGTTTTATCGTTCTATCACAAATGAAACTTTTCTTTAAATGCATCTTCGTCTCTATGATTCCTTCTGATTCTTGTCCTGCTAGTCTGTTGTTGCACACAAATGGGCCTAAGTGGTCTTTGATCCTCAGCTGGGCTTCCTTCTTTGCTTTCATGAAGTGGATTTGATCAAAGTTGATTATTTTCCTGTAGTACACCAGGGAAAATAATCTCATGGGGACATACTTAGGAAATTTTTAGGGAGGCAGTTCACACCCATAGACTTTGATCTCAATATGATTCTAGTGTAGGTACCAATCACCTATCTTATATTGCTTTGACAACTGAAGGATTCTTTTGATGTCATCATTGATTCTGGGGGGGGAATTCCTGTCAGCATGGTAGTTATAGGATGGAAAAAATGATCAATGAAATCTATATATGAATAGGTAGAAGAGGGTGAGTGGTGAAAAATAGAAGTCCAGAAAATGACTGACCTAGGGTTACCTTTGGTATCAAGCTTATGCACAGAGAATGGGAATTTTTCAGTTTGGTAGTAAATGAAGAGGTAATACAGGACTGTAGAACACTTGAACACTCTCTCATTCTCTAGCCTCATGAATTGGTCGTGGATTTTGTCATCTATGAATGTAGCATAGTCATATTTGGTAGCAGGAGGCTGACTAGGGCTGAAGATGGTCATGAAAGCTAGGGTCAATTCATCAACAAACTCACTAGTATTGAAACCCATAATGGTAGCAATCATATTAACAATATCTTTACCCTCATCAGTGAAGAAACATGTTAGGTAGGGAGGCGGGTCTTTGGGTATATGATTCTTATCCATGAACGTATCAAAAATACGGCTAAGTTCAGAACCAGACATTTTGGAGGATTTTTCTAGTAATTCTGCAATGGAAATGGGGGTGAGGTTCTGGCTGGGCTGAAGCTACAACATTTTATTAATTGAATTAGCGGTAATTGTAAACAGGACTACATCGCAGGTAGAAAATTTTATATGGGTAGAGGATATGCTGGACTGGTAGCGATCTAGGGTTTTTGCACTCTCTCAGAGGGCTCTGAAACCCCTGCCACGGCAGGCCTGCACAACCCAGATCGGTTCTAAAACAGTCAGAAAAGATAGGCGATCTCAGTATCTCAGGCATCCGTAGGAAGGATAATGTCGCCCCCCCAGGGGGAGGGTGATGCGCCTCCCCCACAAAAAGACAGCCAATCACAGAAGAATGCAATCACAGACAATGAGAACTACCAAAATGACAGCAATACGGATACTAGCAAACAACAGAACGACGAATCGGCTCAGAAGGACGCAAATAACGCCAGATCTTCCACATGCAGACCGGTAGCAACTCACAGACCAAAGGTGGAATTCCCCAGCCATAGAATCAATGCCAGAATACAATTTATGAGGGATCATGCACTGATTGGAAAATTCATTGGTATCTGGCCAACTGAGAAAGCTCTGAGAAGCTAGATAAATACCAAATGGAATCCAAAGGGCCACATCACCCTACATCTAGGACCCAAGGGGTTTTTTACTGCAGTTTTTAACTGCCTGGAAGATCGCAACAGGATTCTGGATGGGGGTCCTTATTTCTTTAATTCAGCAGGACTCTACCTCAAAGGATGGGTTGAAATATTTAATCCAGACGAGGAAGATCTCAGTTACGCTCCAGTCTGGATAAGGCTCTATTCGCTCCCTTGGAAATATTGGGAAGAAAAATCCTTACAAGAGATTGGAAATGCCCTCGGCGAATTCATCGAGGTAGCAGAGGAAACAAAGTTTTGCAGATATACTTCATATGCCCGAATCTACGTCTATATGGATCTCAAACAAGCTTTGCCAGACACGGTAAGTCTCTTGCATGAAGATGTTGAATGGATTCAGTTAATAGACTATGAGCATGTTCCATTTAGATGTAGGAAATGCCATAATATTAGACACCTCTACAGATACTGTCCTCTGAACAAGAAAACCCCCACTCATCTAAGCTCAGATAACCAGGAGCCTGATGGTTTTACAAAAGTGGTCAATCGAAGAAGAGGGAACAATAAAACTACAACCAATATCAAGACAGATCAGGTCAACAAAGCTAAACCCTCAAAGAATAATAGCTTTGAGATCCTAGCCAGTATGGAAACGCAAGATCCTGCCAAAGAAATGCAGAAAATTAAGGATTTAATCCTTGAGCTGCCAGAAGGAACCTCACAACAACCAGGAGATACTCAACTCAACAAATCGTTCACTCACTCCCAAACTAAATCTCTGGTCTGGGTTCTTCAAGAAATGGAAGTGGATAATCCTGAATCGAGCACCAAGACGCTGAAGGATCTAGAGGAAGCCTTACCAGAAACCCAGATAATGGAGGAAGATTCTGAGAACATTGACATTGGCGAACTGGACATTCTTGGTTTGGAGCAAGCATGCAAGACCGGAAACTTTGATAAAATACCGGACAGGCAAGTGGATAAACTGGTAGAGATCTTAAATCGTGCACAGAAGAAACACTCTCTAGGAGTTCAAATTGGTAGTCAATGGGATGGTAAGTTCATCACAAAAGACAGTAAGAAGCGAGGACGAAAAACTACCCTCGAAAGAAATATCAAGATAGGAGAAGTGCTAGTGGAGTCAGGTAGATACGCCAAGCTGACCAAGTACTTCAATATCCATCCCAATCCTTCTCAATGAAGCTGATATCTTAGAATATAAGGGGGATCAACAGTCCTAGGAAAGGAAGACTCTTAAAAAATATGCTCGAGGAAAAACCCAACATTCTCTTTCTGCAAGAAACTAAATGTAGCATGACAGTTTTGGAAAAAATAGCAACGAAAGCTTGGCCAGGAGGGCTAGTTACAGCTGTTGATGCTCAAGGAGCTTCGGGTGGATTAGTAATTCTATGGGATGCAAGAGTAATCCAGCTTAGCAATATACATGCAAATAAGAACTTCATTCAGGCAATATTTCACCTAATTGGAACCAATACTCATGGCCATATTACTAATGTTTATTTCCCTCAGGAAACCAATCTCAAAGTTGAAATCCTGGAGGCCTTATCAGTTCTCAACTCTAACAGGCTTTACCCTCTATGGTTAGCAGGAGGAGATTTCAATATGATAGCAAGAATGGAGGAAAAGCAGGGAGGCAGAGATAACAAAATCAGGGATGGTAACCTTCTAAAAGATTTCATTCACAACAACTGGCTGGTAGATCTTCCCTCCAATAATGGTTTGTTCACCTGGAACAACAAAAGAGAAGGACCACAGCAAATAGCTTCGCGTTTAGACCGATTTTTAGTATCTGATAATGCACCTCATTTGGGAGGGGAATTCATAGCTTCCATCCTGCCAGTTTCAGGGTCAGATCACTAGCCTATAGCACTCCAATGGCACCGGCCAGGCAATAACATTAAACACCCTTTCCAATTTGAGGCCTTTTGGCTAACGCATCCAGACTTCCATGAATTTGTTAGATCAACTTGGCTCAAATCTAATCCCACTGGGGGATCTAAAATTGCTATCTTCCAGCAGAAACTAAAACACCTCAAAGGAGAAATCAAACACTGGAATCATACCACCTTTGGCAACATCTTCAAAGCTCAAGCTGCTCTTAATCAGGAAATGAAATGTATTCAGCAAAGGATCATCATGGAAGGACGGTCCGAGGAGCTAGTAAAACAAGAACAAGCAATTGAAGCACAAATTCTGGCCAGAGCTCAACAGGAGGAAACTCTTTGGAGACAAAAATCACAGATCAGATGGCTCAAGGACGGAGAAAAGAACACAAAGTTCTTTCACAAAACTACGGTGCAGCGCAGAATGAACAATTTTATATCCCACATCAAAAATGAGCAGGGAGAAAGAATTGAGACGCACGAAGGCATTGAAGAGGAATTTCTCAGGTATTTTAAGAAAGCTCACCAAGAACCCAGCATAGACAGACTGCCGGCTATAGAGAAAATCCTACCGTATATCCCCAAACTAATCACCGAGGAGCATAATCTTCTCCTTCTCAAACCCATCCAAATGCAGGAAGTGGAAAGTGCAGTCAAGCAATTAAAAGCAGGGAAAGCACTCGGTCCAGATGGATTTACCTCAGACTTCTTCCACCATTTCTGGGATCTCATTCAAATGGAAGTATGGCAAGTGGTTGAGGAATCTCGTTCGTTAAGATGGATGTACCCAGGGCTGAATGCCACATTCATAGCCCTAGTTCCCATGGCAGAGGAGTCCAACACGCCAGATAAGTACAGACCAATTGCTCAATGCAATATCATATACAAAATTGTTTCAAAAGTTATTGCTATTCAACTCAAGCCGCTGCTCCCTCTTATTATATCGCCAGAGCAATCTGGTTATGTGGAAGGCCAGCAGATCACAGACGGGATAATTTTAACTTGTGAAATAATTCATTCCCTGAAGCAGACTAAAAAACGAGGTATGCTGTTAAAAATTGATTTATCTAAATCTTTTGATAGCATCAGCTGGGTGTACATTCAAAAAATTCTTAATGCCTTTGGCTTTGCCCCTTCATGGACCAGATGGATTCTTAGTCTTCTGACATCCTCATTCTTTTCGGTGCTTATCAATGGCATCCCTTCAGCTACGTTTCGCCCATCTAGAGGTATTAGGCAGGGGGATCCCCTCTCACCTTTCCTCTTTGTTATTATGGCAGAAGGACTGGACCGTTGTTTGCATTCTGCTCCCTCCTCTCGGAGTCTTAAAGGCCTTTCATTCAGCAACTCTCCTTCCTTCTCCCATCAGCAATTCGTGGACGATAATATGCTTTTTGGACATCCCTTGGTCCAAGAAGCTCGCCTTCTCAAAGCAATTCTCTCCACCTTTTCTGATGCTTCTGGAGCCCTTATTAATCGTGTCAAATCGCAAATCTTCTTCTTCAACACACCTGCTCGAACTCAAAAAGCCATTGCTCGCATCTTAGGATTCTCCATTGCTAGCCTCCCCTCCAAATATCTAGGAGCTCCTCTTATGGCCTCAGCCCTCAAGCACTCCTCTTGGATAGACTTGCTAGAAAAACTCGAAGCTAGGCTTTTCCTTTGGACTCACAGAGCCCTTAATATGGCCAGTAGAATTGTTCTCATTAAAGCTATTCTCTATTCCATGCCCTTGTATCTTTTCTCTCTTATGGCTGCGCCTAAATGGGTTCTCAAGGAAATAAAGAATCTCCAGCGCAAATTTCTATGGGGCAGTTCAGGCCCTAACCACAAATGGACTCTAGTCAAATGGGAAAACGTATGTCTTCCTAAGAAGGCAGGGGGTATCGGGCTAAGAGACCCTGAGCATAGCAACAAGGTAATGGGAGCCAAAATATGGTGGAGATGGCTAGCGTACCCCAACACCCCCTGGGCCTCTCTTTGGACAGCAAAATATGCAAGCAACAACCCTATTGAAGATAGAATCAGCATGTCAGAAGTTAGTACAGGTTCAGTAGTCTGGAATTCGACTATTCAACACAGGGATCTTATACAAAAGCATAGTTTTTTGGAGATTAAAAGCAGAAACAAGGCAAGATTCTGGGAAGATTCCTGGCAGCAGCTCCCAAAGATTAAGGATATTCTCCATAATCTTCCTTTGCCAGTGCAAGGTACCAATCAATCGGCAAAGGTCAATCAATTCTGGAACCCCTCGCCCACACAGAAGTATAGAAAATGGAAGGAGGCTAATCAAATTCTAATGGAAGAAGGATATGAGCTAACTCAACACTCTCTCTCCTTAGAATTAAAAAAGCGGCAAATTCCTATCGCAGAAGGACCGGACATACTAGGATGGGGATATGAAGAGAGAGGAACATTCACTCCTAGGGAGGCATATAAAATTATCATCAAAGATCAAATCATCAAGGATACACTATGGGATAAGCTCTGGAATTCTTCTAATTGGCCGAAGGTGTCGACTTTCTTATGGCTCCTTTGTCACAATAAAATTCTTACATGGGATAATCTCAGGAAAAGAAGCTTCTCATGACCATCTATCTGTCTCAATTGTAAACAAGAAGAGGAATCAGCCATTCATCTAATGCAAACCTGCCAAATAGGACGAAAGCTATGGGAAAAGGTTGCCTTTCGTTGCCAAAAAGATGGCCGAGTGCAAGGGGATATCAGAGCAACTATCCACAACTGGAGTCAAGAGCCCTATCAAAGTAGGCTCCTCAACTCGCTTTGGCAGCTGATCCCTGGTCTATTAATGTGGAATATCTGGAAGGACCGCAACAAAATAATATTCAAAGGTCAATCCATGTCGTTGGAATAGATATGGACTATAGTGCATCAGAATATCAAGGAGTCTTTATCTATTAAACACTGGTCACCAGAAGATTTTCCCACAGCACATCAAGAAAAATCAGTATGGTACAATTGGAAAATTACTCTAAATCAACAGCCTAACTCTCAAAACAAGCCTTCCAAGCGGCAAAAGAAGCTAGCAAAGTGGACTCCTCTGCCCAGCAACATGTACCAGCTCAACTTCGATGGAGCTTCTAAAGGCAATCCGGGAAAACCAGGTTATGGAGGAGTCTTTAGGGATCACTCTGGCACTCCTCAACTAATCTTCCTAGGCTCCAAAGGGTGGGACACTAACAACTCAGCGGAATTGGAAGGACTCTGGCAAGGTCTTACTCTTGCTCAGGATAACAGTTTCTTTCCTCTTATCATCGAAGGGGACTCTCAAATCATTATTAATATGGCCACAAAACTTATGCAGGGAGCCCCCATCCACAAGATAAGCAACAACTGGAGGATGGCTCAAAGACTTTAACTAGTAAGACAGTGGCTCTCTCAATATCAGGCAATTTCTTTCCAGCACACTGTGAGGGAAGGAAACAAACTTGCGGATTTTCTAGCTAATATTGGGGTGGAAATGGAGGTAGATATCTATGCCGGCTCACTATCCAGTATAGCCACCGTGGACCAACTTACTAAATTCCAGAATATAGTCAAGAGTGACCTGCTTCAGCATCATGGAGCTCACCCGGATGCGGGTGACAACTCGATATCTGCTTAAGTTAAGAGGGCCATTAAGGCACTTGGCCTCCCACTCGTCCGGTGTTCACGCAGACAGATTTCATGGCAGGTGAAATATATCAGTCAGGGGTTGGAATGAGGTTCGCCTGGTATGCCATTAATGAGCGTTGGGTACGAGCATCCAGACGCAGGCCTTTAAACCTGACAGGATGAGGACAACTAGCTCTACTGTTGATAAGCTTCACCCCCTCCCTCTGCACCCTCCGCCTCCTCGCCTCGCCAAGTTTGATTGCGAGAGTGCCTGCACTCCTCTCTCTGCTGGTTTCCTTTGCTCGCCACCCCTCTCCCTATAAGTCCGCCTTTTCCACTGTCCGAGTCGCTGGTTAACTCTGAAGATGCCTCGCCGCAGAGGAATTTCTCGCAGAGGAGGCTCCTCTTCTTCCAGAGGTAGAGCTTCTCATTCCACGCCCCAGAACATCATTCCTATTACCTCTGCTTCTCCGTCCTCACCTCCTTCCAGCCAAGCTTGCCATCTCCCAAATAATTCATTTCAATCATCCAGGTTCACTTTTCACAGCAGGCTTAATAGGCCGGTCTTGACCACCAGCATCACCATCATCCTCGTAGAAGAGGAGGATCACCCCAGCGACCCGGCCATTTCCTCCTCCTCGTAGACTCAGGAAGATAGTACCCCCTAGGGAGGGATGGAGGGGGCGATGTTCACTACGGATAACATGCAGGAAGACTCCCCGGTCCCTGAGGCCTCCATGCAGCAAAAAGATTCAAATCAGCTCGACGTTCTGGAATGCGAGCCTGTTCATCAAGACTACGACGTTCTACATTTAGTTACCCCCATAGAAGGCGGAACTGATGGAATTGAAAATGACGGGCTCGTAACCTGGATAGCCTCGTCCAGCAGACCGGCAAAGAATGATACCGACTCTCCGACACATGATGTGTAAGGCGGCCTCCTCCTCGAAGAATGGTTCCTCTGTCTCCAAGTTTTAAGTTTCCTGTTTCTCTGGTCCTCTGTCTAAGTCTTTTTGTAACTCTGTTTTCGAGTCTGATCTCAAGCTTTTGCTCAGTATTAAGACTAGTCATCTTTTGTCAATTCTGCAGTAGTCAATTCTGCAGGGCTTTCTATGTATTGGGCTAGTTCTGGTTTGTTTTGTAGCCAAGTTGCAAGGTCAATCTGTTCACTAGCAGCGACTCTTAGGCTTTAAGTAGCAGAGGTTACAGTCCAAGCATAATTATTCTCCAGTGGGTTACTGTCTAACCTTCAGGTTTGGTAGCATTTTCCAGTTTCTGTGGCAGAGGGCCGGTCTATGCCCCCTCTAAGGTCTCGACCTCATTGTAAATAATCTTTTTTCTTCTTAATAGATTTAGCATTTACTCAGGAAAAAAAAAATTGTAAACAGGACTGACTGGTCGGTAGACATTACAGCTCTGAGGTTAGGATTATAATTGGCATGGCATCGATGGATAATGTCCAGGAAAATGTGAATAGAAGGGAATAGTTACTTTGGGAGATTTGATTCCCAAAGTCCTATGGTATCAAAATTGTTCAGGTAATCGTCTCAACGTCGACAATATACTTTCAAGAGGCACTTATCATGTTGAAGGTCTTTTATTTGGAATTCTTTATCTGCTAAGGGAAGGTAGTCCAAGTCCCTGTGAGGAGTAGTGATTGGAGCTACTTTGAGGGCGACGGGGATTTCCATCCCTGGTTCTTGTGTTTTCAGGGACAAAACTAGGATTTTCAATGAAATTGTTTAAAACAGAGGAGCTTGGGAAGTTTTGAACTAAGCTTAGCAACTCAATTATACTAAAAAATTTGGGTTTTAAAGCAATTTTAGAGGAATTTCAGTATACAACAGGGTTTTCGGGAGAAAATCTGGTAAATATATGTTCCTGGGCAACTGCCTATGATGTGCATGTTTGCAAGATGCACACAGTGGACTGGCACGAAGTTGAAAGGCAGCGTTCAAGGTAGTTGACAGTTTGGGGATGAACTAGTTGATTTTGGATGTATTGCGTGCATGCATGGAATTGTTCTAGATAAAGGACGAAGAGTAGATTACACTTGTTTTTTATGCAAAGTCAATATTTTGGTGGGTTAACGACAAAGACAGATGGTGTTAACTTGACGATGTGATATTTTGTCGTTTATGGGAGGCGGTAAGTGGGTTTCGTCGCACCGCTTATGGGAGATTGGTGGTATTGAGGGAGGGTTGCTCAATTCCATTCGTCAATTGACATGTAGCATCGACGATTTTTGGAAAACCACTGATATCCCGCGTTTAACGTCCGACCAAAGGGCTCACACGATATGAGCGATAGCCGTCGGATCTGAGAGATTTGATCGGACGATGGTCAGGATGGGAAGTCACTAATGGTTAATGGAGGGGGCCCAATGTTAATAAAAGGCTTTAATTACATCGGGGGCGATGTGATTGGTCAAAATTTATTAATCAATCCTGATGATTAATTAATCCTTTATTTAGCGTGGCAGGGGTCGGGATTCTTAGTTAGTCACGGGTTGACTAATTAATCCCATTTATCAAACATTATTTAAGGTTATTTCACAACCGCGGGGTTGGGCATATATTTATTTGGGATTTTAATAATTATACAGGCAATGGGTGATTTTTCGGGAGTTAAATAATAATACAAGTTAATGGTTAATATGAATTAGTAGGATATGAATATGCACTAAGTTAAAATGTTTCTGAAAGCATTTCATCATACAACAATCATGACTTAAGCTACTATGACGGTTTTGAAACATAAAAATGTTTTAATTTCCTTAAGTAAAATAGGATTTTACTTAGGAAAAGCTTTATCAAGGGAATGAATGATTTTATGGAGGGGTAAATGTTGGTGAAGGGGATATAAGTATTTTAGGTATTTCAAATTATTGGGTCGAGGGTCCGGTCCCTCCAAAAGTCAGAGAAACTCTCTGAGCCCCTCTAACTTGTTATAGATACCTTTAGCACTTAGGGGAGATTAGTGAAATTTTAGGGAAAAATGGAGTAAGGAAGCTAATTAATTTGACTTTGGTTCCTTGATGTGTTGTCTTCAATGTGAGTTATGCTTTGTTCGAGTGATGAAAGAAAAAGATTTAAGCATTAAACTTAACCATTCACCACACATTTATTCTGAAACCATCATCTACTTACTCTACCTACTTTATCCTAGCATTTTCACTCCTTTATTAGGGTGCACTTAGACTGGCAAACCATTTTCAAAATTTCTTTTCTCTTACATAGTGATATCTATCTAAATCTAACCTTATTACATCCAAGGGCTCAGATTAAATTGTTGAGCTCCTTTTATTCACTCTACCTATCTACTTATCTGCCAAGATTAAACTGTTTGGTCAAATCTTTATTCTCTATATATAAAAAAGTGAAATTGAAAACACGGAATAACCAAGATTAAGTTATTTGGTTACCATGGATTGTGGCATAGGTGACAAGTTGCACACAATATTTATTATGCATAAAGTAAATAGTAGTGACATTTGGACTTGCACACTTTCATGGTATTTTCTTTTTGTTTGAGTTCATTTTCTTTCATTTTTTGACATTTTTTTATTCTTCTTACCCTTTGATTTTTATTTTAGGGTATACCCTCTTTACATTTTTTAAATTTTCTGATTTTTCACAAATATGTAAAACATTTTCAACAAGCAAAGGTATGAACATATTTTAGATTTAAACCAAGTCAATCATGATATATGACACCTATTGGTATAGGGGCATGATAGTGGCTCCACTTGGAGATGGCTTTCCCTGGTGGAAAGTTAAGAATAGTAGATCAATGGCCTTCTGAAAAACTTTGATTGTGCTTTGCAATCTTCCTCTTGCCTGATGCATTATTTGTATGTATGACAGTAATACTTCTGAAGCTTAGGCTCTTCTCTTCAGGCTTCAACTTCACAATTTTTCCATCCAATCAACACTGATCATTATGAAGGATATAATATGTACAGTTAGAAATATGGTAAGTTTAGTAACTAGGATCAAAATAGTGCTTCAACATCTGACCATTGATTGGTCCTCCTTCAACTTCTACACCATCTAATTCTTTCAGAAAATATGCATTATTTTCTTTGAAAGCATATAATGTATGGCCCTTTCCACAGGAATTCAAACTTCCCATGTTTTCCTTTGTCCTCTCTTTTGGAATCCCACCTTAACACTTTATATCCTAGATAGAAGTCTTTTTCTTTGGTCCTTTCGTCAAAAATCTTCTTGATTTTTTCTTGTAGTACTTGGGATCTTTGGTACACTTCCTCCCTGGTTTGCTGTAAATGGATGATCTAGTTTATTCTTCTCTGTATATCATTTGGTTCCACTTGAGCCTCTTGAAGCAGTTTCATGACAAGAACCCCTAAAGATGAAGGAAAAACTGCCTCTATTCCATATACTAGCTCATAAGGACTGGTTCCAATGGACTTCTTAGTGGTAAGCCTACCTGCCCACAAAGCATTGGTTAATCTTTTGTTCCAAGTTTTCTTATTTTCTTCCAATAGTTTTTTGATAATATTTATTAGGCTTTTATTGGAAGATTCTGCAAGACCATTCCCTTGAGGATAGTAAGTTGCGGAATGACCAAGTGTTATATGATACTTGTGACAGAAACCAACCATTTTCTTTGACTTGAAGGCTGCAGCATTATCTGTGATAATTTTGTCAGGACAACCAAACCTAGAAAGGATATTAGACTCTAGAAAACCTATTATCATAGTGTTAGTGGCATGTCTAGAGGGAATAACTTCTATCCATTTAATAAAGTAATCATTTGTAGTGAGTATCCAATTATGTTGACCAAAAGAAGGTGGATGAATTTCCCCAATGAAGTCAAGACCCCATTGTTGAAAAGGTTTCTCGGTGGAAATTGGTTTTAATGGTAAAGGTAACAATTTTCTTTTGCCTTCAAATATTTGGCATTTATGGTAGGAAGTTACAAATTTCTTCACATTTGCAAACAAGGTTGGCCAATAAAATCTAGCTCTTAGAATTTTGTCAGTGGTTGACTTCCAATAGAGATGTCCACCACAATCCCCTGCATGAAATTCTTGGAGTACTTTGTCAGATTCTTCTTTTAATAAAGAGTTTAACAAAATGCCTTCATGATTTTCCAAAATAAAGTATTATCCATAATGAAAAATTTTGATGCTTTCATTTTCAAAAACCTACTTTTAGTTCTGGATAACCCTGGAGGAGCTTGCAGGTTTTGTAGAACATATATTATATCAGCATACCAAGGTGAGTCTAAAAAGGACTGGCTGATCTGTGGAGTTGCCATCTCCTGTTCGTTATCCAGCTCTGCAATAAGATTGATGTCTAGGGTTAGGCAATTTGTTTCTGCCATGAGTTTGGCCAACCCCTAACCTTTAATTAACTTGGTAGGCTTTATCTCTATATCATACTCTAAAATAGTAGTTATCCATTTCCCCTCTTGCCATCAACTCCATCTTGTGTCAGGATATCTTTGATTATAGTATTTGGAACATAAGCTACTACATTAGAATACAAAATATATACTCTGAAATCTTTAATAGCCTTTACCAAAGCAAAAGCTTGTTTCCCCATTATTTTATATTTTAATGAGGCATCTCTAAGATCTTTACTAAAAAAGGCTATTGGTTTTTCACATCCTTGATCATCCTTTTATAGTAAAACTACAGCTATGGTGTGTTCTGATGCAAAAGAGACAATAATGAAGTCTCTGTCAAATTTGGGACTTGTGAGGGCTGGTGTTTGAGTTAAGGCTAATTTCTTTTCTTCAAATGATTGTTTAGCCTCAATTGTCCATTTAATGGTCGAATCCTTTTTTAACATGTTATTCAATAACCTAATTAATTCAGCTAAGTTAGAGATGAATCTTCTTAAAAAATTTATCTTTCCTAAAAATGCACGAAGTTCTTTAATGTTTCTTGGGTGAGGTATTTGCAAAATAGCTTCAATCCATGAGGGGTCAATTTGGATGCCATCTTTGGAAATGATGTGACCTAACAACTTTCCTTCTTCTAAACCGAATAAAGATTTCTCTGGATTTAAGGAAATACCATATTTTCTGCATTTTAGAAAAACTTGCCTGAGATGATCTAAGTATTTTTCATCTGATTCGGAAAAAATAGTGAGATCATCAAGATATATAACAAGAAAATCATGATTTTTTTTTGCAAAGGCAATGTCCATTGCTCTTTGGAAATTTTCTCCTACATTTTTTAGTCCAAATGGCATTTTAGTTTACATGAAGGTACCCCATGGTGTAGTGAATGCAGTTTTCTCTTGGTCATCAGGATGAAATAAGATTTGGTTATAACCTAAAAACCCATCTAAAAGTGAAATTATAGAAGAACCCACTACCCTTTGCAGTATATGGTCCACTTTGGGTAAAGAATAATTATCTTTAAGCGAGACCTTGTTCACATTTCTCAGGTAAACACATAATCTTATTTCCCCCATTTTCTTCCTAGTAGGTACTAGCTTAGATACCCATTCTGAAAATCTAATAGGGGAAATAATTCATGCTTCATACATGTATTTGATTTCTTTCTCAATTGATGGTAATAACTCAGGGTTAATTCTTCTAAGTTTTTGCTTAAAGGGATTTTGATTTTCTTTCAAAGGGATAGTGTGCTGAATGATAGATGTGTCATAGGATTTCAAGTCTTCGTGACTGCAGGCGAAGACATCTTGGAATTCCCTCATAAGTTCAACATAATTTAGCTTCTGATCAGGAGGCAAAGATTTTGACAATTTTATCAATTTTGGATTATCCTGTCTTCCTATGTTATACTCTTCAATGTATGCTTTTAAAGGCTCTATTTTAGGTTTCTTTGGAATGTCATTAGAGTCAAACAAATCCTCCAAAGGAGTTAATCCTTTGGGTAAATGATTATCCTTCAAATTTATAACGTCTGTTTCTTCTTCAATTATCTCATCTAGGTCCATTTGTTTCAGGTCTTTGATTTCTGCTTGTGAGAATTTAGTAGGGTGAAGCATGTTTATTAAATTCTCCTCCAAATTGTTAATGTCTACCTCATTAGTATGATCAACATCCGAAACTAGGTCTACATCTATATTAATGTTAGAAAATTCATCATTTAAAGTTAGAAAATTATTAATCTGCTTATCACTATCAAAGACCTACTAGTTCTTAAGATTATCAGGGATGGCTGGCCTGTGCCTAATCTCAGCAGTGTACCGGTGACTGGGCTAGAAGGGCAATTTGTAGGTACTGGAAAACATAGCCAGGCTATGAGCTTGTATATTATGTTTTCTAGGAATAGTTGCAAGCTGGGTTTCTAAAAAAGTGTTAAGGATTTCTATGACTGTCCCTTTGTAATATCCCAATATAGGATCTCTGGTTATGTAAGTTCCTTTTATCTATTTAACTATCAGTTCAAAATCTCCTATGATTGATACCATTATAGCTCCTAATATTTTGACTAACTTGAGGCCTAGCAGAAGTGCTTCATATTCTGCCATATTTTTTTTACATTTGAAATTCAACCTATAGGCATGTCCTTCTGCATGATCATTCTCTAAGTTATAGACCCATACACCTACCCCTACACCTAGTTTGTTTAGTGAACCATCAAATTCTAAATGCCATAAAATTTCGTGTTCATAATTTGTATCTGGGGTAGTGTAGTCTTTCTTAGCTAAGGTCTTAGGATTTTCTTCATTGTCTGATTTTACTTTGTCATCTGATATCTCTTGGATTTGAACATTTTACCTTTCTTCTTTTCCAATTTATTTTGGTTCTATTGCTAAAACATTGAAATTTTCGATTTCTTTTGGCTCTATTGCTAAATCTTTAGGATTATCAATTTCTAGATTTATTTCAACATTATAGAGAATAAAGGAATCCATGTCATAATGTATTGAGTAAATGGGAAAGTTTTGAGGCTTCTCTTGACTACTCACTACATACTTCAATAAAGTTTCTCTATATAACCTCTTTGGTTGTCCAAAAATAGATATGGTAGCATATGACATGTCTAATTGTAGAGATCCCTGAAGTTTGGCACCCCAGGATCTGGACAACAACATGACATACTTGAGTGGAATGTCAACGACCACTATGTCCATAAGTATAGTTTTTGCAGGATATTGAACCAGTGAAACACATAAATCCTTTATAAGACCCAAACATCTCACTTGGTTGGAATCAAAGGAAAATAAATCCTTATAGGGTCTAGTGATGTCTAGGTTGAGTTTCTCCATAACAGATTTGGGCATGAGGTTGTGAGAAGCACCAGAGTCAAACATGGCATTATGAAAAACCTTATCATGGATATTGAGACTGACATAGAAAGGTGGTATCCCTCCTTCCAGTGGTTTCCCATTTACTTCAAGGCCAAAAAACAACTCGGGCTGGTCATCAAAGAGATTTACAGAATCTGCATTTTCAATGATATTTAGTGATTTGTTGATTTGAGACCTGTAAACATCATGTTTCGGAAATTCTGTCAGAGGAACCGAAATTTTAAGCTTGGCTACCTCTGCTCCTAGATTAAAGGGCAGGGTTGTTTTGTTAGTTTGAACCTTTGGGTTTCTAGAAAAAATGTTTTCTACCTTTTCTTCTTTATCAGAATTTGAAATATCATTTGCTGATTTCTATGATGTGATATTTTGAGGTTCTTCCAATGTTTCCTTGGATGGAATTGAAGTGGAAGGTTGTTCATTGCTAGGCTGATTAGTAGACACATATTCTATGTTGGGGCTGGAAGGGTTTTGATTAGTTCTTGAAAGGATCTAAAGCGTTGTTGTCACTGGGCTTGTTTTTCCCTTTTTGGGTTGATTAGGAGTTATTTTTTGGTTTGTTTAAGGGTTATTAGTACTTTTTCTACTTCTCAGGTTATACTGTTTGTGCACCCCAAAGATGGTATAGTTATACCCCTGTCTGAAATCAAATGATTCTCTTGTCTGAGTTTGAAATTGTTGGAGTATATGAGACTCTTGATCATCCTAAGTTAGGACTACATCTTCTTCCCCCTCTAGATCCATTAAATTTATCTGAGTGTCTTGCTCAGGGTCTTCTGATTGAGAGGCTTCTGCATAGTTTTCCTGGAATGGTGGTTTGATGTTCTGGTCAGGAATATTCTTACTAGTGTTTTGATTCTGATTTTTTCTAAAATTAGAATTTCATCCTGAATTGGCCTACTGGACATCCCAAGGAAAATTCCTTTCAATTGTATCAACTCTGTCAAACAATTTGTCCATTCCTTTAACAATAGCATCAAGATTTTGTTCAAAGGGTGAAATTTCATCTTTTGTAGGTATTCTTCTCTCTTTTCTAGATTTAGCTCATTTATAAAGTAGATTAGCCTCAACACTTACAACTACGCTTTGCATTTCTTGTAGACTGGGGGGATTTCTTTCTCTCAGCTGAAAAGCCATGTCTAAATCAAATCCATCAGGAAATTTGATTAGGGCTAAACATGGAGGGGGTCTAAGGTCGAGTGGAATGGCACTATAAACACTATTAAATCTAGTACAATAGTCCTAGACAGTTTCATGGGGTCCCCTTCTAAGGTTCTCATATTCAGATAAAATCTGAAGGGGGTCTTTCCTTTTTCCCACCTGTTCAAGAATTGTTGGTAGAGAGTTCGTAGGATATCTATACTATTAGGTGTTAAGGCTCTAAACAGGTTCTAACCTCTCCAGACAAACTTTGAATAGAAATTCTCATTTGAACATCAGCAGTGTCTATCCCATATATTTCAAAGTAATCGGTCATCTTATTAGTGTGCTGCTGAGCAGTGTAGGTTCCATTGCCATCAAAGGTGGTAATCTTACTCTGATACTCTTGAGGCATTGCACCTAGGGTAGCATGGAGCACCAAGGGAGCATATCTGTTGGCCATGATTGTAGGTTGGTGTTGTGGCCACCAACAACCCCCCTCTTTGTTTGATATTAGCAATAACACCAAGAAAATGGGGACCCTTAATAAAAAATCCAAAAAAACATTTTATGAAAATTTTTGTATTTCAACTCCTTAAAGTTGTATCGCATCGCGAGAAGAGAATGAAACATTTTCTTATGAGCATAATAAACTGCGAAGAAGCGACGCGAAATTCATCGCATCGCATTCATTATGAAGCGCTCTCAAATGAAAAAACTTAAGAAATCTCCGACGGCCAATATGCGATGTCGCATATTGCAACATCGCGTAAGCAGCACACAATGATTGAATGACTAAGCGCGATCTGCGATCTGCGATGCTGCGATCCGCGATGCTGCGATGCGAGTCGCAGAAATCACCCATTGCGAATTTTCCTCGGTGCAGTATTCAAGGAAAGCTGTCTGTAAACCAAAATTGGGCACGCGCCTTAAAATAAATTAATGATTGTACGCCAAAGTATTCAAGAAGGACAGTTTTGTGTTTTTCGAAGAGTCAGTTAGTTATGGGTGTCATGATTATGCATTCATAAGAGCTTAAAGCTTTCATGTCAATCTTTATTATCATTACTCTTTTCCTTTGCGTAAACTGTAAGACAGGAAATAACATGAAGCAATGTGCAGGAAACATCTAAGGAAAAGGAGAAAGCGTCAATGCTCAGAGAACAGAGAAGAGATCCCTTCAGAAATGGATGCCGCATGCAACAGGACCACAGATTCCAGAGTATCACTCAACAGATGCTGATGTCAATAGGCCATCCAAAGCTCAGAGTCAAAGGCGCATAAAAGCAGCATGTTTACAAAAGATCCTGAAGCTTATGCCCGGTAAAGCAAAAAGAAAAAAAGGCGCTAAAGAAGGAAAACGCACCAGAAAAGCCCGGAACAAAGAACAGAGGCAGTTTTCGATGCAGAAAATTGTTTAGAGAGCAAAGTCCCTAACTTGTTCAGTCATTCACAAGGCTAGAAACTGAAATAGAAAAAGCAGAATCAGTTTGAGAGAAATTTGGGTTATTACCAAGTATACACGCAGTGAATACACCCAGCTAGGGGAAGATTCTCGAAAATATCTTCTAGTTTACCAGAAAGTGGTGCCAGTGCTTGTTATTTCTATTTTCATAGCTCAAACGAAAGCAGAAGGCGACCAGCTGACTCTTCCCAGGTGAATGTTGCATGCTTGCAGCACTAAGGAGAAAATACAGAAATGGTTAGGAATTAGATTCAATTTTTAGAAATAGTTTTGCTTTAGCAGAAGGGTGGTCATTTAAAATCGTATCCTAAATTTATGTAATGAAGTTAATTAGTTAGCAGTATTTAAACCCTTCTCATGCATTAGGAGAAGGGTCCAGAAATTTGTCAAAAACGCGTCCTCAGAACATGCACTTTTGCACCCTCGGAGGGGGTTTTGATGAATGGATGGATCAAGGTTTATTAATGTTTGCATTTGATATCTGCTACTGATGTTGCACTTCTGTACTCTTAGTAGATGTTAGAGCAAGGAGAGGTAAATCATTGTTGCTTGAAGCTTATGGGTGGAACCAGTCATAAATGGTACTTTTATCTCTTGACCGTTTCTGTTTATATTCTTAAAGTGATATATAGTTTTTAGTTGTTTATATGTTACTGCATGAATGTATGAGTTACCATTTGGCACTTTTGTACGGTGGAGTCATTTATTTATGTTTGATATATGAATAACTTATTATGCGATATGTTGTTCACAACTATTTTGCCTAACTTTTTATGCAAAGTGGTTTATCTTAATTGATTTCTATTCTTATGATAGCTGAATGATCTTTATTAGTAGTTATTGTTTGAAATCTCTTTAGATCGCATAATAGAAGAAATTCGCCCTGGGTTAGCATAGATTAGATTTGTTCTTTCTCATTAGATTACAATAGCATAGAGTTAGTTTAAAAGTTTGAATTAAATTAGCTTTAAGTATTCTTAGATCAGCATCATCCAACTTTGCACACACACACACCCTTAAATTAGGAAACTGGTCCCATTATCTGCAGTCGGACCCGCTATACCAAACGGATAAGGAGCTGTCAACCAAGGTTCGGACCGAGTGGGTATCCCCCTTGTTGTCGACCCAATTTTGGGGCTTCAACATATTTGGCGCTAGAAGGAGGGCCCGAACTATGAATGGAACCTAAATCAAAATCTAAATACCATTCTGAGAGTAAATCTTCCTCATCAACTCCCCCGACTTCCCCAGTACGTTTAAATCCAGAGTCAGAAGTCGCTCGAGTATTAACCGTTGCTACATACCCTAATATTTCAGACCAATCTACCATTGAACCCCCTGAAGTTCAAACTCTGATTCGCAAACTCCAGGGATTTTCTACTTTTACACAGAGGTTTGATAAATCTCAAAGCAGCGTGACTTCGCAGTACAATCTTGCTCATCCCCTGACCAGATTAAAGAGTGAAAATTTTGGCATCCCGCCAACTGAATTCCCTCTCCCCACCAGGAAAAGAGCAAGGAAAACACCACAAGAGTCTGACAGTGAGACTCTTTCATCTACATCATCCATTTCAACTCCCTCACCACGAAGTCAGCCACCCACATCTTCATTCCAAACCACTCATCCATCTTCCACAACCCCTCTTCTTCAATCGTCTAAGATCATAATATCTTCATCTTCTCAGCCTCAGGGATCATCCTCTGCACTTTCATTTACTAGCAGCTCAACGATGGCCCAGTCCCCATGGAACAATCCTGGGGCAGTTTTAATGCCTCCACCCCTAAGCCAAATACCGGCCCATCCTGAGAAATGGCTACCCAAATTCAATCCAGAAGCAGGCATGCTAGCTGAAGAGCACATTAACAATTTCATGCTTTCTGTCAATCTCAATGGAGTTACCAACGAGGATGCTGTTGTCGGGCTTTTTCCCTATACAATGCAAGGAACAGCCGGCTCATGGTACTTTTCATTACCTTCCGGGTCTATCACAAGTTGGGACATTTTTCAAAGTCAATTCCTTACCAAGTTTGGTGATGACAGATCAACAACAACGTTAATCAATGACCTATCCAATCTTAAAGCCGAGGCTAGAGAACCCATCAAATATTTCAATTTACGGTTCAATAAAATCCTCAACAAAATTCCCACTACTTCCCAACCCAGCGAAGAAGTACGATGTGAATGGTATATTATGGCCTTACCATCAAACTTAGCAATCTTTGTGGATAGGGCAAATAAAACAACCTTAGTTGAAAACCTGACAGAGGCGATAGCAGTAGAGAAATGCGTAGTAGCCCTGGAAAAGAGATCTGCGATAGAGGAACACAAATCTAAAAAAGTCACCTTCAACGAAGACTCCAAGAAGAAACAAACGAAAGATCCTTTCGATTTAGAAGGATTGAAAAAAGTATTAAAGACCATGTCCAATGAGATGATTGACATAAAAAAACAAGTGGCAGAAACTTCTTCAAAAAAGCCCTACAGAGCTTTTAAAAGAGGCCCTTCAATGGATGTGAAACCACCCAACGCTATCTCAAATGTCGAATCCGAAGAAGAGGAAGAAGAAGAGAGTACCACCGAAGGGCAGACCGATGACGAAGAAGTTGTGGAACTACAGGGAATGTGGGATTTCATCCTCCCACAAGAAGAATATCAAGAAGCATTTCTGGTTAGCACACGAAGCAAAAATTAACTTGATCCTCCCCAAACTACCCCTAAGTAGAAGGGCACAAGCCCTGCAGCAAAAGATAAAGTCGCAACAAAGAGAACGACCGCTAAAGCGACTCAATCTAACCCAGTCCAACTAGATCAAACACCTCCATCAAGAACACTGATAGTATCGGATGAAATGGAGTACAATATTATTGATGACATGAAAAAGACTAGGGCTAATATCACTCTTTATGAATTGAGCAAATTGAAACATCAACAGAAGATAATGATGAAAGAATTACATGTCGTGCCTACTACATCTTTGCCTACAGTTGTAGCTTCCCACAACATGGGAAGACCTCCAACCAACACGATCAATAAGATTGATCCAAATGACATCGCCTTGATTGGAGGAAGATCAAGGTCTCACACTCCCCCTTTTCTTCTCACTTATGAAATTTTCAATAAAAATGTGCACAATTGTTTGGTAGATTCTGGTGCTTCAACGAATATTTTACCCAGATCAATATGTGCCAAGTTGAATGTTCAACCACAAAAATCCGCAGTGCGTATAGTTCAACTTGATCGATCTCAAGTTGAAGTGATTGGTGAACTTAATCAAGTAACCATAAGATTGTCGTCCAACCCGAAGGTATGTCAGGTTATTGACATTCTAGTAGCTGATATCCCAGAATTCTATGGCTTGATTCTTATCAGGGATTGGTCCGAAAAACTCCATGGATACTTCTCAACCGACTGGTCACACATGTGGTTACCCTACAATGGTAAACCGAATCAAATAAAGGTTGAATGAGAGTTACACCAGAATTACATAGTAACAGAATTGGAGGGAGAAAATGAAGCAATAGCATATAACAACAATGTCATAGGCAATTACTCGATAGATTCTTTCCTCGGCAATTTCAATGCTCATACATCACCTTACTTAGAAAATTCAGTTTTGTCGCAAGTCGAAATTTTTTCCCAAACTGATAATTCAAAGTGTGTTAATTTTGTAGACAAACCTGTAAATACATCTTTGTTTTGGAAATTATATTTTGATGGCTCTAAATCTAACGAAGGAGCAGGAGCACGATGCATTCTAATTAGTCCAGAAGGAAATAAGACCATGCTTACGTGCAGACTTGAATTCGATTGCACAAACAATACAACAGATATGAGGCCTTGGTGCAAGGCCTATACAAAGCAATCGAGTTGAACGTCAAGTATCTTCAAGTCTTCGGAGACTCTGAGATTGTCGTCAAATAGGTACGTAACACCATACATTGCCTATCAGGTCATTTGAAACACTATCAATCTTTAGTACAAGATCTGACTGAGCATTTCATAGCATTCAATATTTCATCAATCCCAAGACTCCAAAACGAGAGCGCAGACCTTTTAGCTAACGTAGCCTCTAGAATTATTCCCTCCGAATATTTTAGTCCAGATAGATTATCAATAGAATTAATCTTTAGACCGTCCATCCCTGACAACATTACAAACTGGAGAGTATTCAATGACGATCCTGATATTGTAAATTTCCTCACTTCTGAAGGATCCTACTCCAATTAGATAATTGACGAAGACCATCACGATCGACAAATACAACAAGATAGCACTGATAATGCTATACCTAAATCGGTGGTTAAGTTGGAAGACTTATACGATTTGAAAAGTCGGTTTAAAAGGTCTACCAATTCTAAGCTCTACAGTTCAACTCTGAACTACGAATTAGTAAACCTAGGAACCGATGATAAACCACAAAACGTTAATCTAGGCCACGGCCTAGCCCCTGAAGAAAAACTAGCGTATATTCGTCTTTTGAGACAATACAAAATTTTTTTTGCCTGGAATTACGATGAGTTGATGACATACGACACTTCTATCATTCAACATACTATCCCTATGATTGACAACGAAAAACCTGTCCAACAGAAACTCAGAAAAATCCACCCCAATTTAGAAAATTAGATAAAATCTGAGCTAAATAAGTTATTAAAAGCCAGAATAATTTTCCCCGTCAGACATTCCAAATGGGTCTCCAATATGGTACCCGTTAGAAAGAAAAACGGAGATATTAGAATCTGCATCGATTTTCGGAATCTCAACAAAGCCTGTCAAAAAGACAATTTTCCCCTCCCACCTATGGAGCAGATATTACAGGCAGTAGCAGGCTCAAAACTAATGTCTTTTTTGGATGGATTTTCAGGATATAATCAAGTGCTGGTACATCCCGATGATCAGTTAAAAACCACATTCCGAACTAAATGGGGCACATACGCATATGGGAAGATGCCATTTGGTTTGATCAATGCCGGCGCTACATTCCAGAGAGCCATGGACATCGCATTCAAGGGTTTAGTCAATAAATCTGTAGTAATTTATTTGGATGATATAACAGTGTACTCCAAGAAGCGAAGCGACCATCTCAAAGACTTGAAACAAATCTTTCAACGATGTTTAAGGTATGGGATTTCACTTAACCCAAAGAAATATTTTTTCGCATTAAGTGAAGGAAAACTTCTAGGATTCATAATGTCAAAATCTGGTATTCACATTGAGCCTGACAAAATTAAAGAAATTTCTGAAATATCCCTACCTCATAATAAAAAAGCCATGCAATCTTTCCTTGGTCAAATCAATTTTGTGAAGAGATCTGTCCCAGATTTTTCACGAATTGTTTCTCCTTTGCAAACCATGATTAAAAAGAATTCAAATTTTAAATGGGGTCAAGATGAGCATGAAGCATTCAACCTGATCAAACAAGCTATCATTAACGCTCCATCTTTAGCAACCTCGAAGTTTTCAGAATCTTTTATCTTATACACATTTGCCTTAGAGAAATCATATGCCGCGATTCTAACTCAAGCAAATCAAGAGAAAGCGGAAGCTCCAATCGCATTTTTTAGCTCGAATTTACAAGGTGCTGAACTCAAGTATTCAGACGTGGAGAAATAGGCATATGTTGTTTTCAAAGCGGTCAAATATTTCAGACCTTTCTTACTTAAAACCCATACCAAGGTCATAGTACCGTTTCCAGCGGTAAGAAATCTTCTAATACAGAAGGATGTGGGTGAAAAAAGAGCAAATTGGATCACTGCTTTACAGGAATACGACCTTGAGATCAAACCAGCAAGCATTGTAAGAGGTCAAGGCTTCTGCAAAATGTTGGTTGGAGCATCGCAAATTCCTGAAAATTCATCTGAAGAGGTACAAATGTATGAGGTAAGCCTAAACGATGCAGAATCATTATACGCTGACACCATTTATTATCTTAAGAATGGGTATGCTCCATCACACCTGGATCACACCAAGAAAAGAGCTCTGAGATTGAAAGCTAAACAATATCAGCTCATAAATGATGTTCTGTTTAAAAGGAATTACGATTCTGTTCTTCTTAGGTGTCTTGAGAAAACCGAAGCCGAAAAGGTTTTGCAGGAACTCCACGATGGACCAGCAGGTGGACACTATGCTGGAGATGCTACTGCACATAAAATCTTACGTGCAGGATATTATTGGCCCACGCTGTTCAAAGACTCACATAGTTACATGAAGAAATGCCAAGTCTGCCAAACTACTGCAGGGAGACAAAAGAAACCGTCCATGCCACTACAGCCGGTAAACATTGAGCAACCATTCAGTCAGTGGGGCTTGGACATAATAGGTGAGATTGTTCCTCACTCTTCTAAGTAGCATAGATACATCCTCACGACAACATATTATTTTACTAAATGGGTAGAAGCAGTTCCTCTCAAGACAGCGAATTCTGAAAACATCATTGAATTCATAGATCAATTTATAATCACTAGGTTTGGATTGCCAACGGCTTTAATGTTTGATAATGCCTCATACTTTTCTGGGAATGCAATGACTGAGTTTGCACTTAAAAGAGGGTTCAAACTGAAATATTCGGCCAACTACTATCCGCAAGGTAATGGATTGGCTGAGTCAACAAATAAAAACCTAATCAGGATTATTAAAATAACAGTTGACCAGAACCAAAAGAATTGGCACAAAGCTTTGGTAAATGCTTTATGGGCAGATAGAATAACGAAGAAAGCTTCAATCGGCACTTCTCCCTTTAATTTAGTTTATGGGAAAGAAGTGGTTCTTCCAACTCACTTAGTCATCCCCTCTTTGTCTTTAGTACAATACATCGATGAAGTATCTACTTCCTCCATACAACTAAGACAAATGGAAATAATTAAATTAGAAGAACAACGAGAACAAGCTAAGAAAACCAATGCTCATCACCAAGCGCTAATAAAATCCTCTTTTGACTCGAGCATAATGACCAGAAAAAATTTTCAGATGGGAGATTTAGTTTTGAAATGGGATAAGGCTCATGAAGAAAAGGGAAAACATACAAAATTTCAGAAGATGTGGCTTGGTCCTTTTCAGATTGTAGAAGTCATAGACCCATCAATGTTTGTGTTGCAGGATTTAGCAGTTAGAAGGGATTCTTTGTCTGTTAATGGACAGATCCTTAAAATATATTTTCCATAGAAGATTATTCTTCTATTTTGTAGGATAGTTTTTTTTTTTTTTTTTCTTTTCTTTCTTATAAATAAAACCAGTTGTAGATGGTTACTACAGGGGTCCACGAAAAAGACACCAATCCTCTATCAGATTTTGTTTTCGCTTGTACAAGTAGCAATTTTTTTTTTGAAAATATGATCTTTATTATTGACAGATAAAGTTAAAAACTTTAGCCTAGATATGATACTAGTTTCAACTTCAAAAAAATTTGATGAAAGCAACCTTTGGTAAAAAATTGTTTTATATCAACACAATGAAAGGTATCAATAATAAAATAAATATTCTCTGTAAAACTACTGTTTTCAAACTCTATTATTGTCGTCCAGAGCTTTCTTAAGGAAAAACAATGATTTCCTCCCTGCTAAAGAAAATCGCAGCATTTAGAGGAACAATCCGAGAAAACACTATATCTCAAAGAATAAGAGGTCTCATCACGAGCCGACTTATCATGATCACAAATATTATAACTTGCTGACTTTGCCAATACTGTCCACCAAAACAGGGCAACGACTCAAGATTGTTGCAATCAAAAGACAAGGGGTCTCATCACGAGCCAACTTGTTCAGCAAAAGTGTAAATCAAGTGAATGACTGTGTCATAATTTGGCCACCAAACCAAGACATTGTTCTTTAGAGAATATAAAAAAAAAAAAAAAAAGGAAAAAGTGTCAAAATGGGTTTTTCTCTGAAAAGTTGTAACTAGCCTTAAGCAGGATAAAGGATCATTGCTGGGTAACAGGTAACCCTGTCGAGGCTATGGGCACCTGCTGGTAGCGAAGGCTCTACCTACGACAAATGAGCATATTTTAAAAGCTAGCACACAGAGAAGACCTTATTTTATCTTTAAAAGACCAAGTAATGACTGATGTAAATACAAGGACTAAGCCTGAGGAAGAAAAAAATTGGAATAGGAAAAGGTTGAAACAAAATATCATTGATAGGATAGGGCATAATGTACTCTATCTGTCCATAACAAAATTTATACTTATGAAAATTTTTCTGCTTTGGAAGTTAAAATTCAATAGAAAAGCAGAGATAACTGGTTCTTCCTAGTGAATCGCCATTGTTGTGGCCACCAACAACCCCCCTCTTTGTTTGATATTAGCAATAACACCAAGCAAATGGGGACCCTTAATAAAAAATCCAAAAAAACATTCTATGAAAATTTTTGTATTTCAACTCCTTAAAGCTGTATCGCATCGCGAGAAGAGAATGAAACATTTTCTTATGAGCATAATAAACTGCGAAGAAGCGACGCAAAATTCATCGCATCGCATTCATTATGAAGCGCTCTCAAATGAAAAAACTTAAGAAATCTCCGACGACCGATATGCGACGTCGCATATCGCAACATCGCGTAAGCAACACACAATGATTGAATGACTAAGCGTGATCTGCGATCTGCAATGCTGCGATCTGCGATGCTGCGATCTGTGATGCTGCGATCCGCGATGCTGCGATGCGAGTCGCCGAAATCACCCATCGCGAATTTTCCTCGTCGCAGTATTCAAGGAAAGCTATCCGTAAATCAAAATTGGGCGCGCGCCTTAAAAGAAATTAATGATTGTATGCCAAAGTATTCAAGAAGGACAGTTTTGTGTTTTTCGAAGAGTCGGTTAGTTATGGGTGTCATGATTATGCATTCATAAGAGCTTAAAGCTTTCATGTCAATCTTTATTATCATTACTCTTTTCCTTTGTGTAAACTGTAAGACAGAAAATAACATGAAGCAATGTGCAGGAAACATCTAAGGAAAAGGAGAATGATCCGGATTTAAACAGGAACGCAACAAATTACAGAGATAACCATATACACACAGATGCAGCGGAAATAATACTTCATTTCATTAATGGAAAATACTGAAATATGCTTACAAACAGAAATGGCAATAAACTAGCTAGGGCGATGGTAGCTTATCTCTGAGAAGAGATGTGATGGCTACATGCCTCTGAACTATCTTACAATGAGGCTCGAAGGCCTATTTATTGTTGAGAAACAATGAAAAACCCTTAACATTCCAAAACCTAACCCTAGAAGATGAAACGCCAAATTGTGGGCCCCGTTTTGGGTAAATTGGTACATCAATTTCCCGGGGTCGTAACTTTGGCATACGATCTCCGTTTGACGTGCATGATAGCTCGTTAGAAAGATCTATCCGAGTACTACCACTTTGGGAGGCAACATGGGTCCATGGACCCATGTTGCCCCAGATTCCCAAAAAAACGTCGTTTAGGGCCTCAAAACGGCTCCGGAAGATCAGGACCCGAAAAACTGCTAAAAATAGTAAACTGTGCTACAATTAAGGAAACTGAAAATGCTGAGAAAGACAATGGTGGGGGTCCAGGTGGACTTGGCAGGTGGCCACCAATATCCACCTGGATCATTCCTCCCCCCTTAGGAAGCAATGGTCCCCATTGCGTTGAGCTCCTCCATGAGATGAGGAAACTTCTGCTGAACTTGTTCCCTGGTGAGCCACTTGCCCTGCTGAAGGAGTTGGCCTGCTTTGACAACTCGATACAGTGGGATGTTCTGTTGGCGAGTGTTCTTGATCTGTGTGTCCATGATCCGATCAGTTGCAGCTTGTTCCATGCAATCTGGATTTAATTCTGTGGGTTTGAGCTGTTCTGCAATGTCGGATGTGTCTAGCAATGGTGGAAAGTATGGCTGAAGGCGGTCCACATTAAATACTGGGTGCAGGCCAAGGAATGGGGGAATGCTGAGCTCAAATGCATTGTCTCCCATAGCCTTAGTAATGGTGTAAGGACCATATCGGAGTGGTCTCAATTTCCGATAGGCTCCAGTAAGGCGTTCCTTTTGCAAATGCAACCAGACTTTGTCGCCCACCTAAAACTTGTGTGGCACCCGATGTTGATCATGTCGCTGCTTGTACTTGGCATTTGATTTCTCAAGAATGTCATGGACCTGCTGGCGAATATGTTGGATGCGCTCAATGAAGCTGGTGGCCTTATCTGTTTCGGACTGGACATGAGCTGAATTCATGTGAGTAGATGCAAGTCGCATGGCCACATCAATGGGGCATAGTGGCTGGAATCCCAAACCCACCTGAAAAGGGCTATGGCCAGTGGAGCTGTGAAGAGCTCGGTTGTAGCTGTGCTGAACGTAGGGGAGGCTCTCGTCCCATGTGCGTGGATGCTTTGAGTTATACATGCGTAGAATGTGCACAATCATCCTATTGACAACCTCTGTCTGGCCATCAGTTTGAGGATGGAAGGCTGTGGACTTCGTGAGTTTGGTGTCCAGCATTGACCAGAGACTGGACCAAAAGGTGCTGAGAAACCGACTGTCCCGATCTGAGATGATAGACTGTGGGATCCCAAAGTGCACCCATACTCGTTCAAAGAAGAGTTTAGCAGTGGCTTCTGCTATGATATTCTTCTTGCAGGCCATCATAATGGCCATCTTTGAGAACCTGTCGACGACCACAAAAACACAGTCATTTCCATGCTTAGTGGAAGGAAGGCCTGACATGCAATCCATGGAGATGGATTCCCAAGGTCGACTAGGGGTAGGCAACGGGGTATAGAGGCCTTGCTTCTTAATGGTCGGTTTGGCAATGGCACAGGCAGTACATGATCGGATGTACTTCCCAACATCCTGTCGAAGATTCGGCCAATAGAAATAGTTTTGTAGTACTGCCACTGTTTTCTCGACCCCGAAATGCCCAGCAGCCCGACTGTAGTGTGCTTCCCAAATCATCTTGGCACGCTCGCTTGAAGGAACACAGAGGTGACCGAGGTGGCATAATAGGGCATCCTGGAGGTGAAAATCTGCAACCTGCCGACCCTCCAAGAGTGTCTGGTATGTGTGGCGGAATTCTGGGTCGCTTTTGTAGAGAAGTGGCCAATCAGAAGTCTCGTGCCCGCAAGAGTTGAGCACGGTGGTTAGCGCCATGATCGGTGGTCGACTGAGGCAATCTGCAACATTATTGGTGTTGCCCTTTTTATACTTGATATTCAAGTGAAACTGTTGCAGGTATGTAGACCACTTCTGATGGCGATCATTCTGCAATTTCCCTTGGGTCTGTATGAACTGCAGAGGTCGGTGGTCTGTGTGGATGACCGTTTCCTTCCCCAAAATGTAATGCTTCCATTGTCGGCAGGCCTGTACAATGGAATACATCTCTTTATCATAAGTGGGGTACTTCCGGACTGTGTCTGAAAGTGTTTCACTGTGATATGCCACTGGATGTCCATGTTGAGTAAGGACTGCCCCAATAGCATAGTCAGAGGCATCTGTCTCGACCTCAAATGGTTGTTGTAAATCTAGTAACGCGAGCACTGGTGCCGTGCAGAGGTGATCCTTCAACTCCCTGAATGCCTTCTGTTGAGATTCAGACCAAAAGAATTTTGCTTTCGCCCCGCCCTTGGTGACTTGACTCAAGGGCCAAGAAATATGAGAAAATCCCAACACAAACCTGCGGTAGAAGTTGGCAAGGCCTAGAAAGCTGCAGAGCTCTGTTAGAGTGGTTGGAGAGGGCCAATCCCGAATAACTTGGACCTTGGCTGGATCGACATGCACCCCCTGTTCATCAATGATGTATCCCAGATACTGAACCTCGGTCATGCCAAAAGTGCATTTCTCCAAATTGGCACATAGCTTGTGTTGCCGCAGTGTTTGGAGAACCTGTCGGATGTGGTGGAGGTGCTCTTCCCAACTCTGGCTGAAGATCAGAATGTCATCCAAGTATACTACTACAAAGGAGTTGGTGAATGGCCGCAAGATGTCATCCATTAGCCTCATAAAGGTTGCAGGAGCATTCGTCAATCCGAAAGGCATGACCAACCATTCGAAGAGGCCCTCCTTGGATTTGAAGGCAGTCTTCCACACATCTAAGGGTTCAATTGGTACCTGGTGATATCCTGACTTCAGATTGATCTTGCTGAAATATTTCGCCCCCTTTAGTTGGTCTAGGAGGTCATCAATCCGCGGGATCGGGTACCTATTACGGACAGTGATCTTGTTCAGCGCCCGATAGTCAATACAGAGTCTCCACGTCCCATCCTTCTTCTGTACCAACACTATCGGGCTCCCACAGGGTGAAGAACTCGAACGGATGTGACCTTTCTGCAGGAGCTCCTGAATCTGCCTCTTGATTTCATTGTTCTCCAGAACGGAGCGCCGATAAATTGGTCCATTGGGTAGCGGCGCACCTGGGGTCAGATCGATGGAGTGCTTGACTTGACAGTGCAGAGGAACCCCTGCCGGGGAGGTGAAGATGTCTTCGTACTCCTCCACAATCTTGTCCATCTGTAGCTGCCGTGCAGAGGGACCCCGTTTGGAGGCCGCGGCTACTGTCTTCTTCTTCCCTTGAGGGCGTATCATCAGGAAAACAAATTTCCTAGTTTTGGAAATGATCTTACTGCATTGTTTTGCAGTAATCAAAGAGATGGCGGCAGGTGGTGCTACCTCTGGTATCCTGAACAACTTATTTCCCAATGTAATAATAACAGCACGGGGCCTTGATTCATACACAACATGTCGCTTCCACAAGTATGGTTGTCCTAGTAATACATCACAAACTTCAAGGGGAGCAATGTCACACAATACCTCATCCATGAAGGGCTTGATGTTGTATGGAAGGTGACACTGCTGGCTCACGCGAAGATCTCGCCCTTGGTGAAGCCACCCAATGGTGTATGGTTGTGGATGTGCTGTGGTCGGTAAGCCCAACCTCTTCACGACCTCTGCCGAAATGAGGTTCTTTTGACTCCCGCTATCAACAATGAACTGTATCGGGGAGCCCTTTACCCACATCTGGGAGTGGAAGAGACGCTCCTCCTCCTCTGGATCTTTGGGTTCATTTTTCTGGATCTTTGCGGTAGCAACAGTGGCGCTGGGATCCGCATCAATGATCTGCTTCCCTTTTTCATACCCCTTATCGGGTTCTGACTCAGAGTCGGAACATGCATCTGATTCTGAAACCTTTAGCTCAGCCACCAGTGACTGCTTGGCCCGACACTCACTTGTGTTGTGAGTGGAGCTCTTATGGAACTCGCACCATTTTCCAGTGTCATTTCTCGGCTTCGCGGCGTTGCTCTTTGCTTGCAGCTTCGGCTGGTTGTCTTGGGCTGTCCCGCCTTGGCTTTGTCCTTTGTTCTGTGGTTTAGGGGCACCTTTCCCCTGCTTTGGATTCGCAGATCCAAAGTCTCGCTTCTTTTGTTTAAACTTCTGTTCGACCTTGACGGCATACCGGTATGCTGCACCGAGCGAGGGGATGTTTAGGAACTGTATTTCTTCCTGGATGTACTTGTGCAGGTAGCCACGGTATTTGAGTATCAAATGTTGCTCCGAATCCTTGATACCCAACTTTGTGCGAAGGGTATGGAAAAGATTGGTGAACTCTGGCACGTCTTGGTCCCTTCCCTGCCGCAGCGTGGTCCACTTTATGTATTCATCCTCATAGCTTCCGACAGGGTAGTACTGCTCCTTGATGGCATCCCGGAACGAATCCCAGGTGGGTGCGGCTGAAAATAGTGAGCCAGTACTTTCATCCTTCTGCTCGCAGTAGGTTTCCCACCAGTCCTTGACGTGGGGGGCTGCTTTGAGAAGAGCAAAAACAATCTTTTCCCGACTCGAAAATTCATGAACAGAAAAATAACCCTCTAGTAGATTTAACCATTTATCTACGGCATCGGCGTCTATCTGACCCTCGAATATGGGGATTTCAAAATTAACTTGTACCTTAAAGGGTGTGGCGTTTCCAGAGGAGCTGCTGGAAGCCGATGCGCCGCTTCTGGGTAGCCACTGAAGGATCTGCGCAAAGCTATCCATCATCGCGTTCCGTTGTCGCTCGAGCGCTTCTTCGAGCAAGATTTTGATGGGATCTCCTACCCCCTCGTCTTTCTTCTCGTCCGCCATGGGAGGCCATCGGGATTTGCGAGGCTGGTCTTGCAAAGGTTCAACCAGTTCGAGCCCTAACTCCTTATATCCCGACCTTGTTGGGGACATGCAAAGAAAAACAGAGAAAAAGCAGACCGCTCTGATACCACTGATCCGGATTTAAACAGGAACGCAACAAATTACAGAGATAACCATATACACACAGATGCAGCGGAAATAATACTTCATTTCATTAATGGAAAATACTGAAATATGCTTACAAACAGAAATGGCAATAAACTAGCTAGGGCGATGGTAGCTTATCTCTGAGAAGAGATGTGATGGCTACATGCCTCTGAACTGTCTTACAATGAGGCTCGAAGGCCTATTTATTGTTGAGAAACAATGAAAAACCCTTAACATTCCAAAACCTAACCCTAGAAGATGAAACGCCAAATTGTGGGCCCCGTTTTGGGTAAATTGGTACATCAATTTCCCGGGGTCGTAACTTTGGCATACGATCTCCGTTTGACGTGCATGATAGCTCGTTAGAAAGATCTATCCGAGTACTACCACTTTGGGAGGCAACATGGGTCCATGAACCCATGTTGCCCCAGATTCCCAAAAAAACGTCGTTTAGGGCCTCAAAACGGCTCCGGAAGTTCAGGACCCGAAAAACTGCTAAAAATAGTAAACTGTGCTACAATTAAGGAAACTGAAAATGCTGAGAAAGACAATGGTGGGGGTCCAGGTGGACTTGGTAGGTGGCCACCAATATCCACCTGGATCAGAGAAAGCGTCAATGCTCGGAGAACAGAGAAGAGATCCCTTCAGAAACGAATGCCGCATGCAACAGGACCACAGATTCCAGAGTATCACTCAACAGATGTTGATGTCAATAGGCCATCCAAAGCTCAGAGTCAAAGGCGCACAAAAGCAGCATGTTTACAAAAGATCCTGAAGCTTATGCCCGGTAAAGCAAAAAGAAAAAAGGCGCTAAAGAAGGAAAACGCACCAGAAAAGCCCGGAACAAAGAATGGAGGCAGTTTTCGATGCAGAAAATTGTTCAGAGAGAAAAGTCCCTAACTTGTTCAGTCATTCGCAAGGCCGGAAACCGAAATAGCAAAAGCAGAATCAGTTTGAGAGAAATTTGGGTTATTACCAAGTATACATGCAGTGAATACACCCAGCCAGAGGAAGATTCTGGAAAATATCTTCTAGTTTACCAGAAAGTGGTGCCAGCGCTTGTTATTTCTATTTTCATAGCTCAAACGAAAGCAGAAGGCGACCAGCCGACTCTTCCCAGGCGAATGTTGCATGCTTGCAGCACTAAGGAGAAAATACAGAAATGGTTAGGAATTAGATTCAATTTTTAGAAATAGTTTTGCTTTAGCAGAAGGGCGGTCATTTAAAACCGTATCCTAAATTTATGTAATGAAGTTAATTAGTTAGCAGTATTTAAAACCTTCTCAGGCATTAGGAGAAGGGTCCAGAAATTTGTCAAAAACTTGTCCTCAGAACATGCACTTTTGCACCCTCGGAGGGGGTTTTGATGAATGGATGGATCAAGGTTTATTAATGTTTGCATTTGATATCTACTACTGATGTTGCACTTCTGTACTCTTAGTAGATGTTAGAGCAAGGAGAGATAAATCATTGTTGCTTGAAGCTTATGGGTGGAACCAGTGATAAATGGTGCTTTTATCTCTTGACCGTTTCTGTTTATATTCTTAAAGTGATATACAGTTTTTAGTTGTTTATATGTTACTACATGAATGTATGAGTTACCATTTGGCACTTTTGTACGGTGGAGTCATTTATTTATGTTTGATATATGAATAACTTATTATGCGATATGCTGTTCACAACTGTTTTGCCTAACTTTTTATGCAAAGTGGTTTATCTTAATTGATTTCTATTCTTATGATAGCTGAATGATATTTATTACCAGTTATTGTTTGAAATCTCTTTAGATCGCATAATAGAAGAAATTCACCCCGGGTTAGCATAGATTAGATCTGGTGTTTCTCATTAGATTATAATAGCATAGAGTTAGTTTAAAAGTTTGAATTAAATTAGCTTTAAGTATTCTTAGATCAGCGTCATCCAACTCTGCACACACACACACCCTTAAATTGGGAAACTGGTCCCATTATCCCCAGTCGGACCCACTATACCAAACGGATAAGGAGCTGCCAACCAAGGTCTGGACCAGGTCGGTATCCCCCTTATTTTTGACCCGATTTTCAGGGGTTCAACAGTTGGGCAGGATTTGGGGTAATGGGAGGTGTTTGTGTTATGGAGGAGGAACTAGAAGTGGTGTTGGGATGTTGGGTGGTAATAAATTGACGAGGGAGTGAAGGGATGAAAGGAGGAGTGGAATGGATTTCTGATGAATGAGGGAATACTGATGAACTAGCAGAAAGGGAAGTAGTCTTAGAAAGTTCGGGTATGCTTTCAGTGGTAAGGGATGACTGAGAAGATTTCTGCAAATACTGATCAATTGACAAATTGGTTCGTTGTGTTTCATGTTCTCTAAGGAATTTCGAATCTTGGACTAGATCTAATAATTCGTTGTCATATGAGTTTCTAAGCAGAGAGAGTTTAAAGTATTCATCAAAAGGAAGATCTTCTAGGGAAATCCATTTAACAGGACATGAATGTGATCTGAACAAAGGTCTAGGACTAACTGAGCTTTTTTGTCTTCTGATGATTTTGGGAATCAATTTAGGATTCTAAAACACAGGTGGTGGATTGGGATCAGGATTAGCCCTAGTGTAACGAGTCCTTTTTGAAGCCAGATTTCAAATTTTTATGAATTTTCTTATATATAAACTTTCTGAAATAACTTCTAAAATCCTCTAAGATGCTTTCAAATCAAATTTTTTGGTTTCTTAAAGGTTTATTTCAACTAAGGAATTTTTCACTCACTAGTATGGTCACCACTATGTTATCGCTCATATTTTCCTTAGAAGTTATGGGAAGAAGGAAAGGGGTCCGAGGCAACCACAAACCAATCTTTTCAGTACAAAATCTAGCCAATCTGTACTCAGAGAGGGCTCTCTCTTTATAATTTAGATTTGTTTTGGTGTGATATTAGGCTAGTTATTAATGTTCAAGGTTGCTTTATTTGAGAGTGGTGGAATTTTGGGAACAGATGGATAGAGCAAGGTCTTCAAGCCATTGGGCTATGGAGTCAATAGAGTGACTAGATTAGATCAATTACTAAAGGGAAAACTCACAGGGCAAGGTAGTAAAACAAAAGGCAAATGTCAAGTTCAGGTGGATGAAATGGTCTTAACCAAGGAGAAAGGGCAATGAAGAATCCTTTAATCGGGGTCAAAATGAGGAACATAAGAGGCCTATCAACAAAGGTCAATTAATAATTCTTTGTTCAATTGGACCAAGGGGATAAAATACGAAGTAAGGGAGCATTCGAGAATTCCCTAACTATGATAGTCTAGCAAAAAACATTGAGAAGATAAACAATTCAAAACAGAGTGTAGTAAAGCAATTTCTCAAAAATCATTACTTGTTTATCATTCATGTTTTATGAAAACACATATGATTATTAATAAACAAAGGAAAAACAATAATAAACAAGAGATATAGAATACTTATTTTATTTATGTTTGACACAAGTATCCTGTGAACAGTGTTTACTTTATTCCTTGATCCAGCAAGCCATACAAGTCTTGGTACGATAGCAATTCAATTCTACAAGAAAATGTCTATAGAAATGTCTTTGAATCCACACCTAATACTTCAAATAAAGAAGTATGTATACAAAATTTACATCAAAATATCTCATAACTAAATGATATTTATTCTAGGAATATAAAATATCTTTTTACACAAATATAGAGACAGATGGTCTCGAATATAGAAACAGATAATGAACTGAATTTTGTTGTCCCTATTTTTGTTGAAGGATATGGAGGCATGCTCTACTAACTTTCATCTTGTTGTTGCCCTAGTAACTCTATGATGGACATCTGATTTGATCTTTTCAACTAATACTCTTTCACCTCTATCTGATACACTTTACCTGTTCACCAGCATTCATCCTTTTTACCAAAATTTACTATGGTAAATATTTCTACTTACCTTATTATTACCATAGTAATTTAAAGGATGTCTGTTCTGTTGGTCCAGCATTCTTTCTTTGGTATATTCATCCTTGACAATTTCCTGTAAATTTCATCAGCCTCAGTATATTTCACAAAATTAGGCTAGACTGTGAATAAGTGCTTTACTTCATGTTCAATGAAGAATAGGTTCTCTAAACCATCGTAAAGCACTTTTCCTATGGGTAGTGCCTTTGCTGAGGATGAACTAGCTTGACTTTCAGCTTGTTGATGTAGTTTGTGGATGTAGTCTATCTGAACCATTAGCCTATCATTGATGACTAAAGGCCTTGGAAGTCCTTTACTCCTTAATATTTCAAACTTTCTCATGAACTCATCTATGTCTTCCTGCATACTTTGACATCTTCACTCCAGGCCTTGCATTACACTCCTTTTTTTCATTACTTTCTTCAATTCAAGGATAGTAGTAGTCCTATCATCAATGTCCAGTTGCTCCAACTGTTGCCTATTTTTACTATTTAGAAAATTTATTAACTGGATTGCCTCTTCAGGCTTTCTACCCAGTTCTTCTCTAGTCTTCTAAATTGCCTCAAGAGTAAGCTTAACCAAATCAATTTGTTCAAAAATAATTTGAATGGATGACCAAATATCATTGATGGAATCAATGATATCGGTCCACAATAATTTCTTGATATATCATATTTTTGCTCCAAGGTAGTGAATTTCTCTTTCACTTTCTGTAGCTCTGTTACTTCGAGTTTCATCTCTTCCACTCACTTAATTAAGTCCTCTGTGCTCTGTATTGATGTATCTTCTTGTGTTGTACCTATTGCTTCCACTGGTGTGGCTGTTGCCAAAGGAATGTTTGGTGCTAAAACAGTTACCACAGTGGAAGGGACTATTATTGAAACTATATGCACTAGTGTCTAGGGCTGGGTGGTCGACTCACTTTGCCTTGACTGCACTACTTTCTCCAATTCCTGCTCTATTTCCTTCAATTGCTTATTTAACTTAAGGACCAAGTCCATAATTTCTTCTTCATTTTTCTTCTCTATAACCTCAGTAGTCTGAGGGTGAATGAGTGGTGACAACTTCAATTATTTTCTAAGTGCAGCTATGTCTTCATTCTTTTTCTTGATTAAGATTTTTGTTGCCTTAACATCTTTTGGGTCATGACCCAACTCAATTACTAACTCTTCCAATGATTTTATTCTATTATATTTTACCTGTGAGGAGGCTTTCCCAACTGCAATTGGGCTGTAGTGTTGCTCAATTAATTTTTCAATCTATGAGCCATCATTTCTTTTCTAGTCAATGTTGAATAGACCATTTCACCCGTTTTCTTGTGTAGTTCAATTTGGTAGATAGGGTGGATTCCTTTAGCCAAAACCTCAAAATCAGTTTTGAGATAATCTGCCAAGGATTTTGGCTGCTACACTGTGGGCTTCAGGAAACTCATTTGCATTTTTCCCACTTTGATGTCAAAGGCTAACATCAATCTAGTCTAGTTTGTAGGGGCCATCTTTAAGTACTGAGCATATGCTTGTGCTTTAAGCTGCTCATTCTTTGTCTTGATCTCCTTAAACTTCCCCTTTATATCTATAATCTTCTTGGAAGAAGACCTGAAGGATCATACTTCTATGCTAGGTTGTCTTTCTAGCACTTGCTTCTGTGAACTTGAGGGTGTCCCACATGTTGGGAATGTTTGTAAATTATCTATCCTTTCCTTCCTCATGCTCTCTGTAGTCTCTCCAATAAATTCTTCCTCCAAATAAGGATTCAACCTTTGACTCTTAGCAAATATTTGATCTGTGGATCTGCTAGAAGGGGTAGCTACTTCCCTTTCTCTTTTCAAGTTTCTTTCCTCATTTAGAGGAGTTTGTAGTACTGGAGGATCACCCATGTTTGTTTGAGCTGGTAGTGGCTGTGGTGGAGTCAATTCTTCCAAGATTTCAGGTTGCTCTGATTCCTCTAGTTGTTCTGATGTAGGGGCACTTGTTTCCTGAGTTTGCCTCTATGAAGGCTCTCCTATGGGAGCACTATGTTCTAGTGTTGCCCTTTGGGAAGGCTCTGCAGGTACCTGTACAAAGGAGTCCAGGTCAAGTCTCTTCTCCAAATTTTTCATCACATTCTCAACTTCAACTTTATCACTATCTTGTTCTACCAATGTCCCTTCCCTCCATTCAACTAAATTGGAATATTGTTCTATCTCAGGGATCCTGTGATGCATTTAGGGTGACAACTTCTATTTTATCCTTCTATCACAGATGAAACTGTGAGGATCATATGCCCAAGCAAAAATTTTCTTTAAATGCATCTTCGTCTCTATGATTTCTTCTGCTTCTTGTCCTTCTTTTCTGTTGTTGCACACAAATGGGCCTAAGTGGTCTTTGATCCTCAGCTAGGCTTTCTTCTTTTCTTCCATGAAGTGGATTTTATCAGAGTTGATTATTTGCCTGTAGTACTCTAGGGCAAATAATCTCATGGGGACATACTTAGGCAATTTGTAGGGAGGCAGTTCACACCCATAGACTCTGATCTCAGTATGATTCTAGTATAAGTACTAGTCACCCATCCTATACTGTTTTGACAACTGAATGATTCTTTTGATGTCATCACTGATTCTAGGGGGGAATTCCTTTCAGCATGGTAGTTATAGGATGGACAAACTGATCAATGAAATCTATATATGAATAGGGAGAAGAGGGTGAATGGTGAAAAATAGAGGCCTAGAAAATGACTAACCTAGGGTTACCTTTGGTATCAGGCGTATGCATAAAGAATGGGAATTTATCAGTTTGGTAGTCAAGAAAGAGGTGATACAGGACTGTACAATACTTGAACACTCTCTCATTCTCTAGCCTCATGAATTGGTTGTGGATTTTGTCCGCTATGAATGCAGCATAGTCATTGGTGAGCTCCAGTATTACAGCAATGATGTTGCAACTCCTAGGACTCCCTACTTTACTTTTATCAACCCGGTAGTTTGTAACAAACTTGGAAGCGACGGTGCTATATGCACAAGTACTAGCTCTTACTGTAGGCTGTCACTTGATCAGCTGGCACAAGCTCGCTAGGAGATTGAGCTAACTTCTATGAGTTCTTAGAAGAATATTTTAATAGTGATGAATGAAAGCTAACTCAAAAGAGTCTAGTCTACTTGCAGAAAGAAGATGAAAGCTGAAAGGAAATGCAAACCCTAGCAAATCCTAGTTTTACCGACTAACCCTACTTGTGAAAGAAAAGAGATGAAAGCTGTTGAAATGGATGCCACTGAATCTTGAAAAGGTAAAATGCATGTGTTTAAGCTACTTCTGAAGGAAAATATGGAAACATCATCTTTTTGTATTTTTGAGTAATTTTATGCAGAATTATTATGCATGTGTTTTAACTATTTTTTACTGTGCAAAGGTTTGTTGGCGAAAGGAAATGGAGTGGGAATTTGCAGGAGGTTGGGAAGGTGAGAAGATGACCTAAGGAGTCCCTAGCATCCTTCTAGAGATTTCCACCGTGCTCAAATCTCGAAAAATTGTTCACGTCAACTTCTACAGGAGGCTGCAGGGGATTTATAGGAAATTCTACAGGGAGTTCTACAAGAACAGGCTGAAAGTGGTTTTTATAGGGTTTATGGTGGAAAAATGGTGGGGAAGTGGGAATGAAGGATGGATAAGTATGTTAAGGGGTCTAGGATCTAGTAGATGAAGCTCAGGAGTGAAGAATATGGTTGGAGTTGTTCAAAGGTGAAGGAAGCGATTTTGCACAGAAACATAGAAATTAGGGCTGTTTGGGAAAGTGTGGAAAATGAGTGAAGAAAACCTTGAGAAAGGGACTGGAATAGATTGTATGATGAGGGAAGGATAGGCTGGGGTGTCTTACAGGTGCCTTGCACACTTCTATTCAAAACTGATCCAAGCAAAGACTAAAAAAAACAAAGGTTTATCTATTTTGACCTAATTTGGCCTAAAAACCAGAAACATGATGAACAGAAGTTTATAGACAAGAAATCATGCAAGAAAGCTATGGAAACTAAACAAGAACAGATCTAAACATGAAAACACAACTGATATCAACTTTTCCAACTTAAAATCTAACACTAGCAATTGCATTGGAAGGAAAAAACAATGTTTTTGTGGCAACAAGTGTGCCTTGGTCTCAGTTCATGGTCCCAAGGAAGGAGAAATGAGATCAAGGACTGCTTGAAAGCCTTTTTGTGGATCTTTTTCTGTTACCAAACTAATCATCAAAAACAACCTAAGTAACAAAGCAAGATTTTAACCTAAATAACAAAAATTATTCTATGAATGCAAGAAAAACACATAAAAGTACACAAAGGAGGTACTGGGCACTTGGGTTGGGCACAACCCAAAGAGCTACAGCCTCCTAAGAAAGCTCAGAATTGTTGCAAAGAAGGATTCATCTTCATTGATCAAAAAATAATATTTACATCACAAAAACTGTTTGCAAGAAGAACTCAAAAATGCGTTGATACAGGGCTGTACTAAAGTGCGAAAAATAGACTATCAGTTAGATAACCTACTAAGGCTTGAAGCCTTCCTACTTATGCAAACAAGGACTCCCAACAGTCCTCCTTAACTTTAGGAGCTTGGCCGCCCAAAACTACAGTTAATCAGCCACTTCACTAGACTTGCTCAACTACCCCTTGAAATCATCATTGGTGGGTTGTTGAACTCTGCGCTGATGGTGGAGAACTCGAGGAAGGGATCATTTAGTGCAAGAGACACCCCTCCTATAAATCCTCAACCTTTTTTCTTTGTATGTAGCTGCCAATCTGCTCATAAATGCCTAATCTTGGTCCAAAAATGTTCAAAAATCTGCAACAAGCACATATTAGACTTTGTGGTCAAGTGATTATTTCCATTCACTCGATTAACATAAATATATTCAAAAGTATGCATAAAACTATGGAGAATGGTGGATTAAATGAGAATAATAGGCAAAATGAGCCCATAGAGTTACCCATTTCTGGGGCTCATCATCACCCCCCTGCTGAATGGGTTGCTCATCCTCTGAGCAACTAATCCAGCTCTTCATCCTTGATGGCCTTAACTACTTCCCTGACATTCCATGCTTCTGAAGTGATGTTCTCTTCTCTGTCATGAAACCCTGCCTTTCTGTCTACTTCCTCCCATTGCCTGTGTTCTTCTTCTTCATTGACCCCTTCCAGTAGTCCTAATAGTAGTGGAGGATTGAACTTTAGGCCATTCTAGTTGGCCTTCAGGTTTTGCATTAATTGTTTATAAAGGGGCACTCTTGCCAAAGCCTCTCTCATCTAGTTGGGGAGTGATACTCTCTGAAATTCAAGTTATAGGATAGTGTATTCCATCTCCTCATACAAGCACAAAGACAGTCATCACCAAATAATCTTTCCATGTCCTCAAAATGGGCGATGGCATGTGCTTTCCTTTCGACATAATCTGGGATAACTTGAGGGTTGTTGGCAAGGTGTTTATGAGCATATACCAGGGCTGAGGGGTCTTCTGGTTCTGCCCTGATTAGCAGGGGCTCATTCAGTTCTTTGGCCATGATTTGTTGAACTTCCACTACCCTTTTTTCCTCATGGGTCATCCAGGAATCCATAGCCATGAGTTGTACATCTCCCAATGCGGCATTGGGGTCCCAAAAGTTCATATCAGGGAGTGCCATATTATGTAAATAAAACTCTGCTAATTTGGCCTTATCCTCAGCCAGACTAGTGTCACACAGATGCATAAATTGACCATAATGTTGGAAAGGGATGGTGCCCCTTTGGGCCAATGTTTTCATTTGAAACTGAAGCCATTGGTCTTTAAGATACAATGCATAAGATTTGGCCGGTTGTCTACATTGCAAGGCTTCCATTTCCCAGCTGTGTAGCTTATTGAATAGCCATTTGGATGCTTTTTCTTGGAGCTATAAGGAGATGAATGGAGTCCACCCTTCAGTCTATACCGATCACATTTACATTAAAGGGCCTGCATTCTCTATTCATCTAATCCATTCAGCTGAAGTAATCTTTCCTGTTGTGCATGGCTAAGATCTAGGTCCAACTGGGCTACCAACCTCAAAGTGTTATATTCAAATTCTATGGATAGCTAAGCCTTCTTCCCGTAGACCAGCTCATAGGGTGTGAAACCTGTTTTAGTTTTCCAAGTAGTGTTATAGAACCAGGTGGCCTCAACCAAGCGATCTGCCCAATCTTTCCTTCTGCGGCTCACTACCTTAGTCAAAATCCCTTCCAAAGCCCTGTTAGTAACTTCCATCTGTCCATTTTCTTGCGAATGATAAGGGGTGGAAGTTCTGTGCTTAATCTTGTGATGAGTGAGCAGATCTTCAATCAGGTTAGAGGTAAATTGACTTCCTTGATCTATGACTAATTCTCTTGGGTAGCCAAACTTGTAGAAGACATTTTCCCTCAAAAACTCAGCTACTTTTTCTTTTGTTGCAGCTTTGATTTCCTTTGTTTCTGCCCACTTTGTTAGGTAATCTGTGCACACAATGACGTAGGACTTTTGTTTTGAAGGAGGGTTGATAGGACCCACAAAGTCCGTGCCCCATTTCTCAAATGGCTCAAAAGTCACCTGAGGCTGCAAGGGCATCTCATCCTCTGGAGTAGGTTTCCCCATCCTTTGACATCTGTCACATTGGCTAATGTATCTTCTGACATCTTGATGAAGAGTGGGCCAATAGTACCCTACCTGTATAATTTTGAAGACGGTTATTTTTGCTGGAAAGTGGCCTCCACAGGGCCCATCATGATAGGTTAGGAGGATGTCAAAAATTTCCTCCTCCCTGACACACCACCTCAAAATATGATCGGGGCCAAGTTTAAAAAGATTGCCCCCAATCCAAGTGAATGGGGCACTTTTCCTCACGATCTTGCTCTTCTCTTTTTAGGACAGGTATGGTGGGAACCGAGCTAAAACCAAATAATTTGCTATATCAGCAAACAATGGAGAGAGTACTAAAGTAGCAAACAGGTGTTCATCTGGCATTTAATCATCCACCATCCCTTCTTCACCTGCAGGTAAATCTAATCTAGACAGAAAATTAGCAACAACATTTTCCTTACCTGGCTTATCAACAATGGTCAAATCAAATTACTGCAATAAAAGTAACAATCTAATGATATGAGCCTTTACATCAGGTTTGTTCATCAAATACCTAATTGCAGCATGATCAGTTTGCATGAATGTTTGATAGCCAGTGATGTAGTGTCTAAACTTGTTTAGGGAATGGACTATAGCCAGGAGCTCCTTCTCGGTTATAGTATAGTTTAACTTTGCCATAGACCAGTTTTTACTGACAAAATATATGGCATACGGTAGCTTCTCTTCAACTTGTCCTAAGGTTGCTCCTATGGATTTGTTCAAGGCATCTATGTGAATGTGGAAAGGTAGGGCCCAGTTTGGACCTATCAAGATTGGGGCAGTTATCAGCTTACCTTTCAAAGCATCCAGAGCCTTTTGATAGTTGTCAGTCCATATGAACTCAACATCTTTTCCCAAAAGACCAAACAATGGAGAGGCTAGCTCACTGAATTCTTTAATGAATCTTCTATAATATCTTGCTAAGCCTAGAAAACTTTGAACATCTCTTACTCTTTGAGGAGGCGGGACCCTTTGGATGATAGCAATCTTGTTGGGATCCACCTGTAAACCTTGCTGAGAAATTGTATGACCTAGCACGGTCCCTTGAGTCATTAGGAATTCACATTTATCAGGACTAAGGGATGGGTTCATTTCAATGCACTTGGCTAACATTTTCCTCAGGTTAGTCAGAGCTTCTTGGAAGTTAGAACCATAAGGGGTAAAGTCATCCATATAGATTTCCATTGAATCATGAACCAACTCAGCGAATATACTCAGTACTGCGCTATGGAAAGTGGCAGGAGCATTACATAACTTAAAGGGAAGGACCCGATAGGCAAAGGTGCCCCATGGACAAGTAAAAGTGGTCTTATCTTGGTCTTTCAAGCTTATTTGGATCTAATTATACCCACTAAACCCATCTAGGAAGGAAAAGAACTTCTTCTCTGCTAGGCCATCTAACACTTGATCTATGAAAGGCAAAGGGAAATGGTCCTTCTTGGTAGCTTTGTTAAGTTCTCGATAGTCTACACAGATTCTCCACTTCCCGTATTTCTTGGGCACATGCACAAAAGGAGAAACCCACTCGCTGTTAGAGATGGGGTAGATGAATCCTGCATCCAGCAACTTTTGCAGTTTTTCTTTGACAATGTCCTTAAGGGCTGGATTCATCTTCCTTTGAGGCTGCCTGACTGGTTTACAATCCCCTTTAATGTAAATGTGATGGGTAAAGACTGAAGGGTGGACTCCTTTCATATCCTTATAGCTCCAAGCAAAAGCATCCAAATGGCTATTCAATAAGCTACATAGCTCTTTCTCCTGAGAGGGGGATAGGGATGACTTGATCTTCAAGGTTGTTTCAGGGCCAAATTCCACATTCGTAACTCAGAGAGAGGTCAAATCAGCCACACAGAGATCCACTAAAGCACTGGCTTGGGTTTCTTCTACTAACTCTTCTAATGGAATCACACTGGGAGGTGGATTTTGAATCAAATTCTGAATAAGATCATCCTCAGTTTGAGGACCTCCCCTGGTGGCTTCCACTGTGCACAATGGTGTAGAGTAGACTTCATCCTCATCTCCCTCCTCCAACCAAAGAGGTAAGTCATGTTCTAGCAGAGGTTGGGTAGGAGGATATAGGACTAGCTGCTTGGACATATGCCCATTCTTAATGGTCATGCTCCCAGCTCGACAACTGATGTAAGCATTTGCAGTAGCTAACCAAGGCCTTCCCAAGATGAGGGGGTACCCAGTGAGTTTTGCCTTTGGCTGAAGGACCAAGAAGTCAGTAGAGTACTCCCAAGAATCGATGGAAACCATGACATCTTCCACAATCCCCTCAGGAGTCATTGTTGAGCGGTCTGCCAACTGCAATACTGTTGAGGTCTTTCTTAGGGAACTCTGAAGGCTGAGTTTGAGCATAGTGTCCCTGGTCATTACGTTAATGGTAGCCCCTAGATCAATCAAGGTGTGGGGGATTATGGTGCCATTGATGTGGACATCGACTATAGGACTCCAGGGTCCAGATATTTTGGACAGATAACTTGTCCCAACATCAGGTCAGACAGTTGTCCTATGACATTGATAGTTGGGGCATCTCTCTTGCGCTTGCTTGGGTGCCTGAAACACTTCTCTTTGATCAATTTGTTGTAGATTGGTACATCTTTTATGGCCTAGAGAAGTGGTATTTTTACACATAACTATTTAAGATCTCCCAGAAGTTCAGTCTCTTCTAGGTTTGGTTGCATGGTTCCAGTTAGTCTCTCAAGAAAGGGTGGAATGGCTTTCGGTTCACTTTCTTGTTTCTCTTCCTCATCCTCCTTAGGAGGAGGTTGGATATCTGGGAGGACCTTCTAAAATCATAGGTTGATCTCCTGAATCTCCACAGCATAGGTAGGGCATGTTGTCTCTCCAGTATATACCTGTTGGGCCTGTCTGTTATTGGGGTTCAGGTTCCGTTGAGCAGGTATCTGGGGTTGTCTTGGAAGAGCAGGAGGTAATGGTTGTGGTTGAGCAGGTGGTGGAGGCAAAAGAGTCGGAGGAGAGTTGTACTGGGGCCTCCACCCCTGATGAAGTGCATTCCACTAAGGTTGTGGCTGAACATGAGAATGAACAAATGAGCAGTAGGATAAGTATGGTATTGAGATGGATATGACCAAGGAGGGGGTGTGGACCAAGAAGGATGAGCAAGGGGACCCCAAGAAGATATGTGAGTGGATTGATTGGGGTTGTAATAAGTCTGGGATGTCCCTTGCATCCCCTACTGGTATGGTCTGGGTCCATGTGGCCTCCTTTGTTTCATGAAGTAGATTGGTTCAGAGGCTCCTTCAGCCCCTTGGTACATAGCTTTAAATCCGAGTAAGGATGGGCATTGATTTGTAGGGTGGTCTGCCTTACAAACAAAACACACCTCTGCGGAGTGCAATGGACACTCGTTCCTAGGATGCTTTCTAGTGCATCTGGGACAAAATATGGCCAAATCCCTCTCAGCTTCCTCTTGCTTCTGTTGGATTCATAAGGTATCCATTTGCATGGCAATGGTCTGTCTCATCTCACTTTTGAGGTCTTCCATCTGATTTTCAAACTCATTTTTGGATAAGGGGGCACTGGCTGAAAGTTGACTTCCCTACCTCTTTTTCGGGCTGCCCTAGAATGATTTCTAAACACAGTCTTTATGTCATCATAAGGTAGCTGGTAGATGTCTCCCCTAGCCAGAAAATGGAGGGTATCTAGAAGGTCTTCAGGGACTCCTTGGAGCAGGACTAGCTTAAGAGATTCGGGGTCAAGTGTGCACCTGGCCCTTTTATAACTGAGTTGGAACCTTTCTTCATAGTCTTCTAAAGATTCATCACTTCCCATGGTCATCCGAAATATTTCTCCCTTTGTTTCCTTTGAACTACAGTAATCCCAGTATTTGTTATTAAAGGCTTGCTGCATCTGAGCCCAAGTTGTGATATTGTTTCCAGGTAACCCCATGAACCAGTGGAGTGCTGCATCCTTAAGGGTATAGGGAAAGAGTTTCAAATTTTGCTCGTCTTCCACATAGTCATACGTTCGAAAAAGGATATTAAACTCAAACAATAAGGTATCAGGGTCTTCAGTGGTCTATCCATGGAAGTGAGGTAAGGCTAAGGAACTTATTTTTTTCATTTTTGTGTCCCCATTGGTCTCTCGAATGGGAAAGGTGCCTTCTATTCTCTCCGCATTTCCTATACCATTTCTGTGTTCGGCCATGGTCATAGGAGGAATGTTTTCTTGCTCTTCTTTTATTATAGGATCTTCGTATATATCTGGAGGTTCACCTATAGATTCTTCCGGATCACTGCCATCAAAGAAGACAGAAGGGTGACTCAGTGATGTGGTGGGGGTGTTGGGTAGGAATTTTCTTGAATTGTCTCTGTTCCTAGAAGGCATGAAAGAAATATTTTTGGTTGATTTTTGTGTTTTTCTTTGCTTGTACCTGCAAAACTGAAATTGATTGAACAAAAAATTGCAACTAACTAAAATAAACCTTGCTGAAATGAAAATTGCAGAATTGAAATGAAAGCAGGAAATGACTAATCTATGTTGCTGAAATGAAATTGCAAAATTGAAATGCTAATCTACACTTGTAGAATTTAAATTGTAGAATTGAAATGCTAAACTACGCTTGCAGAATTGAAATTGCGGAATTGAAATGCAAATCTACGCTTGCAGAATTGAAATGAAACAACTACTCTACTTTTGCTTAAATAAACTACTTAGCAGAATGTTGTAGCAAAAAATAGAAGAAAATTAGTAATCACAAATACTCTAATGCTTCCCTGGCAATAGCGCCAAAAAGATGGTGAGTTCCAGTATTGCAACAATGATGCTACAACTCCTAGGACTCCCTACTTTACTTTTATCAACCTGGTAGTTTGTAACAAACTTGGAACCAATGGTGCTATATGCACAAGTACTAGCTCTTACTGCAGGTTGTCACTTGATCAACTGGCACAAGTTCGCTAGTAGCTTAAGCCAACTTCTATGAGTTCTTAGAAGAAGCTTTTAACTTTTATGGATGAAAGCTAACTCAAAAGAGGCTAGTCTACTTGCAGAAAGAAGATGAAAGTTGAAAGGAAATGTAAACCCTAGCAAACCCTAGTTTTACCGATTAACCCTACTTGTGCAAGAAAAGAGATGAAAGCTGCTGAAATGGATGCCATTGAATCTTGAAAAGGTAAAATGCATGTGTCTAAGCTACTTCTGAAGGAAAATATGGAAACATCATCTTTTTGTATTTTTGAGTAATTTTATGCAGAATTATTATGCATGTGTTTTAACTATTTTTGGTTGTGCAGAGGTTTATTGGTGAAAGGACATGGAGTGGGCATTTGTAGGAGGTTAGGAAGGTGAGAAGAGGACCTAAGGAGTCCCTAGCATACTTCTGGAGATTTCCACCACGCTTAGATCTCGAAAAATCGCTCGCGTGAACTTCTACAGGTGGCTGCAGGGGATCTACAAGAAATTCTACAGGAAGTTCTACAGGAACAGGCCGAAAGTGGTTTTTAGAGGGTTGATGGTGGAAAAATGGTGGGGACGTGGGAGTGAAGGATGGATAAGGATGTTAGGCGGTCTAGGATCTGGTAGATGAATCTCAGGAGTGAAGAATATGGCTGGAGTTGTTCAAAGGTGAAGGAAGTGATTTTGCACAGAAACATAGAAATTAGGGATGTTTGGGAAAGTGTGGAAAATGAGTGAAGAAAACCTTGAGAAGGAGACTAGAACAGGTTGTATGGTGGGGGAAGGATAGGCTGGGGTGTCTTACAGGTACTCTACACACTTCTATTCAAAACTGATCCAAGCAAAGACTAAAAAAAATAGAGATTGATCTATTTTTACCTAATCTGACCTAAAACTAGAAACATGATGAACAAAAGTTTATAGATAGGAAATCATGCAAGAAAGATATGGAAATTGAGCAAGAACAGATCTAAACATGAAAACACAACTGATATCAACTTTCCAACTTAAAATCTAACACTAGCAATTGCATTGGAAGGCAAAAACAGTGTTTTTGTGGCAGCAAGTGTGCCTTGGTCTCAGTTCATGGTCCCAAGGAGGGAGAAATGAGATCAAGGACTGCTTGATAGCCTTTTTGTGGATATTTTTCTGTTACAAAACTATCAAATCAACCTGAATCATGAACAACTATCTTAATCATCAAAAACAACCTAAGTAACAAAGTAAGACTTTAACCTAAATAACAAAAATTATTCTATGAATGCAAGAAAAACACATAAAAGTACACAAAGGAGGTACGAGGCACTTGGTTTGGGCCCAACCCCAAGAGCTATAGACTCCTAAGAAAGCTCAGAGCTGGTGCAAAGCGGGATTCATCTTCATTGATAAAAGAATAATAGTTACATCACAAAAATTGTCTGCAAGAAGAACTCAAAAATGTGCTAATACAGGGCTGCACTAAAGTGCGAAAAATAGAATATCAATTGGCTAACCTACTAAGGCTTCAAGCCTTCCTACTTATGTAAATGAGGACTCCCAACATTCCTCCTTAACTTTAGGAGCTTGGCTGCCCAAAACCGCAATTAATCAGCCACTTCACTAGACCTGCTCGGCTGCCCCTTGAAATCATCTTTAGTGGGTTGTTGAACTTCGAGCTGATGGTGGAGAACTCAAGGAAGGGGTCATTTAGTGCAGGAGACACCTCTCCTATAAATCCTCAACCTTGTCTCTTTGTATGTGGTTGCTAATCTACTCATAAATGCCCAATCTTGGTCCAAAAATGTCCAAAAATCTGGAACAAGCACGTATTAGACTTTGTGGTCAAGTGACTATTCCCATTCACTCAATTAACATAAATATATTCAAAATCATGCATAAAACTATGGATAATGGTGGATTAAATGAGAATAATAGGCAAAATGAGCCCATAGAGTTACCCATTTCTAGGGCTCATCAGTCATATTTGGCAACAGGAGGCTGACCAGGGGTGAATATAGTCATCAAAGCTAGGGTCAATTCATCAACAAACTCACTAGTATTGAAACCCATAATGGCAGCAATCATATTAACAATATCTTCGCCCTTATCAGTGAAGAAACATGTTAGATAGGAAGGGGGATCTTTGGGTATATGATTCTTATCCAAGAACATATGGAAAATATGGCTAAGTTTTAGAACCAAACATTTTAGTGGACTTTTCTAGTAATTCTGCAATGGAAATGGGGGTGAGGTTCTGGCCGGGCTGAAGCTACAACATTTCATTAATTGAATCAGCAGTAATTGTAAACAGGACGACTGGTAGGGGGACATTACGGCTCTGAGGTTAGGATCATAATTGGCATGATGTTGATGGATAATGTCCAGGAAAATGTGCATAGAAAGGAATAGGTACTTTGGGAGATTTGATTCCCAAAGTCCTATGGTATCAAAATTGTTTAGGTAATCATCTCAGCATCGATAATATACTTTCAGGAGGCACTTATCAGGTTGAAGGTCTTTTATTTGGAAGTCTTTATCTACTAAGGGAAGGTAGTCCAAGTCCCTGTGAGGAGTAGTGATTGGAGCTACATTGAGGGCCATAGGGGTTTCCATCCCTGGTTCTTGTGTTTTCAGGGAAGAAACTAGGATTTTCAATGAAATTGTTTAAAATAGAGGAGCTTGGGATGTTTTGAACTAAGATTAGCAACTCAAATATACTGAAAACTTTTGGTTTTAAAGCAATTTCAGGGGAATTTTAGTATACAACAGGGTTTCTGGGAGAAAATCTAGTAAATACCTATTCATGGGCAACTGGCTATGATGTTCACGTTCACAAGATGCACACAGTAGACTGGCGTGGTGTTGAAAGGAAACGTTCAAGGTAGTTGACAGTTTGCGGATGAACTGGTTGATTTTGGATGTACTATGTGCATGCATGGAATTGTTTTGGATAAAGGACGAAGAATAGATTACGCTTGTTTTTTATTAAAGTCAATATTTTGGCAGGTTAACGACAAAGACAGATGGCGTCAACTTGATGATGTGACATTTTGTCATTTATGGGAGGCGATAAGTGGGTTTCATCGCACCGCTTATGGGAGATTGGTGGTATTGAGGGAGGGCTGCACGATTCCATTTGTCAATTGACGTGTAGCATCGGTGATTTTTGGAAAACCACTCATATCATTCATTTAACGTCCGACCAAAGGGCTCACGCGATATGAGTGATAAGTGTCGGATCTGAGAGATCTAATCGGATGGTGGTCGGGGATGGGAAGTGATTGATGGTTAATGGAGGGGGGCCCGACATTAATAAAAGGCTTTAATTACATCGGGGGCGATGTGATCGGTCAAAAGTTATTAATTAGTCCCGATGATTAAGTAACCCTTTATTTAGTGTGGTGGGGGTCAGTGTTCTTAGTTAGTCATGGGTTAACTAATTAATCCCATTTATCAAACACTATTTAAGGTTATTTCGTAAACGCGGGGCAGGATATATATTTATTTGGGATTTTAATAATAATACGGGCAATGGGTGATTTTTTGGGATTTAAATAATAATACAAGTTAATAGTTAATATGACTTAGTAGGATATGAATATGCGCTAAGTTAAAATGTTTCTGAAAGCATTTCATCATACAACATTCATGACTTAGGCTACTATGAGGGTTTTGAAACATAAAAATGTTTTGATTTCCCTAAGTAAAATAGGATTTTACTTAGGAAAAGCTTTATCAAGGGAATGAATGATTTTATGGAGGGGTAAATGTTGGTGAAGGGGATTTAAGTATTTTAGGTATTTCGAATTATTGGGTTGAGGGTCCGCTCCCTCAAAAGTCAGAGAAATGCTCTGAGCTCCTCTAACTTTTTATAGATACCTTTAGCACTTAAGGGACATTAGTGAATTTTTTGGGAAAAATGGAATAAGGAAGTTAATTAATTTTATTTTGGTTCGTTGATGTGCTGTCTTCAATGTGAGTTATGCTTTGTCCAAGTGATGGAAGAAAAAGATTTAAGCATTAAACTTAACCATTCACCACACATTTATTCTGCAACCATCATCTACTTACTCTACCTGATTTATCTTAGCATTTTAACTCCTTTATTAGGGTGCACTTAAACTGGCAAACCCTTTTCAAACTTTCTTTTCTTTTACATAGTGATATCTATCTAAATATAACCTTATTACATCCAAGGGCTTATATTAAACTGTTGAGCTCCTTTTATTCACTCTACCTATCTACTTATCTACTAAGGTTGAACTGTTTGGTCAGATCTTTATTCTCTATATCTAAAAACATGAAATTAAAAACATGGAATAACCAAGATTAAGCTGTTACCATGGATTGTAGCATAGGTGACAAATTGCACACAATCTTTATTATGCATAAAGTAAATAGTAGTTGCATTTAGGTTTTCACACTTTCATGGTCTTTTCTTTTTGTTGGGGTTCATTTTCTTTCATTTTTTGACCTTTTCTTTATTCTTTTTACCCTTTTATTTTTCTTTTAGGGTATACCCTCTTTACACTTTTTAAATTTTCTGATTTTTCGCAAATATGGAATACATTTGCAACAAGCAAAGATATGAACATATTTCAGAGTTAAACTAAGTCAATCATGGTATATGACACCTATTGGTATAGGGGCATAATAGGTTCCATACCCGTGCCTTCCCTCGCTTGGTTGATACATGGTGGAGGGTGACTCTGTTATGCTTCATTTTGTTCAGGTAAGTGCTTTTCCTTGGTCATTTTTCTGTATATGTCTTCCTATTGATGTTGTTGTCTTCTTTGTTGTTGTGTGCAGATGCTTGGTCTCTACTATTGTTGTTGAGCTCTAGATAGGATTCATAATTTTTGCGGGAGTGTTGGAGCTCTTTACTTTGCATGGATGGTGAAGGAGAATTCATGGAGAAACTGTTGTTGTGATAACACAAGATGCTATAGGGTTTCATGTAGTTACAATAGGAAATCCTATAGCTGCATTTTAAAATCATTTTTTTTCTTTTTTCACTTGGAGGAGGAATGGTGGTGATGTAGGATTGGAAGGATTGAAATGGAGGAGATTGAGTGGTAGGTCAGTGAGGCCAATGATGGCATGACCCTTGGACTCTCTTTTCTTGCTTTCTGTATTTTTTTCATTTTTCTGAGTGGATTTTGATGGACAAAGAGGTTGGTATGGTCATGAGCTAGTTTTGGGTGAGAGGCGGTGAGATGTATGGTCCCCTATTTCAACCTAGAACAATCTTGCATCATCATTTTCCAATCAAGACTTCATTCATGTAGTGTTTTAGGACATCCTATAATACTATACGAAACTCTTGTAATACTAAAGGAAACTTTTGTAGTAACTACAGGAAACCATGTAGAAGTCAAAAAACTGCATAAAAGCTAGTTTTTGATGCTTGGAAGTGAGGATGGATGATGGATACATAGTAGGCCTAGGAGATATGAAGTGAATGGGGGAAGAATGGGGTGATGCTGGGTTGTTGTCCCTTGAACTTTGAGTACTTTGTTTGCTTTAAAGAAATGCAAAAATCACATAATTTTATTAGTGGGCAGGTTTGAGGTCCCAGTCATGGCATTTTTTTTCTGTTCTCTTTTTTTTTTTTTGAAAGACACACAGGTCACCTCAATGGAGGTTTTTGACCTGTTTTCTTGCCTTGGGCACCTCAAGGAAGGTTTTCACCCAGGCATCTTTCTATTTCACTTTTTGCCTCTTGGGTTGCCTCAAGGAGGTTTTCAACCAAAAATTTGGCCTCACGTGCCTCATAGAGGTTTTCACCTAGGTCCCTTATCGTTTTTTATTTTTTTATTTTTTCATTTTTTTCAAAAATAAAAATAGTCTTCAAGAATTTGGTGAGCCAGAAGATGAGATACTTCCAAGCACATTCACTTCCTTACTGATGGTATTGATGAAACCTTCCCTTGACAGAGGTCTTTTATAGGCTTTCAATCTCTCTCCATTGACAAGCAAGGGGATACCTTCTTCATCAATGGTCCTTATTTGCACAGCCCCATTTTCATGGAACTTTTCTATCAGATATGGGCCCAACCACCTGATCATCAATTTTACTTTGACGTCTTTGAACTTGGATTCATATAACAGAGCCCAATCACCTTCTTGAAAAAGTGTTTCTTTGATGTTTTTGTCATGCCAAACCTTTCTTTGTACTTGAATAACTTTTATGTGTGGGAGGGACTGCATCCTGAATTCATCTAAACTATTGAGTTGGAGCAGCCTTTCTTGTTGTGCCTTTTAACATCCAAATCCAATTTTTCTACCATTCTCAAACTGTTGTACCCAAACTCAATGGGGAGCAAAGCCTTCTTCCCATACACCAAGTCATAAGGGGTGAAGCCAATGCTTTTCTTCCAGGTTGTATTATAGGCCCAAGTGGCCTCCACTAGTCTGCCAACCCAATATTTTCAGTTGCTTCTCACAATCTTGGTGAGAATGTCTTACAATGCTCTGTTAGTAACCTCTACGTGTCCATTGGCGTAAGGATGATAACTAGTTGACTTCCTATTTTTTATCTTATGTTGCCTCAACAAATTTTCAATCAGGTGTGAGGTCAATTGAGCTCCCTGATCAATGAATAGCTCTCTAGGGTACCCAAATTTGTAGAATACATTCTCCCTTAAGAATTCAGTGACTTTCTCTTCTGTGGCTACCTTGACAGCCTTAGTTTCAGCCCACTTTGTCAAACAATCGGTGCATCAATGAGCCTAATGAAATCCATGCCCCACTTGTCAAATGGCTCTAGAGTCACTTGAGGTTGCAAAGGAATTTTATCCCTGGGAGTAGGTTTACCCATTCTTTGGCACTAGTCACATCGACTGGTGTATCTTCTTGCATCTTGGTGGAGAGTGTGCTAGTAGTAGCCAGCTTGCGATACCTTGAAGGTTGTCCTCTTTGTTGCAAAGTGACTTCTATAAGGCCCATCATGACAAGACAGAAGGATGTTAAGGACTCCCTCCTCCCTAACATATATCCTCAAAATATTATCTGGGCCTAGCTTGAACATATTTCCCCCAATCCAAGTGAATGGGACACTCTTTCTTACAATTCTTCTTTTTTCCTTAGAGAATAGATTTGGAGCTAATTGTGTAGCCACTAGATAGTTGGCTATGTCAGCAAACCATGGAGAGAGAACTGAAATAAAAATAAATTCTCATCTGATAGCTAACCATCAACCACTCCTTCCCCACCTGTAGGCAAAGCAAGTCTATAGAAAAAATATGCAACTACATTTTCTTTACCAATCTTATCAATGATAGTTAGATCAAATTGTTGTAATAAAAGCAACCATCTAATAATTTTTGCACTCATATCAGGCTTGTTCATCAAATATTTAATATAATCAGGGTCATTATGTACAAAGGTCTGGTAAGGAGTGATGTAGTGTCTAAATTTATTCAAGGAATGGATAACAATGAGGAGCTCCTTTTCGGTCACAATATAGTTCAATTCAACCTTAGACAAATTTTTTCTAATGAGATAAATGGCATAAGGAAACTTTTCATCTATCTGGCCTGGAGATGCTCCTATAGAATTTTCAAAGGCATCAATAAGGATGTGGAAAGGAATAGACCAATTTGGGCCTCAGAGTATGGGTACAATAGTCAACTTGTCCTTTAAGGTTTCTAGGGCCTCTTGGCAGCTTTCTGAGCAGCAAAATTCCGAGTCGTTAACCAATAGTCCAAACAAAGGCAAGGATACTTTGGTGAAGTACTTTATGAATCTCCAATAGTATCCAAATAAGCCCAAGAAACTTCTAACATCCCTTTGCTTTTGAGGAGTAGGGACCCTCTTCATGATAGAAATATTATTTGGGTCTACTTGTAGTCCTTCCTGGACTATTGAGTGACCTAGAATAATCCCTGCATTCATTCAGATCTCGCACATCTCAAGACTAAGGAATAGGTTCATTTCAATGCACTTATTTAATACTTTCCCAAAGTTAGAGAGAGAATCCAGGAAATCACACCCATAGGGAGTGAAATCATCCATATAGATTTCTACATAGTCATGGACTAGCTCTAAAATTATGCTCAGAAATTCCCTCTGAAAAGTGGAAGGGAATTATGATGGGCCTCATCATTGGGTAACTTTATGGACCTTGATACACCTCCAAGCTTATTTAAATCAACTCTTCTCATACTTCCTTACATATTTTGATTATATTTTTCTTAATGATATGAGTAAAAGTGAGATGTTATGTCTATTGGACTAATGTGCATTGATTGCAGATTTTTGAGAGAAAATCATGGCAATTTTGGCTAATTAAGGGCAGAAACTTGAATGAGACAAGGAGGAGAGATTGTAGGAGATGGATCCTCCTCATTTAATCCTCACTCATTCGAATATTCATCCATCAAATAACACTAGCTCGGAGTTGCAAGTAGCTGAGTCATGAAGATCAAAAGGCAGTCGAGTCAGTGACAATTAAAGAGTCAGTTCGTCTTGAGTTTGGGAGCCAAGACTCCCTATATTTAAGGAAGTGATTGGAGACTTCAGTTGTATAGATAAGGAGGCCTAGAACCCCATTAGGATTCAAATTTTTTATGTAACAACACTAAGCATTTTCGAGTTCAAGACTTGTGGAAGACATTGTTATGTAATTTTCTGATATGATAATCAGAATGAGCATTTCCTTGATCTAGCACTGAGTTGACTCATAGAATTAAATATCTTGGGTTAGGGCCCAACCCTAGCAGAAAAGGATCCTCTTCTTGTATTTGTATGCTTAGTTAATTTCATAGATTAATGGTTGAATTGTTTTTAGCATTATTTCATTGCAAGTAGTTGCAGATTTGATTAGTTTCCTTCCATTTGTGCATTTCTTTAGTAGTAGCTTAGGAAGATAAAGGAATATCAAAAAACTGAGAGTTGGTATCTTTGGCCTCACTCCTCCCTTCAGGGACTATGGTTTGAGGAAAGAACTCCTATGCAGCCCCAAAAAGACAGAATTCTGATTCTTATGGAATTTAGGGTTTTCTGCTACTCAGGCCAGCATTTTAGCAGTTTCTAAGAATAGGATGCAATTGTCACTTCTGATATCTTTAGCCCTAAGTTTTTCTGTGTGTCAAATTGGCAACTAGATAATGATTTTTTTTTTTCTTTAGTTGACTGGAAATCTTTCTTGCTCGACATGATTTATGGATAAATGCCAATGATTGATTCAATGAAGGAGCTCCAATAGCATAGGGGGATTTCATGACCAGCAACCTCATCCTAACCTCATCCATCCATGATTATCACTTTTTTCACTAATTCCCTCACCAAATTCATTATTTCATAAGAACACTTCTCCAAGTTTGTTGAGCAAATCCAACCATATCACAAACTCTGTTTTGAGATCTGAAGGAGTCCTAGCCACTCCCTTGCCTCATTTCTCCCACCATTCACCTTCCCTAAGCCCTACACCACCTTCCAAATCACTCATCTTGCTCTCGGCTGGATCCTTTAGGAATACAAGGGATCCTGTAGGAGCATTAGGACATCTCGTAGGAGGCATTAGTACATCTTGTAGGATGACCTTTAGTGGCCTGTTTTGAGGCCAAATTGTGGAAAAAGCATCTAGAAATATAGGGGAAGACCCCTACTTTCCTCCCCGGCCATTTTAAAATTCACCATCATGCCTAATGCACCTGCCGCATCACCAAGAGTATTTAGCATTCACACTTTCACACAAAAAAGACAATTTAAAGGAAAAAAAAGTTATTGTGTTCATTTACATGCACAACATTAGAATGTTTGGTTATGTCAGAATGCATGCCTGGGACAGTAGGGTTACACACATGTTAACTTAGCATTCTTTTGAAGAAAAAACTTTTATCGTTAGTTAGATGAATGGTGTGTTTAAGCATTTGATCTCAGTTTTTCCTTACTACAGTAGACAAGATTTCAGTTAGTGTAAATTTCCCTTTTCCTCATTGGTAATCAAGCTTCTTCTAAATCATTAGAAGTCTGGTTTGAGAAACCATAGTGGTCTATCACCAGCTTAGTAGTGATAAATATCGAACCCATCGCATATGCTTGTGTATACAGCATTGTCAACTCCAAGTTTGTATGAACCCTGGGTTGATAAAGTAAAGTTGGTAGCCTGAGGAGTTGCAATATTCTTGCTACAATACTGGTGCTCATTAATTTTTGGCACCATTGCTGGGGAGGTGTCTGAGTAAGATGTGATTTTTTCTTTCTTTCTTCCATTTCTTATCTCTGACATTCTGCTATCAGCATCATTTCTGCAAAAGTAATTGTAAGTCAGTTTGCTTTCTTTTCCATTCTGCAAGTGAGATTTCATTCAAGCAGTTAGTTTCCATTCAGTTTGTGATTTCAACTCTGCAATTAGTCTCAAAGCTTGAAAAAACACAAAACTAAGAAAAAACACTTCTTTCATTCCTCATAGGAAGACGGATAACTTAGGGAAATTTCTACCAAATACCCCCACCACTTCAAACATCCAATATTTCTTCTTCTTTGGTAGCAATGAATTGGAGGATCCCTTAGGCGAACAACCAGATATTTCTGAAGAGCCTACAGGGGGAGAAGAAGAAGGAGAACCCATTCCAACTGACCTAATGGCTGAAAATAGAAATGACAAAGGAGATAGAGAAATAATTGAGGTTACATTTTCCATCAGAGAAACTAATGGGGATACCAAGATGAAAAACATAAGCCCCTCTACTATTCCTCATTTCCATGCCCTGGCCTTAGAAGATAAAGATACTTTTTTGTTTGAGTTTGCTGTCATATGTAGAACTTATTATTACACCACTGGTGAGCAGATGTTGAAACTATCCCCATCCACTCTCAAGGATTCATCTCTGCATTGGTTCATGGGTTTACCTAGGGATAGCATCACAACCTAGGCTCAGATGCAACAAGCCTTCAACAACAAGTATCGAGACTATTGTAGGTCCAAAGACACTAAGGAGGAAATTTTTAGGATGACCTTAGGGCGTAATGAATCCCTAGAAGATTATGAAGAAAGATCCATCTTAGCTACAAAAGAGCTTGGTCACACTTGATCCTAAGTCACTGAAGCTATTCCTACTCCGAGGGGTAAGACAAGATCTTCTGGATACCCTAAACTTTCTAGCAAGAGGGGAAATCTACCAGCTACCCTATGAAGATATCAAGACTATCTTTAGGAACCATTCTAGGGTAGCTAAGAAAAATGGTAGGGGTAGTCAACCAATGGCTAGCCCATCCTCTTCCAACAGATCCATAAAAGGTGAAATTGGAAATATGCTAGAAGATTTCAAGAGTGAAATGCTACAAACCCTTTCCCTACAAATGGACACTATGCACATCAAAAAAAGGCATGAGGAAGAAGACAGAGCAATATCCATTTTTTGCCCTAGATGCACGAGGAGGAACCCTAGGAATGAATGTCCAATAAATCTGATTGAAGTCTGCTCAATTTGTGAAGAAAACCACTCCATAGACAAGTTCCCTTCTCTACCTAAACTAAAAGTTGTGTATAAGGGAACTGAAGGGGTGACTGAACAACTTTGCTATGTAAATCAAAGGAGACCTCATGGGCCTCGGTATTACTAGCAAATCATGCAAGGGTCATCCCATGCATATTAAAACCCTAATTAGAACACATTCATTCCCTCTTGGGGCCCCCCTACTCATCTCTCCTGGTCTACACCTCCTCCTTGGTCTTTTTCACCTCAATACCATTCCTAGCCGAACAGCCAGTCATTTCAGCCATATAATCTGCCACAGCCTCAGCGGAATGCACCACTCCAGGGGTGGGGGCCCCCATACAACAATTCTCAAAATGTATTGCCTCCACCTCCTACTCAACCATAGCTTTTACACTCTGCTCCACCTAAACAACCTCAGATGGTTGCCCAACCAAATCCAAACCTGAACAATAGATAGGCACATCAAGTGTATAGTGGAGAGACATCCTATCCTACATATGCTATGGAGATTCAAGAAATAAACCTAAGATATGGGAAAGTACTTCTGGACAACCAACCTCCACCTCCACCTAGGCAGAGTGAGGAGGAAATAGAGGAAAGCATGCCTAGAGTGAATCCACCACCCTTTCCTGAGAGATTAACTCATCCAGTCCAGCCTACCCTAGAAGAGAATGAACTTCTGGGTGAATTGAAAAATATATGTGTCAAAATTCCACTTCTCCAAGCCATCAAGGATGTACCTATTTACAACAGGTTGATTAAAGAGCAGTGATTCAAACATCTAGGGAGGAAAAAAAGAGACACCCCTACCATTAATATCATTGGACAACTGTCTGACTTAATGTTGGGGTAGGTAATTTTCCCAAAGTATTTGGACCTTGGAAGCCCTGTAGTAGATGTGAAAATCAATGGCACCATTGTCCCACACACTTTGATTGATATTGGCTCTGCCATTAATGTAATGACCAAGGATACCATGCTCAAGCTCAATCTCTAGGATTCACTAAGAAAGACTGCAACAGTCTTACAACTTGCAGATCATTCCACAGTAACCCTTGAGGGGATTATTGAGGATGTAATGGTCTCCATTGACTCTTGGGAGTACCTTACAGACTTCCTAGTTCTCTAGCCTAAGGCCAATCTTACTGGTTATCCTCTCATACTTGGGAAGCCTTGGTTAGCCACTACCAATGCCTACATCAGCTGCACGGCTAGAAATATGACTATCAAAAATGGGCATCTGTCCAAGCAGTTGGTCTTGTACCCTCCTACTTAGCCATCTCTAGAACATGACTTACCTTTATGGCTAGAAGAGGAGGAAGAAGATGAAATCTACTTAGCCCAAATCTATACCTTAGAAATAGCCATGGGAGGAGGACAACAGGATGAAGATGATCTGATTTAACACATACTCCAAATTCCAACTCCCAACACCTTGTCCTTAGAGGAAGTAGTAAAGGAAACTAAGAGCAACCATCAAATTGATCTATGCTTTGATGACTCAAACCTTACCCATGTCAAAACAATAGAATTAGGCACTAAATGAACTTTGAAAATAAACCCCTCTATTTTTGTACACCAAGAAGAAAAACTTTGCAAAATGCTAAGCGAAAATCTGGATGCCTTTGCTTGGAGTTACAAGGAAATTAAGGGAGTGCACCCATCAATTTGTACTCACCAAATTTATGTCAAAGAAGGTTGTAGACTAGTCTGACAATCCCAAAGGAGAATGAATCCAACTCTCAAGAATATAGTCAAAGAAAAACTGCAAAAGCTGTTGGATGAAGGATTCATTTACCCTATCTCAGACAGAGATTGGGTTTCTCCTTTGATGTTGGTTCCAAATAAAAATGGGAAGTGGAGGATTTGTGCTGATTACAGAGAGTTAAACAAAGAAACAAAGAAGGACCATTTCCATCTACCTTTGATTGACCAAGTGCTAGATGGCCTGGCAGGGAAGAAGTTTTTCTCTTTCCTAGATGGGTTCAGTGAGTACAATCAAATCTAGATCAGCGCATATGACTAGGATAAAAGCACCTTCACCTCTTCTTGGGGTAGTTTCGCTTATAGGGTCCTTCCTTTTTGCCTATGCAATGCCCCTGCCACTTTCCACAGGGTAGTCTTGAGTATCTTTACCGAGCTATTCCATGATGCAGTAGAAATTTATATGGACGATTTTACACCCTACCGGTGTGATTTCCAGAAGGCTCTGTCCAACTTTGGTAAGGTTCTGAAAAAATGCATTGAAATGAACTTGTCCCTTAGTCCCAAAAAATGTGATTTCTTGATGACTACAGGGACTATTCTAGGTCATTCAATATCCTAGAAAGGACTGCAGGTGGACCCAAATAAAATAGCCATCATCTAAAGGGTCCCACCTCTGCCTCCTTCCTTTCCATATACATGCTGATGCCTCTTACAAAGCCATAGGAGAAGCTATAGGCCAGATAGATGACAAGTCAACTTATGCCATTTACTTCATCAGTAAGAATTTGTTAAAAGCCGAACTGAACTACACAGTGACAGGAAAGGAGCTCCTAGTTGTTGTGCATTCATTGAAAAAATTTAGGCATTACCTCACATGTTACCAAACATTTGTACATACTGACCATGCTACAATTAAATACTTGATGAATAAACCTGATGTAAATTCCTAGATTATTAGATGGTTACTTTTATCACAACAGTTCGTTCTAACTATTATGGATAAGCCTGGCAAGGAGAATGTTGTTGAAGATTTTTTATCCAGATTAAATTTTCTTGCAGGGGAGGAAGGAATGGTTGATGATCATTTACCAGATGAACACTTATTTTCCATTTCGTTTCTCTCTCCTTGGTTTTCTGACATAGCAAATTACATGGTGTATTCACAGTTTCCACTGAATTTGTCCTCTAAAGAGAAAAGCAAGATTGTGAGGAAGAGCACCCCATTCACTTGGATTGGGGGCAACCTCTTCAAACTAGCTCAAATCAAAGCGAGAGAAGATGTTTCAAGGAGGAGGAAGTCTTTGATATCCTTCTGACTTGTCATGATGGGCCTTGTGGAGGTCACTTTGTAGCCAAAAGGACAAAATTCAAGGTGCCACAAGCTGGTTATTACTGGCCCATTCTTCACCAGAATGTGAGGAGGTATACTAGTCAGTGTGATCAGTGCCAAAGAATGTGGAAACCTACCCCAAGGGATGAAATGCCTCTCCAACCTCAAGTGAATTTCAAGCCATTTGACAAGTGGGGCATGCTTTCATTGGACCCATTAACCCTCCATCTAGGCAAAAGCAATACATCATTGTGTGCACTAACTATTTAACTGAGTGGGTTGAAACCAAGGCTACGAAACAAGAAACAAAGGAGAAAGTGGTTAATTTCTTAAGGGAAAATGTATTTTATAAGTTTGGGTACCCTAGAGAACTAGTCACTTATCAAGATAGCCAGTTTACATCTCACATGATTGAAAATTTGTTAAGCTAGCACAAGATCAAGCATAGGACATCCACTCCTTACCACCCACAAGATAATGAGCAAGTTGAGGTAACCAATAGGGTGCTAGAGGGAATTTTGACCAAAGTGATTAGAAGCAATAGAAAGGACTATGCAGATAAATTAGATGAGGCCACTTGGGCCTACAATACCACCTAGAAGACCACCATTGGATTCACTCCTTATGATTTGTTCTATGGGAAGAAGGCCCGGTTGTCCATTGAATTTGAATACAACACCTTAATAATGGAAGCACAATTAGATCTAGATCTCACGGGAGTGCAACAAGTGAGATTTCTCCAACTGAATGGGTTAGATGAGTTTAGAATGTAGGCCCTCCTCCACATAGCGGTGACTCAAGTTAAAAGGAAGATATGGCATGACAAGAAAATAAAGGACAAACAGTTTCAAGAAGATGATTGGGCTTGGTTGTATGATTCAAGATACAAATATTTTTAAAGGCAAGTTAAGGACTAGATGGTTAGGGCCTTATGCCATAGAAAAATTATCATGCTAATGGTTCAGTGCAGATGATAACCATTAATGGGCACAGATTGAAGGTCTACATGAAGCCTTTGCCAAAGCAATAATTCATCAATGGAATTAGTAAGACAGTGATGGTAGTGGAGCAAGTCTCAACTTCTGCCCCATAAATTCACTGAAAAAAGAAAAAAGAAAAATAAATAGACTCAGGTGAAAACCTCCATGAGGCACCTGAGTCCCACTGTTGGGTTGAAAACCTCTTGAGGCGGCCCAATGGTGTCAGAAAGGAAAAAAGAAAAGAAAAAATAAAAATATCTCTGGGTGAAAACGTCTTTTGAGGCACCTAGAGAAATCATTTAGGATGAAAACCTCCTGGAGGCAGACTAGTTGTTTTCAAAAAAAAAAAACAAGAATAAAAAAATATATAAAAAAAAGAGAGAAAAGACAAACTTTGAAAATGTTGTTTGCAGGTCAGCACGAGGAGGACCAGAGCAATAAGAGAGGAGCAGAAGGACCTATACAATTCATGTTTTCATTCCTCCATCCCATATTCTTCATCATCCCATCATTCCCTCCATTTATGAACTCATCCAACTCAATTTACATGGGCTCTTTGTTTTCTACAGGATTCCCTGTAAACCTACAAGATTCCCTGAAAACCTACAGGATAATCTTGTAGGAATTACAGTGGCTTGGGAATCCCAAGGGAAGTAGCCCTAGAGAAAGGGTATGACCAGCCCGTGTCAAAAATAAAATGTTTACTCCACCACCTCATCACCATGCCTCTCACCGCCATGATTACCCCTGCATTCATCCAATAAGTCGGTTCCAAAAATATTACAGTTTTCAGGAAAAAAAAAGAAAGAGGAAAGGAATAGAGTATAAGGGGAAAATACCTGAAGGCTATACTAATCACCTACCAATCACTAGACCCCTTCTCGACCCATGATAAAAATCTTCATGCTCCAAAAGTGAAGGAAAGAATACGAGTTTAGGGGAGAGCCAGCTACAGGACATCTTGTAGGTTTCCTGTAGGAAATCCTCTAGAAGCCTATCCCACAAAAAGAAATTTCATAGGTTGTAGTCATCTTTAGCATAGAGATCCTATTATCAAGGAAGCTCCTCCAGAGCTTAGTAGCAGTAGTAGGATCATCATCATCACCCTCTGGTACTTACACATCAAAGGAAACAAGCATCAAAAGGGGCCAATATAAAAAAACACATATGCAGGAAATACATAGAACAGGGACTTCATTCTCCAACAAGCAGCATCATCAAGGCATCTTACCCATAGGTGTGTCATCTCGCTTAAGATCTCTCATTAGCACAATATGATAAAAAATGTAGGATTGTGTAAGAGTTGGTTTTATAAGCAAAGGTAGTTAGTTAACTTGGCGAGGAGAATATAGTTAGATCACTACACATGTGGCAACAGTCGAATCAGAAGAAAAAGGATATGAGGCTGAAAATGGCTAAGTTACGGATGACCAAAGTGGGAGATGATTACGAGGTAAGGAGGAATGATGAAGTTGTAGTGGGACCAACAGTCCAAAAGTGGGTTTTCATACTTCGACATCCAGCACACCATCCCACACAATCACCCATATGAGGAAATAAAACATGGATTCCCATGCAAAGGAGGCATTTGCAATCTTGAGGATTCATCAAAGCAAGGTTGATCTTGACTCTTGAATCAGTATCTACAGGAAAGACATTGAGAAGTTTTTAGTGCAGGAGAACCTATAGGATCCTTCAGGAAAACCTATAGGATCTTGCAGGAGAACATACATGATACAAAGCAGTCATCTATAGGATTAGCAGTGGGACTTTAGAGAGGAAATATCAAAGGTTAGCTTCATCAGGTAGTAACCAGGGGATAGGAGCTATACCTCCACACATTTTCCAAGTTAAAAAAATATAAAAAAACCTCAATTTGGTTAAGGAAATTGTGGTCCAGGGGAATTATAATACAAATTTGTCATTTAAAATCTCTCACCCATTAGAATTTGGAATTAGAAACATACAAGCCTCCACAATTATCAGAGGAAAAATGACAGGGGGATTTAACAAGAGAGAACCCACCAAAAGAGTAAGAATCCATCAGCACCCGCTTGTAGTAGAAATCTCCACAAAGCACAATTGGATGGGTTTCCTTGAAAAAATGAGGGGATACGATGATGAGGTGGCCAGAGTCTTTGATCTTTTGCTCATACCTCTAACTAGGACCCATGCCACCATTGTGGTGAAAGGCCTCTCAGTATAAATCACCCTTGAAGTCATAGGTAGAATCACCACACTTCCTTTAGGGTTGCCTTGGAGAAAGGAAGATAAGGGTAACAACCAACTTATAAAGAATAAATTCTTTTTGGAAGGAGAGGAGGCAATGGAGGACAAAAAAGGGGTCAGGAGATAAATCCTACCATACTCTTCGAATGAAATTAGCTACCACCTCATTAAATATATATCATGTGAAGGAAGATATAATGTGGTATATGGATACCATTTTAGGCTTCTTCAAGAACTAAGATTTGGAGCAGACCGACCTCCTCAAAATAGACAAAGCATACCCTACTTTCTTCTTCAATCAATGATAGATATGAGCATCAAAGTGCAAGAAGGAAAACATCAATAGCTAGCCCATCATGGGTTAATCAAACTGATCCTAGAAGATGCCCTCCAAAACCTAAGACTCTCTATTACATGGACAACTTGCGGAGACATGCAGGAAGAGGGAGAAATAAAAGCTCTTGAATATGACAAAATCCCCATTACTAGTGAGAGGGATGAAGAGGAAACAGAGGAAGAAGAGGATGAAAAGGAGGAGAAAGTGAACAAGAGACAAAAGAAAATGAAAAAGGAGAAACTAATGAACAGAGTGAGGAACTAGAAGAAGATGAGGAAGAGAAAAACAAGGATGAGAAGGAGAATTGGAAAGAGGAAAAAAAGGGAAAGGAAGAATAGAGGTCTACAGTTCAAGGAAAAATGGGGGAAGAATCACCAAGGGTATCTCCAGAACCCACTGAGAAAGAGGTAGCAACTACTCTCACTGCCCTAAGTACACCTATCAAGCAAAAAGGAAAGAGACAAAGACAAACCCCATTGTACTTTAGTACAAGAAAAAGTACAAGGATCAGGCAAGGAAGACCTCAAACACCCACCAAAATTCCTATTGTCATTGAAGATTCACCAAAGTAGCAAGAAAAGATAGCTCCCCTTGAGAAAAATCAGGGAGAAGGATCATCAGGACAAGCCTCCCCCAAATCTCCCATCTTAGGAGGCCTATCACCAGGTCTACCTCATCCAAAGGAAAATGTCTCCTATAGGGGACACAGAAGGACCTATAGGAAGCATAGGCCATCCTGTAGGAAACTCTGCTAAACCTACAGGAAACTCAGAAAATGGACCAAGAAGGTATCACTGAGAAAGAAACAAAGAAGGAAGATCTAGAAATGAGGGAACCTAGTCCTCAACCAAAACTTTACTCTTGCTACAGGTTCATTAAAGGGGGTAGGGTCATTCCATAGAAATTTTACATCACCTTATTCTTTGAGCTTGAAAAAGAAAAGGCAAGAACACGTAGGTGGATGCAAATTACCAAATCTAAAGGAGTGGAGAATATAGGCCACATGGAGGAGAAAGTAAAGGAGATCGGCAGAGAACTGAGAAGCATAAGGGACAAAGAGGCAATGATGAAATCTCAGTTGGAAGTAGAGAATGCATGGCTAAGGGGACAATTACAAGGCAAAGAAATTCAATTGGCATCTATGGCTAGTTTATCCTTAGAGGAAATCTAGTGTAGGATTCCATCAAAGTCTTATGCATTGTATCTTAAGGAACAATGGCTATAGTTCCAAATTAAGACTTCAGCACAGAGAGGAAATATTCCCTTCCAAGACTATAGACAATTCATTGATCTCTTTGATGAAAGCACCTTGGAGGATAGAGCTAAAATGTCTGAGTTTTATCTACGTAACTTGGCCTTGACAGATCTAAATGTGTGGGACCCAAATTCAAAACTAGAGGACTTGAAATTGATGGCCTTGGCATCATGGATGAATCAGGAGGAGACAAGAGCTGCAAAGATGAAGAAATTAATGGAAAGGGAAGAGATAAAACCCCTCATGACAACAGTTGAGCAATCAAATCCAATGGTTGTCATTAGCACCCACAACCTGATTGCAAATGACCCTAAGCTTGCACCTAGGTACCTTGCTGCCCAAGAGCAATAATTCACACACTTTGAAGACATGTTTAGGTTGTTAGGGGATGACAGCATGCAAGCTTGCCAAAGGAGATGGAACACTTTTCCCTACAGCCTGTAAATCATAGAATAACATTCTCCTCAGAGAATGAGAGAGTCACTAAACAAGACACCCATGTACAATCACGCTCTACAAAGATTCAAAGTCAATTGGATTGGCTTGAGACTTAGTCCACCACTGCTCTTAGGATGTTGGAATGAAGGAAGGAAGAGGAAGAAAGAAAACAGTGGGAATAGATAGAGAGGAAGGTAGGATTCTATTCACAGGAAGAGGAAACTACAACAAAATCATGGGATGTTAGGGAGGCCACTAGAGAAATGAAGGACATGGATATAGATTGAGTTTCTCAGAGGATGAGCAACACTTTTAGTAGGGTGGTGATGATGAGCCTCATAATTGGGTAACTTTATGGACCTTGATACACCTCCAAGATTATATAAATAAACTCTTCTCATAATTCCTAACATATTTTGATTATATTTTGCTTAATGAGATGAGTAAAAGTGAGATGTTATGTCTAGTGGACTAATGTGCATTGATTGCAGGTTTTTGAGAGAAAATCATGGCAATTTTGGCTAATTAAGGACATAAACTTGAATGAGACAAGGAGGAGAGATTGTAGGAGATATATCCTCCTCATTTAATCCTCACTCGTTCTAATATTCCTCCATCAAATCACACTATCTCGGAGTTGCAAGCAGCCGAGCCATCAAGATCAAAAGGAAGCCAGCCAGTGACAATTAAAGAGCCAATTCATCTTGATTTTGGGAGCCTAGCCTCCCTAGATTTAAGGAAGTAGTTGGAGACTTCAGTTGTATAAATAAGGAGGCCTAAAGCCTCATTAGGATTCAGATTTTTTTATGTAAGAGCACTAAGAATTTTTGAGTAATTTTCTGATATGATAATGAGAATGAGAATTTCATTGATCCAACACCGAGTTGACTCAGAGGGCTAAAGCTCTTGGGTTAGGGCCCAACCCTAGCAGCAAACACTCCTCTTCTTGTATTTGTATGATTAGCTAATTTCATAGATTAATGGTTGAATTATTATTAGCATTATTTCATTGCAAGTAGTTGTGGATTTGATTAGTTTCCTTCGATTTGTGCATTGCTTTAGCAGTAGCTTAGGAAGATAAAGGAATATGAAAAAGCTATTAGTGGTATCTTTGGCCTTGCTCCTCCCTTCAGGGACCATGGTTTGAGGAAAAAATTCCTTTGCAACCCCAAAAAGATAGAATTATGATTTCTTATGGAATTTATGGTTTTCTGCTACTTAGGAAAGAATAGGATTCAATTGTCACTTCTGATATCTTCAGCCCTGTGTGATCTCATAGTGTTTCACATTATTCTGCAAGTTTTTCCATGCGTGAAATAGGAAACTAGATAATGAAATTATGTTTTCTTTACTTGATTGAAAATATTTCTTGCTTGACATGATTTATGGATAAATGCCAATGATTGATGCAGTACAGGAGTTCCAAAAGTGAATGGGGATTTCATGTCCAAAAACCCCATCCTAACCTCATCCATCCATGATTATCACTTTTTCCTCTAAGTCCTTCACTAAATTCATCATTCCCTAAGAACACTTCTCCAAGTTTGTTGAGCAAATCGAACCATATCACAAACTCTGTTTAGAGCTCTGAAGCAGTCCTAGCCACTCCCTTGCCTCATTTCTCCCACCATTGACCTTCCCTAAGCCCTACACCACCTTCCAAATCACTCCTCTTTCTCTCAGAAGGATCCTATAGGATTACACGGGATCTTGTAAAAGCATTAGGACATCCTGTAGGATGTCTTGTAGTGGCATGTTTTGAGGCTGAATTGTGGAAAAGGCATATAGAAAGATAGGGGAAGACCCTTACTTGCCTCCCAAGCCATCTGACCATTCACCATCTGTTATGGGAATAAGTAGCCTAGGGATTTGAAACCCAACAGAGCAAGAGAAAACTACAGTAAGAAACACTCATGCAACTTAGGAAACATGCTTATATAAACAAACTATGTGATAGCAACCATACCCAGATGTCCTTCGTTTGGGTAGTTCCAACAGGGTTCAGACTCTCTACAACTCCTGACGATATTCGAATATACAATTCAACCAATTTGAACATACATAGAAGCATATAGATAAATCATTTTAATGAAATTAACTTTATATCATATAAGCAAATGATTAGTTATACATCAAAATAACATTCATACATGAATTACAACAATATCTGATGCATAAACAAAGTTAATCTCAGGAACAAGACAACACTTCTTTTTATTGTAGAAAGCTATAACTAACATAGAGAGAATTCACATGAGTCTTCTTCTTCCATCTCCAAGCAAAACCATCCTCCAATCCATGCAGTCCTAATCTTCAATAGCCTCCTTCCATAACCAATACCATGGTCGATGCCTCTAAGGATTATGCAGAAGCCACAAGTTCAACTGTTAATTTCTTGTTAGCAGACAATGATCGAATGGAAAAGGACTTGCAAGAGGCTAGGCAAAGGGTAGCTTCTGTAGGATCCACTATGGTGGAGATGATAAAAGTGATACTTGCTAAAGTATCAACCTTTGAGACCACCATGCAAAAAATGTATGACAAATTTGTCACCGTGCACAAGCCAGTTGTCCATTTATATGGTTTTCAGCAATAGTGCATGAGGATTGTCCAAACTCTCAAAAACATATATGATACTATTACGCATGTATAGGAATGGAAAATAAGGTACAAGGGAGCCCTGCTTTACTTGCATAAGATAATGAAGCCACAAGCAGAGCTAGACAAAGCATGGATTCGGATGTTGATCCAGAACTATGAGCAGCTCCCTCTCCTCATCACCAGCATTGAGGCTTCTTATGCACGGTTGTTCAAGAGTTTGGATGTCATAGTAAGGACACACATGATCCCTTCAATCAGATCCCTCACTTAAGCCATTAAGAAGAACCAAGTCTTACTGGAAGTCGACAAGTACCTAGAGCAATTGGTGCGAGAGGCCACCAGCGATGACTTGCATTTGAGCACTAAAAACATGCAAAAATACATCAGTGGTCCAACCACATTGAGGATAATGTTGGACATGCTCCAAATGAGTTGGACAAAGGTTCTATAACCATATACCTAGAAGCCATGGAGGCAAGAGTCTATTTTCAGAAAGACATCACTAAATAGTACGGGGACACAATAGCTCAATACCAAGCTTGGTATCAATTCGTCATTGAAGACCATCAAGAGTATGTTGTCGAGTTGGTCTTTCCCCAAGCTTCCATGTGATGGTGTTTGTCTTGTTAGGTTGACTCAAGCCTATTTTTTCGCACATGGGTATATGTGGAAATTGTATGATCATTTGTAAATATATTGTAAGTGAAATTCCAAGTATCATTAGTGGAATGTGAATAGTCACTATGTAATGTAAAGAGTTATTTGTAAAGGAATTGAAGGGTCATGAGGGTAGTCAAAGAGTCAAAGGGGAATGTCAAGGGTCTCCCCACCCTTTGTTATATATAGAACCTCATAACTCATAGCACAGGATTTTGGGAGCCAAGCTTTTGGCTAAGAATTGCTTAAAGAAGGCTTGGAGAGTATTGTGACAAGCCTTGGCTTCTCCACTGCATAGAGGAAATACACTTATTTGGAGGAGCAAACAATGTTGACTGTAATGTTCCACTATTGGGGCTAGTGGTTTTCAATGGTGTATGTATGGATGAAACTTTCACTTAATAATATAACTGAGCCAACACATTTTCATGCATAAGTTGTTATTGTAGTTGGACTATTCTGGTTGTTTTAGCAATGTATGTTATTTAAATTATGCATTTGTCTATGAACTATTTTTATGTAATTGTATGAATCTTGTTGAAGACATGTTGTTGTATTAACCCATCACTTTGGTTTATGGCCTATTCTTCTTTCCAGCTTGTGATTTCATTCCACTCGTGTGTTCCTTTCAGGTTGCATACTATTACAGGGTTCTAAGGGACACACTTCCTTTTCCCCTCTGTGTGTTAAAACCCCCATGCATCTCACTTGATTCGCTACAAGGTGACACACTCACTTATGAACAAAGCTATCATACTTACCTCTGCGTGCTACTGCAGTCAAGGATCTACTTTACTACCCACTACTGGAATTCCTAGTCCCAACAATCTAGGGTCTAGTGGGCACTTCTTATCGGGGACATCCCCATGAAATGTTGGTGGGCCTAACGCCATCAAAATTTCTAGCACTAGAAGGAGGGCTAGATGACAAGTTGAGCCCTCAAAGTTTGTTTTCAGTCTCTACACATCATGCATGAATTACATTATAATCTCAACTCTAGCATGTTTTTCTCATGCACATGATTTCAAAGTGTTAGGGGATGTCATTGATGACTTGTCACGAATCACATACAACGGTGAAGGCGGAATAGTCATTTTAAGACACGGAGATCCATTCTTAGGTTTCCTTGAGAGGAATGAAGTCCCTTGGGATGACATTGCTTGTGGTCTATTCACTCGCACGTTCGAATGGTGTGATCATCAATGGTTTTTCACATTTCCTGTAGCCTCTATTCACTCCTTTAATCACATGATTAGAGAGATGGGTAATTATTTCTTTCGTTATGACCATAAATCACTTAATAAAAAAATCTAGAATTACAGTAAGCACCTAATGAATCTGTTGCGCAATTTTGGGATCGCTTTCGTAATATTTCTTTTCAAATACTTGAATATTAAGATGATTGGAAATTTTTCAAAGAAATATTTCAGTATCTTCTTCACGTATCTGAAATTCCACATGAGTTAGAATCATTCATACCCCTCGCAACATACCTTTGTGTTAGAGCTTCCAAATCTAATACAAATAAGGTTGTTGTCACAAGTGACCCTTCGTCCTCTTCCCGTTAAATAGCCCTAGCTTTGTAGGATGAGGTGGGAGAAGTTGCGAACCAATCTATTGAACTGTCACCTCCTCCAACCCCACCTACTCTAGATATCTGCATAGATTTTGACTGTAACCTTGATGGTTTTCACGTCACCTCACTTTCTCAACTTTCATCCTCTAGTTCCTATGATCCTCCAGATTTTACTATGTTGTGTTCATTCGTTCTGAACTCCACATATATTGTTCACGAGGATCGACTTGTCAACGGAGTTGGTGTTGAGTATCCAACCTACGTTGTCACCTTTTATGAGTATGTTGACGGTTCTAGACCATCCAACATGTAAGGGTATATCCCCGGTAAGAAGTTCCAATTAGACCTCATACCTTTTGGCGTAGGAGTCCCAGTAGTGGGTCGTACGGTAATGCCTTAACCTAAATTTCGTACAGAGGTAAGTAAGATAACTCTATTGGTAGCAAGGGTGTGACAGCTACAGTAAGCCAAGGAAGGTGCATGAGAGGTTCTAACACACTACGGGTGAGGCGAGTGTGCCCCTTGGAAACCTGTAATAGTACACGGTTTGGAAGGGAACAAATGAGCGAAGATGCATTACAAGCTGGAAAGCAAGTTAGCAAGAAATCCAAAGTGATGGTTAAACCAACATCACCTTTCATAAAGATTCATACATACTTATACAAAATAGTCCATGCATGCATGCGTAAGAAAACAAGTACATATATCATTTAGAGTAAACTAGATAGCATAGAATACAATACAACATATGCATGAAACGTGTTGGCTCTATTATATTAAGAAGTGTAAGTTCCATTAATACAATACATCCATGACCAACCACTAGTTCCAATAGCGAAATGTTACAACCACAATTGGCTACTCCTCCAAAGAGATGTACTAGATCTGCGTAGTGTAGAAGCCAAGGCTCGTTACAATATTGTCCAAGATTTCTCTAATATACTCCTATCGAAGCTTGGCTGACCAAAAGCCCTTTAAAATGAGCTATGAGGTTCTATTTATAGCAAAGGGTGGGGTGACCCTTGACATTCCCCTTTGTGACAGTTCATCTACCCTCATGACTCTTCATCTAATCTATGACTGTTACATCCAACTATCGACACCTGAACTTCCACTTGACAAGACATTACATTACAATGTGCATGTGCTCATGTGAGACAAAATGGCTTGAGCAAGCCATGCAAGAAATCACTAACACTCGGTCCATTGTAGTGAGACCAACTCTTTGACATGCTTGTGATGGTGAAGGTGATGAGTTGATGCCAAGCTTGGTCGTTTGTGATGGTGTGCATGCGCTCCATGGTGACATCTTGCTAAAGAAAAATCTTGCCTTTGTTGCATCCAGTGCATTGGTGTGGATCCTCCATCCAACTCGTCTACTAACATGCACATGGTCTTCTTGGGTGCGGTAGAACCAGCAACACACTAATGCATAGTGTTCATGTTGATCTTCCAGTGTGTGTTGGTGGTCATGCGCATCAACAATCAACTACATGTTCAACTCTAGTTGGACTTGCTTCTTGTCTTTGCCTTGGTGAGTGTGCTGAATGGGCTAGATCACATTCATGCACACAATTACCTGCATGCTTTTTAATCCCTTGCATGTGATCAACAACACTACTCACCATGTCTACTCTATGACAGCTGTTGTGATGGATCTATAACTTGTATGGGTGCAGTTTCATCTGTGAGTCCATGTTGTGCCCCCTGTTGTTCCTTCCTACAGCAACTCATTCACTTGTCTGTGCAGCTCATGTTCTTCTTTGAGTTGTTGCTTCAACACATGCAACTCCTTCTTTGTTCCACTCTCTGTCTTCGTGTGATCCTCATGTCGCGCTATCACCTCATAGCTTGAGTCTCCAAAGTTTCTTTCATGATCACTAGATCTGCTTGAGCTTGCAACTTTTTTCTACCTTTATGTTGTCAACAACCTTCCTCTCGTGTTTGCTACATCTAGTATGCTACCTTCAACTGATGTTCATGATGCTACTCGTTGTGATGTTGTTGTCATCATATCTTGATGTCCTTGTCTATGAACAACTTGATGTCTTCGTGGGTAGGATAGTTCATAGACACTTGATTGACTGCATCCCCAAGTGTGCCTTGAATGGTGTCTTCATCTCTTCTCTCCTGGAAGCCATGGTACCTATACTAGTAAGAGACAGATGAAAACTTGCGATATGTGGAGACATGGAAACACTCATGGAAAGAAATCTGTCAGTCGAAAACCAAAATGAGCTTGAGAACTAGCTTGCAACATACCTGTGTGACTGATCATGAATATTGTGCAATTTCCAAGGGGAGGTTAGGAGGCTGACAGCCAAGACTACGCAAAGCACAATGTGGGCTACTCGGAGGCTGACTGATTGCTGGAAATACACAATGCATAGTCTAGTCTCGCTGCTGACTATTGGAATTGTGCAATGCACAATCTCAACTGGAAATGGTTGCAAGGTCAGTGATTACATTGTAGAATGCAAGACTGGAGGATAGTCACTAGGCAGAAATGAACATTTCCTGAGAGGAAGACAGAGCCTTCCCTCTCAGGATTGCACAATGTGTCTTGGTGAGGAAGAGTCCGGGCCAAGGCGACCTAGACTCACCAATCAGAAACTATAAGAGAATGTGAATGTGAATTCATGGTGATACTGAGTGTAAGCATAACTGAATGATCATGCATGCAAATGGTGAATGACAGATTCAGAAAATGGAAAAACATCCATGTGGGTGAGGCGACTCGTCGAACTGGTGAGTGTTCGTGAAAACCAGTTTCATGCATGTGACAACAGTGAGATAGCAACAAAAAATTAAATGGTGTGAGTACAAGCTAGTATGTATCAAAATGATAGGAGGTGCTCACTAGAATCAAGCAGAAACCATTCATACAAAGCGAAACTCAAAACGCACCAGAAATGAAACACAAGACATGGAAAGAAGGCTTACCCCAAAACAGTTGTTTTGAATGTGCTAACAACTCCTAGATGTGATGTGGGATGTCAAATCTGCAAGGTTGATGTGAGCAATGAGCTCTACAGTGTTAGGTTGATGAGTTTTGATAAAATCAAGGTTGTGACACTCATGCCACAAATCTAGGGAAAGTGACACTTGGTGGTAGGTTTTTGAAATGATCCTTGCATGTAACCTCCAACTGCCAAAAATAGGTCCCTAAAACAAGGAATTCATTTGCATGCTACCTTAGGAGAAGTAGCCCATGCATGTAAGTCTATTTTTCTCAATCTCGAAGGGAACTAGTCAACTCACTTTCACATGCAAGAGGTTGCTCAACTGCTGGGAGAAAATGTGCATTTATGGCTGGGAGCTGGGCTGTGTAGGTTTTAACCACGTATGGAAATTACCTGCATACGAATTCTAAACATAGAAGATAAATAATAGAGAGAGCATAACACATAAAACAAATATACACATAGATTTTCCCTTGGATCCCAAAACCGGGACTACTAGATTTATTTTTCATTATTTTCCCTTCAATGTTACAATACATATATATACATGCCAAAGCATCCAATACCATGGATGGAAAACCATCGTGCCCAAAACCATGTGCGAAAACCATGCACAAAACCATAGGTAGGCCCACCCACCTAACACAACCCAACATTCTCCCACTTGTTGTTTTCTTTCCATCGGGGGCCACAGGAGAGATTAGTCATTTATCCAGCCTTATAACGCCCATTGTTTCTCTACACCAAGAGAACTTATCAAAGCTCATAGATTTTGTCAATGCATCTACAGTATTCTTCAAAGTGTCCACCTTTACCAGCAACACCTTTTTGTCTTCTATCATATCCCTCACAAAGTGATACTGAACATCAATGTGATTTGTCCATGAATGGTAAGCAAGGTTCTTTGCAAATAAAATTGCACTTTGGCTATCACAATCTATTTTGATAGCTCCATTTACTAACCCCATACTTGAACACAATATTTGCAACCAGACTACTTCCTTGCTTGCATGAGTGGCTACCATGTATTATGCCTCTGTAGTTGATAATGAAACTACAAATTCTTTCTTACTCATCCACCTCCAAATAGGTTATAACACAACCCAACAGGCTAGTTGATTAGAATATTTGTGCAATTTCTAGGTAGAACAGTTGACTACTGCCCAAATTTGCGCAAACTCTTGGCTGAGCAGCCCAGCTAGGAAGGATTGTGCAATTTTCTGGGTAAAGCTTGCTCAACAGAATTGCAAAATTGTGGGGCCCAGTAAACTGCTAGTCAAGATTGTGGAATTTATGTAGGGAAGGCTCATTTCACTCCAGATTTGCACAAATTCTTGACAGATTTGCTCAGCCTGCTATAGGACCAAGTCTGTATGGACAGCCTGTGCGGGGAATGCATCAACTCTTGATCGACAATCTATCTTTCAACAAGAAAATCACTGGAGCTTGTGTACTTAATGAAGAAAGACATGTTGCTATGAAGGTTGGTAGTGAGGCTCCAAAATGAAGCTAAGAAAAAATTTTGGAGGGTGGTTGTAGTCACTACAACACTTGGTGACACACTGGTAGAACTCCAGCTCTCTGAATGGACCTTGTTCATGCAAGTCAAGTCTAACACCTCCGGAAGTATTGTTCAGTTCTTAGCTTGTATTAGTTTCACTCTATATTGATTGTAAGATGTAGCATCTACCAAGCTCTTGGTCGATTGACACACATTCCAAGCGAAGTCAACATAGTTGTTTCAATTGGGGTTGAGGGGTATATTGATACACAAGCAGTATATCTGTTAGAGTCTTAGTTTCATCTCTGGTATTGCTCTACTGCCAGCAAGCCTGGAAATTACCTCTATGGAGTCACATAGGAACACAAGCATGGCTCTGCTACCAGCAAGCCTGATCAGTACCCCAGTGGAGTTACTTGCATCACCTGTCTACATAGGAAGCCTTTCTCTTCTTTCACCTTATTCATTTTTCATTTTTTTCAAACTTTTTTCTCTTTTCGATTTTTTCATTTTTCATCTTCGTAACTGTGCATAGCACTTATTCATTTTATAGGTGGAAGAGGGATCCTGACTTATTAAGAGAAGAAGAGGTTGTTCCTATAGAGAAGTAGTTTATTATACCCCTGATGTGCCTATTAAGGTTTCCCCCATCACCTTACTCTACTTGACTAAGCTAACAAGGGTTAACCCAAAAACAACCAACTAGAGTAGGTGATACTAGTTAGCACACAAGCGTTGCGTTTTCACCAAGGTTCACTTCGAACAGTAGGTATTTTCCATCGATGTATCATGGACTAAAAGTAACAAGTTCTTCATACAGAGGTAGGATGACAAATAACCAAGTAGTAATAGTTTCACAAGGCTTCTTGTATTTTATCGACTTGTTTCAAGAGTCATACATGGTTTCATGCAAAAATATCCCATGAACTAAACAAGTGAACTAACAAACAACAAAGAAAAGCAAGAGCAGAAGAAAAGTGAAAGAAAAGCAAGCAAACAAGAAAGCAGACAAACAAACAAACAAACAAAGTACGAAAACAAGCATGCAAGCAAACAACAAAAAAGCAAACATTACTCATACTCCTAAGCTGACAGTGCATGGGTCATCTCACATGAAATGATACTTCCAATGCAGCCATTGGCACATTGGAAGAACCATGTTGGTGAAGGCATGGTTTGCGAACAAAACAATTGTCCAAACCAAAAAACAAGAAAGATGTAGCAGTGAAGACAAACACACTTCAAGTTTACAAGTGACCACAAAACAAAGATGAGTGAAAGTGCATGACATGCACTCTGTGGAGCTGCCATGGTCCAGTTCTACACTGTGTGCAGATGTTGAGTGTATGCATTCTCTTGACTGTGACATGCAAGCAAACATGAGAAAGGTAGACCACTTATGTTGTGCATGTGTGCTTTCTGTGTAATATTCCTCCAATGCATGAGCCATGGGATCGTGTATTTAGAGTGGAGGAATCGAAATCTGGTTGTTTGGTTGGATCTTCAATGAAAAGCAAAGAGTGATGAGGAGCCTTGAGTGTTTCAGCAATTTCCTGACCAGAAGTGGAACCAACTCAGGACAGCGAGGACCTAACATAAAAATCAGCTCGGGCTGAAGTTCCTCAACAGTCTATGGGGTTTCGACTTCGTTGACAGATAGGTCATCGTAGACCAGTGTCTTAGATAGATTAAAAATGATTGAATCAACATTATGATAATATGAGGAAGTGAATAGATCACGACAACCAAGATCAGAAAATTCAAGATGTTTGTCGACATCCTCATGATTTGATGAATCGGGTAGAGGGGTAGATGAGAAGAAAATATGTTCATCCTCTGTGTTTTTAGAAAAGATAGATGATAGATTAGATAGATTTTCTGAGGATGTGTCCTCTACACACTATAATGACAGACTGACATCCGACGTGTCCGGTGAATGATCGGAAGTAGAAACATCCAGAAATGGGTTTTCACAGGGGAAAACAGTAATGGCAGAATCACAAGTGATGTCAAGATTAAGCAGATGAGGTGTGGCTGGAAGGGAGTCATCCTTCACCGTGGGTTATTCTTTATATTCCTGCACACACTCATCATGAATGATGGCGCAGGTTGGTCGCATAACATGAACTCCGTCACCAACTTGATCCTCGTTCACAGCAGGTGAGCAGTCTGGAATGGGAGAACACAAGACAGTACAATCCAGAGGATAAAAAAAACACGAGGACAGAGGTCGAGGGAACGAATCCATGTGATAAACAACAAGTTTGCAAGCCAAATATGTAGAGATATCAAGACCAGGTGGGATGGGAGGATGTGATAGTTCAACAGAGGTATGTGCATGATCTCCGACATCAATCCATGGTGGTGGAATTGTTTGATGAGGTGAAGGCAGACAGTCACTTGTGATAACAACTATGCCTGCCTATAATTGCACAGCTCCATCACCCAAGTGTGTTGAGCAAGGTTTGGATATGTGAAGAAGATACTCAAATCTTCCATCAAGAAATTCCCAATCAATATCATCTTGGGGGAATCGTATGCAATATTACAATACTGTGTGTAAAACTCTTCAACGGATTCATTGGGTGCTTTCCGTAATTTCAAAATTTCTTTGTTGAGTGCTTTACAGTAAAAATGATTAAAAGCACGATCTATCTTTGTGACCAGACGAGCAAGAGAATGAATAGATTTTCCGGGCAGCATGGCACACCAGTGCATTGTGTGCCCTCGATGCGTGTATGTGAATAATGCTCAAATCATGTATTCTTCAAAGAATCCATGTCTTTCACATGAGCCTACAATTCTAACCATGTGCCTAACCAAGGCTACATGGCCTCCACATTCATATGTTTTGTGAGACAAGTGATCCGAGAGCTTTAACAAGATAATGAAGTCGTTTCCATAAGACATGCACTCCAGAAGACAAACTTGGTAGTTAGTCATGATAGATATGTAGAGATTCAAAATAGATGTGAGGACTCATATTTTCATCTGTCCCTCCTTCTAGCGCCAAAATGTTGACGGTGCTAGACCCCCAACATGTAAGGGGATCTCCCTATTAAGAAGTCCCAATTAGACCTCATACCATTTTGTGTAGGAGTCCCAACAGTGGGTCGTACAGTAGTCCCTTGACCGCAATTTCACATAGAGAAAAGTAAGATAACTCTGTTGGTAGCAAGGGTGTGATAGCTGCAGTAAGCCAAGGAATGTGCATGAGAGGTTCTAGCACACTGAGGGTGATGTGAGTGCGCCCCTTGGAAACCTGTAATAGTACATGGCTTGGAGGAAAACACACCAATGAAGATGGATCATAAGCTAGAAAGCAAGTTAGCGAGCAATCCAAAGCGATCGTTAAACAAACAACACATTTTAGAAAGATTCATACATACTTATACAGAATAGTCCATACATGCATCTGTAAGAAAACAAATACATATATCATTTAGAGTAAACCAGATGGCATAGAATACAATACAACATATGAATTAAATGTGCTGGCTCTGTTATATTAAGAAGTGTAAGTTACAGTCATACAATACATCCATGTCCAACCACTAGTTCTGATAGTGGAACCTTACAACCACAACTGCATACTCCTCCAAAGAGATGTACTAGCTCTACGCAGTGGAGAAGCCAAGGCTCATTATAATACTCTCCAAGCTTTCTCTAAGATACTCCTATCGAAGCTTGGCTAACCAAAATTCCTTTACAATGAGTTATGAGGTTATAATTATAGCAAAGGGTGGGGTGACCCTTTACATTCCCCTTTGTGATAGTTCATCTACCCTCATGACTCTTCATCTACTCTATGACTATTACATCCAACTATTGACACTTGAACTTCCACTTGACAAGAAGTTACATTAAAATGCACATGTGCTCATGTGAGACAAAATGGCTTGAGAAAACCATGCAAGACATCACTGACACTCGGTCCATTGTGGTGATACCAACTCTTTGACATGCTTGTGATGGTGAAGGTGGTGAGCTGATGCCAAGCTTGGTTGTCTGTGATGGTGTGCATCCACTCCATGGTGACATCTTGCCTCTATTGCATCTAGTGCATTGGTGTGGCTCCTCCATCCAACTCCTCTAATAACATGCACATGCTCTTCTTGGGTGCGGCTGAACCAGAAACACACTGATGCATAGTGTTCATGTTGATCTTCCAGTGTGTGCTGGTGGTCATGTGCATCAACTATTAACTACATGTTCAGCTCTAGTTGGACTTGCTTCTTGTCTTCACCTTGGTGAGTGTGTTGAATGGGTTGGATTGCATGTGTGCACACAATGAAATGTATTTTTTTAAATCCCTTGCATGCGATCAACAACACTTCTCACCATGTCTGCTCCATGCCAGCTGCTGGGATGGATCTAGAACATGTACAAGCGCAGTTTCATCTGTAAGTGCATGTTGCACCCCCTGTTTTTCCTATTCCTGCTTCAACTCATTCACTTGTCTGTGTAGCTCATGTTCTTCCTTAAGTTGCTGCTTCAACACATGCAACTCCTTCTTTGTTCCACTCTCTATCCTCACATGATCTTCATGTCACGTCATCACCTCATAGCCTGAGTTTCCAAAGTTGCTTTCATGATCAATGGATCTGCTTGAGCTTGAAACTTTGTCCTGCCTCTATGTTGTCAACAACCTTCCTCTCACGTTCGATGCATCTGGTATGTTTCCTTCATCTGATGTTGATGATGCTACTCGTTGTGATGTTGTTGTCGTCATATCTTGATGTCCTTGTCTACGCACAACTTGATGTCTTCTTGGGTAGGAAATTTCATATACACTTGATCGACTGCATCCCCAAGTGTGCTCTGAATGATGTCTTTGTCTCTGCTCTCCTAGAAACCATTGTACTTGTACTCTTGAGAGGAAGATGAACACCTGCAATACCTGGAGACATGGCAACACTCATGGCAAGAAATGTGTTAGTCGAAAACCAAAATGAGCTTCAGAACTAACTTGCAACATACCTGTGTGATTGATGATGAAGGTTGCGCAATTCTTCTAGGAAGTTGGGATACTGATTGCCAAGACTTCGCGAAGCACAGTTTGGGCTACTCAGAGACTAACTGACTACTGGAACTACGTAATGCATATTCTAGTTTGGTTGCTGACTACTGAAATTGTGCAATGCACAATCTCAGTTCGCAATGGTTGTAGGCTCAGTGACTGCATTGTGCAATTTTCTAGGCCAGCAGTCATTATCCCTAAAAATTATGCAATGCAAGACTCGAGGAGAGTCAGTGGGCAGAAATTCACATATCCTGAGAGGAAGACATAGCTTTCACAATGTTATCTTGGTGAGGTAGAGTTCGGGCCAAGGTTGCCCAAACTCGCTGACGGGAAACTAGAAGTGAATGTGAATGCAAATGCATGGCGATACTTAGTGTAAGCATAAGTGAACGATCATGCATGAAAATGGTGAATGACAGATTCAGAAAACAGAACAACATGCATGTGGGTGAGTCGAGTAGACAAATCGGTGATCGTTCATGAAAAATAGTTTCATGCATGTGACAACAATGAGATATCAACGAAAAATAAAACTATGCTAGTACAACCTAGTATGTATCAAAATGATAGAAAATGCTCACTAAAATCAAGAAGACAGCATTCATATGAAGCAAAACAAAAAAAGTGCTAGAAATGCAACACAAGACATGGAAAGTGGGCTTACAACAAAATAGCTAAGCTGAATGTGCCGACAACTCCTAGATGTGATGTGTGATGTCAAATATGCAAGGTTGATGTGAGAAATGAGCTCTTCAGCATCCGGTTGATGAGTTCTGATAAAATAAAGGTTGTGACGTGCATGCCACAAATCTAAGGAAAGCGACACTTGGGGAGAGGTTTCTGAAATGATCATTGCATGTAACCTCCAATTTCCAAAATTAGGTCCCTGAAACAGGGGATTCCTTTGCATGTTACCTTGGTAGAAGAAGCCCATGCATGCAAGTCTGCTTTTCTCAGTCCCAAAGGGAATCGGTCAACTCAGCTACACATGCAAGAGGCTGCTCAACTGCTGGGAGAAAATGTGCATTTTTGTTTGGGAGCTGGGCTGGATTCTCAGAAGATTTGCACAATTTATGGGCAGAGCCGCTGATTTTTGCCCAGATTTGTGCAAATTCTTGGCTAAGCCCAGCTGAGAAGGATTGCACAATTTTCTAGGTGAATCTTGCTCAAAGAATTGCACAATTCTGGGGCCGAGTAGGCTACCAATCAGGATTGCGCAATTTCTAGAGGGAAGGTTGGTTTCCCTCAAGATTTGTGCAAATTCTTGAAGGAGTTGCTCGGCCTGCTAGTGGAACAAGTTCAAATGAACAACTTGTGAGGGGAATGCATCAAGGCTTGATCTACAGGATATCTTTCAGCAAGAAAATCACTGGAGCTTGTGTACTTGATGAAGCAAGACATGTTGTTGTGAAGGTTGGTAGGGAGGCTCCAAAACGAAGCTAAGGAAAAATTTTGGAGGGTGGTTGTAGCTGCTACAACAGAGTAGTTGTGGGAATCTGAAGAAGAACCAACAATGAAGGATGACTTCCTCCCATCCGCACCTCCTCCACTATATCCTAATAGCTTTTGTGATTATGCCATTTTTTACTTTTCTTATGAAAAGTCATACTCAAATGTTTCTAATGCCGATCATTCACAGGACATACAGGATGTCAGTCTGTCATTTGATTGTGAAGAGGAAAAATATTTATTTCCAAATCCACCCAATCTATCATCTTTCATTTTAGAAAATTCAAAGGGTGAAAATTTATGTTTCTCATCGACCCCTCTGTATGATTCATTAGATCATAAGGATGTCAATGCACATCTTGAATTTTTTGATCATGGATATCATGATATTTTTACTCATTCATTTAATTATGATTCTGATTCACTTGATATTGATTTTTCTAAGCCATTGGTCTTTGATGATACATCTTTTGATGAAGTGTAAACCCCTCAAGTTGTCAAGGCACTTCAACCCAAGCTTATAGTTATGTCAAGTTCTCGCAACCCTGAGGTTAGTTCCACTTCCGATTAGAAATCTATTGAATTTCCCCATGCTCCTCATCACTCTCTTGTTTGCATTAAAAATCAATTTGATCTACAATTTTCACATCCTCTGCTAGAATCACACGATCCTATCGCTCATGCATTGGAGGAGTCATACGTAGCAAGTCATGTTGGGAAATGAAAATTTTCTTCTTTTTGTATGTTTGCTCATTTCTCAAGATCGAATGAGTATGCATGCTTGTCGTTTGCGCACAGTGTGATACAACACCATGGTACATCTATAGAGTGACTGTCATGTGATTTTACTCCTTTCGTTTTTGTGGACGCATTCAAACTTTGAGCGTGTTGGTTTTCATTTCTTTATATTTCTTGCTTGTTGGTTTGCCTAAATATCTTTCTTGTCAACCATGCCTTCACCTACATGGGCCAACCAATGCGTCGGTGGCTGCATCAGAAATATCACTTCACGTGAGTAGGCAAATGTATGGTTTAGCTTAGGAGTATGAGTATTGTTTTGTTTCTTGTTTTCTTTTTGTTTCTTGTTTTTCTTTTTCTTTCTTGTTTTTTCTTTCATTTTACTAATTTATTTTTCTTGTTTGTTTGTTATGCACCCGTAGGACTAGATTTCCCATGAAACTGTGTTTGTCTTCTTGAGACAACCAGGGTAAAATACAAGAGGGTTTGTACAACTATAAACATTTGGCAATCTATTTATTCCCTCTCTTTGTGAATATCTTTCTTTCTTTCAGTCGATTATACCCTGATGGAAAATATGTTCCTTTCAGAGTGAGTCTTGGTGAAGTCACACTCTAATTGCTTTACTATATTCGATTACCCTTGTCAACTTAGTAAAGTAGAGTAAGGTGAGGGGCAAAACCTTAAAAATTATGTTAGAGGTATATAAAACATGCTTCTCTGAAGGGACAACCTCTTCTACTCTCAATAAGTCAGGATCCCTCTTCTGCCTCATGAAATAAATAAGTGCCTATGCACAATTCTTTGAAAATGAAAAATGAAAAATAAAATAAAGTCAAATGAAGAGAAAGGCTTCCTGCGAAAGGAGGTGAAGCAAGTAACTATGTTGGGGTACTATCCAGGCTCACTGATAACAGAGAAATGTTTGTGTTCCTAAAGTGACTTTGTTGGGGTACTATCCAGGCTCGCTGACAGCAGAGAAATGCTTGTGTTCCTAAAGTGACTCTACTGGGGCGCTGTCCGGGACTACTGGCAGTGAAGAAACACCATAGATGAAACTTAAACTCTAAAAATTTATATCACTTATGAATTAATATATCCCTCATCCCAATCAAAACAATTCAATTGAATTGGCTTGGTATGCGTGCTAATCGATCAAGAGAATGGCAGGGACTATATCTTTAACTCAAGCTACTAAAGCATTCATGATGATCAAATAATTGAACAATAATTTTGGAAGAGTTAGACTCTCTTTACACGATACAAGTTCCATACAGAGTGTTGGATCTCTACCAGTGTGTCACCAATGTTGTAGCAACTACAACCACCCTCCAAAAATCTTCCTTCATTTCATTTTAGAGCCTTTCGACTAAATTCCTAGCAGCTTATATTACACTTCCCAAGTACTTGTGCTTTCATTTGAGTTTTATCGTTCACTTTACAGCTTGTGTTTTCTTACTTGCTTTGTTGTCTAACCACAAGCTTACTTCCTCTAACTTGGTTACATTCTTGTTCTACCATTACCTTGATGATCTATGCAATCCTTAAGGGAAACCACCCTTACTCTTAGGAAATGCGTAGTTCAACCCAAAAGTGAGCTTCGACTCCAGAATTGCATAGATCCAGCTATTATCTTGTCTCCAGCTGGAAAATTTCACAAAGCATGAGAGCCAGCCAGAGCCACTCCGTACAAGAATCATAGAGAAGAATTTCCTTAGCAGTTTCCCGATTCATGTGCCTGTGAGTTGCCTAGTTCTCCCCAAAACTCCGTAACTTATCCATTCATGCATGGAACCCTTTATCAAAAAATCAAAAATAAAAAAGAAAACAAAAAAACCCTAAAAAATAAGGATCTATTTTTAGCAGTTGGAGTTACAATTGAGTTAATTTTAGAAATCTTGCCATGTGTCACTTTTTCCTAGATTTTTGGCCTTCGTGTCATAAACCCTAAATCGATCAAATATAATTAATGGACACCACCAGAGTTCATTTTCACATTCGATCTTGGAGCTCTGGCATTCCTAAGGTGATCTAGGAACCTTCGGCATAGTGGGCACAACTTTTTCCATTAATTCTTGCTTTTCTAGTCTTTTGCTGCTTTTTTGACACTTTTGTTTCCTTGGCTTGTGAAAGTTTTGCTTTTCCTGTTTTATTGAACAAACACTAGCATTTTGATTTTTTTAGCTTGTAGAAGTGTTTTTTTATTTCTTCATTGCTTGATTTTGAAGTGTTTTTTCACTAATGGTCGGTGTTGGGGTGAATCTCTCCACAAGATTTGTTTTTCTTCTCTTTAACTAATTCTTGCATTTGTTTTGATTTCACGTATCATCATTCACTCAGACCTGCACCATCCATCGCTCACACAGTCATATTTTCTCATTTTCATGTTGTCCTTGGGAAGATCTGGGCTTCCTTGACCCATATCTAGCTCTTCCCAACATGCACTGCGCATTTATGGCTCTCAAGGCCTTGGCTCCAGGAATTGTGCAAAGGTTGTCAGTGAATGGCTCCAACTGCACACTATGTAATTCCAGGAGACAGTCCCTGGAGTCTTTCCCAGTGGGATTGTGCAATGCGCATTTCAAGCCAGCATCAAAGCCAAACTGAACTGTACATTGTGTAGTTGTAGTCATCAGCAAGCCACACTAGACTATGAATTGCATAGTTCTAGTCATCATCACCTCTCACTAGAAGATGGGACTATGCAATGCACAAGCCCAGTTGACAGTCCCTCACCTCTCAAACACAGAATTGCGCAATCTTGCCCAGTAGTTGCCAAGTTTGTTGCATTATCTTCCCTTGAAGTGCTTTTCAATTTCAAGCTAACATTTTCATGACGTAAGTGTCCTCTTTGTCTCCAGATACATAAGCTTTTGAGAAACTTTTTAGCAGTATAGGTAATATGGCTTCCGAGAGAGCTGGATCAGAGTATATCGTCGAACAGGTGTCAATGAACTTTCTAGTCTACGCAAACACACAATTGTTCATAGATAAGGACATGAAGATAAAATGGTAGGAAATTAAGGACATCTTTGCAGGTAGCTTCAATGAAGATCTGGAAGATCGACAAGTCTATGTTAACATCCACAAGTCAAGCTTGTATAAGGTTGCATGCAAATACCTCGCCTTTTCATGTGTGGACATCATTCACTAGATTGTCTCACATATCGATCTCGAGAAGATGACATTGAGTAGAACTAGTGGAACACAGCTTGCTACCTTTAGGATAGAAAACTATCATCAAACGTATCACTTACCATAGTCGTTGACCCGCATGGATGCACTCTTCTATACCCCCAACAACAATGCGAACACTAGAGACGTCATGAAGCATTGGGTAAAAGCACCATCAAAGTTCAGGTCAACACCCAATTAGGTCTACAAGACTAAATCACTCAGAAATCACTGCCAACTCTTGACCATATTTGCATGCCACTTGTGCGGTCAAGAGAGCACGGAGAGCTTTCCGCTGAAGTGAGTGGTTGTGTTGAATCAGTTGGAAACTGAAGGAAGGCCATTCAACTGGTCGAATATGTTGGCTCTTCAGCTAAAAGTTCATGTGAATAATGACCATAATCCATATAAGCATGAACAAGTGAGATTCTATATGTCTGTGTACCTGCTTGATGAAATATGTGCCCACCATCAGTTTCCTGGCATGGGTTGGACATGGACACCATCAAAGAATATTGTGAACAGTTATTGCAAGTTGCTTTCTGAGTGTAGTTACCAAGGAGTCATGGCAAGGCTATTTAACCGTTTCATCACCCCAGTTTAAAACATTATCTTTGAGCAAGATCCACCTTGAATGTCATAAGAAGCGATGCAAGAATTTCTTAACATTGCAGATTGGTATGCCTCACCCGGTGGCACCTTCATCAGATGTTTGGTAGAGAGAAGCCTTTGCATGTACTACCAAGGTTTTCCACAGATAATTTGGTCATGCAAGAGGTTTCATATCACATATTCACATATTTATTAGCAGGACTGCATAGGATGAAGAAGGCACTATGGCCTACTCTTCCTTTGCGGATTGGATTGTATGAGATCGAGAGCTTGAAGGATGCAGATGTTGACGTCAATGACTTAGATAAATTTGAGTTATGCACCAAGGATTTCGATCCATATTATCCCTACTACATATTCAAGAACCACTATGCAAAGATGTACTATCCATGGATCCACGAGGCATGTCATTGGGCAAAGGAGGACCCTAAGAGGTATTGTTACAATTCCTCTAATCCCAATGAACTGGTCAGCATGGATATAGAATGGAAAGTTGCTCTACAAGCAGCACCACCACAAGAAGCAGCAACAAAAATAGTGAGAAGCAAATTAGCATAGGACAAGGGCAAGAGGAAGATTGCCGAGAACCTAAATGCTAAGCAAAGCTACAAGTTCAGACAAGATCCTCTTGTTGAGAGAGTATCCTTGGAAATAGAGGTGAAGAGGCAACATCGTATAAGGAGACTAGAGAGGAGGAAGAGAGAGAAGCAAAAGTTGGAGGATGCAGAGAGGAAGTTATAGGAAATAGAGAAGAAGTTGAAAGAAGAGAAAAAGCTAAGAAGGAGAGGGAGGGAAGAGAAGAAAATACAGGAATAGGAAGAAAGGAAAGGTGGAATCGCAAAGAAAATTGCTCCTATATAGGTTGAGGAATCATAGAAACCAACAGATGAAGAAGAAGGTGAGTAGGTGCAGGTTTGGGAACTTTCTTAGCATAATAAAAAAATGGTGGAAGCAATGGACATGGAGTTCGAACAGGAGCCACAGGACCAAGATACCTATTGTAGTGTTTTATTCTCAAAGATGTACGAAAATAACCCACTTAAGATTGTGGATGACAAACAATCTTAACCACATAAATGGCTTCTAAACATAGTAGATCTATAGCAACTGATAGAAACAAAACCTACCAAAGTCCGGATGTATGCCACAATCATAGTTAAACAACAAAAAGAAGGAGTAATAACTCCAATCATTCAATGGAAACCAGATATACAAATAATAGTTTTATTATAACACCTGTGAAGGGAAAAAAATAAATACCACCAATCCCCCTCTATGGGATGGGTTCTTGGCTACCCTCAAATGTCTTCATCTTGTGTAGAGTATCTCTCCTCTATATTGTGTAAACCCAACAAAAATGTGGTGTGCAACAATGAAAATAATCAAAGGTGAATAATGAATGGAAAACCCTTCTATTTATAACAAAATATTAAGTTATCCTTGACTAATGAGAAATAATAAAATATTATTCATTGATTCAGATCATGTGGGAGGCCCCCAAGATCTAAAAGATTGAAATGGATTTTGGGAGAGAGGCCCCCAAGATCTGAAAAATTGAAATTCTAGAAGAAAAAGAGGAGAATGCCGAATAAACAAAACCACGGAATTTTTTGTTATAACCGAGAATAACTATAAAACCTACATTGTGGTAGACAAAATGTCCTTTTACAAAATGCGACTTCTTGTTTATAGTATTTTTCGGTTAAAATACCATGGGTAAATTCCATGGGTGAATGAATACCATGGGTGGATGTCACAATACCATGGGAAAATACCATGGTTGAACAAATACCATGGGGGGGTGACATTTACAATACCATGGGTGGATAAATACCAAGGGTGGATGCCACTTACAATATCATGGGTAAATTCCATGGGTGGATGAATACCATGGGTTGATGCCATTTTCCATTCGGATCATTCCTCCCTACTTAATAAGAAAAAGTCCCCATTTCATGAATTTCCCTCCTACGGAGCCTTTGTTGAATATGAAGATCCAATGAAGAGAATGCTTTTATGTGCTTAACCCATAACCATGATGAACGAAGATCCGAGGATAGAGATACCCTATAATTCTTGTGACCAATTATGATAATGACAGTGTGTGGCCTAGAAAATGCACTTTGATGAAGTGTGGGTTCATGGATGACCCATAACCATGACAAACGAAAATCCAAGGATAGAGATACCGTGTAATGCTTGTGACCAAATGTGATATGAAACAGTGTGCATCCTAGCAAATGGACTTCGATGACAAGGATTTTGTGTGGTTGACCCATAACTGTGATGTTAGTTGTTGATGAAGTAGAAGGTTCCTACATAGCCTCGGGTGGGAGGGAACATCTCCAAAGAACCCAACCCGAATGTTGCTATGTTAAAACTTATGAATGTCAAGCAGGTGCCTACTAAAGTGAGGTGGGTGGGCAAGTCTCCAAAGGGAACTCGCTCTAAATGCTGCTCCAGAATTAACATGGACATAACTCGGTCAAGAAACTCAGAATATTTATTATAACTTATTTTCGAAAACAAAAGGACCATTTTGCATATTTCCATGTGTTGGAAATCCTTATTTGGACACTCTAGAATCTCAGATATGTGCTGCGACTTTTCGGCTGTCACAAAAATTCTGAAAAAATAGTTGATTTTAAATCAGTGATATCTCCCATATCTAAACTCCAATTCGACTCATTTTTTTTTGGAAATTGAGTGATTTTTTGATAAGAGCTCAGATCTATAATCACTTTTCTAAAAGTCTACACCAAAATTTTAAAAACTATAGGAGAGTCGTCGTCCACTAATTTTCATCAGAAACATTTCTGCAACATAGTTGATTTTAAATCAGCGATATCTCCCTCATCCGGACTCTGATTCATCCGATTTTTTTTTAATTTGGGTATTTTTCACAAGAAATCCAGATCTTTTATTTTTTTTGTAAATTTTGCACCAAAAATTTCATATATGATCTGCAAACTTTCCGCCCAAAAAAATTCCTGCAAAAAAATCAAAAGCAAAAATTCTTCCCGCTTGGCCCAAAAAAACGATTTGTGGCAGACGTAGCACATGCTTGAATTTTTTTGAATATTGCTACAAAATTTGGAACTGAAATATGCATCAAACCCTCATTCCCATGGAATCATAACCTGCTCTGATACCATTGATCCAGATCTTGGGGGCAGGCCCCCAAGATCTAAAATATTGAAATGGATTTTGGGGGAGAGGCCCCCAAGATCTGAAAAATTGAAACGCCAGAAGAAAAAGAGAAGAATTCCCAATAAACAAAACCACAAAGAATTTTTTTATTAAAATGGAGACTAACTATAAAACCTACTTTGTGGCGAATAAATTATCATTCTACAAAATGCGACTTGTTACTTATAGTATTTTTCGGTTACAATACCATGGGCAAATTCCATGGGTGAATGAATACCATGGGTGGATGTCACAATACCATGGGTGGATGCCACTTACTATACCATGGGTGGATAAATACTATGCGTGGATGCCACTTACAATACCATGGGTAAATTTCGTGGGTTGATGCCATTTTCCATTCGGATCATTGATCTCATTCTTGGAATAACCACCTGGAATATTTTATTACATTTCTTTAGGAGGGAAAAAGTATTTAAACATTTATTTAGAAATAATAAATAAATAAATGATTTATTTATCATATCAAGGAATTAGTTAAGGAATAATAAATAAATAAGGATTTATTTAATTATTCCTAAGGGATTTAGTCAAATTTGACAAAGAATAATAATTAATTAGTGATTATTTAATTATTCTTAGAGATTTTATTATATTTGTTTAGGAAGGAAAAAGTATTTAAACATTTATGTAGAAATAATAAATGAATAAATGATTTATTTATCATCTAAAGGAATTAGTTAAGGAATAATAAATAAATAAGGATTTATTTAATTATTCCTAAGAGATTTAGTCAAATTTGACAAAGAATAATAATTAATTAGTGATTAAATAATTATTCTTAGAGAAAAATAAGATAATTAATGATTTATCTGTTTATTTTTCATGATCGGGTCAAATATGACAAGGAATAATAATTGAACCATGGTTTAATTAATTTTTCCTAGAAGAAAATCAAATAAATAGTGATTTAGTTAATTATTCTTCATGGGTTTAACTACAAATTACTTAACAAAGTTGGTGTATTAAGTAATTTCTCACAGTGACAGCAATTTCACTATGGTAAAATTAGCTTTACATGGTGTACTTCGATCCATCTAGTAAATTAGGTTAGATGATCATTTTTTTGGTGATAACAGATTGCCCCTAGAAATTTCACTTGTAGAACAAACCGATATATGCAATGTCCTAAAGCATAATACTTGTTCTACTTCTACAAAACATTAAGCAGAAGCATAATCGAATTCATGAGCAACATCAAGTAGAAACATGCATAACTGATTAAGAGAAATAATCACACATAACACAAGATATATCGAGGGGAAAGAACCAACATAAAACCCCAACCATGTATTATCAATCAAGTGGAAATCCTCTTCACAATACAAAAAGAATCAGCTCTCAAGTTATCCAGTTCTCAATGAACTATGAAGATATGAAGATATGTCTCATCAACCAACCAAGCCCTATATATATAGGCTTTACCTATGGTCCAATCCATATTTCCTTGTGCAGTTTTCTTAGGAAATGATAGAAAAAGCATATGAAATTAATTCCAAACATGCCAAGTTAACCAATGGTCCAACTACGCAATCCTTGAGGACACTAGTTCCTTAACCATACAAAAACTACTTACTAGAAATACTCAAGCATCTGATAGCACACTATCCCACATCTCATCTCAACTGGGTCTCTGACAGAACTGACATGCAAAAGTTATCCATGAGAGAATTCTTAGTTATCTAAAATAATAGTTGTCACATGCATGCAAGCATTAACAAACTATATTTTATTATTTTAACAACTTGTTGAAGTAATCTAACTGGACTTGACTAGTTAGAACTAAGTCAACTAGTTCTCTCATTATAGAATTCATACTTATTCCTCAATCGGTGGATGAAATTAAGGATAAATTCCTCAATCAGTGGGACAACTCATGTGCATGCTCACAAAGACTTCAAAGTTGAATTTCCTTAACTAATTAACTCAACTAAATTAACTAATTAATATTTCCAACTTCTGTTAAGATTAAAATTAATTTTACTTCTTATAGATAGACTAGAGACTGCTATAAATAGGAAGGGACCTAGAAATGCTATTTTTAGAACTTCCTATTTTTAGCAGTTTCACCTCTCACCCAATGTGGCCAATGACCTCACTGGCCAAATTGCTATTTTTAGACATGCTATTTTTAGCAGGTCTATTTTTAGCACATTCTAAATTTAACATTTCTTGTTGCACATTTTTCAACACTCCCTCTCAACAAGAAAGGCTTTCTCTCGAACCCGATCCTGTAACTCTAGAATGTTCTGCATGCAACACATCTACCTGGTCCACTTGCTCCAACAACACTTGGAACAAAAACACTCCCAACTGACCACTCTGTTGGGCTAGGAACATACTCTGATGTTGAAGCTCTACCTACTGATGACAAGTGCTTCCTCTTTGACATCTACACTACTGCAATATCTCCATGCATCTCGCACCATTGAACACCTCTCTTTGCCACCTAGCACTGTGAAAAACACTTGTGCCTCTCTCATTGTTGCAGCCTATTAGCTACGCGGTGTCCCGAGATTCCCTGCACTGTCGCTCTCTCTGCCGCTCCATCTGCATCTATCTCTACCCAATCAGTCAGTTCCTACTCCTCCACATCGGGGCTCCTGTAACAAGGTCTCATCCAAGAGGTTGGGTACCTCAAGGATCCTACCCCTCCTCCTTGGGATGATCACTCTATATCGCCCCACCTCCTACCTGGAGGTATGCTTACATGTAATCCCTCAGCCCACCTAGCTCGAAGTTTCCCCCTCTAGAGGTCTCTACTCGATCTCCACTCAGTTTCCACTGTTGTGGCTGCTCCACAACCTCCTGAAGCTGCTGCACCAATCGTGGCTCCTCCACAATCTTCTGAGACTTCCTCTGGCTCTGCATGTTGAGAGGTAATATACCCTCCCTATCAACCACCAAGTCTCCATTAGTTGCCTTGCTGCTCAAGGCTTTGCATGCATCTTGAACCTCAAGAGCATCCAGGTTCTTGACCCGTGAACCAATCTTCTTCACCTGTCTAGTGATTATGTGTCTAAGGAAAACCTTTCCCTTACTGAAGACTACATCATAGGCTCTCTTCCAGCATCATGATCGACACCAAGTTTCTCCTCAGTCCTGGTACATACTTGACATCGGTCAAGGTAAGGTGAGATCCATGCTCCCTCTGAAAAATAACCGTGCCTACACTTGAGACACTATACCTCTCATCATTACCCATCGCTATGAGTATTTGAAGATCTTTCTCCTCTAAAGTACTAAACAAACTCTTTCGCCGGTCATGTGGAAAGAAGCTCCACTGTCAAGAAGCCAACCACTTCCCACCATGGATAAAACCATGCATGTGAATATTGTGAAATCCAACTCAAACTGTGAAGTAAGTGCCTCACCTTCAAATCCTTCCCTGGATCCCTTCTTGGATTTCCTCCATGGACAATTTGCAGCATAATGACCCACCTCATGACAACGAAAGCATTGCACTTTCAATTTTTCAACCTTCTTCCCATCATTAGAAGAAATGGATTCAGAAAGAGAAACCTTCTCCTTCCCCTTCTTCGCCTTACTCGCTAAGGAAAAGTACTCCTCATCATGCATGGATGAAGAACTGCCTCTGGTGCTCCATCTGATCTCCTCCTACATCAAATCCGACCATAGTCATTCCCAATCTAGTAGTTTCTCCCTTCCATTCGCTGAGTCCTGGTAGCTATGCCAACTCTTAGGAAGGCCAAGAAGTGCTAGACTCACCATATCCTCATCCGATGTCACAACCCCTACACTTGCAATCTCATCCCTGCATGTGATGAGCTTGGTTAGATATGTAGAGATCGTCTCATCCCTTTCACACTTGATCCTTCGAAGTTTTTCCTTCAGTGTCAGCTTCCTCTAATCACTGCTATTCTAATATAAATCTTTCAATGTTTTCCACATTTGCATGCGGAGTCTCCTTCCCATGGAGGCTCGAGACAATGTGATCTCGCACTCCCTCCAAGAGAATTCTTCTAGCTCCAGCCACACACTTCCTCCATTCCACCTGCTCAATCTTGTCGGTAGGCTTAGGAATTTATTGATCAATGAAATCCTTAAGGCCATTATCTTCCAAAACTGCATCCATGCGATCCTTCCAAGCTATATAGTTTGAGCTGCCATCAAGGGCATACTCAAGCCTCAAATAATAGAACAACATCAATGAAATAGATGTGATAAGAACTTGAGATCTATATCGTGAATAATAAACTTCGAATTTCTCCTGCTAGTATACTGTTCTTGCTTGATCACCTATGCTTTGATACCATGTAGAAATTTCACCTGTAGAACAAACTGATATATGTAATGTCCTAAAGCATAATACTTGTTCTACTTCTACAAAACATTAAGTGGAAGCATAATTGAATTCATGAGCAACATCAAGTAGAAACATGCATAATTGATCAAGAGAAATAATCAAACATAACACAAGATATATCCAGGGGAAAGCACCAGCATAAAACCCCAACCATGTATTATCAATCAAGTGGAAATCCTCTTCACAATACAAAAAGAATCAGCTCTCAAGCTATCCAGTTCTTAATGAACTATGAAGATATGAAGATATGTCTCATGAACCAACCAAGCCCTGTATATATAGGCTTTACCTATGGTCCAATCCCTATTTCCTTGTGCAATTTTCTTAGGAAATAATAGCAAAAGCATATGTGATTAGTTCCAAACATACCAAGTTAATCAATGGTCCAATTATGCAATCCTTGAGGACACTAGTTCCTCAACCATGCAAAAACTACTTACTAGAAATAGTCAAGCATATGATAGTACACTGTCCCACATTTGATCTCAAATGGGTCTCTGACAAAACTGACATGCAACAGTTATCCATGAGTGAATTCTCAGTTATCTAAAATAATAGTTGTCACATGCATGCAAGCATTAAAAGACTATATTTTATTATTTTAACAACTTGTCAAAATAATCTAACTAGACTTGACTAGTTAGAACTAAGTCAACTAATTCTCTCATTATAGAACTCATACTTATCCCCTCAATCAGTGGAGGAAATTAAGGATAAATTCCTCAATCAGTGGGACAACTCATGTGCATGCTCACAAAGACTTCAAATTCGAATTTCCTTAACTAATTAACTCAACTGAATTAATTAATTAATATTTCCAACTGCTGTTAAGATCAAAATTAATTTTACTTCCTATAGATAGATTAGGGACTGCTTTATATAGGAAGGGACCTAGAAATTCTATTTTTAGCAGTTTCACCTCTCACCCAATGTGGCCAATGACCTCACTGGCCAAACTGCTATTTTTAGACATCCTATTTTTAGACATGCTATTTTTAGCAGGTTTATTTTTAGCACATCCTAAATTTAACATTTCTTGTTGCACATTTTTCAACACCCCCCAACGTAGAAGTGTTAGGAGAAAACATAGACCGAAGTACGTTGTACAGACACAATCACTAGGCAATACATGGGAGTTAAAGAAAGAGAGAGGGAGAAAAAGAAATTTGAATTGAAAGAGGATAGGGACAGAGGGGGTGAGACTAATGCAATTCTCCTTTTATGTTGTGGTATCAGACCTCAATGAGGTAGGGAAGGCATAGCCATACCCGCCGAGATAACTTAGTACAAAAATAATGGTTCGCCCAAAAAAATAAAACTAAGAAATGAAGTATATGTTGAATGGTACATGAAATTATGGAATAACAAAGCTAGAAAATAATACAATGTGTCCCATATACATAGTGCACTTGGAAAAACATTAGCTCAAACTGAATACAATAATATATGAGTACATGAGATAAAAAGGCCCCTTCCCTCAAAAAATGGGTGGGAAAGAGGGTAGAACAACCAGATAGGCCCTCCTGAATAAGGAAGGGCTCTGTAAAAGTATATGGATCATCTGTAGGATATGTGCATGCTATGAACACTACAATCGGTAGAAACCGACCCTATCAACTCTTCGGAAATGCATCTAAGGTTGGAGCATAATAGGAATGCATCCGGGCATGTGGGGTCTACCTAAAGGGCCACCCACTCATGAGGTCTGAAACATCTGACACACACCCGGGAATCACTGGTACAATCTGTTGCATCATTGGACCATCAAGTGTATGAATCACAAACATGAAGCGATCAAGTCAAAGGGCCATAACGAGTCCCTCTGCTCAATCCAAGGCATCAAACAAGAATGGGAATTCAAACCAAGATAAACTGTCGTCTAGGTCATTCTTCTGGAATAAATGAGCTGATGCCGATATAATAGGTCCCACGATAGGTGAGGCAATGAGGATCCTCAACTAAAGCACGAGGGAAAATAGTAATGTGACTGTGGACTGACACCAAGGATAATGGAAAATGTGGTACTGAGGGACAAACAAATGGCTTCCCTTGTTTTGACAGTAATGGACCTGCCAACATGTAAGGGGATCTCGCCGATAAGAAGTCCCAATTAGACCTTAGACAGTTTGGTGTAGGAGTCCCAGCAGTGGGTCATATCGTAATGCCTTGACCACGATTTTTCACAGAGGCAAGTAAGATAACTCTGTTGGTAGAAAGGGTGTGACAGTTGCAATGAGTCAAGGAAGGTGCATGAGAGTTCTAACATATGGGGGTTGATATGAGTGCGCCCCTTGGAAACCTGTGATAGCACTTGACATGGAAGGTAACACACAAGAAAAGATACATCATAACGTGGAAGTCAAGTTAGCGGGCATGCCAAAGTGATGGTTAAACTAACAACACATTTTAGAAATATTTATACATACTTATACAGAATAGTCTCTACATGCATGCGTAAGGAAACCAATACATATATCATTTAGAGTAAACCAGATAGCATAGAATATAATACAACATATCCATGAAACATGTTGCCTCTTGTTATATTAAGAAGTGTAAGTTCCAGTCATACAATACATCCATGTCCAACCACTAGTTCCAATAGTGGAACGTTACAGCCACAACCGCCTGCTCCTCCAAAGAGATGTACTAGCTATATGCAGTGGAGAAGTCAAGGCTCCTTACAATACTATCCATGCTCTCTCCAATGCTCTCTCCAAGATAGTCTTATCAAAACCTTGGCTGACCAAAAGCCTTTACTATGAGTTATGAGGTTCTATTTATAGCAAAGGGTGGGGTGACCCTTGACATTCCCCTTTGTGACAGTTAGTCTACCCTCATGACTCTTCATCTACTCTATGACTGTTTCATCCGACTAACGACACTTGAACTTCCACTTGAAAAGATGTTACATTACAATGCACATATGCTCATGTGAGACAAAATGGATTGAGAAAGCCATGTAAGACATCACTGACACTCGGTCCATTGTGGTGAGAGCAACTCTTTGACATGCTTGTGATGGTGCAGGTGGTGAGTTGATGCCAAGCTTGGTCGTCCGTGATGGTGTGCACGCCCTCCATGGTGACATCTTGCTGAAGCGAACTCTTGCCTCCGTTGCATCTAGTGCATTGGTGTGGCTCCTCCATCCAACACGTCTGCTAACATGTGCATGGTCTTCTTGGGTGCGGCCAAACCAGCAACACATTGATGTATAGTGTTCATGATGATCTTCCAGTGTGTGCTGGTGGTCATGCACATCAACTATCAACTACATGTTCAACTCCATTTGGACCTGCTTCTTTTATTCACCTTGGTAAGTGTGTTGAATGGTTTGGATCGCATGCGTGCACACAATGACACACATGTTGTTGAATCCCTTACATGCGATCAACAACACTGCTCACCATGTCTTAGAACTTTTATGGGCACAGTTTCATCCGTGAGTGCATGTTGTGCCCCCTAATGTTCCTATCCCTGCTGCAACTCATTCGCTTGTATGTGTAGCTCATGTTCTTCCTTGAGTTGCTGCTTCAACACATGCAACTCCATATTTATTCCACTCTTTGTCTTTATGCGATCTTCATGTCTCATCGTCACGTCATAGCCTGAGTCTCTAAAGTTTCTTTCATGATTAGTGGATTTGCTTGAGCTTGCAAATTTGTTCCGCCTCTATGTTCTCAACAACCTTCCTCTCACGTTCACTGCATCTGGTATGTTTCCTTCATCTGATGTTCATGATGTTTCTCGATGTGATGTTGTTGCCATCATATGTTGATGTCCTTGTCTACGAACAACTTGATGTCTTCATGGGTAGGCAAGTTCATAGACACTTGATCGACTGCATCCCCAAGTGTGCTCTGAATAGTGTCTTCATCTCTGCTCCCCTGAAACCATTGTACCTTTACTACTGAGAGACAGATGAACACCTACGATACCTAGAGACATGGAAACACTCATGGAAAGCAATCTATCAGTCGAAAACCAAAAGGAACTTGAGAAATGACTTGCAACATACCTAGGTGACTAATCATGAAGGTCGCACAATTTCTGCCAAGAAGTTGGGAGATTGACTGCCAAGATTGCACAAGGCATAGTTTGGGTTGCTGGAAGGCTGACTGACTATTGGAACTGTGCAATGTACAGTCCAATCTGGCTACTGATAGTTGTAATTGCGCAATGGGCAATCTCATCTGGAAATGGTTGCAGGCTCAATGATTGCATTACACAATTTTTTGGGCCAACAGTTACTCTCCCTCAGAAATGTGAAAAACAATCCCAAAGGAAAGTGCCTCGGCAGAAATGTGCATTTCTAGAGAGGAACACAAAGCCTTCCTTCCCTATATTGCGCAATGTTATCTCAGTGAAAGTAGAGTCCAAGCTAAGGTTGGCCAGACTTGCCGACAAGCAACTAAAAGAAAATGTGGAAGTACTAAGTGAAAGAAGAAATGATTTATTATGCATGAAAGCATTGAATGAAATATTCAGTAAACAGATCAACATGCGTGTGGGTGAAGGGAGTCACTGAATCAGTGACCATTCATGCAAAACAATTTCATGCATGCGAGAGTAGTGAGATAACAACAAAAACTGAAAAGGTGCTACTACAAGCTAGTATGTATCAACATGACAGCAAGCACTTACTAAAATCAAGAAGACAACATTCATACGAAGCAAAACACAAAATGCACCAAAAATATAACACAAGACATGGAAAGCAGGCTTATCCCAAAACAGCTAAGCTGAATGTGCCGACAACTCCTAGATGTGATGTGGGATGTCAAAGATGCAAGGTTGATGTGAGGAATGAGCTTTGTAGTGTCCGTTTGATTAGGTTTGATAAAATCAAGGTTGTGATGTACATGCCACAAATCTAGGGAAAGTGACACTTGGTGAGAGGTTTCTGAAATGATCCTTGCATGTAACCTTCAACTACGAAACATAGCTCCCTGAAACAAGGGATGCCTTTACATACTGCCTTGAGAGAAGCAGCCCATCAATGAAAATCTATTTTGCTCGGTCCTGGAGGGAACCAATCAACATAATTGCACATGCAAGAGGCTGCTCAACCACTAGGAGAAAATAAGCATTTATTGTTGGGAGCTGGGTTGGCTGCTCAGATGATTTGTGTAATTTATGGGCATAGTATTTGGCTGCTGCCTAGATTTGCATAAATTATGGGCTGAGCAACCCATCTGGGAAGGATTGTGCAATTTTCTGGGTGAATCTTGCTCAGCATAATTGCGGAGTTATGGGGCCCAAAATGCTGTCAGTGAGGATTGTGCAATTTTTGGCAAGAAGGTTGGGTTCCCTCCAAAGTTATACAAATTATTGAAGGAGATTCTCAGCCTACTATTGGACCAAGTTTGGATGAACAACCTATGAAGGGAATGCATCAAGGTTTGATTGACATGCTACCTTTGTGTAAGAAAAACACTGAAGCTTGTGTACTTGACGAAGCATGACATGTTGTTGTGAAGGTTGGTAGGGAGGCTCCAAAACAAAGCTAAGGAAAAATTTTGGAGGGTGGTTGTAGCCGCTACAACACTTGGCAACACATTGGTAGAACTCTAGCTCTCTGAATGGACCTTGTTCGTGAAAAGAAAGTCTAACATCTCCAGAAGTATTGTTCAGTTCTTAGCTCCTCTTGGTTTCCATACCATCTTTATTATGAGATGTAGCATATGCCAAGCTCTTGGTTGATTGACACACATTTCAAAACAAGGCAACACATTTGTTTTGATTGGTGTTGAGGGGTATATTGGTGACGAAGAAGTATAGTCATCAGAGTCTTAGTTTCATCTCTCGTGTTGCTCCATTGCCAGCTAGCCTAGACAATACCCTAATGGAGTCACATAGGAACACAAGCATGGCTCCGCTGCCAGCGAGCTTGGTCAGTACCCCAATGGAGTTACTTGCATCACCTCTCTACATAGGAAGCATTTCTCTTCTTTTGCCTTATTCATTTTCATTTTTTTCAAACTTTTTTCAATTTTTCATTTTTTCAATTTCCATCTTCGTAACTATGCATAGCACTTAATTCCTAGCGGAAGAGGTTGTTCCTACAGAGCCAGCGAGCTTGGTCAGTACCCCAATGGAGTTACTTGCATCACCTCTCTACATAGGAAGCATTTCTCTTCTTTTGCCTTATTCATTTTCATTTTTTTCAAACTTTTTTCAATTTTTCATTTTTTCAATTTCCATCTTCGTAACTATGCATAGCACTTATTCATTTCATAGGTGGAAGAGGTATACTAACTTATTGAGAGCGGAAGAGGTTGTTCCTACAGAGAAGTATTTTATTGTACCTCTAGCATGCATGTTAAGGTTTCCCCCAACCTTACTCTACTTGACTGAGCTCAAAAGGGTTAACCCAAAAACAATCGACTAATGTAGGTGATACTAGTTAGCACACAAGTGTTATGTTTTCACCAAGGTTCACTTTGAAAAGTACGTATTTTCCTTCAACGTATCATGGACTAAAAGTAATAAGTTCTTCATATAGAGGCAAGATGATAGATAACCAAGTAGTGATAGCTGCACAAGCCCTCTTGTACTTTACCCAGTTTGTTTCAAGAGTCGTACATGGTTTCATGCGAAACTAAGCTACGAAAAAAACAAGAAAAAAACAACAAAGAAAAGCAAAAAGCAGAAGAAAATGTGGAAGAAAAGCAAGTAAGGAAACAAACAAGAATGTGAACAAACACACAAGGAAAGAAGCAAACATGCATGCAAGAAAACAACTCAAAAGCAATCACTACTTCTACTCCTAAGCTAACAGTGCACGGGTCATCTCACGTGAAGTGATATTTTCAATGCAGCCACTAGTGCATTGGTAGACCCATGCTGGTGAAGGCATGGTTCATGAAAAAGACAGTTGCATGAACCAACAAACAAGAAAGATGTAACAATGAAGGCAAGCACACTCTAAGTTTAAAAGCATCCATAGAACAAAAATGAGTGAAAGCGCATGACATGCACACTGTGGACTTTCCATGGTGTTGTGCTGTACACTACGTGTAGATGTCAAGTGTATACATTCTCTTGACCGTGACAAGCAAGAAAACATGAGAAAGGTAGAAGATTACTCCAATGCATGAGCAATGGGATTGTGTAGTCCAAGCGGAGGAAGCGTATTCTGGGTGTTTAGTTGATCATCAATTCAGAGTAGAGAGTGGTGAGGAGCCTTGAGTGTTTCGACAATTTCCTGAATGAAAGTAAAACCAACTTCAGGACAGCGAGGGCCCGACATAACCATCAGCTCGAGCTAAAGTACCTTTACAGTCTGTGGGGTTTCAACTTTGATGACAAATAGATCATCATAGACCAGTTTCTTGGAAAGATTAACAACAATTTAATCAACACCATGATCAGATGAGGAACTTGATAGATTATGACAACCAAGATTAGAAAATGCAGGATGTTTGGCGACATCCTCATGATTTGATGAATCAGGCAGAGGGGTAGATGAGAAGCAAAGATGTTCACCCTCTCTATTTTTAGAAAATATAGATGACAGATTGGATGGATTTTCCAAGGAAGATGTGTCCTCTCCACACTGTAATGATAGACTAACATCTGACGTGTCTCATGAATTATCGGAAGTAGAAACATCTGAAAATGGGTTTTCACAGGGGAAATCAGTAGTGGCAGAATCACAAGGGATATCAGGATAAAGTGGATGACGTGCGGCTGGAAGGGAGTCATCCTTCACTGCGGATTCTTCTTTAGATTCCTACACACACTCATCATGAATGATGGCATAGGTTGGCTACATAACACCAAATCCATCGACAACTTCATCCTCATTCACAACAGGTGAGGAGTCTAGAATGGGAGAATGTTGGCTTGTTGGGACCTGACCCAGGTTTGGAGTTAATTAGCCAAACAAATCCCTATACTATTGGCCCTTTTGGCAACATTCTGTGAAGCACGGACTGAGGTCTCACCCGAAGGAGTATGGGGAGATGCTAGAACCTAGTTTCCACACCCTTGAGATATTTGAGGGGTTGATTTAGTCCAACTATGAATACCTTCACGCAGGTTACTTCACACATTTCCCTAACCTACGAGGCCTTCGCGCCCTATTATATTAGCCTTCGCGGAGCCCTAACCAAGGGTTGTGGGGCTTTCGCACTGTTGGAGCAGTGATATGTGCTATCTCCCCAAGTCACACCGCAAATCTTACTTATGTTCTTAGAACAATTAGTTATCTTCACGTAAACAGATACCTTATATTACAATTACTTATGCAGCACATTAAAATAAGTTCACACAATAAATAAGCAGTAAACTTCCAATGCATACCCACAAATGCATAAAATAGGAAAATATACACAGAAATATGGTAAAACTTCTCTTTATTAATGCTTCCAATGGTTACAGACTCGACTTGCCCTACGCACTCAGCTGTAGGGGTCCGCACACTAAGCTGCAAACTACTAGGCTCTGTGCACTCAATTGCAGAGCCTTCTCCTACTCTACAACCCAAAATCACAACTCTACACTTCAACTCACTGCTTCATTGATTTCTTCTATCCTTAGATGATGATGTCTCTTTACACTTAGAGCTTCGCTCTATTTATACAATCGCATGATCCGTGGACCATGGGAAGATCTCTTCAAACCGACACTACATTTACAAAAGTAAGGGCGGACAACCCTATGACTCTATTACCACTTCACACTCCGCGCCCACAAATCACGGAGTCTTTACAATGGACTTATTCAAAACTTGGGATTTAAGCTCCAAAACTTGCCTTGGGGGATCTCACGCCCAACAGGCCCCCAAAACAAACATCGTGACTCACCCTTGAGTCACTCTGTCGGTGCGTAGATCTTGGTGTGAAGACCTCCCAACTCTGCTCGAACTGCTACAAGGTCGACAGCGCACTTAGTGGCTACATTGTATCTCTTGTACATGTTGTTCCGAGACTGCGGTGTCAGAACTGCTCTTCTATATCTTTTCCTATGTCCCCTGCATCTACACAAGCTTGCCTTTAATTGTTGTTGTGATTACGAAGGCCTCATCGATCCAAGGTTGAACATGCGCCTTCAAAATTGCTTCTTTGTATCGAGTTGCATCCACTTCCTCTTTAAGTTCTTTTGCTTGTTGCATTCGCACAAGACTCTGAGTGAGGGCCACCGTCTAAGCAATCCCTTTGACATTGTCATACTGCTATTGTAGCTCACACGCCTCTGTTTCCAAGCATTGTATGTTTGGGTCCTCCTGTAGATTTGTGAGGACCTCGAATGATTCTTCCGACATTCTGGTGCAATCCCTTACTACACTACTGATCTCCTCGAGCCCTGATGTAATGGAATTTGTGTGTTGTTCCCTTACCTCTGGAGGAGTTGAAGGATGCACCTTCAACCACATCTTTTCAATCTAAAGGTTTAGCTCCAGCTGAACCATGGACATTTATTCTCGCACCTCGCTCACCCCTGCTCCTAATTTCTGGATGCACGCCTCTGCTGGTGCTTCTGCTAGGATAGCTAGCTAAGGGACCATCTAGCAGGCTTCTTATAGTACCTACACCATCTTCCTATTATGAGACACGACTTCATCGTGCTTCAATCTCAACTTCTCCATGTTGATCTTCTTCTCACTCAACACCTATAATGCGCAGCTCTCCCTAGGTTCTGCAGTAATTCCATCCTGCAGAACATAGAGTGTCTCCCACAGGAGGGCATCCATGTTGATCCCTATACCTTTCAATGTGCTGACCTTAGGCCTATCGACCTCATTTGTTGTAACCAGAGCCCCTTGTGGCAGCATTATTGTGTTCGTCATACGAACACGCAACATTTCCTCAACTGCGACTATCCCTACTGTGAGGTTGGTTACGAGAGTATCAGCCTGAGGCGCGTGCACCTACAACTCTTAAATATGTGCTCAGAGGGCCCCCAACATAATCTGATTCTCCTCCGCAAAGTTCTGGAGGGCCTTTGTGGTGATTTCATTCACCGTCTCGCTTATATCATGCAGATCCCCTTCAGTAAGGGTGATCGGTCAATAGACAACTTCGACGCTTTTACCTTCTTGTGCGACCCCATCCACTCACTCAGCCACTGGTGCTTTAATAGTGTTGATGTTGTCAATGGGTCCGTGCCACCCTCTTCTACCTCTGTTTCCATTTTCTGCTCCTGCTCAGGCAAAGGCAACTTTTGGCCCTCGTGCTCCTTCTCTGTTGCCTTTTGTGTTGCTTCTGCTATGACCTTTTTCTGTTCTACCAATGGCGCAGAGTCCCGCGCATCTTGCACTTTTGTTGTTGCTGCTTCTTTCCTTCTATTTTCTACCAACTGTGCCAGGCACAATGTTGCCTCCTCCTTCTTTTTCTATACAGCAGACTTTTCCAACGCATAGATATCTGGAGTGCACCACTCCGGCGGCCATGTCTCAAGTACATAGAAAATCACATCATCTGTGGCCATATAAGGTAGTTCATTTCACTTCTTTGTAGGGTCCTTACACGCCCTGAGGTAGATGTGATGAAAGTCCACTTTAAAATCTATGAAACTTTGCAGGTTGTTGTAGATAGTGGGTGATAACCATGGCTTGTGGTTAATCACCATTTTGATGTTCATCTCTGTGAACACCCAGAATATTTTACTGTCACATATATGGTTCACATCCTTAGTGGCCCATAGTGAAGCATAGTTCACAGCCTCTGGGAGATCCCTTGCAATTGTGGGGCACTGGCTGTCCTCCAGAGATTCCCCAGCCACCAACACTATGGACAGTAGAAGCCATGCATAGTGGAAAGTTTTTCCTTGTTTTTGTGCCTCGTGGCAATTTTCTAGCAACTCCTTGCATAAGAATTTGGACCGGTTAAACTAGACCCCTTCCGCGCATTGTCCAGCAAGTGCCACCACCGGCACGGGCACCTCGTTTATGCGACACTTCCACATGACCTTACTTGCCAGTATCTGAGTCACCACTCAAATTTCTTTTTTGTTTATACTGGAGATCGCGTAGCCCCTATTTTTCTTCTCCAGCTTGTATTTCTTTTTCATGGCCTCCGCGATGGCCATATCACTGCTCTTCCCCTCCGAAATGTCTATGGGGTCCTCTCCTTTACACGAGAGCCATGTAATTCGATGGATTAGGTGGTCCGTGATGGGGATGGGATCCTCCATCCACAAACACCCACCTTGCACCAGGCAAATCAGCTACCTGATGATGAAGATAGTCACTGGGGTGCGATGGTAATGCGGCACCCAGAGCAGGTTCAACAACCATGCCTTTTTGACTCTTCATAACCACTTGTGCAACTCCAATTCTATAACTCCTGTCATTGTGTTCTGCTTCAGCTTCATGAGCAACGCGGTCTCCAAGTGAGGGAATTTCTTGTGGTCGGCGAGATCCCAATCTTCAAACTTCAAATTTGGCACCCATCCCAGGTGTCCTCCTTCAAAAATGATATCGTCTAGGAGGAGTAGGGTCTGTAGAGAGCTCATGATCTCATCAAGGTCCTTGGGCACCTTTTCCTTCCCCTTCTGTAGGGGGACATATGTGGCTAGCTTTGTTGGAGAGTGTATAGCCTTGGCTTCTTTCTCCATGCCCTCATCCTCGTTTTCTTCAATTATGAGATCCTCAAGGTATTCTTCCTCCTCATCGGTTTCTAGGTTAACTGCTTTCCCTTTTTCCTCCATTTCTAATTTGGTTTACAGGAGGTTTCGAGGGGACACATGGACTAGAATAATTGTCTGTTTGTCCCAGCGTGCATGGGGATTTAGGGATTTCTACAACAACCCTGGTGCTCTTAGGGGCATATTTTATGGTCATGGCCTGCGCAGCTTCTTCCGCTATCATCTTTGCGATTTCCCTGGCTTCCTCAGACGTTGCCATCTTGGGCAGCCCTTCGTATTTTATAGTGCCTTTTGAATTTTAATTCGACCATTTCCCCCAAATCCGGTCCATTAATGCTCCCTTGGTGGTAGATTTTCCCAAATATTACCCATAAAGCTTATCTTAAATTCCTGTCGCCCGTTGCATTTGGTCTCAAGTCAAGCATCACATCATGAATAGTGACTACAATGGTCACTTTCCATCCAACCCGCGCAGTAGCGCAAGTCGTGGACCTTGTGACACTTTGCTCCTGTGTGCACCTTCAACATCATGCGGCTCTTGGGTAGAGTAGTTTATAATCCCACACCTCCTTTCAACTATCGGGAGTGCTAATACTGTACTTCCCACAGCTAGTCAGGTGGTCGTGCCACTTGTATAAGTTTCCAACCGGTCATCCATCACTTTTCCTAGAACAAATCTGTCTTTTGGTTTTACTGCCTATGTCGTGCACTTTACCCTATGCATCATGTCACCATGGATGATCCTTCTAGTAATATACAGTCTCATCCAAGGCATCAAACTAATCAACTCTCGGTGGTAGTTCTCAAATTCATCAGCGTAATCGCGCGCACCCTGTTCTATCACCCTAGTTTTCTTATTGAGAAAATCCTTCTTTGTTTCTTCCTCAAGCTTCTTAACTTCTGCTCCTATCAGAGTGCTTTTCTCACTTAATCACACCCTTTCTTTCATGAGTTCTTGGAGCCTAAGATCACCCTGTCGGATTTCTTCTTCAGGTCCCAAGCCTTCTTCTTTGTTCATCTACACTATTCCTTCTTCCAAAAATCTGCGAGCATTCATATCCACCGGAATTGCTATGTTTGGACTAGGCATATTATACTCTATTGGGACTACAACGTTCGCTCCATAGGCCAGCCTTGGAGGCATCTGTCCCATTAATCTCTTGCATGTTGTGTTATAAGCCCATAGAATTGTTGGTATGTGTAGGTCCCAATCACTCCACTACGAATCATATACCTTGTTCAGTGATTCGCACACTTCGTTAAGGGCTTCTGCGTGGGTAACCTTCTGCGCACTCATTCTTTCCACACTTCTTTGTCCCAACTGGAGGGACCATTCACGATATTTCCTCGCCAACACTTGCTTATTGATCGTGTTCCCAAAGGCGAAGTCCGTGTGCATTCCCGCAGGGTTTTTAGCATATTCTTGTACCCATCTAGACAGATACGCGCGTGGATCATTCCAACCGTCATAATTGTCCTTTAGACACATCTGGGACTTCCTAAAATGCATGCGAATCATTCTCCTGCATTCACGCCAATCGTCAAAGTTTCCTCGGTGTGTACCCCACCACCTCACAGGCATAGCGCGTAGTACCCATTTCAAAGCCTTGAAATGTTGCTATTCCAGCACCTCTCTTTCAAATCTGTTTAGGAAGGAATCTACCTCACTTAACCCATCATACGTAGGCAGATCCCTTACTTCTGTTGATACACAACACAGTGATCTTTTCATCATGTTGCAATTTAGCATGGTTACCTTGGGTAACCGGTTCTGCCATCGCTCTATCTCTTCATCTGAATCCGACGTACAAGAGCTTTTACGCTCCCATGAGATTCATCCATCTGCGGTGGGATTTACCCAGTCTTGATCTCACGCAGTTATCTTGTGTATGAAATCTAAGTCATCCTCGCTTTCATAGTCGCGCACCAGCTTCGTGTAGCATGATCCTTCTGTAGGGCCCAAAGGTACGACTACGCGCAAAGACTTCTTCTAAAAAATCATCTTGTTCTTCTTCAAATTTATCACCCCATTCATGTTAGTGGCCCAATCAATTCCTAATAGCACGGGGTAGGGATTACTGTCATCAATAATCTCTATCACTTCAAAGTCTGCTAGCGCGCTTGCTCCTTCAATATCCACAGTGATCCCCTGCAATCTCCCTATAGGTATGATATTTTGTTGGTTCACCATTCACAGCTAGATAGGAGACCATTGTAGCATAGGCCTTCCCATGTGCTCCCATGTATGCTTTGGAAAAACATTCACGTCTGATCCTAAATCTAGAATCACTTGTTCCATCTCATATTCACCAATCTGTGCAGTCAATCTCATTTCTCTTCCCGTCCTCGTCGCACTGGACTACGTACGGTTCTCCTGGCGCGGTCCCAGCACATCTATTTATGAGTTCCTCCTATCCCTTTACAGCCTTGTTGTCGTATAGTAGCTTCATGCATGTTTCTAGGAACATCCTGAGCATTTATGGGTCCATTTCTGGCTCCAATCTATCCTTGCTTCCTAAACTGGAGGCATCATCGAAGCTCTTCCTAACTTCCATGAAGGTTTCCTTAGTGCGCTCCAAATCAAACTTTGTTTCTTTCGTTGGAGCCTTGTGAACCCAATTACTCTCTTCTGGCTGCTTTCCTTTATCATCCCCTGTCATAATCCCACTTCGAAGTACAATGTTCATGTTAATTTCTTCCTTGTGTGGCTCAGACCTCATCATTTGCAGGTTCTGAGTCCGGGGAGGTTGGAACGCTCCTTGTCACGTAGCCTCACTATCAATGTGGGACAATCCTGTGTCTCATGATCAAACAAGGTATAATACAAACATGATGGGCATGTTGGATTCATATTATCACAGGCATAATGTCCTTCCCCCGTGCAATTGTAACATATTAGCTATCCGCTACCTCTTCTAGGTCCTCCTCCACCTTGGCCTTGTCCGCACTCCTGAAATCCTGTTCGTGCCACTCTTGCGTTCTGGTGAGGGGGTCGCAATCCGGCCTAAACTCTGTAAGTAGGAGTCATATCCATCATTAGCTCACAGCTTCTAGAGGTGTGCTCATCATGTCCCACTAATCTACAGAAATTACAAAACAACTATTATGAATTCTGTGTGTACTTTTGTAACAAATGACAATTGTCTGTAGCATGCTTTCCTCCTATTTGACAAATTGGGCACCACAAAGCAGGCACCACGCTAGGTCCTACTTGGGCTTTCGGTCTTAACAACATCGGTCCTCCTCCTGTAAGGTAATTCATGAACATTGGGCAATGGTTCTTGTCATGACCCTAACCCTTACATTTAATACACCATACCTCGTCACACACTTCCAAGCAAGCTGTCCTGTCCTATTTCAAAGTCTGCATCTCAAGGAACAATTTTTTCAACTGCGCGTGGATCTGCCTTACTCTCAAGTTAGGATCCTATATCGGGGTCTCATGTAGCCTCATCGTGATATCCAAGGCCTCTGCTTGAGTTGTTAACCTTTGTTGTAACAACGCGTTCCTTAAATGCGGTATTAGTGATGCTACAAACCATTCACGGTATTATCCATTCGTCAAAGTCATATTAGCTTCGCGAATCATGCACTTCAATCTCTGATCTAATTCCAAGGGGGTCTCACCTGGTAGCATCATGATCTCCTTGAACCCAATTATCGACTGAGCCTCTAACTTCGGCCCACTAAATTCTTTGTTCAACGCAATTTGGATGTCCGTAATCCCTTCATTCGGATTGTCATTAGAATGCTTAATATACCAAGTCAGTGTGCGATCTTGCAGAGCACTGACCAACGTCTCTTTCTTTATTTGTCATCTGTAACTCCCTACACTTCCCATATAGCTTTTATCACAAACCAAAACTGGTCTGAATCTTCATTTCCTACTCCCTTGAACACCGGCAACTTTATCAGGCTTGCCATATTGACTCATGGTGGTGGCAGAGGTGGTATGGGAGAAGATGGGGGTGAAGCTGGTGAAGCTGGTGGTAGTGTGGGTGTGGGTGGTATGCGCGGAATCCTCTACCTTATCAAATTTATTGCACTCCTTGGTGAGACCTTCACGAGCTCTTTCTCATCCCATCGCGGAGGTGAAATCAAGGGGCTAGTTTCTAGTTCTGCACTGCCTTCATTTTTGTAAATTCTCCCACTTTGTGTAACCCCGAACATCAATGTATTTGCATAATCCACTTTTAACATAGTAGCATTTTAATCCAATTTTTTAGAGACTTAATGTACTTACCTCAGTCCTTTGAGGAAGCGCCACTCTGCCTCGCTATAGCTAATTGAAGTATCTACCATGAACTCAATAATGTATCCTCCTACAATTCGATCGAGTCAGTGATCAATAGAACACACGATCTTATCCTCTAATTCTTCCAATTTTCACACCAACTCTGGGTTCCACACAATAGGATTATTAAGCTTGCACCTTCCTTAGCTATCTACTAACTTCCCGATCCACTCACACAGCTCAATAGGAAAAGATGCGAAGAAATTTTTTTGGATCTCTGTGTAGAGGTAGCAATCTAACCACTCTTCTTTTCATAGTCATGGATTCCTGTTCTCCTGCACCGCGAACTCATGAATTCTCCTGTCCAACCAACCATCAATCTCTTTCTTAGTTGGATTCCAATAATATGACATAAGACATCTCTATCCAAATTCCGGTCCTGGCAACAGAACCATTTGTTGGCTTGTTGGGGCCTGACCTAGGTTCGCAATTAATTAGCTAAACAAATCCCTGTACTACTAGCCCTTTCGGCAACAGTCCATGGAGCATGGACTGAGCTCTCACCCAAAGCAGTATGGGGGGATGCCAGAACCAGGATTCCACACCCTTGAGATGTCTAAGGGGTTGATTTAGTCCAACTGTGAATACCTTCGCATAGGTTACTTCTTGCACTTCCCTAACCTATGGGTCATTCACGCCCTGTTATATTCACCTTCGCGCAGCCCTAACTAGGGGTTGTGGGTCTTTCACACTACTGGAACAGTGATCTGCACCATCTCCCCAAGTCACGCCACGGATCTTACTTATCTTCTTATAAAAATTAGTTATCTTCGCGTAAATAGATACCTTATATTACATTTACTTATTCAGCACATTCAAATAAGTTCACGTAGTAAATAAATAGTAAACTTTCAATTCATACCCACTAATGCATAAAATGGGAAAAGATACACAAAATATCATAAAAAATCTCTTTATTAATGCTTCCAATAGTTACATACATGACCTGCCCTGTGCACTTAGCTGCAGAGGTCCGTGCACTCAACTATGAACTACTGGGCCTCTGTGCACTCAGCTATAGAGCCTTCTCTTGCTCTAAGACCCAAAGACACGACTCTACACTTTAACTCACTGCTTCATTGATTTCTTCTATCCTTAGATGATGATGTCTCTTTACACTTGAGCCTCGCTCTATTTATACAATCCCATGATCCACGAACCATGGGTAGATCTCTTCAAACTGACACTACATTTACAAAAGAAAGGGCAGACAACCCTATGACTCTATTACCACTTCACTCTCCGCGCCCACAAATCATGGAGTCTTTACAATGGACTTAGTCAAAACTTATGCTTTAAGCCCCAAAACTTGCCTTGGGGGGATCCCATGCCAAATAGATAACACAAGACAGTACAATCCAAAAGATCAATAGAACGCAAGGACGAAGGTTGAGGGAGAAAATCCACGTGACAAACAACATGCTTGCAAGCCAAATCTATGTAGATATCAAGAGCAGGTGGGCTGGGAGGATGTGATAGTTCAACAAAGGTGTGTGCATGGTCTCCCACATCACTCCATGGTTGTGGAGTTGTTTGATGAGGTGAAGACGGACAGTCACTTGTGACAACAACTGTGACTACTCTTGATTGTGCAGTTCCATCACCAGAGTATGAGCTGGATTCAAGTGATTTCAAGAATTGCAGATTTTCAAATATGTAAAGAAGATACTCAAATCTCCCATCGAGAAATTCCCAATAAATATCACTTTTGGGGAATCAATATGCAAGATTACAAAAGCATGTGTGAAGATGTTCAACAGATTCATCGAGTGCTTTTCGTAATTTCAGAATTTCTTTATTGATTGTTTTATGATCAAAGTGATTGAAAGCACGGTCTATCTCTGTGACCAAATGAGCAAGATAATGAACCAATTTTTTGGGCACCATAGCACACCAGTGCATTGGGTGCCCTCGAAGCATGTAGACGAACATGTGTAGCTCATGTATTCTTTAAAGAATCCATGTCTTTCACATGAGCCTACAACACTGACCGCATGCCTAACCAGCGCTACGTGGCCTCCACCATCATATTTTTTATGAGACAAGTTATTCCGAGAGCTTCTCTGAGATAATGAAGTCGTTTCCATAATACATGCACTCCGGAAGAGAACCTCAGTAGTTAGTCATGATAGATATGTAGAGATTCAAAACAGATGTGAGGAATTAGCTTGTCATGTGGCCCTCCTTCTAGCACCAAAATGTTGATGGTGTTGGACCCACCAACGTGGAAGGGTATCTCCCCAGTAAGAAGTCCCAATTAGACCTTAGAACATTTGGTGTAGGAGCCCCAACAGTGGGTCATATGGTAATGCCTTGACCATTATTTCACATAGAGGAAAGTGAGATAACTTCGTTGGTAGCAAGGGTGTGACAACTGCAGTGAGTCAAGGAAGGTGCATGAGAGGTTCTAACACATGGGTTTGAGATGAGTGCGCCCCTTGGAAACCTATGATAGCACTCAGCTTGGAAGGGTACACACGAGAAAATATACATCACAAAATGGAAAAAAATTCAGCGAGCAATCCAAAGTGATGGTTAAACCAACAATACATTTTAGAAAGATTCATACATACTTATATAGAATATTCTATACATGCATGTGTAAGAAAACCAATACATATATCATTTAAAGTAAACTAGATAGCATAGAATACAGTACAACATATGCATGAAACGTGCTGGCTCTTATTATATTAAGAAGTTTAAGTTCCAGTCATACAATACATCCATGTCCAACCACTAGTGCCAATAGTGGAATGTTATAGCCACAACTACCTACTCCTGCAAAGAGATGTACTAGCTCTACGCAATGGAGAAGGCAAGGCTCGTTACAATACTATCCTAGCTCTCTCCAAGAGAGTCTTATCGGAAGCTTGGCTAACCAAAAGCCTTTCTAATGAGTTATGAGGTTCTATTTATAGAATAGGGTCGGGTGACCCTTGACATTCCCCTTCATGATAGTTCATCTACCCTCATGACTCTTCATATACTCTATGACTCTTTCATCCAACTTTCAACAATTGAACTTCCACTTGACAAGACATTACATTATAATGCACATGTGCTAATGTGAGACAAAATGGCTTGAGCAAGCCATGCAAGACATCACTGACACTTAGTCCATTATAGTGAGACCAACTATTTGTTATGCTTGTGATGGTGGAGGAGGTGAGTTTATGCCAAGCTTGGTCATTCGTGATGGTGTGCATGTGCTCCATGGTGACATCTTGCTAAAGCAAACTCTTGCCTTCGTTGCATCTGGTGCATTGGTGTGGCTCCTCCATACAACTCATCTGCTAACATGCACATGGTCTTCTTGGGTGCGGTCGAACTGGAAACACATTGATGCATAATTTTCGTTCTGATATTTTGATGTGCATTGGTGGTCATGCGCATCAACCGTCAACTACATGTTCAAATCCAATTGGACTTGCTTCTTGTCTTCGCCTTGGTGAGTGTGCTGAATGGGCTGGATCGCATGCATGGACACAATGACATCCATTCTGTTGAATCCGTTGCATGCGATCAAGAACACTGCTCACCATGTCTTCTTTGTGCCAGCTTTTGGGATGGATCTAGAATTTGTACGGGTGCAGCTTCATCCGTGAGTGCATATTGCACCCCCAATATTCCTGTACCTACTGCAACTCATTTTCTTGTCTGTGCAGCTCATGTTCTTCCTTCAGTTGCTACTTCAACACATGCAACTCCTTCTTTATTCCTCTCTCTATCTTCGCGCGATCTTCATGTCGCACCATCACCTCATAGCCTGAGTCTCCAAAGTTGCATTCATCATCAGTGGATATGCTTGAGCTTGCAACTTTGTTCTGCCTCTATGTTGTCAACAACCTTCCTCTCGCATTCGCTGCATCTGGTATGCTGCCTTCAGCTGATGTTCATGATGATGCTCGTTGTGATGTTTTTGTTGTCATATCTTGATGTCCTTGTCTACGAACAACTTGATGTATTCGTGGGTAGGAAAGTTCAAAGACACTTGATCGACTGCATCCCCAAGTGTGCTCTAAAAAATGTCTTCATCTCTGCTCCCCTGAAACCATTATACCTGTACTGTTGAGAGCCATATGAACACCTGCAATACCTAGAGAAATGGCAACACTCGTGGCATGCAATCTGTCAGTCGAAAACCAAAATGAACTTGAGAACTGACTTGAAACATATCTAAGTGACTGATCATGAAGGTTTTCCAATTTCCGTTGGGAGGTCGGGAGACTTACTTCTAGAATTGCACAATGTACAGTTGACTTTGGCTAATGACTACTAGAATTGTGCAATGCGCAATCTCAGCTGGAAATGGCTATAGGCTTGGTGACTGCATTGCGCATTTTTTTGGGCCAAGAGTCACTATACCTCAGAAATGCAAAAAATAGTCCTGAAGGACAATGCCTAGGAAGAAATGCACATTGTTGGAGAGAAAGACAGAGCCTTCCTTCCCTGGATTGGGCAATGTTGTCTCAGTGAAGGTAGAGTCTGAGCCAAGGTTGGCTAGACTCACCGACGGGCAACTCAAAGAAAATGTGGAAGTGAATGCATGGCGACACGAAGTGAAAGTAAAAGTGATTGATTGTGCATGCAAATATTGAATGAAAGATTAGTAAATATATCAACATGCATGTGGGTGAAGTGAGTCATTGAATCGGTGACCATTCATGCAAAACAGTTTGATGCATGTGACAGCAATGAGAGAGCAATCAAAACTGAAATAGTGCTAGTAAAATCTAGTATGTATCAAAATTGTTGGGTGTCGAGCCTGATTATCTTCTGTATTCAAAGGTCTCAGCCAGATGTATACCCCAGGAAGATTGAACACCCCTCCACATGGGAGGGTGCATGGGGGGACTTGCCCCCCACAGGGGTTTTGTCGGGGGGATCCCCCCAGTTGGGGGGTCCGGGGGCCAGTGGTCCCCTAGCAAGGGTTTAGGGGTGCTGCCCTCGAAGCTAAAAATAGATGTAAAATTGCCTTGTAAAAGTCTAGTAATTTCTAGTCAATCTAGGTTTCTCATTAGGCGGATGATATGATGGTAGAAGTTATGTTTAGTTTAGGGTTTTTTACCCTAGAAGGCAACCTCTCACTATATATGAGGGAATTGTATTGCGTCTATGTATCTCTGTATTCTGAGTGAGAAAGAGAGAGGAGATTGAGAGCGAAGAGGGTGTTACAGCGCATCTGTTGTAGGTTGTATCTCTTCAGTTTGTTGGATAATATAAAAGGAAGGACTGGTTGTTTCTCTGTGGATGTAGCCCAAAATGGGTGAACCACGTATATCTGTGTCTCTCTTGTTTTATGCGTTTTCTGTGTTTATATTTCTGCAATATTTTATGTGTTCCATTTCTCTGTAATATATAATTTTCCAACAACTGGTATCAGAGTCAAAGATCTATTTGGCTAGTAAACTCGCAAGAGAGAAGGGTTCCTGGTTCGAGTGGGAGCAATGGCGAAAGATGGTAGGCTTAGGGTTGAAAAATTCAACAGCCAAAACTACCAGCTATGGAAGATGTAGATGGAAGATTATCTACATCAGATAGATCTGTACCTACCATTGAGCAGAAAGACAAAGAAGCCAATGAGTATGACAGACACAAAATGGAATATTCTTGACAGAAAGGCACTTGGAACGATACAGTTGTGCCTAGCGGCGTCGGTAGCATTTAATATTTCAAAGGAAATGACAACAGAGGGTTTAATGTTGACATTGGCCAAACTATATGAAAAATCCTCGCCCTCAAATAAGGTATTTCTTATGAAGCATTTGTTTAATATGAAGATGTCAGAAGGTGGATCTGTTGCTAATCATTTAAATGATTTTAATACAGTGACAAGTCAGTTAAGTTCTATAGGGGTAAATTTTGATGATGAAGTCAGGGCTCTGTTATTTCTATGCTCATTTCTAGAAAGTTGGAATGGTTTAGTTATGGCCATTAGTAGCTCTGTCTCTAGATCTAGTACTTTAAAGTTTGATTATGTTTTCGGTGTAATCCTTAGCGAGGAAATGCGACGGAAAAGCACCGGTGAGACATCAGGTAATGCTTTGACTCCAGAGACTAGGGGAAGAAAAATGGAAAGAGGAAAGAGCCCAGGATATCACAGTAAGTCAAGAAAAGGTAGATCCAAGTCTAGATTGAGGATAGTGTGCTGGAAATGCAGGAATAAAGGACACCTAAAGAAAGATTGCAAGTCTCGGAAGGGAAAAGAAGGAGACGCGCAACAAGAAACTAATCATGAAGTGAATGTAATAGGTGATGTGTTGCAAGATGCTTTGATTATTTCATTAGAAAATATTATTGATGCCTGGGTGGTAGATTCAGGGGCCTCATTTCATGCCACACCTGATAGGAAACATTTTTATGATTATGTTCAAGGAGATTTTGGACAGGTTCGATTGGGTGATGATAAACCTTGTAAAATCATTGGAATGGGTACGGTTTTCATAAAACAGAAAAATGGAAATTAGTGGCTATTGAAGGAGGTAAGGCATGTTCCAAATCTGAAGAAAAATATGATTTCAACAGGGTAATTGGGAGGTGAAGGTTGTGTAACTACTTTCATAGATAAAACCTAGAAGGTCACTAAAGGATCCCTGGCAATAGCGAAAAGAGGAAAGGTTGGTACATTGTATTTATGCAATGGTATTTCTAATTCTGTTAATGCTTTAACCTCTATAGGAGAAGATACAGCATTGTGGCATCATAGGCTCGGGCGCATGAGTGAGAAGGGGATGCAGATTATTCACTCAAGAAATTTGTTGTCAAGTTTGAAGCATGTTGATTTAAAATTCTGTGATAATTGTGTTTATGGAAAACATAAGAGAGTCATATTCCTTAGAGTTAAGAAAGAAAAGAAGAGTGAAAAATTAGAGCTTGTGCATACAGATGTATGGGGACCTACTTAGGTATCATCTCTTGGTGGCTCTCATTATTATGTTACTTTTATTGATGATGCAGCCAGAAAAACCTGGATTTATTGTATTCGAAATAAATCTGATGTATTTGATATTTTCAAAAAATGGAAAGCTTTGGTTGAAAATGAGACAAGAAAAAGGTTGAAGTGTCTCAGATCAGACAATGGAGGTGAATATTGTAGCAAAGAGTTTGATAGGTACTGTTTTGAGAATGGAATTCGCAGAGAGAAGACAATTCCAGGAACACCACAAGAAAATGGTGTGTCAGAAAGGATGAACAAGACAATCATGGAGCATGCAAGGTGCATGAGATTGCATGCAGGATTGCCTTTACAATTTTGGGAAGATGTTGTAGATACTGTTGTTTATCTAATAAACGGAGGGCCTTCAAGTTCCTTGGATGGTGGTACTCTAAAGGAGGCATGGATAGGTAAAAAGGTAAATTACTCTTTTTTAAAGACTTTTGGTTGTGAAGCCTTTGTCCACATTAATAAAGAAAATAGAACAAAGCTTGAGGCAAAATCAAAGAAATGTACCTTTATTGGATATGGTGTTAATGATTTTGGTTATCACTTTTATGATTATGAAAAACACAAAATTATTAGGAGCAGAGATGTCATATTCAATGAAAAGGTTTTGTATAAGGATCAGCTGCAGGAAAAGAAACAGGAAAAAGAAAATAGAGAATACACAATGCTTGACGAGATCATAGAAAAAGTGATCGTGACTGAAAGTCATAATGATCAACAACCAAAAAAACAATAAGCAAACACCTGAAAGTGGTATTAGAAGATCTACCAGGATAAGTAGACCCCCTGAATGATACTCTCCTTCATTATATTATGTATTGTTGACTGATTCTGGTGAACCAGAATGTTATGAAGAAGCAGTGCAGGTAGAAACCAGGAAGAAGTGGGAGCAAGCCATGAAAGAAGAGATGGAATCCTTAGCACATAAACAAAATTGGGACTTAGTCAGGTTGCCTACAGGTAAAACAACATTGCAGAATAAATGGGTTTACAAGTTGAAGGAAGAAGATGGAGGAAAACAGAGGTACAAAGCTAGACTTGTAGTGAAGGGGTTTTCACAGAATAAAGGTATTGATTTTGATGAAATATTTTCTCCTGTTGTGAAAATGACTTCAATCAGAACTATTCTAAGTCTAGTAGCAGCTGAAGATTTGTATCTTGAGCAGTTAGATGTAAAGACATCATTTCTCCATGGGGATTTGGAGGAAGAGATATATATGCAGCAGCCATAAGGATGTGAGGTAAAAGGGAAGGAGAAACTAGTGTGCAGGTTGAAGAAGAGCTTGTATGGCTTAAAACAGTCTCCAAGGTAGTGGTATCTAAAATTTGACAGATTTATGGCTGAACAAGGTTATACCAGGTGTCACTCTGATCATTATGTTTATCTCAAAAGGAAAAATGATGGCAGCTATATTATATTGTTATTGTATGTAGATGACATGCTTGTTGCAGGTTCTAACATGCAGGAAATAAATGTGCTCAAAAGGAAATTGGCAAACACATTTTCAATGAAGGATTTGGGTGCTGCAAAACAAATCCTTGGTATGAGAATAACTAGAGACAGGAAGAATCACAAATTAACATTGTCTCAAAGTGAGTACATAGAAAAGGTGTTGAAAAGGTTTAATATGCAGAATGCAAAACCAGTTAGTATACCTTTGGCTAGCCATTTCAAATTAAGTAAGGAGGCATGTCCCAAGACTCAGGAAGAAATTGTTCATATTTCTAAAGTTCCATATGCATCAGTAGTTGGAAGCTTAATGTATGCAATGGTCTGCACAAGGCCTGATATTGCACATGTAGTGGGAGTTGTAAGCAGGTACATGAACAATCCAGGAAAAGAACATTAGATGGCGGTGAAGTGGATTCTCAGGTATTTGAGAGGTAACACAAATCAAGCATTATGCTTTGGTGGTTCAAACATTTCTCTATAGGGATATGTTGATGCAGATATGGCTGGTGATAGAGATAATAGGAGGAGCACTACAAGATATGTATTTACTGTAGGTGGAACATCTATCAGTTGGGTTTCAAAAATCCAAAGTGTTGTTGCACTTTCAACAACAGAAGTAGAGTATATTGTTGCTACAAAGGCTAGTAAAGAAATGATTTGGTTGCAATGGTTTCTAGATGAATTAGGTAAGAAGCAGGAGTTGGGAAGGTTATACAGTGATAGCTAGAGTGCCATACATCTTGCAAAGAACTCTGCATTTCATTCCAAGACTAAGCATATACAACTCAAGTACCATGTCATACAGTAAACATTGGATGATGGACAGTTGAAGCTGGAAAAGATACACACTAGCCAGAATCCTGCAGATATGTTAACAAAAGTTGTAACTAGGGAGAAACTGAGAATCTGCTCAGTTTCAATTGGTCTTCAAGTATGATGAAGAAGACGAGAAACAGCCAGGTCCAAAGCCGAGTTATTGTCTAGCAAATGAAGCAGCGGTGGAGTTACTATAATCAGTCTCCAAGTGGGATATTTTTGGGTGTGGAGCTTGATTATCTTTTGTATTTAAAGGTCTCAGCCAAATGTATACCCCAGGAAGATTGTACACCCCTCCACGTGGGGGGCTGTGAGGGTGACTTGTCCCCCCCCCGGGGGTTCGGGGGGGCCGATCCCCCTCGGCTGGGGGGTCCAAGGGCCAGCAATCCCCCGACGAGGGTTCGGGGGCACTGCCCCCAAAGCTAAAAAGAGATGTAAAATTGCCTTGTAAAAGTCTAGTAATTTCTAGTCAATATGGGCTGTTCATTAGGTGTATTGTCTAACAGTAGAAGTTATTTTTAGTTTAGGGTTTTTTTCCCTAGAAGGCAACCCCTCACTATATATGAGGGAATTGTATTGCGTCTATGTATCTCTATATTCTGAGTGAGAAAGAGAGAGGAGATTGAGAGTGAAGAGGGTGCTACAACAGATCTACTGTAGGCTGTATCTCTTTAGTTTGCTGGATAATATAAAAGGAAGGACTGGTTGTTTCTCTGTGGACGTAGCCCAAACTGGGTGAACCACGTATATCTGTGTCTCTCTTGTTTTATGCGTTTTCTGTGTTTATATTCTTGTAATATTTATGTGTTCCATTGCTTTGTAATATAGAATTTTCTAACAAAAATGATAACAAGCACTCAATGAAATCAAGCAGACATCATTCATACAAAGCGAAACACTAAAAGTGCCAGAAATGCAACACAAGATATGGAAAGCGTGCTTACCCCAAAACAATTGACCTTAATGTGCCAACAGCTCCTAGATGCGATGTGGGATGTCAGAGCTACAAGGTTGATGTGAGGAATGAACTTTGCAGCATCCAATTGATGAGTTTTGATAAAATCGAGGTTGTGATGTGCATGCCACAAATCTAGGGAAAGTGACACTTGGTGGGAGGTTTCTGAAATCATCCTTCCATGTAACCTCCAACTGCCAAAAATAGGTCCCTGAAACAAGGCATTCCTTTGCATGTTTCCTTGGGAGAAGCAGCCAATGCATGTAAGTCCATTTTACTCAGTCCTCGAGGGAACTGGTCAACTCAGCTGCACATGCAAGAGGCTACTCAACTACTGGGAGAAAATAAGCATTTCTAGCTGAGAGCTAGGCTTGCTGCTCAGAATATTTGTGTAATTTCAAGGTAGGGCATTTGACTTCTACCCAGATTTGCATAAATTATGGGCTGAGCAGCCCAACTGGGAAGGATTGCGTAATTTTCTGGGTGAAGCTTGCTCAAAATTGTGCAATTCTAGGGCCTAGCAGGCTACCAGTCAGGATTGCGCAATTTCTAGAGGGAAGGCTAGTTTCCCTCCATATTTGTGCAAATCCTTGAAGGAGCTTCTTAGCCTGCTACTGGACCAAGTCTTGATGAACAGCGTGTGAGGGGAATGCATCGAGGTTTTGTTGACAGGCTTCCTTTGTGCAATATTAACAATGAAGCTTATGTACTTGATGAAGCAAAACATGATGTTGTGAAGGCTGGTAAGGAGGCTCCAAAATGAAGCTAAGGAAAAAAATTTGAGGGTGGTTGTGGCCACTACAACACCTTGTGACACATTGGTAGAACTCTAGCTCTCTGAATGGACCTTGTTCATGAAAAGCAAGTCTAACACCTCCATAAGTATTGTTTAGTTCTCAGATCCTCTTAGTTTTCACACTATATTGATTGTGAGATGTAGCATCTACCAAGATCTTCTTTGATTGACACACATTCCAAGCCAAGGAAACATAGTTGTTTCGATTGGGGTTGAAGGGTAAATTGGTGCACAAGAGGTATAGTCGTCAGAGTCTTAGTTTCATCTCTCATGTTGCTTTGCTACCAGTAGGCCTAGACAATACCCCTGTAGAGTCACATAGGAACACAAGCATGGATCTTCTTCCAGCGAGCCTTATCAGTACCCTAGCAGAGTTACTTGCATCACCTCTCTGCACAGGAAGCCTTTCTCTTCTTTTTCCTTATTCATTGTCATTTTTTTCAAACTTTTTTCACTTTTTTATTTTTTCATTTTTCATCTTTGTAACTATGCATAGCACTAATTCATTTCATAGGGGGGAGGAGGGATCCTAACTTATTAAGAGCATACGAGGTTTTTCCTGCAGAGAAGTAGTTTATTATACCTCTGATGTGCCTGTTAAGGTTTTCCCCCTCACCTTACTCTACTTGATTGAGCTGACTAGGGTTAACACAAAAACAACCGACTAGAGTAGGTGATACTAGTTAGCGTGCAAGCATTGTGTTTTCACCAAGTTCACTTCGAACAGTACGTATTTTCCTTCGACGTATCATAGATTAAAAGTAACAAGTTCTTCATACAGAGGCAATATTACATATAACCAAGTAGTGATAGCTACACAAGCCCTCTTGTACTTTACCCAGCTTGTTTCAAGAGTCATAGATGGTTTCATGCAAAACTAACCTATGAACAAAACAAGCAAACAAACAACAAAGAAAAGCAAAAAGCAGAAGAAAATAAGGAAGCAAAGTGAGTAAGCAAGCAAACAAGTAAGCGAACAAACACACAAGGAAAGAAGCAAACATGCATGCAGGAAAACAACTCAAGAGAAGACACTACTCCTACTCCTAAGCTAACAGTGCATGCGTCATCTCATGTGAAGTGATATTTCCAATGCAGACATTGGCCCATTGGTAGACCCATGTTGGTGAAGGCATGGTTCGCGAACAAGACAACAACGTGAACTAGCAAACAAGAAAGATGTAACAGTGAGAACAAAAATGAGTGAAAGCACATGACATGCACTCTGTGGACTTGCCATGGTGCTCTGCTACAATGCATGCGGATGTCGAGTGTATGCATTCTCTTGACTATGACACGCAAGCAAACATGAGAAAGGTAGACCACTTATGTTGCGCATGTATGCTTGTTGTGTACGATTCCTCCAATGCATGAGTGATGGGATCGTGTAGTTCTAGTGGAGGAAGCGAACTCTGGGTGTTTAGTTGATCTTCAATGCAAAGCAAAGAATGATGAGGAGCCTTGAGTGTTTCAACAATTTCTTGACTGGAAGTGAAACCAACCTCAGGACAGCGAGGGCCTAACATAAACATCAGCTTGGGCTGAAGTGCCTTGACAATCTGTGGGTTTTCAACTTTGTTGAAAGATAGATCATCGTAGACCAGTGTCTTGGACAAATTAACAAGGATTGAATCAAAATCGTGATCATATGAGGAAGTGGATAGATCACAACAAACAAGATTAGAAAATTGAGTATGTTTGTCGGCATCCTCATGATTTGATGAATCAGGAAAAGGGGTAGATGAGAAGCAAAGATGTTGACACTATGTTTTCAGAAAAGATAGATGATAGATTGGACAGATTTTCCGAGGAAGATGTGTCGTCTCTGCACTGTAATGACAGACTAACATCCGACATGTCTTGTCAATGATCAGAAGTAGAAACATCTGGAAATGGGTTTTCATAGGGGAAATTAACAGTGGCAGAATCACAAGGGATGTTAGGATAAAGCAGATCAGGCGCAACTAGAAGGGACTCATCTTTCACCGCGGGTTCTTCTTTAGATTACCACACACACTCATCATGAATGATGGTGCAGGTTGGCTGCATAACACCATCTCCATCGACAACTTGATCCTCGTTCACAGTAGGCAAGGAGTCCATGATGGGAGACCACAAGATAATACAATTTGGAGGATCAATAGAACACGAGCACGGAGGTCGAGGGAATGAATCCACATGACAACCAACAGGCTTGCAAGCCAAATCTTCACAGATATCAAGAGCAGGTGGGGTGGGAGGATGTGACAGTTCAACAGAGGTGTGTGCATGATATCCCACAGCACTCCGCGGTGGTGGAACTATTTGATGAGGTGAAGGCAGAAAGTCACTTGTGACAGCAGCTATGCCTTCTCGTTATTGTGCAGTTACATGACGGGAGTATGAGTGGGATTCAAGTGATTTCAAGAATTGCAGATTTTTAGATATGTAAAGAAGATACTCAAATTTCCCATCAAGAAATTCCCAAACAACATGATCTTTGGGGAATTAGTTTGCAAGATTACAAATGCTTGTGTGAAAATGCTCAACAATTCATCAGGTGCCTTTTGAAATTTCAAAATTTCTTTGTTGAGTGCTTTACAGTTATAGTGATTGAAAGCACAGTCTATCTATGTGACCAGCTGAGCAAGAGAATGAATCAATTTTTTTGGGCATTGTGGCACAAAAGTGCATTGGGTGCCCTCGAAACATGTACACGAACAATGTGTATCTCATGTATTCTTCAAAGAATCCATGCCTTTCACATGAGCCTACAATGCTGACCACGTGCCTAACCAAGGCTACGTGGCCTCCACCATCATATGTTTTATGAGACAAGTTATCTGAGAGCTTCTTCAAGATAATGAAGTTGTTTCCATAATACATGCACTCCAAAAGAGCAACTCGGCAGTTTTTCATGATAGATATGTAGAGATTCAAAATAGATGTGAGGACTCAGCTTGTCATGTAGACCTACTTCTAGTGCCAAAATGTTGATGGTGCTAAACCCGCCAACATGTAAAGGGATCTCCCCAGTAAGAAGTCCCAATTAGAGCTCAGACCGTTTGGTGTAGGATTCCCAGCAGTGGATCATATGGTAATGCCTTGACTGCGATTTCGCACAAAAGCAAGTAAGATAACTCCATTGGTAGTAAGGTTGTGACATCTACAGTGAGTCAAGGAAGGTGGATGAGAGGTTCTAACACATGGGTGTTGAGATAAGTGCACCTCTTGGATACCTGTGATAACACTCGGCTTGGAAGGGAATGCACGAGCAAAGATACATCACAAAATGGAAGGCAACTTAGCAAGCAATCCAAAGTGATGGTTAAACCAACATCACATTTTAGAAATATTCATGCATACTTATACATAATAGTCTATACATGCATGCATAAGAAAACCAATACATATATCATTTAGAACAAATGAAATAACATAGAATACAATACAACATATGCATGAAACGTGGTAGCTCTTGTTATATTAAGAAGCATAAGTTCCAATCATATAATACATCTATGTCAAACAACTAGTTCCAATAGTGGAACGTTACAGCCACTGTCAATCAGATGAGTCATTCTTGCGGACAAGACCAACCTCCATAGTATCTAATGATATCTAGCGACAAACAAACCAATCAAATTCTATCTTTCTCTAAATATGCAGTTTATAAATAAAGGTAAAAAAGTGTTATAGGCCTACCTTGGGTCCAATGCAAGTTTGTTGAAGCCTCACTCCGTTGATCCAAATGAGATCCCTTGTAGAGAATCTGCAAACACAAACAAGCACCCAAATTAAATAGCACCTGAAAAGCGAATATAATAAAGCATACTTATCATGATGATCAAGGAATTCATGAAACAAATCACATAAGACAATTTGTTGAAAAAAATGAATCTGATTGTGTTAACTTAAATCAATAATAACTTTACAACCTTATGCCTTGATGTTGTACAAGCTCCTCCCAGGGTCCATCAAGAAGTCTCCTCTACTTTGACAAGTTTCACTCTCTTCCCAATGAAGCCAAAAGATATGTGATCTCTCCTCTCAAGATTAACTAGGAAGTCTTAATTCCAACAGCATTTACCCTAAAAAATGTTCAGCTTCTAACCTCCCTAGCAACCAGACCAATGCCTTAATTTATAGTGCAATGGAGGGAAGTTACTAGGTCCTCCTTCAAAGGGATAAAGCCCTCCTTCAAAGGGATAAGCTCCTCTCATCAAGGGATAAGCTCCTTCACTTTTGGGATGCATGAACCACCTAGGAGCGAACCATCCATGTCAAGATTCCTTCTAGAATCATATAGAATTAACCCAAAGGAGTTTAACTTGCGCCTTTTTGACTTTCACAGGGGTCCGCACCCACTCCTTTAGAGACAGGGGGTGCGGGACCACAGGCAACAGTGAGAGAAAGTGCAGAACCATAGATTTATTGATTCTTAAGGTCTTTCTCTCATTTTCAAATCTTGACATGAAGAGCTGAGGTTTGAGACTTGCTTAGGAGGGCAGTATGAATGATGATAGACCCATACTGACTGTAGTTAGTCATGGTGACAATATTTTTTGTAACAGATTTCCACCTAAAGTGCGAAGTCTGTAGTAGATGAGGATTTCATTTATCATCTAAGAAGAGTGAAGTACTTTATCATTTCGAGGATCATCTTGCGGAGAGCCCGGTTGGAACCTGTAAAAACATTCAATGCAAAATATATATATGAGATCATATCATCATTGAGGTAGGCATTCCCATACTCAGATCAAAACTGACTAGAAAACTAACTATTGTTCTGATATAGGAATGATCTTGTAATACATCACAAGTATAGACACATGTAGACACAGTATGGATGCAGCCATCTGTTTATGAATAGTCCACTATATAATGAATACAAAATTCCTCGCAGCCTAGATGGTGGAAACTAGATCCAAGGTCTTGATCTCTATTTCCTAAAATAGTACGATTCTATCCATGTGAATGAATGTGTCGAAGTCGAACATGGTAGAAACCACTTGATTACCAGTCAATGATGTAAACTGTTAACAAGTGTGAGAGAAACCACCAATAATGTCAATGGCTCTCAAAGTACTCAGTACAATTCATGAGATGTGAATAGATGTGCTGATGTCGAACATGTCACGAAATCCTTTGATCGAAGGTCAATGATGCAACCTATCGGCAAAGGTGAGAAACCTGCCATTGAGGCATGCAGATCCCAAGGTACTGACGATTTCTAGATCATCTTTCTAGATAATGAGCTGAAGTCGCTAGAAATCGATCCGTCATAGGCAAGCCCACAACACGAAATCATAGATCAAGCTTGAAGAAATTTAGTTACAAGGACTAACTCAGGGATGGTCAAAATGGATGACAGATATTTCATTGAAAAATGGCTTATTTGCACTGACCTCTTGAACACATAATGACACAGCAGATGGTTTGGTGATAATTGACCCAAAGTTAATACCCAAAAACTGGCTGAAGACTTTCAATATGGTTTGATCAATTGTTAGGCAAAGGATTTCCCAACCCAGGTGAATAAAAGTGTCGTGTTCAAGAGTGGTTACAAAGTATGAAAAACATGCTCATTTTTCTCTCTTTTCCCCCACCATTTCTGGCAAGTACCTCTTTATTTTTGACAAGCTTGAGGAGGATAACATTTGCTTGATTATAAGCTCATCCTTCAGATGAGTCCAAATTAGTTTAAATTCGAACCCTAAGAAGGAGTGGTCCATTCCTATTTGTAATTGAACAGGCCCTTTACTGTTAAATTTTAACGAGTCCAGTATAGGAGAAACTCGGCGTTTTTCAATTTTAGAGAGTCTGAAAAACTTAAGAAAACTCCATGGTTGTCCTTTTTCATAAATTTGTGTCTCCCAAGCCCGAAAAAGTATAAAATAATACTTGAGAGAACTGCTTGATCATTACGACCAAGGAGTACTTTTCATAATTAGTGCCTCTGATCCGAAAAAGTAAAAAAGCGATCAATGACACGTCGTTTTATAACCAATATCGAATTTGAAACGATAAAAATCCGGCAATCTTTTCATGTTTTTACGGTCATAAAAGGGTTGTAAGTGGACTGTATTTTTAGTTCCATTTTAACGAGTTTAAAAATAAAAACTCGGCGATCTTTTCATGTTTTAGGAGTCAGAAAAGAGCTTAAAGGCGACTCTAATGTTTTTTGTTGAAAATGACCAATTTTGCCTGAAAGATCCATTATCCTGCACAAAAACTCAAACATTACTCATACCTGTTTAAAATAGATAAAAATGCTTCAAAAGTTACCTCTTTAAAGTGAAACATAAACAAATTAGAAACTCGTCTATTCAAAAAACTTATAAAAAGGGCTTTTGTAAATTCATTTTACCGTTTGACTTCAGAGTCAGAAAAGAGAGCTTTTGGTCAGAAACTTCCCGTGAAGATTGCGGAAAATCTGTCTGTTGGAATCGAACGCCGTCTCCTCCAGGTAATCTACATCATCCTACTCTTTCATTTCATCCATTTCAAATTTGTTTTTAGGCTTTAATTTCATTTTTTAAGGAATTCTTAGGTTAGAAACCTGCGCGCGGGGGTCCGCAGGCATAGCACAGGTAACCTGTGGACCCCGACTTTTTCGTAAAAGGAAAGAAGTCAGGGGTCTGCACCTACCGTGAAGGCAAAGTGCGGACCCACGCATTGTCTCTAATAGAGAGGGTGCGGTCCCTGCAGCAAGGGTTTTTAAACCTAAATTTCTCAAATTTCACCCAAAAATTTTGCTTTTAGATATTCTAATTCGCTTTTTTATTGAATGTAGGGTATACATCATGCTTGATTGGCGAGAACGGGAGCAAGAGGATGTAGATCTCGTAGTGATAAATCATCAACCTTCGATTGATGCATTGAAGGCATGTGGCTAATAAAAATTCTGGGCCATACCTGGCATGAGGGCCCAGGTGGAATTTTTGCAGTGGCTGGTAGACAGGTGGAGCATATAGGACCAGGTCTTCTTTATTGGTGGTCACCAGCTTGAAATGGAGCCGGAAGACATTTACTTCTTGACTGGTTTGCCTAAGAGAGGTGAACACTTGACTCTATTCGGGACTAGGCCATGTGGCCAGTCTGTCGATAGCCTCCGGCTAGAGTTTTGCAATGACTAGACTAGAGACAAAGGGATAGATATCAAAACCATAACCCTTGCTGAGCTCAAAGTGATTGCGTTTACTGTTATCAGGCTTTGCAGAAGCACAACACTACATATAGCCACTGGATCCCAAATGCGGATGGCAGTAGATTGCTTTCGAGGTACCATCTTCAACTAGTGCGATGCTGTGCTGGCTAATATAAAAGGCCAACTGACTAGAGCAAAGAACGGACAACTGAAGACCTTTGGATATGGTGCTTTAGTCATGATCCGGATTTAAACAGGAACGCAATAAAATACAGAGATAACCATAAAGACATATATGCAACGAAAATAATACCTCAATTCATTACTGTAAAATACTGAAATATGCTTACAAACAGAAATGGAAATAAACCAGCTAGGGCGATGGTAGCTTATCTCTGAGAAGAGATGTGGTGGCTACATGCCTCTGAACTGTCTTACAATGAGGCTCGAAGGCCTATTTATTGTTGAGAAACAATGGAAAACCCTTCACATTCCAAAACCTAACCCTAGAAGATGAAATGCCAAATTGTGGGCCCCCTTTTTAGGTAAGTTGGTACATCAACTTCCCGAGGTCGCGAATTGGTCGTACTATCTCCGTTTGACGTGCATGATAGCCCGTTGGAAATATCTCTTCGAGGACTACGACGAAAAAGGTGATTTTTAGGCAAAAAAATCGTTGGCGGTATATTTCCAAAAAAAACGTCGTTTAGGGCCTCAAAACGGCTCTGGAATTTTAGGACCCGAAAAACTGCTAAAAATAGTAAATTGTTCTATAATTAAGGAACTGAGAAAACTGTAAGAAGCACTAGAGGGGATCCAAGTGGAATTAGCGAGTGGCCACCAATATCCGCCTGGATCATTCCTCCCCCCTTAGGAAGCAATGGTCCCCATTGCGTTGAGTTCCTCCATGAGATGAGGGAACTTCTGGTGCACTTGGTCCCTGGTGAGCCACTTGCCCTGGTGAAGGAGTTGTCCTGCTTTGACAACTCGATACAGTTGGATATTCTACTAGCAAGTGTGCTTGATCTGTGTGTCCATGATCCAATCAGTTGCAGCTTGTTCCATGCAAGCTGGATTTAACTCTGTGGGTGTGAGTTGTTCTGCAATGTCGGACGTGTCTAGTAATGGTGGAAAGTATGGCTGAAGGCGGTCGACATTGAACACCAGGTGCAGGCCAAGGAATGAGGGAATGCTGAGCTGAAATGCATTGTCTCCTACAGTCTTGGTAATGGTGTAAGGGCCATATCGGAGTGGTCTGAGTTTCCGATAGGCTCCGGTAAGGCGTTCCTTTTGCAAATGCAACCAGACTTTGTTGCCCACTTCAAACTTGTGTAGCACCCAATGTTGATCATGTCGCTGCTTGTACTTGGCATTTGATTTCTCCAGAATGTCATGGACCTGCTGGCGAATATGTTGGACGTGCTCAATGAAGCTGTTTTCCTTATCTGTTTCAGACTGGACATGAGCAGAATCTGCGTGAGTAGCTGCAAATGGCATGGCCACATCGATGGGACATAGTGGCTAGAATCCCAATCCCACCTGAAAAGGGCTGTGGCCAGTCGAGCTGTGGAGAGCCCGGTTGTAGCTGTGCTGAACATAGGGGAGGCTCTCGTCCCATGTGCATGGATGCTTTGAGTTGTACATGCGCAAAATGTGTGTGATCATCCTGTTGACGACCTCAGTCTGGCCATCAGTTTGAGGATGGAAGGCTGTGGACTTAGTGAGTTTGGTGTCCAGCATCGACCAGAGGCTGGACCAAAATGTACTGAGGAACCTGCTGTCTCGATCTGAAATGATAGACTCTGGGATCCCAAAGTGTACCCATACTCGTTCAAATAAGAGTTTAGCAGTGGCTTATGCTGTGATATTCTTCTTGCAGGCCACCAAAATGGCCATCTTCGAGAACCTGTCGACGACCACAAAAACATAGTCATTTCCATGCCTAGTGGAAGGGAGGCCTGACATGTAATCCACGAAGATGGATTCACAAGGTCGACTAGGGGTAGGCAGCAGGGTATAGAGGCCTTGCTTCTTGATGGTCGGTTAGGCAATGGTGCAAGCAGTGCATGATCTGATGTACTTCCCGACATCCTGTCGAAGATTCGACAATAGAAATATTTCTGCAGTACTGCCACCATTTTTTCGACCCCAAAATGCCCAATGGCCCGACTATAGTGTGCTTCCCAGATCATCTTGGCACGCTCGCTTGAAGGAACACAAAGGTGACCCAGGTGGCATAACAGGTCGTCCTGGAGGTGAAAATCTGGAACATGCTGACCCTCCAAGAGTGTCTAGTATGTGTGGCCGAATTCCGGGTCACTTTTGTAGAGCAGTGGCCAATCAGAAGTCTCGTTCCCACAAGAGTTGAGCACGGTGGTTAACGCCATGATTGGTGGTAGACTGAGGCAATCTGCAACATTATTGGCGCTGCCCTTCTTATACTTGATATTCAAATGGAACTGTTGCAGGTATGTGGACCACTTCTGATGGCAATCATTCTGTAATTTCCCTTGGGTCTGTATGAACTGCAGGGGTCGGTGGTCTCTGTGGATGACCGTTTCCTTCCCCAAAATGTAATGCTTCCATTTTCAGCAGGCCTGCACAATGGATCAATACATCTCTTTGTCATAAGTGGGATACTTCCGGACTGTGTCTGAAAGTGTCTTACTGTGATATGCCACTGGATGCCCGTGTTGAGTAAGGACTACCCCAATAGCATAGTCAGAGGCATCTGTCTCGACCTCAAATGGTTGTTGCAAGTCTGGTAATGCAAGAACTGGTGATGTGCAGAGTCGATCTTTCAACTCTGTGAATGCCTTCTGTTGAGATTTAGACCAATTTTTTTTTGCTTCCACTCCTCCCTTGGTGACCTGACTCAAGGGCCAAGTGATATGAGAAAATCCCAACACGAACCTGCGGTAGAAGTTGGCAAGGCCTAGAAAGCTGCGAAGCTCTGTCAGAGTGGTTGGAGATGGCCAATCTCGAATGACTTAGATCTTGGCTGGATCCACATGCACCCCCCCTTCATCAATAATGTATCCCAGATACTGAACCTGGGTCATGCAAAAAGTGGATTTCTCCAAATTGGCACATAACTTGTGTTGTCGCAGTGTTTGGAAAACCTGCCGGATGTGGTGGAGGTGCTCTTCCCAAGTCTTGTTAAAGATCAAGATGTCATCCAAGTATACCACTACAAATGAGTTGGTGAATGGTCGCAAGATGTCGTCCATTAGCCTCATGAAGGTTGCAGGAGCATTCATCAATCCGAAAGTCATAACCAACCATTCGAAAAGGCCCTCCTTGGCTTTGAAGGCAGTCTTCCACACATCGAAGGGTTCGATTGGTACCTGGTGATATCCTGACTTCAAATCGATCTTGCTGAAATATTTTGCCCCCTTTAGTTGGTCCAGGAGGTCATCAATCCGTGGGATTGGGTACCTATTACGAACAGTGATCTTGTTCAGTGTCCGATAGTCAATACAGAGTCTCCAAGTCCCATCCTTCTTTTGTACCAGCACGATCGGGCTTCCACAGGGCGATGAACTCAGACGGATGTGACCTTTTTGTAGAAGCTCCTGAATCTGCCTCTTGATTTCATCGTTCTCCATAACAGAGCACCAATAGATTGGTCCATTGGGCAGCGGTGAACCTGGGGTTAGATCAATGGAGTGCTTGACCTGATAATGCAGAGGAACCCCTGCGGGGGAGGTGAAGATGTCCTCATACTCCTCCACGACCTTGTCCATCTGTAGTTGTCATGCGGAGGGGCCCTGTCTGGAGGTTGTGGCCACCGTCTTCTTCTTTTCTTGAGGGCGTATCATCAAGAAAACAAACTTCCCAGTTTTGGAAATGAGCTTACTGCATTGTTTTGCAATAACCAAAGAGATGGCGGTGGGCGGTGCTACCTCTGGTATCCTGTACAACTTATTTCCCAAAGTAACAATAACAGCACGGGGCCTTGACTCATACACAGCATGTCGCTTCCACAAGTATGGTTGTCCTAATAACACATCACACACTTCAAGGGGAGCAATTTCACATAATACCTCATCCGTGAAGGGCTTGATGTTGTATGGAAGGTGACACTGTTGGCTCACGCGAAGATCCCATCCTTGGTGCAGCCACCCAATGGTGTATGGTTGTGGATGTGCTGTGGTCGGTAAGCCCAGCCGTTTCACGACCTCTGCCGAAATGAGGTTCTTTTGGCTCCCGCTGTCGATAATGAACTGTAGCGGGGAGCGCTTTACCCACATTTGGGAGTGGAAGAGACGCTCCTCCTCCTCTGGATCTTCAGGTTCCTCCTTCTGTATCTTCGTGGTGGCAACAGTGGCATTGGGCTCCGCATCGATAATCTGCTTCCCTTTGTCATTCCCCTTATCGGGTTCTGACTCAGAGTTAGAACATGCATCTGATTCTAAAACCTTTAGCTCGGCCACCAGTGACTGCTTGGCCCGACACTCACTTGTGTTGTGAGTGGAGCTCTTATGGAACTCACACCACTTTCCGGTGTCCTTTTTCGGCTTCGCGGCGCTGTTCTTTTCTTGCAGCTTTGGAGGGTTGTCTTGGGCCACCCCGCCTTGGCTTTGTCCTTTGTTTTGCGGTTTGGGGGCACCTTTCCCTTGTTTCGGATTCGCAGACCCAAAGTCTCGCTTCTTCTGTTTAAACTTTTGCTCGACCTTGATGGCATATAGGTATGCCATTCCGAGCGAGGAGATGTTCAGGAATTCTATTTCTTCTTGGATGTACTTGTGCAGGCAGCCACGGTATTTTAGTACCAAATGTTGCTCTGTATCCTTGATACCCAACTTTGTGCAAAGGGTATGGAAAATATTGGTAAACTCTGGTATGTCTTGGTCCCTTCCCTGTCGTAGCGTAGTCCACTTTATGTATTGATCCTCATAGCTTCCGACAGGGTAGTACTGCTCCTTGATGGCATCTCGAAATGAATCCCAAGTCCGTGCGACTAAAAATAGTGAGCCTGTAATTTCATCCTTCTTCTCACAGTAGGTTTCCCACCAATCCTTGACGTGGGGGGCTTCTTTGAGAAGAGCGAAAATAATCTTTTCCCGACTGGAAAAATCATGAACAAAAAAATAACCCTCTAGCACATTTAACCATTTATCGACGACATCTGCGTCTATCTGACCCTCGAATATGGGGATTTCAAAATTAACTTGTACCTTAAATGGTGTGGCGTTTCCAGAGTTGCTGTTGGAAGCCGATGCGTCGCCCCTGGGTAGCCATTGAAGGATTTGGGCAAAGTTGTCATCATCGCGTTCCTTTGTTGCTCGAGGGCTTCTTCAAGCAAGATTTTGATAGGATCTCCTGCCCCCTCGTCTTTCTTTTCATCCGCCATGGGAGGCCGTCGGGATTTGCGAGGCTAGTCTTGCAAAGGTTCGACCAGTTCAAGCCCTAACTCCTCATATCCCGACCTCGTTGGGGACATGCAAAGAAAAACAGAGAAGAAAAGTAGACCGCTCTGATACCACTGATCCAGATTTAAACAGGAACGCAATAAAATACAGAGATAACCATAAATACACATATGCAGTGGAAATAATACCTCAATTCATTACTGTAAAATACTGAAATATGCTTACAAACAGAAATGGAAATAAACCAGCTAGGGCGATGGTAGCTTATCTCTGAGAAGAGATGTGGTGGCTACATGCCTCTGAACTGTCTTACAATGAGGCTCGAAGGCCTATTTATTGTTGAGAAACAATGGAAAACCCTTCACATTCCAGAACCTAACCCTAGAAGATAAAATGCCAAATTGTGGGCCCCGTTTTTGGGTAAGTTGGTACATCAACTTCCCGGGGTCGCGAATTAGTCGTACTATCTCCGTTTGACGTGCATGATAGCCCATTGGAAAGATCTCTTCGAGGACTACGACGGAAAAGGCGATTTTTAGACAGAAAAGTCACTGGCGGTAGATTTCTGAAAAAAACGTCGTTTAGGGCCTCAAAACGGCTTCGGAAGTTTAGGACCTGAAAAACTGCTAAAAATAGTAAACTGTGCTATAATTAAGGAAACTGAGAAAACTGTAAGAAGCACTAGAGGGGATCCAAGTGGAATTAGCAGGTGGCCACCAATATCCACCTGGATCAAGTCATGAGCTTTGGTCTGGAGAGGGTCCCAATGTTGGTCCCACAGCATCTCACTGTCGGAGCTGGACTTCCTCGAGAGCCCAAACTGATGCATTGGGTTGCAGTTATGGCCTGTCATCTTGAGGGGGTAGAGGTTGTTCGATTCACTCTTGAGTAATTTCATTGGTTGGAGAACCAAATTTTTGCTATTTAGGACTTTCCTTACACTGGGGTAGATTATCGTGGTGACCTAGACATGGCTCTTCCACCAGGAGAGCAATGGGATGACTCAGGTAAAATCATTTTCAACATTTTCTAATTTAATTCCTTTTTTCATTTTTATCTCGTCCCAAAATTGATAGTAAAAGTTTTAAATGCAAATTTAGGTCCATGGCGACCAGCCACTATCTGGCCCTATGAGAGGAAACAACCAGCTGCAGCAGCACCAGCCCCACAGGACGAATCCACAGAGACTTTGACTGAATTGGAGAGTCATCTAGAGCGTTTGACAGTAGACATTCCGGAGACTAGCATATATGACATTCCTCTTAGGCTACAACGCTATGTGATTGGGGTCCCAGGACCTTTCAGGAGGTTCCTTTGTAAGGTGGCCCGTACAGTGGTTTCTTATTGTGATCATCACCAATGATAGGATAATCGCCTATTATAGACACATATGACACTTTTTGCTTTTTTTACTATCATTTTTGCTGATCATAAGGTGTTTTTCAACATATGATCAAAGACGATGTATATTTGACACACTTCTATGCTATACTATATCACTATTACGGGCTTATCTTGTAAAACATGTTATGGAATGTTTTTAAATTTACTTGTATGATTATTGCAAATGTCTACTTAACATTCAAGAAGCAATTGCGTCTGCTAATGTATTTAAATATCTTGGAATACGCTGATATTCAATATAGTCAAATTCACGTTCCAAGAGACGAACTCTCAAAAATAGCCTCAATAACACTGGATTTCTAATGGCATATACTCTATTACACTGTAATGCAACGAGTTCAGAATCTAACCTCACTATCAAACTCCAAATCCCAAATGAAATAGATTTAGATAATAACTCAATCACTGCACTATACTCGGCAATGTTGTTCGTTGTTTGACCGAGGCTTACCCCATGCATAGATACCAACTCGTCAAAGGGCGAATAGATAAACCAAGCTGCAGAAGAAATGTTCCGTGTATTACGACAAGCAACATCAGCAAAACCAATGTATGTTTGGAGAGGCGTCGACATCTGCAATATCAAGAGAAAAATCAAGATAAGCAGGAATAATGACAAAAAACACTCTGTAAGCTAAGCACACTTTTTTAAACTAAAACACACCAGCTAGAAAGAAAACTAAAAAATATCCACACCCAGATTTAAGCATAATACCTCTTCAGGTAAAGACCATTTCTGGGTTTACCTAAAGAGACCCCGTCAAAGTCTACCAATTCATAGGCCCCTTTTGCTAGCTTTCGCTTAACAACATAAGGACCATGCCACATGGGTACAAATTTCCCAGTGCCTAATTTATCATTTGCTTGATCGTATAATAAGACTAGGTCTCCTTCCAAAAAACATTGAGGGGTAACATTTCGATCATACTAAGCTTTAATACGTTTGGCATGAGTTTCGATCGCTAATGCAGCATCACGTCGACTCTCATCTAGCTGAGCCAAGTATAAAAAACATTTTTCCTCTTCGGAAGTGGTTGGAAGTAATTCGATGGCCATTTGCAATGATGGGATTTCGCATTCAATGGGTAACACAACTTTTAGACCATAAACTAGTTGGAAAGGAGTGAAACCAATTGATGTTTTTACTGAGGTTCGATATGCCCAAAGCACTGAAAATAGCATGTTATGCCAATTCGACCTATGAATTCCAATGATTCGTCGGATCATGATGACTAGAACTTTGTTGATGGCTTCAACCAGACCATTAGTCTGTGGATAATATGGAGTTGAACTATCGTGACGCAAGCCAAGTTGGTCTGTAAGTTCAGTCATCATAATGTTTCGAAAATGACGCCCATGATCAATGATAATCGCTTGTGGAACACCAAACCTAGCAATTATATGATTGAACACGAAAATCACAGCAGTTTTTTCGTCTGCCTCAAATGTAGGCATCACCTCGGCCCACTTGGTAAAATAATCTACTGCAAGGATGATATATGCATGCCCCCCGGCTGAGTGAGGGTTACATGTAATAAAATCGATACCCCATTTCGCAAAAGGACCGACGACAATTATAGGGTGGAGAGGAGCAGGTGGAGCACGCATCTTTCGATCAAAAATTTGGTAGTTGTGGCATTTTCGGACCGCGTTAATACAATCTCTAAACAAAGACGGCCAGAAATAGCCAGCGCGCAACATCTTTTGGGCTGTGGAAAACCCAGACATATGGCCACCACATGCTCCAGAGTGACAGTCATTCAGAACCTTTTTAGCTTCCTCATGAGTTAAACAACGTCGAAAAACAGAGTCCACCCCACGACGATAAAGTGTATCTCCAATAATTTTGAATTGTTGGGACTGGAATCATATTTTTCAACGTTCTGACCTTGAAATTTCTGACCGAAAGGATTGGGTCTGGAGATAAACTATGATATCCCCATACCATGGATCTAAAGTGCTGATTAGAAACAAGGATTCGTCCGCAATGGGCTCCTTCGCCACAGTTTCTGTGTCAGCACTTCGGAAGTCACACATTAACTCCGCAAAAACTAAAGATTTCTTCGACTTCGACTTTTCGAATTCCAGGTCAAACTCCTACAGGATCACACTCCATTTGGAGTACTTGCCCCCTAGCAATTGTTTGGTCAAAATATAGATCATGGGGTTGCAATCAGAAATTACTTTAGTTTTATGTAGTAAAATGTAATGACGAAAACATTGGACAGCTTGAACAACTTCCAATGCCAATTTCTCCACATGTGAGTATTTTAGCTCAGTGGGATTTAAAGTTTGACTAAGGTAATATATCACATGTTCAATACCGAATTCATCTTCCTGAACTAACACCATTCCGATGGTGGAATGGGAGGCGGCGAGATACAAGAAGTAGTCCTGGTTGTAGTTGGGAGGATGCAATAACAATGCATGGGTCAACGTGTGTTTTAGTGCATCAAAAGATTTATCAGCTATCTCATCCCAAAAGAACAGAGTATTCTGTTTCAACAACTAGGTAAAACCCTTTGTGATCTCAGCGTAGTTAGGAATGAATCGTCGTAAAAAGTTTGCTTTCCCTTGCAAACTTTGGAGTTGGCGAAGACTCGAAGGAGGAGGCATTTTGACAATAGCTTCAACCTTCGAGAAATCAACGCGGATGCCGGCTTTCGAAACAACAAACCCCAGTAACCGACCCGTTTCTATACAAAAAACACACTTGTGTGGATTCAACCTAATTCGATAATGCCTACACCTCATAAAGATTGCTCGTAAATGGATGAGATGATCAGCTCAATGTAATGAATGAGCAGGTAAATCATCGAGATAGGGTTGCACAATGTGCTTGATGTCATGAAACGCGTAAGACATGGCTCTTTGAAAAGTTTCCCCAGCGTTCTTGAGCCCAAAAGGTAATTTGCAATAAGCAAATGTCCCCCATGGACAAATGAAAGCCATTTTTGGTTGATCAGCAGGTAGAATATTTATTTGATTGTATCCAAAAAAACCATCCATGAAGGAGAATACCTCACTGCCGGCACAATCATCAATGATTTGATCGATATAGGGAGTTAGGTAATTGTATTTTGGACAGGCTCGATTAATATCCTTATAATCGATACATATTCTTATTGTCCCTTGCTTTTTGTTAACAGGAACAATATTCGATACCCAATCCGTTAACGGAATCGGATAAATGAAACCCGCTTTGAGTGATTTTTCAACTTCTGCTTTAATAGCAGCATCTTTTCGTGGGTGGATCTGACGCAAACGTTGCCGGATGGGTTTAGCATCCAGGTAAGTTTTGATTTCATGAACAACAATTGCTGGGTCAATTCCTGGCATTTCCTCATATGACCAGGCAAACACGTCGCGAAATTCTTGAAATAGGGCCTTATATGTTTGAATTTCATCTTACGTACAAGAGGCACCTATATGAATGTTTTCAACAATTCCAGGCTTAACGGAAATATCAATAGGAATAGTTCGAGAAATGTTTCCCAAATTTAACTCAGAATTAGGATTTTTCATGGGATTCTGAGGTTCCTTGACATATTCAGTCATAAAAATAGATGAAAAATCATTTTCAAAGTGATCAATCTTAGGTAGAAACGAAGATCTATGATGAAGATCTTCCCATGGTAAATCATCGACACATAGGGTTTCATGAATTTGCTCATTAGTGTGGACAAGTTCGGAAAACGTTGTTGAGTCTGAGTTTGATGTTGAAAGTGATTCTTGATGGACCACATTCATTAAGTCAATTTCGGTTGAAGAAGGGTCTGAAAACGACTGCACAGCCTGATACGCAATTTCATATGGACTCAAAGGCATAACATCACCAAATGAGTCTATCTCAGATTCAGAATGTACGATCCAAGGATCATCATAAACAATAGTGTCTGATGAAATCATATAAATGGTTGCAGTAGAAGACGATGCGTTGATAGGAGGAAAAGGAAAAGTTCCTAGTAAACTAGAATCTTTAACTAGTCCTACTCCAACATCCTTATATGGGATAGTTGTTTTGCTGACATGCTAAATACTTTCAGAAGAGGTTGGGTCGGATGAAAAGTAAGTCAGTTGGTCTATAGTTATGATCTTTCCATTATGATGGAACTTTATAAGCTGAAAGACCGATGAAACGACAGCTATCATAGCGTAAGACCAACTACGACCCAAGAGAAGGTTGTAATCTAGAGGGGCATCAACCACCTCCACATCTAGATTAGCAGTTTTTCCTTCAACCCCTATAGGTAAATCCTGTAGAATGCCAAAAGGATGAAACCCACAACCATCAAAGGCCTTTAGAATCGTCGGGGATTGATTTAGCGTAGGAGAACCAAGGGATCTCCAACACTGTATCGACATAATACATGTTGAGGCTCCCTCATCAATCACAGTCCTATAACAAGGTCTATTTTTTACTAACACTGGGATCTGGAAAGCCATTTGATGAGGTAAGCGTGGTGTACTATTTTCTAGATCGAAATTATAAGGTTCAAGTCCTGAACGTCAACAGCTTCTATAGCCGACAATAGCAATTTACGCTGTGCTGGACATAATTGTAGCACTTCCAAAGCCGACATTGTTGAAGGTGAAATAGCCAAGTCTTCAACAATGTTATAGTTTTGAGCCGCTCTCGTATGTGGATTGAAAGCTGACTTTCGAAGTATACCCTTGGTGGGCGGTTTGATTACTAAGTCTAGGTTAGGTTTCTCGATCTGTAGTGGATCGGAACCGGGAGTTGAAATTGATGGGTTCGAATGAGAAGATTCTGCTTCCTTACCATCAATAGGACTTTTACTTCCATAATCATGCGATCGAGTCGCAATCCTAACATGGGACATCATCATTATGGGTTCTTCAGAGGCATTTGAGGAAGAACCTATCATCTTACTGTCTTGACTAGGAAAAGGATCCTTCAAAATAGCAGGCATTTGGGAACCTTTGACGATTTTCGCAACCTTTGCACGATGAGGGCAGTCTCTTGTAAAATGCTCTTCGTCACAAATGAGACAAAGATAATGAGGTTTGTGTTTCTCATCAGTTGATTCCGTTTTTTCTGGTTTCTCTTTCGAATTTTTATCTGTTTTATTTTTCTTCTTCCCTTTCTTCTTACCACTGGATTTTGATTTGGCTGTAGATGACTCTACAACATGAATATCGGTGAAGATTTCTGTGGAAGAATCTTCTGTTGGGGAATCTGGTAAAGTTATGATAGGAGAAGAATTCTTAGAAGATTTCTTCTTACTTATGGTATTAACCGTACCAATCATACCATCAGCAGCATGAGACCCTGAAGGAGCTGCAATTATTTGATTTTGTTCAGGAAGGTCGGGGATTTTCTCCTGTAACGTACCTAACTGCATATAAACTAAGTCAAGGTACTGAGCTTGAGCAATTACTTACTCCTCAGTGATGACTTCTGCCTTAGCTACATCCTCAATGATCTTCAGTAATAAAGATTTTACAAACCATTCAGCTAAGATCTAATCCGGAATAAAAACTTTCACTAAACGCCGTCGATGTCTCCATTCATGAATGTGATCTGAAATGTAAGTGGACGTTGACTGCTTTAATGAATTTAATAATTCCGTGCCATTTTCATATCTAACTAGCAACTGAAAATGAGTTAAAAATGAAGTAGCTAACTGACTAAAGTTATAAAAAGTGGCTCGCGGTAACTTAATGTACCACTTGGCCGTAAGACCAATTAGAGTGTGCTAGAAAAGCCTTAAACGGATTGAATCATCTGAAATGGAATTAGACACACACGAGAGGTGATAAGTCATCACATGGTTCGACGGGTCCTCTCCTGATTTTCCTTCAAACTTAGGAATATCACTAGGCAACTTATTCGGCATTGGTGGCCAAAACGAAAGATAGTTAATTGGATCGTTCATAAGGCGTGACAAATCAGGAAAGTCCAAAGTTGCGATAAACAGTAACTGATGATTAGGGTCCCTGAAACCCTGGGTCATGAGACCAGCCCCAGGAGGAGGATATCCAGGATAACTAGGAATTGGAATTTCATTTGGGATATTATATCCTCCCGGAAAACTAGGATTAACTGGACCGTACTAGGGTTGTTGAGGTTGTTGATATGTATATCCAAGGTACGGTTGATACTGATAGACTGGCTGCTACACAGCAAGACCGAATTGGTACTGTCCCTGGTACGGTTGATAAGTAAATTGAGGTTGACTTGTGACAATCGTACTTGGACCAGGTTGTCCTATAGGCATTTGAACCGAAGTCTGAATTGTGGATCCAGCCTGAGGTAAAGATGTCTAAGGAGTTGATATAGGAACAATAGAACCGGAGCTGTCGATACTCCAGAAGTAGGTGGGGTAGATTGAACAGATGTTGCAGCAGTTGCAGCAGTTGTTTGAGGCAGAGTACGAGGCATACTAGGCCCAGAGTGAGAAACTACAGAAGGTGTAGAAGTTTGAATAGTAGACTAGACAGGTTGCGGGGCTGAACCAGAAACCAAGGGTTGTCTAGTTTGAGATGACAACTGCATATTCGGTTGCAAGATCTGTTAAGATTGAGATGGATCCCACACTAAATTCATTCCGGGGTACAGACCCATAATAGGTTGAGAATATTGAGGACCATAACCGGGTTGAGGGTAGGGTTGATAATTCAAAGGTACATTTCCAGCTCCTTGGACAAATGATTAACCGGAAGGTGGTTGGAAACCTTGGGTTGGGTACTGAACTTGAGGTTGATAACCTTGAGGCATGTACTGATACTGGGGTTGACCTTGAGGTACATATTGATACTGGGGTTGACCTTGAGGTACATACTGAGCTTGGGGTTGACCTTGAGGAACATACTGTCCCGTAGGTATTACTGTCCTTGAGGTTGCCCCCCAGGTGGAAATTGGGTACCTTGAGGTTGCCCCCCAAGCGATAATTGAGGACTTTAAGGCTGCCCCCCAGGTGGTAACTGGCCACCTTGAGGTTTCGGATTAGGAATAGTACCTAATATCATAAGAATATCTTCCACACTCAATGGCTTAGTTCCATTATTACCAGTTAATAACCCTTGTTCAATAGGTTGAGGAGATGCTCATGAAAAAGTACCAGTAAGTGACTGATACCCAGAGGGAACAGAAGGACCGCCGTATAAAAAGGTTTCTAGAGATTGAGAAAACATGGACGATTGTCTTGACATATTTAACGAAGGATAATAACCCCTAGCTATTGGGTGTAAAGGAATTCGAGGTGGTGAAAAACTTAGTCCTGGGTTTTCCAAAAAATTGGTCAATGAAAGATACCAAGCGTTGCTCCTAGGTGGACTGTAAAAGATTGATTCACGCTCCCTAAGTTCTATAGTTGGTTGATTTTCAGGGACAGGGATACCTTCTTCCGGATTAGCAAGTTCTTCAATAGCTATAAGTCCAGAAGGAATATTTTGGGTAATTACTCTTTCTACCCTAGGTGAACCAGGACCACTAGAAGTTGGAGAGACAAATCCTGATGTTGGAGTAGCAGCAAATTCAGTTTCAGGTTCAGATATTTCAGGTTCCTCACCTAAATCACTAGTAGATGAAAAACTACCAGTAATTTCAGAAAATGAAATAGATTGTGGATTATAATCTGTTACTAAAGCTTGATAATCAGGATGTACAACCAATGAAGACTCTCCTTCTTTAGGTGACCCAACTCTACTTTCTCTAGGAGTTACAAGGGCTCGTAGCCCTTCAAGCTGGCTCGGTGAAAACTCAGGAGGTTGGCCCTGAAGTCTACGGGACTTCCTCGGTAATTCAACCACGATTAAATATTTTAACTACTTCACACACAAACAAAGAAAAATCTCAATGAAAACCACCTAAAGCCTCTAAAGAACCAAACAATTTTGAATCACACTCCTAAAGAATCTCGGAGATCAAACCACACACAAACAACAACTTTCCGCACTGAAAACACTAGTTGGTGATGAAATCGAACATCACAAAGTTCAATACAGAAATGGCGGTTGGAACAGTTACCCTGGCAACCTGCTTAATGAATAGACTAGCACACGTTTCTCCACTAAACTGTCTTGAGTGAAGAGAACCCCCCAGAAAATCCAAGTGAGTCTAGCCGACGTCTGCTCCAGGTACAGTGGGATCTTCCCTCCACCGTCACCTTAGGAAAGAATCCTATAGAATATGGTCACTATGGTTACCAACGGAAACAAATATACCTGGGGGAACAGTCTATGATCCGATACGCACGCAAGGGCAGAGTAACAAGCTCAATCCACTTGAAGGCTCCTTGACATAATCCAAGGTTTACCAACAAGTGACCCTAGGCTCCTCGAAAATGGTTAATCCAAGGTTTACTGTTTTTAATACTTGAATATCTTCTATCATTCCCAATGAGGAAGGATTGATTCCCACACTGGTTCAGATATGATCTTGTGCTTCTCCTTTAAGAGGAGCTTTCCCAAAGCATAGATGTAACAATTGGATTTTATCTCCTACTGCAAGATACAGCTACTTGTTTGTTTTACTATCTTGGAGAGTTAATTACTCCCTACTCCAAGATACTAGCCTAAGCTATGTTGGTGATATAGATCCCTAGAAATAAAAATATTACGAGATAGATTTTACTTTAAGCATTTTTTTTATTGGTTTTTTCTTAAGTCAAAAGGTGCGGAGATGAAACTTACGGTAGGAAGACTCAACTCCAAATCACTAAAAAATGCACTTAAGATGATAAACAATCTTTTCCCTTCAATGAATTTCTAGCTAGGAAAGAGTTGAGAATGCAAATGCTTGTAAAAACAAATCTTTTCTTAACAAACAAATCAAAAGAAGAGCTTTTTGTCTTTTCCAATACACTCAAAAACGAGACAACTAGTTATGCTCACAAAAATTTCCCTTTTCTTTCAAACACTCAAATACTACAAAAACAAACTTTTTCAAAAGAGATTTTTATTATTTTTATAAAACACTCAAAACTATGGAAAAATCTAATCTTGAGATCTATAAATTCCAAAAACTATTTGAAGTAAAAGCTTACAAGATTTCTTTTCAAGGATGTTTTACTTAGCTATAAGCAAACTAAGGACTAATTTGTCCAAAATCACAAATCAGTCAAAAAAAAACCAATTTTTGTTTTCTTTTCTAAAAATGAAATCCAAAACTTTTAACACGAGTCCTTTCGAAGTTTCGCAAAGAGAAAAAACAAGATGGATTCCTCAACAAAGGCAGATTTTGCAAACGGTCAGACTCATAAGAAGGCCAATAAAAACCAACGTGATCTGAGGCTTCTAAGGCTTCTAAGCTCTAAGCTACTACAAGACCAAAATGAAAATCAAGCCCGGTAACCAAAACTTCTAGGAATTTCACCTAAAACCCTAATGCCAACGGAATTAACCTAAGAAGAGTTCCTGACAAGTCACGTGCAGATCTGGGCAGAGGATAAAAACACCTAAACAAATCCTAAGCTGACTGAAAGAGAAAATCTTAAGTTTTTCAAAATTTTGACAGGGTCCGTAGGCCCGCAGTTCACACAAGTGTGGCACTGCTCTGTGTGTAAAGCAAAAGTGCGGATACGTCTGCACTGTGTTACAAGAAGAGGGTGCGGTCCTCTCCTAATGGTATGAAAAATAAAAAATAATTCAAGATCTACTAAACCTACCCAATTCCACACACAACAAGCCAAAAACAGAAACAAAAACAAAGTTTCTCAAGTCAAAGTAAAAGTAAATCAAAAAATCAAGTCCCCAGTGGAGTCACCATTTTGTCAACCGGATGAGTCGTTCTTGCGGACAAGACTGACCTCCCTAGTATCTAACGATATCTGGCGACAAAAAAACCAATAAACTTCTATCTTTCTCTAAATATGCAGTTTATAAATAAAGGCAAACAAGTGTTTTAGGCCTACCTTGGGTCCAATGCAAGTTTGTGGAAGCCTTGCTCCGTTGATCCAAATGAGCTCCCTTGTAGAGAATCTGCAAACACAAACAAGCACACAAATTAAATAGCACTTGAAAAGCCAATATAATAAAGCATACTTATCATGATGATCAAGGAATTCATGAAACAAATCACATAAGACAATTTGTTGAGAAAAATGAATCTGATTGTATTAACTTAAATCAAGAAGAACTTTACAACCTTATGCCTTGATGTTGTACAAGCTCCTCCCAAGGTCCATCAAGAAGTCTCCTCTACTTTGACAAGTTTCACTCTCTTCCCAATGAAGCCAAAAGGTATGTGATCTCTCCTCTCAAGCTTAACTAGGAAATCTCAATTCCAACAGCATTTACCCTAAAAAATGTTCAGCTTCTAACGTCCCTAGCAACCAGCCCAATGCCTTAATTTATAGTGAAATGGAGGGAAGTTACTAGGTCCTCCTTCAAAGGGATAAGCTCCTCTCATCAAGGGATTAGCTCCTTCACTTTTGGGATGCATGAACCACCTACGAGCAAATCATCCACGTCAAGATTCCTTCTAGAATCATCTAGAATTAACCCAAAGTGAGTTTTTAAGAATAAACTTGTGCCTTTTTGACTTTCACAGGGGTCCGCACCCACTCCTTTAGAGACAGAGCGGGCAGGTTTGCAGGTAACATGTACAGGGGGTGCGGGACTGCAGACAATAGTGAGAGAAAGTGCGGAACCAGAGCTTTATTGATTTTTAAGGTCTTTCTCTCATTTTCAAAGCTTAACATGAAGAGCTGAGGTTTGAGACTTGCTTAGGAGGACAGTATGAATGATGATAGACCCATACTGACTGCAAATAGTCATGGTGACAATATTTTGTGTAACAGCCACAACCACCTACTCCTCCAAAGAGATGTACGAGCTCTGACCAGTGGAGAAGCCAAGGCTCATTACAATACTGTCCAAGATCTCTCCAAGATAGTCTTATCGGAAGCTTGGCTGACCAAAAGCCTTTACAATGAGTTATGAGGTTCTATTTATAGCAAAGGGTGGGGTGACCCTTGACATTCCCCTTTGTGACAATTCATCTACCCTCATGAATCTTCATCTACTCTATGATTGTTTCATCCAACTATCAACACTTGAACTTCCAATTGACAAGGCGTTACATTACAATGCACATGTGTTCATGTGAGACAAAATTTCTTGAGCAAGCCATGCAAGACATCACTGACACTCAGTCCATTGTGGTGAGACCAACTCTTTGACATGCTTGTGATGGTGAAGGTGGTGAGTTGATGCCAAGCTTGGTTGTCCGTGATAGTATGCATGTGCTCCATGGTGACATATTGCTGAAGCGAAGTCTTGCCTCCATTGCATCCGGTGCATTGGTGTGGCTCCTCCATCCAATTCGTCTGCTAACATGCACATGGTCTTCTTGGGTGCAGCCAAACCGAAAAAACACTAATGCATAGTGTTCATGCTCATCTTCCAGTGTATGCTGGTGGTCCTGTGCATCAACTATCAACTACATGTTCAACTCCAATTGGGCTTGCTTCTTGTCTTTGCCTTGGTGAGTGTGTTGAATGGGCTGGATCACATGCGTACACACAATGACATGCACAATGATGAATCCCTTGCATGTGATAAACAACACTTCTAACCATGTCTACTTCATGCCAGCTACTGGGTTGGATCTAAAATGTGTACGAGCACAGTTTCATTTGTGAGTGTATGTTGCGCCCCCTGTTGTTCCTATTCTTGTTACAACTCATTCACTTGTCTGTGAAGCTCATGTTCTTCCTTGAGTTGTTGCTTCAACAGATGCAACTCATTCCTTGTTCCACTCTCTGTCTTCGAGCAATATATATGTCACATCGTCACCTCATAGCTTGAGTCTCCAAATTTTCTTTAATCATCAATGGATCTGCTTGAGCTTATAACCATGTTCCGCCTCTATGTTGTCAACAACCTTCCTCTCGCATTTGCTGCATCTAGTATGATACATTCAGCTGATGTTCATGATGTGGCACACTATGATGTTACTGTCATCATATCTTGATGTCCTTATCAATGAACAACTTGATGTCTTTGTGGGTAGGCAAGTTCATAGACACTTGATCGACGTCATCCCCATGTGTGCTCTGAATGGTGTCTTCGTCTCTGCTCCCCTAAAACCATTGTACATGTACTGCTAAGAGGCAGATGAACACCTGCAATACCTAGAGACATGGAAACATTTATGGCAAGCAATTTGTCATTCAAAAACCAAAATGAACTTGAGAACTGACTTGCAACATACCTGGGTGACTGATCATGAATGTCGCTCAATTTTCGCCAGGAGGTCGGGAGACTGACTACCAAGACTACACAAGGAAATGTATGGGATGCAGAAAGGCTGAATGACTACTGGAACTGTGCAATGTATAGTCCAGTCTAGCTGTTGATTGTTGGAATTGCGCAATGCGCAATATCAGCTAGCAATGGTTGCAGGCTTAGTGACTGCATTGCGTAATTTTTTGGGACATCAATCACTGTCCCTTAGAAATGCACAAAACAGTCCTCGAGGATAGTGCCTCGATATAAATGCACAATTCTGGGGAGGAAGACAGAGCCTTCCTTCTATGGATTGCACAATTTTGTCTTAGTGAAGGAAGATTCTGGGCCAAGGTTGGCCAGACTCGCCGACATGCAACTGAAATCAAATGTGGAAGTGAATGCATGGCGACACTAAGTGAAAGCAGAAGTGATTTATCGTGCATGCAAACATTGAAGGAATGATTCAGTAAATAGATCAACATGCATGTGGGTGAAGCAAGTCATTGAATCGGCAGCCAGTCATGCAAAACAGTTTCATGCATACGATAGTAGTGAGATAGCAACGAAAACTTAAACGGTGCTAGTACAAGCTAGTATGTATCAAAATGACAAAAAGCGCTCACTGAAATCGAGCAAATAGCATTCATACGAAGCGAAACACAAAAAATTCCAGAAATGCAACACAAGACATGTAAAGCAGGCTTACCCCAAAACAGTTGAGCTGAATATGATGGCAGCTCCTAGATGCGATGTGGGATATCAGAGCTGTAAGGTTGATGTGAAGAATGAGCTTTGCAGCGTCTAGTTGATGAGTTTTGATAAAATCGAGGTTGTGATCCACATGCCACAAATCTAGGGAAAGCGACACTTGGTGGGAGGTTTCTGAAATTATCCTTGCATGTAACCTCCAACTACCAAAAATAGGTCCCTAAAACAAGGGATTCCTTTGCGTGCTACCTTGGGTGAAGTAGCCCATGCATGCAAGTCTATTTTGCTCATTCTCGGAGGGAACTAGTCAACTCAGCTGCACATGTAAGAGGCTATTCAACTGATGGGAGAAAATGCACATTTCTGGCTGGGAGCTAGGCTGACTGCTCGGAAGAGTTGCACAATTTCTGGGCAGAGCAACTAACTGCTACCCAGATTTGCGCAAATTCTGGGCTGAGCAGCCTAGCTGCGAAGGATTGCCTAATTTCTGGGTGAAGCTTGCTCAACAGAATTGCGCAATTTTGGGGCCCAATAGGCTCCCAATTAGGATTGCGCAATTTCTGGAGGGAAGGTTGGTTGCCCTCTAGATTTGCACAAAATCTTGAAGGAGCTGCTCAGCATACTACTAGACTAATTCAGGATGAACAATCTATGAGGGGAATGGATCGAGGTTTGATTAACAGGCTTCCTTTGTGGAAGAAAAACACTAAATCTTATGTACTTGACGAAACAAGACATGCTGCTCTGAAGGTTGGTAGGGAGGCTCCAAATGAAGCTAAGGAGAAATTTTGGAGGGTGGTTGTAGCCATTACAACACATTGTGAGAGCATAAAGTGAATGGTTGACTCGGCCGTGACTAACTCAACTCTAACAGGGATCAAGACAATATGACTGGAAGCCAAAATGAGAAACACAGGATGAATGGTATATGAATATGGATGGAATAATATAACATGAAATAGACTCCAAAAATGCAAGGGTGACTCATCACGGATGCTCTGAACAAGGGTGACTTGATGATGCTGCCACACAGACTAGGCCCAGTGGGTACCTTCAAAACATGAGTAAACGATGGTTACTCATGATGAAAGTCAACATATGGTATGAAATGTATTAAGAGGAGGTGGACCTCAAAGTAGAAGTGTCTTTTTATGATGAAATTTGGTTTTGAGAGGCGACAAAGTGACCTTTCTTGGAAAAATGACTTCCCAGTGAAGTGTCAAATCATCAAAAACTGAGGAAGACCCATTATAGATTTCAATGATAGCTTTCCAATGGTGTTGATGGTTCATCAAAGTGAGCTATGGTTTGGTCGCAATGGGTGAGAAAACAATTGTGGATGTTTTTATGAAAGGAGGTTTTTTCTCCAATTTGGATTCATTTGCTAAGTAAGTTGTGGTGAGGAGAAAAAGGCCATAAATATTCAGGATATTTTAGCAGACAAATAAACCATTCGAATCAGGATCTACGACTTTCAAGTAGGTGGCAGCTCCCTGAGAGACCCCTGTTCTTGCTCATAGTCATATTGCTCTTTTTGGATCCAAAAGTGCAATCTGCATCACAAGAAACAACTGGAAACCTGTGAGCTCGCACTTTCTGGGCTAAAAACTACAATTTGGGGCTGAAGAGAGGGTTGGTCTATTTTCCTGGTGGGGGTTGTAGGCTGATTAGTGTAGGCCATTGTTTTCTTCTTTGAACTGACAAGACATGTGGTGTTTTTCAAGCATGGTAGAGATGAAAATCAACTGGTATGAATGAGACTTAGATACTCTTCGATCCGAAATCCAGGGGAATCAGGGGGTTCGAGGGGTATTGGCTCATTATGGGGCTCTCAATTTGGTATAGAAACCATTAATGAGGCAGGTGAGCCCTTGCTATCAAGAATTTTCTGTTATTGGGATCCAAACCAAGAGGTCTTTGTCATTCAGGGCACAAGGTTGAGTTCACATTACACGATATTTACTTCTTGACCAAACTGCCTCCCTCGGGGTGGTGGGGGATATTCATCTGGTGTTACCTCGTGGGAGGAACAATACTGAGTTTGTGGAGCACAATTGTCAACGGGGTGTTCGTGTCAAGGGCATGACTATCCCTTTTGTTGATCTAGAGAGGTTAGAGACCCAGGCTATTCCTATAGTTGTGCTACGGGTCCTGGGCAGCCAGGAATTCCACCACATCACTAGTGGACAGATGATGTTGGTTGAGAGTGTTTTGGTTGGGACATACTATGGGTGGACCCAGATGATGCTGTCGTCGATGAAATGATAGCTAAGTCTTCGCAAGAGGCAAGCAAACCGTGACTATGCTTTTAGTACAGTACTCTGTGCATTCTTCTTTCAGAAGATACCCACTATCCATCCTCATGTAGAAATCCTAGATGGGGTACCACAGGAGCCCAGGATGTGTCATTGTTGGTAGTTACTGTGGAGAGGATGTGCCATACTGGGATACCTAGAGTCATGTTAAGAAGGACCATCGAAGCCATGACAGGGACAAAAAATACTCCCACAGGGGGGAATAAGAAAGGTATATAGCTTGCAAGGTAATGTCCCAGTAGAATAGCTCCTGGAAGGTTGAGACCTAGAGGAATAGTTCCTGGTGGAAACATAGGAGAGGCACCCACAAACGATGGAGGTCCTTGGGGGGTGGATCTAGATGGCTCAGCTGGAATGGAAATAGTCGGGTGTTGAGGAGCTAGCTATTGTTCGGATGTACTGGACTGCTTAAGGGTAGCTCGTGATGCTTGTAAAAAGAAAACACTCATAGAGTTAGGCTCTGACATGGGAGGGGGAGGACCATGGAAAGAACCCAATAATGAGGAATCTTTATAGATTTTGGGTGAAACACCGGTGATAGGAGGTGAAGGCTGTTTTTCAGACACTGATGAGATAATGGACTTGGGGGAGGCCACAGATGTCGATTCATAGTATGTCAATTGATTGATGGTGATGATCTTCCCTTCATCATGGAATCACAACTTGTAGAAAACCACAGATGCGACAGCTGACATGGAATATTTGTAACTACGACCTAAGAGAATGGTGTAATCCAGAGGGGCATCAATGACTTCAATTTTGACATGGACAGTCTTGCCTGCAAGGGTCATTGGACAGTTGCGGTGCATGCTAAGGGGCTCGAAAGAGTGTCCTTCCCAAGCACGCAAAGTGATGGTGGAGAGGGGCAACTCAAGTGAATTCAATTATTTCCAAACAACAGTGAACATCACACAGGTGGATGCACCTTTTTCAATAATGCATCAACAAATGATGGCATTACATACTTTAACTAGTATCTGGAAAGCAATAGATGAAGGCAATGGGGATGGTTTATGTATCAACCAAGAAGACAATAAGACAATCTTCAAAAGGATCTAGAGCACCCAAGGCAGTTAGTAGAGATTTCTTTTGAGATGAGGACAAGTGGAGGACTTCCAGCATCAACATGGCGGCAGGTGATTGCGCCAAGTTTTCTACTATATTGTATGTATGTGCAACTCAGTTAGAAGTCGCATTACGCCATAATGGTACCTTTTGGATCTTAGGAATGGAATCAACTTTAAGTTGAGGGATCTGTAATGGACCATTTGGTGTTGTAAGAGGCTAAGGAGATGCATTGGTTTTGGACTCAGTAGTGGATGAAGTCGATGGCTTGTCATATTGATGCAACCGAGTTTGTAGGTTGATATTGGAGGGGTTATCCTCATTAGAGCTCATCATAAGGATATGGTAGTCACCAGGACTAGAAGGTTTGGGTGGATTGACCGCTTAACTTGGCTGAGGTTGAGCAGCAAAAAATCATTGCTGAGGAAAAGGATTGTTGAGCATTGCCGGTTGAGATGGCGTGGGATTCTGAGGTGATTGTTGACCTCTAGAAGCTGCTTAAGCTTCCCACATTTGGTGCATTTTGGGTAAGAGAGGAAACTCATGTGTATAATGGCCATGTACACCACAACATGAACAAGGATTGTTTAGATAATCTTCGGCAAAATCACATAACCACTTTTTTTGTCGACGCGTTTCGAACCAACCAGTGTGGTTCATCGTCAACTTGTCCTGACGATGAACCACACTGGTTGGTTCGAAACGCGTCGACAAAAAAAGTGGTTATGTGATTTTGCCGAAGATTATCTAAACAATGTTATGGATCACAGAAGTCTAAACTCCCTAATGAACAAGGATTGTTCATACGAGTAGCCTTGGGTTGCTTGGGCTGGCTGCCATGTTGTTGGTTGTTGGTGTTAGGCTAGTTCCCCTAGGGTTCACCAGGTTGATTACATTAATTACCCTGGTTACCATTGTTACCCTTCCCATTATTCTTTTTCTTCAAATTTTGGGGATTGGTCACACTTTGTTGTGCAAACACCTAGCCCTAAAGGGGTGGTGGCTACTGGGGCTGAGGATGCATCGGAGGCTGCATCACTAACTCTTGAGGGGCTGGAGCACTATACTGTGAATAAGGAGGAGCAACCATTTGGTAGACAAGTTGGGGCCCTGAAAACATGTTCCTAGAAGGAGGGGCATAAGTGTGAGAGGAACTGGTGCCCCCTGTGGATAGCCATAACTTTGATGAGTATATGGCAAAGGGTGTGAAAGGGTTCCAACGATACCATCGGCGGCGTGAGATGCCCCCGGTGCATTAGCACTTCCATAATGAAGGAGGTATGGAATGACAGTATAGACATAACCAGATTGCGCATAAATCAGGTCATATCTAAGAGCGGTTTGGATAGCTTCTTCCTCGGTTTGAGGAAAATGGGGCCACACGTTTTCCAATGGGTGCTAAAAGGCTCCTAAGAAACCAATCTAGATAGACATGGTCTTTGAAGGGCAGGGCACATCATGTGCTCCTCCTTTGGTGCCACTCTTGAGCATGGTCGGAAAGGCGAGCAATGGAGGACTGATGGAATGAGGTCGATAGCTCCATACCAGTGTCGTATCGGAGAGGTAACTGGAAATATGAAAGGAACGCTTTAGAAAGTGTCACAAAAATGGAATGATATGTGGAGGGCTATTCTAAATACATTTTCAACATCTCCAGTGAGTATGCATTGGAATAGCCAAAGACAAATGGAGTCATAGGTTATGGAGTTGGACGAACACCACATGTGGAAGGACCGAACATGGTTGGTAGGATCCTCTCCATCATTACCCCTAAACTTTGGGATGTCTGAGGGAAGCTTAGTTGGCATAGAAGGCTAACCAGCATCATGGTGTATGAGTCGTTTATCAACCGGTTAAAATCCGGTAGACTTAACCCAGCCATAAAGAGGAGCATGGGTGCTGCCAGAACGGTTCTTGAGACTGTTCTGCTTGACGTGACCACTGGAATAGAACTGGAGCCAACACCAGGTTGGGTTCCTGCACTAGCTACGGGTCCAGACATGGTGATGATATGTAGTGAAGGATGCTCAGACTTAGATGAGGAATCGGGTGAACCAGTAGAAGAGTCAGTGTGGGGACTTGGATGGCTATGAACTCGAACCCGACAGGGAGGGTGTTTCTGGGAAAACTAGTGTCTTTTCAGTCGACTAGCCCTATAGGTTTGGAAGCTACCCTAGAAACAACAGTTTAAAGTAATTCAATGATTTCTTCTATGCACAATAGATAAGAGAAAGACGAGAGGAATGACCTAGAACTTCTGTTTAATCCTTTGCTCGATCTTTCTCCCCCTTAACAGAGCTTGCAACTCCTCTCCATGCTTATCCCGCTTGAAGAGTATATGTAGAAACATAGTAACAAAGAACCATCAAAGCATCTTGAACTATTGTAACATAAACACTACAGAATCAGATGTATAATGAACATACAATGGCATTCACAAATAATAACATTCACAAGTGCACAATTATATGGAAGAAAACTTGAAGAACTTTATTAAACAGAAGGGATAATTACAACCCAATTGTCTGATCGAACATCATCCTCCCAGCATCAATCCCTCTTCACCTCATGAAATAGCAATATCGCACCAACAATACAATGCTCTTATCTCAAACACAAACTATCAGCACTTCCTTTCAATTCACAATATTCTGGCCTCCGGATCTCTTAGATGAGGGATCCATTTATAAATGTGTGCACGGGTGTGAGTCATCTCTGGGGTTTTGATTAGTACCATTCCACTTGTTACAATTGGTTCCACTAGGAGATTTCTTGGATCTCTTAGTCATCCCTGGCTGAATTCATAGAGGCAAGTGTCATAAGAGAAGTTTCTAGAAGATTCGATGAGCATCCACTTAGCAAACTGTCTCAGACATTTGTCCATCCTCGCCCATCACACCCTATAGAAGGCTTAATCAGTATGCATCACACCTGGTTAGTGTAGAAGTCAGTATGCATCACACCCTAACAGTGGAGTAGTCAAATGGTCCAGTTTAGGCCAATTCTGGATGGTTTCTCAGGTGGAACTTTTGGGGAATGATGTAATCAGATGATCATGTTCTTATAGGCTATGAAGAAACTCTTTTAGGGGTTGAAGAGCCCTAGTTTATTGACATATAAGATTGGGGTTGAAGTGCCCAAATATTTCTATAGCAGTTGCCCCCTAAAGCATGAAGTCGTAAACCTTGATGTCGGGTGAAATGCTTTATCATGAGGATCCAAAGTTTAAACTAGAAGGTGACCTGTATAAGATACAATAAAATATATCATAATAATATAATTTTCATGATCTAGCTGAGGTGGGCATTCCCATGCTCAGTTTTTATAAATTCATTTCACATACATGGAATAGATAGTCGTCTGCAGTCACAAACTGGTGATTCTTTAGATGTAGAGTCATCATCCTTGGCTCGGATGACCATCTGTGCATCTTCTTGTGTACATTTGATGTCTTTATATCCCTAAATATATCGCAGCCCAGATGGATGAAACTAGATCCGAGGTCTTCAAACTCATTCAATCTTCACCCGATGTACAAGTCAATCCATGTGAAGAGATGTTTTGAAGTCGAACATGGAAAGACATCACCTGAATACCAGCCAATAATGTAAGTTGTTAACAGGCACGAGAGGAATCACCGATAATGATAATGACCCTCAAGGTACTACAGTGCAATTCATGTGGCGTGAATTTATGATCGGATGTCGAACACCATGCAAAATCTTTCGGTCGAAGGCCATTGATGTCAACCTGTCGCCAAAAGTGAGAAACTTGCCATTGAGGCATGCAAGCTTCAAAGCATTGAAAGGGGTGCTTCTAAGTCAACTTCTTGGATAAAGAGCTGATGTCAACAAGAAGCGACTCATTGTAGGAGGGCCTTGATGTATCCCACATCTACGACACGAAACGAAGCAAATGATTTCTACAGGTGAAAACGATCTGACGACACAAGGTTCAGGAATGGCAGGCATGAAAAGATGAAGGTTGGAGGTATTGCAGTGGATGAGGCATTAACTGGATTGTGGTTCTTCAACTTAATGACTTCTCTTGAACATTTCAGAGACACTGAGATGGATTGGTAGCGTTAACTCCAAAATATGGATGGTGTGGAAGACTAATGGTCAGATGACCAGTGAACAAAATAACCCAACCCGACTCAATAATGGTGATGGAGTGAAAGTGTCATGTTGAAGAGTGACCTGCTACCATAAATTTCTTCAAGTTTCTTCCCTTTTTCCCCAGTCATTGCTGACCAGTACCTCTTTATTTTTGTCAAGCTTGAGGAGGATAACATATGCTTGTTCTATAATTTTCCCTTCAGGAAAACCTGTTGCTATGTTTTAACAAGTCTAGCGACAGTGAAACTCGGTCGTGTCTAGAATGGACAAGTTTGTCGCTATTGTTTTAACGAGTTGAACAACAAGGATAACTCAGTCCTTTTCATGTTTAGAGAGTTTGAAAAGGGACGAAAATAAGACTCCAGAAGTTCTTTTCCGTAGAATAATCCCTTAAGTCCGAAAAAGGATAAAATAATACAAAAGGGATGACTTTTCTAATCACTTTAACGAGACAAAAAAAGACAAGCGCTCGCACTTTTTCATAGGATAATCCCTTGGGTCTGAAAAGCTATAAAATTATATAGGATGGATGACATTTCCAAGCACTTTAACGAGCTGGAAAGGCCAATTGCTCGACAATCTTTTCATATTTAATGAGTCTGGAAAGGGTTTAAAGGAGACTTGATTTGAGGAACGAGTGGTGTCTGGGGTAGCAACTGGTTCAGGGTAATCTTGGAACTTCTCAAAACATGTTGAATTCTGTGAAGAGGTTGGGTAACAAGACCACTCATCGCAGTTGTTCCTAAAAAAGGGTAAACAACCAAGTGGAAGCGTATGATCAGCCAAAAGAATGGAGCTGATGGGAGGTACACAACCAAGGTTCAAAAGGCTGATGGAATGGCAATCACAAAAGTTAATTACTCTAGGTGGGTTCATTTTTTAATGAGCTTGAACCATGGGGGAACTATGCTCGGTGGTGGGTTTATTTTTTAACGAGCTTAAACCATGGGGGAACTATGCTCGGTTTTTCAATTTTTGTTTTTACACAAGCTAGAAATGACAAAACTAAAAAAAACCTAGAAGAGACAAAACTAAAAAGCTAGAAACGACCAGCTAAAAAGCTAAAAAAATGAAATTGAAAAAAGGTTTGCATGCCCCAACATAATGAAAAGGAGAGTCTCCTGTAGCCATATGGAAATTTCTCTAGTTAGGTAGGATGGTTTCGTCCGCAGAATAGACAAAACACTTCCTTGGCTTCACCTACAAAATAGAAAAAGGTGAATGGTGTGTCAGGCCAATCACATAACCTACAAGTTTCATCCGTAGAATAGACAAAATACTTCCTTGGCTTCGTCTGCAGAATAGACGAAGGTGAATGGTGTGTCAGACCAATCACATAACCTACAAGGAAACTTATCTTTTCAGCTAGGTTCGTTCGCAGAATAGACAAGGGTGCATGCCCCCTATGCTTTGTTACATTCACCAGACTACTCTTGGCAATCAGGTGGATGGAATGAAGGTTGAAGAGATACTGTCGATGCAAAAGAACTATTTAGGGATGATGATTGACTTGGAGCTATGCTTGAACTGGGAAATCAAAGCTGGTCAATGGTGACAATCTTGCCTTCATGCGAGAAACACATCACTTGGAAGAGTGTTGAAACAATAGCTTCCATGTTATAAACATAGTCACATCCAAGGAGTAGATTTTAATCTAATGGTCCCTGGACTACCATCACGTTCAGTTGAACGGTTTTCCCTCCCAAAGTGATTGGTAACTTAGGAAGGATCCCTAATGGTTGACTGGTTCCTTTGTTAAAGCCTAACAGATTTTTTGTAATAGGCATAAGTGATGGCGAACCAAGTGCTTTCCAAGAAATTGAGGAAAGGATACTCATTGATGCACCTTCATCTATGATAGTGCCAGACACGATCATTTTGTAAACTTGTACTATGATCCGGAAAGGTACAAAAGAAGGAAGGCAAGATCTTACTAGTCGATTGCAATCAAAGGAAGTGACTAGACTACTTGGAGGGGGTACCGAATAAATGGGAAAATTAACCCCTTGATTTACAAGAACCTGGGGATTTTCCTTCTGTTGTGAAGGAACGAGCAGATTGCCCCCAAGTTCATCAAACTCTGAAGTAACAAAAATAATTTGAACGGTATCTTCTCACTCCCTTCGGGAAGGGTATGATCTTCTAAAGGTAGAATTGGGCCAACCACCACCTCGACCTATTGGCTTTGGTTGGGTATGGACTCATGAGATTCAGTTTCAAAGAGATTATTTTCGACCGACGGTTGATTTAAGTCAGTCATTTTTTCAACTAATAAAGGTCTTGGGGAGAGTTTCTGGTAACCAGTTGGAAGTCGCTGTGGTGAAACAGGACTGTTATCCAATACTCTTTTGGCTTCATCCAAAAAAGGACAATGGTGAAGGGTATGGTTCCCTTCACATAACTTGCATGGAACTTTGACCTTTCCTTTCTGTCCATGAACTTCACTATTACTAGTTGATGGTGTGCTGTCAACATGATCACTAGATTTTGATGACACTGGGTGGTACGAACAGGGGGACCATTCTCTCAAGATCTGAGGAAAGCACGGACAAACTCAATGAAAATGGTCTCCTCCACAAATTATGCATGGAAATCTAGGTTTTGAAAGTCTAGTGTGCGGATTTTCACCAGATGATGCATGGTTTCCCCCTTGTTGAATTGGCTTCTTCTTCTTCTCCTTCCCTTTATTCTTCTTCTCAGTCACCTGGTTACTAGCATTGCTACTTTCACCAAGCGAAGAGGAAGAATGGGAGGGAGAAACAAATGAAGAAGAAGGCGAAGGGTCAACTTCAGTATCAACTAGATATTGATTCGATTGCAAAGGAATCATGGTATTTTGAACCAGAGAGGTTGAGAATAGCCATACTGGAAAGCCAATTGTAATTCCCAGGAGGGACAATGTGGCCATATATGGAGCACCAATATTTCCCCAAGAAGAAAAAGGACTAGGATTCCCCTGAAAAGGGATCTCTCGATTGGTGGATCCCATATTTGTCTCCATATATCTCAAACTAAGCTCGACTAAGGAACAGGGATGTTATTCCGATTTCAATTAATTTTAATGACACTTTGACACAACTTTGATTTTTTAGTTTTTAAGAGTCGAGAAAAAGCTAAAGATGACTCTAGTCGTCTTCGATTTTTAATGAGCCTGAAGTGACAAGTTCTCAAATGGACCTTTTCTTTTAAAGAGTCGAAAAGGAATGAAAGTGACTACTCTAGAAAATCTAGACAGAGGGATTACCAAACCAATCGCAAAACTACAATATACACCTTGGTGATAAATTAAAGAGAAATTACCAAGGACTTATGTACACTAGTCAATCTTCCCGAATGCTGTGTTCAGTGCATTGCAATCAATAGGGCGGCAGACACAGCTTCCTATGGATAAGGGATATAAGCCTATTGTGGTATCCCAATATATACGAGGTGGTATGGGGAGCATAATTCCATGCTAGCACTTGTCGTATCAAGGAGGAGGAATCACCCAACCTTTGATGAAAATGATAGTTACTAAATTTTACGACGCCGGAACACGTCTCTAGCCTAGATCTCTAGATGTGTTGCATTAAGTTCCAAAGCGTTGTTAGGTTCATTGAGATTTATTTTAGAGTTGAGATTGTTTAAATTTTTCCTTTTAATGGTTCACTGCGTGATGTTGAGTTAAAATTCCTAAAATTCAATCTACAATGATAAACAATCGTTGTTTATTTTGAGTAATGAAAATCCTAGCTACTAAGGAAAGAAGATTACAATTCTTTCAAAAAAAGAGCAAAGAGCACACACTAATGCACTTTCCTAAATCATTTTTCGCACAAACTAAATGCAAATGCAAATGCATGTATTTGTTTTTCATTCCCCTTAATGTGAAAAATGCCAAAAAGGAAAAACAAATGTAACAAAGATCTAAAATATTTCTTTCAAAATAACATTTCAACAATTTCTTTTTCAAAATAGATAGGAAGACTAAACGACACTTTTCAATTTCTAATAGAAAATGCTTTCAACACTTCGAATATCAAAAAATCAAATCAAATACATGTCAAAAATTTCAATCAACTATCCAGGGAAGGAAGAATCCACGACACTTTTCTTTCTGACACAAAACGATAGTTACGACACTTTTTGTACCAAAACAATAGATCGATTTAAGAAACTTTTCGACAAAGGATTGTAAATGATGGACAAATACATAAAAATCATTTACTAATCCGAATCTATGGAGGCTGATCTATGTGATGCAAGCAGGCTTCAGTAATGAGGTACTGTTCATAAGCAGCAAAAACAACTAAACAAAACTAAAAACAAGGACAAAAACCCCAAATTTTTAGACTAGAAATAGGTTCAATCAGTCATCGCACCTAGGATTCACAGAAATATGGATGCTTTGCACTTTACAGAATCAGGAGGTGTGATGCATACTGGTTGATAGTGACAGATAGTGCGATGGGCCAGGGACAGCAACTAAAGTGGGTTTTGGCTCAAATTTGCAACTGTTTTCAGTGAGTTACGTTGAGCTCTAATGGACAATAAAGAGTAAAGTATAGAGGAATGACTTGAGAGGTTACTGGGCTACCAAAAGGGCATCTAGAATGCTTGTAAGTCAAATGTTAAATTCATAAACTAAACCAGAGATTGACTGAAGCAGCGTTTATCTACTGTGCAATTGCAGAGCAAGAGCAGCTCAAAGGCTACCTGGCTGACTTCAGGCTCTGTCTATAGTTTATAAAATAAACAACATCAACAAACAAACATCCATTCACTCCCCAATGGAGTCACCATTTTGTTTTTGGGAAAACTAGTGTCTTTTCTATCGACTAGCCCTCTAGGTTTGGCAGCTACCCTAGAAACAACAGTTTAAAGTAATTCAATGATTTCTTCTATGCACAATAGATAAGAGAAAGATGAGAGGACCGACTTGGAACTTCCGTTTAATCATTTGCTCGATCTTTCTCCCCCTTGACAGAGCTTGAAACTCCTCTCCGTACTTATCCAGCTTGAAGAGTACCTGTAGAAATACAGTAGCAAATAACAATCAAATCATCTTGATCTATTGTAACATAAACACTACAGAATCAGATGTATAATGAACATACAATGGCATTCACAAATAATAACATTCACAGGTCCACAATTATATGGAAGAAAACTTGAAGAACTTTATTAAATATAAGGGAGAATTACAACCCAGTTGTCTGATCCAACAGCATCCTCCCAGCATCAATCCCTGTTCACTTCATGAAATAGCAAGATCACACCAACAATACAATTCTCTTATCTCAAACACAAACTATTAGTACTTCCTTGCAATTCACAATATTCTGGCCTCTAGATCTCTTAGATGAGGGATCCATTTATAGATGTGTGCATGGGTGTGAGTCATCTCTGGGGTTTTGATTAGTGTCATTCCACGTGTTACAATTGGTTCCACTTGGAGATTTCTTGGATCTCTTACTCATCCCTGGGTGAATTCAGAGAGGCAAGTGTCATAAGAGAAGTTTCTAGAAGATTCCATGAGCATCCACTTAGCAAACTGTCTCGGACATTTGTCCATCCTCGCCCATCGCACCCTATAGAAGGCCTAATCAGTATGCATCACACCTGGCTAGTATAAAAGTCAGTATGCATCGCACCCTGATAGTGGAGCAGTCAGTATGGTCCAATTTAGGCCAATTCTAGATGGTTTCTAAGGTGGGACTTTTGGGGAATTATGTAATCAGATGACCATGTTCTTTTAGTGTATGAAGTAACTCTTTTAGGGGTTTGAAGAGCCCTAGTTTATTGACATATAAGATTGGGGTTGAAGTGCCCAAATACGTCTATAACAAAGGGGTAATATGCCCAAGTGGAAACTAGGGGTGAAGGCCTAATAGTCTCCGCAACAAACACCTTGGTGGCACAATGGTGGTAAGACACACGTGACACAGAAATGTTGAAGGGAGACCAACGATATTCCTTTGTCTCAATGATGGGAGATAACTTTATTATGTTAAATCTTGGTTTGGCAGTGTAAACAAAGCGCCCTTTACTTAAGGTGTGCTATTGTGTGTGAGTGTATTTATTGATTGATCCCAGATCGTGTTTGTAAAAAGGAAAAAAGCTTGCTGAAAATAAACTGAAATTAATAACATAAAATGAACAGCAAAACAATTAACTAAACCCCACCCAAATTGGGTTTGCAAACTCTCTACTGGTTGGTGGCTAAATCAACAGAAAATACACTAAAACAGTCAAGAGATCTGAATGTCTGTGCAACTGGGATCAAGTGACACTAATATACTGGAAAGTGGTGTAGAAATAGCAAAAAACCAGAGGCGAAGATCACTGTGAAAAGATAGGTAGATGGGTGAAACACCTAGGGCAACCAGTGGGACCCTAAGGCCAATGACCAAACAAGTTTAAATGTGAAACTATGGATGGTGACAACCTATCTTTACAGATCTGAAACAGAAGGGTACAAATCAAGAAAATGTGGTTGAAAGTGTTGTAGAAACTCATACTACTCTCTCAACTAAACTCCTCCTATAAAGGTGGAAGTGTACTAGAAGCCCCGGGGGGGATAAATTGGAATTTAACAAGTACATTAGAGTTGATCAATGCCTAAGTAGAATTGGATAGAGGTCAAACAACCCAGCAAATAGCTCTCTGCAAAACCTAGAAACAGATCTGAGAAAAACCACAAAACCCAGAAATCACAGGTACTGTCCTGTTTTCCAATTGGGATCACACTTTTTGGGCTGATAAGTGCGCTCTGGCCTCCAAATCACACTTTTTGGGCCAAAAAGTGTCATTTCTTCTCTATGGATCTCGGTCGGCAAATTTCGGAAAAAATTTCCGCCTTTGTTGTGGCTGGTTCCTATGACCTGCAGAAACGACCAAAAAGCTTGCAGAAGAGAGAAATTTAACAGATATAGGGTTAAAAATTGAGGAAACATTAAGAGAATTGAAAAAGGAAGAAACCCTAAGCTGAAAACCTAAGGTCGCCCAGGTTTTTGGATTTGGAGTATAAACCCAATGGAGTTGCCAGTTTTGTTGTAGTGTTTCTTCTCAAAGATGTACGAAAAGAACCCACTTAAGATTGTGGATGACAAACAATCTCAACAATATAAATGGTTGCTAAACATTGTAGATCTGCAGCAACTTGTAGAAAAAAAACCTACCAAAGTCTGGATCTATGCCACAATCATAGTTAAACAGCAAAAAGAAAGAGTAATAACTTCAATCATCCAATGGAAACTAGATATACAAAGAATAGTTTTATTATAACACTTGTGAAGGGAACTAATAAATGTTACCAGTCCCCCTCTATGGGATGGATTCTTGGCTATCCTCAAATGTCTTCAACTTGTGTAGAGTCTCTCTCCTCTATAATGTGTAAACCCAACAAAAATATGGTGTGCGACAATGAAACTAATCAAAGTTACAACAGTGAGTGTAACAATGAAAATAATCAAAAGTGAGTAATGAATGGAAAACCCTTCTATTTATAACAAAATATTGAGTTATCCTCGAATAATGAGAAATAATAAAACATTATTGATCTCATTCCTGGAATAACCACCTAGAATATTTTATAATATTTTTTTAGGAGGGAAAAAGTATTTAAACTTTTATTTAGAAATAATAATAAATAAATGATTTATTTATCCTCTCAAGGAATTAGTTAAGGAATAATAAATAAATAAGGAATTATTTAATTATTCCTAAGGGATTTAGTAAAATTTAATAAAGAATAATAATTAATTTGTGATTAATTAATTATTATTAGAGAAAAAAATAAGGTAATTAATGATTTATCTGTTTATTTTTCATGATTGCGTCGAATATGACAAGGAATAATAATTGAACAATGGTTTAATTAATTATTCCTAGAAGAAAATCAAATAAATAGTGATTTATTTAATTATTCTTCATGGGTTTAACTATAAATTACTTAACAAAGTTGGTTTATTAAGTAATTTCTCACAATGAAAGAAATTTTACTATGGTAAAATTGGCTTTACATGGTGTACTTTGATCCATCTAGTAAATTAGGCTAGATGATCATTTTTTTGGTGATAACAATACCGACCTCATGCCGAGAACATCTGAGGTCGCCCCTTAGTCTCCACCACCTCCAGAACCAAAACCAATCCCAAGTGAGCAAGGAGAGGTTTTCCTCCTTGATGACGATCCAATGATGGATGTGTACAATCTGTTATTTGATGAGTCACAACAAAGGATTGTATAGGCACAAAGAAAGAAACTCCCGTATGATCACGTTTCACCTGCAAAAATGGATGAAAGGGTGATTGTGTTAGATGTTATAATATACCCAATTGTCATGCCTGATGCCTCAAAGGCTTATGCAGAAGCCACAAGTTCAACTATCAAGTTCTTGTTAACAGAGAATGGTCGGATGGAAAAGGACATGCAAGAGGCCAGGCAGAGGACAAAATAATCTGTAGTATCTGCTATGGAAGAGATGATAAAAGCAATGCTTTCTGAAGTATCGACCCTTGAGACCACCATGCAGAAACTGTATGACAAATTTGTCACCATGCACAAGGCAATTATCCATCTATATGGTTTTTAGTAGCAGTGCATGAATATTTTCCAAACTCTCAAAGACATACATGGTGCTATTACGCATGTACAGGAATGGACAATGAGGTACAAGGGATCCATGCTTTACTTGCATAAGATAATGAAGCCACATATAGAGCTAGACAAAGCATGGATTGAGATGTTGATCTGGAACTATGAGCAACTCCCTCCTCTCATCACTAGCATTGAGGCTTCCTATACATGGATGTTCAAGAGTATGAATGTCATAGTGAAGACATAGAGGATCCCTTCAATCAGATCCCTCACTCAAGCCATTAAGAAGAACGAATTCATGTTAGAGGTCGACAGGTACATGGAGCAATTGATGCAAGAGGCCATGAGCGACGACTTGCAGTTGAGTGTCAAAAATGTGTAGAAGTACATCGATGGTCCAACCACACTCATGACAATGTTTCAGATGCTCCAATATGAGTTGGATAAAGGTTCCAGAACCATATACCCAGAAGCCATGGAGGCAAGAGTCCGTTTTCAGAAAGACATCACCAAATAGTACGGGGACACAATAGCATAGTATCAAGATTGGTATCATGTTGGCTTGTTGGGGCTTAACCCAGGTTCAGAGTTAATTAGCCAAACAAATCCTAGTACTACTGGCCCTTTTGGCAATAGTCCGTAGAGCGCGGACTAAGGTCTCACCTGAAGTAGTATGGGAGGGTGCTAGAACTAGGTTTCTGAAACCTTGAGATGTCTGAGAGGTTCAACTAGTCCCACTGGTTGTCCCTGCACGTAGGTCACTTCGTGCACTTACCTGTTCCTCACACCTTGATACAATGTCCTCGTGCATCCCTAACAAGGGGTTGTGGAGATTTCACGCTACTAGAGCCACGTTTTGCACTATTACCCAAGATCTTACTTATCTTATTATACCAGTTAATTACCTTCATGTACTTGGATGTCTTATGTTATAATTAGTTATACAAAATCTTCATATAAGTTCGCACAACAAATAAATAGTATACTTGCAAATTATACCCAATCATATATATGAAAACAGGAAAATATGCACAAAAATATGGTAAAATTCTCTTTATTGATTCTTCCAATGGTTACAGACTCGACCTACCCTGTTCACTCAACTACAAGGGTCTGCACACTTAGCTGCGAACTATAAGATCTCTGCGCACTTAGCTGCAAAGCCTTCCCCTACCCTATGACCGAAAGACACACTTTACACTATCACCCAATTACTTAGACTTCTCCTACTCTTCTCTTCTATGTTATCTTCTACACTTGGAGCCTCACTCTATTTATACAATCCCATGGTCCACGGACCATGGGTATGCCTATTAAGCCGACATTACATTACAAAATGAGGGAAGACAACCCTGTGACTCTATCATAATTTTGTGCTTCGTGCCCACAATTCACGAAGCTTTTACAAGAATATTTAGTCAAAACTTGGGCTTTAAGCCCCAAAACATGCCTTGGGGGGGATCCATGCCTAACAAGCCCCTAACAAAAACATTGTGACTCGCCCTCGAGTCACTCTGTCGGTGTGGAGATCTTTGCATGGAGTCCCTCCAACTCTACTCGAACTGCTGCAAGGTTGGCATCGCACTGAGTGGTTGCCTGTTGGATCTGCTACATGCATTGTTCGAAGGCTGCGGTGTCTAAAGTGCTTTTTTGCATCTATGAATGTATCCTCTACATGTGTACAATCTTGCCTTTAATTTCTATTGTGATGGTGAAGGCATCGTCGACCCAAGGCTGAACGTGCGCCTTCAGGACTGCTTCCTTGTGTCGTGTCATGTCCACCTATTCTTTCAGCACTTTGGCCTATTGCATCAGCACGAGCCTCTTAGTGAGGGCCATGGTCTATGTAGTTCCTTGGACGCTATCATACTGCTATTAGAGTTCTCCGCCTCTATCTCTAAGCACTAGATGTTAGGGTCCTCCTACAGATTGGTGAGGACCTCAAATGACTCTTCCAACATGCTAGTGCAGTCTCGCACTGCACTACCAATCTCGTCCAGTCCTACTGCAATAACACTAGCACACTGTTCTCTGACTTCTAGAGGAGTGGACAGCTACACCTTTAACCGTAGCTCGGTGATCTAAAGGTTCAGCTCCAGCTCAACCTTTGTCATTTCCTCCTGCACCTCATGCACCCCTGCTGCTAACTTGTGGATACGCGACTCTATCGGTGTGTCTTCTCGGATGGCCAACTGTAGGACACTTTGACAAGCTTTATCTATTACCTGTACCGGCTATCGATTCTGCAACACCACTTCGTCGTGCTACAAGCTCAAATGTTCCATGTTGATTTTCTACTTGTTGAGGACTTGCAATGTGTGGCTCTCCCTAGCTCGCAGTTCTGCAGTTATCCCAGCCTGCATAACATATAAGGTCTCCCACGAAAGTGCAGCCATGTTGATGCAGCGACCCTTCAGCGCACTAACTATAGGCCTGTCAGACTCATTTGTTGTCACTAGTGCCCCTTCTGGCAGCACTATGGTATTCGTCACCCAAGCACGCAACATCTATTATGTTGTCATTGTTCTGACTGCGAGGCTATTCGAAAGGGTACTAGCTGGAGGAGGGTGCACCTACAACTCCTATAGCTACACTCTTAGGGCCCCTAACATAGTCTGGTTCTCCTGCATGAAATTTTGGAGGGCCTCGGAGGTGACATCGCACATTGTCTCGCCGATGTCGTGCAGATCACCCTCAGTTAGGGTGATCGGGTCAATGGACAACTTCAATGCCTTGACCTTCTTGCACGGCCCTATCTTCTCAGTTGGGTGTTGGTGCTTCAACTTTGTTGACGTGATTTGTGGGTCCGTGCCTCCCTCTTCTTCCTCTATTTCCTGTCCATGTGAAGGTGACTTTTGGCCCTCGCGTGCCTTCACGTTTGCCTCCTATGCTGCTGCTGTTGCTGCAACCTTTTCTTGTTCAATTACTATCTGTGCACCATCCCGCACTGCCCGCGCTTCTGTTGCCATTGCCTCCTTCCTTCTCTTTTCTGCCAGTTGTGTGATGCATAGTTTGGCCTCTTCTTTCTTCCTCTGTGCCACCGACTTCTCTATCTCCACAATGTCTGGAGTGCGCCACTCCAGTGTCCATGTTTGTAGTACATTGAATATTACATCGTCTGTGGCAACAAAGGGCAGCTCTATCCATTGCTTGGTCAGGTCCTTGCATGCTCTGATTTATATGATGTGGATGTTCGCTTTAAACTCTACAAAACTCTACAGGCCGTTGTAGACAGTAGGTGACAACCACGGCTTGCGATTGATCCCCATCCTGAGGCTCATCTCCATGAACATCTAGAATGTCTTTCTGTCACGGATCCTATTTGCATCCTTTGTGGCCCAGAACAAAGCATACTTCGCGGCCTTCGGTATATCCCTATCAATTATGGGGAATTCACTATCCTCTGGCAGTTCCCCGGCCACGAGCACTATAGACAGTAGAAGCCATGCACAGTGGAATGTTTTGCCTTGTTCCTGGGCCTCATGGCAATTTTCTAGGAACTCCTTGTAGAGGAACTTGAACCAGTTAAACTGGGCCCCCTCTGTGCACTGCTCAGCCAATGCTACCACTGGCACGAGTACCTCGTCCGTGTGACACTTGCGCATAATCTTACCAGCCAGTATTTGGGTGGCCACTTTCACTTCTTTCTCATTGATACTAGATATGGCGTAGCCCATTTTCTTCTTTGCTAGCTTGTACTTCTTCTTCATGGCCTCCGCGATGGCCAAGTCACTACTCTTCCCCTCCGAGATGTCTGCAGGGTCCTCTCCTTTGCACGACAGCCAAGTAATGTAGTGAATCAAGTCTTCTGTGATGGGGATGGGATCCTCCAGCCATAAACACCCACCATGCACCAGGCAGAGCAGCTGCCTGATGATGAAAATTGTTATTGGGCCATGGTGGAAATGCAACACCCAGAGTAGGTTAAGTAGCCCTGCCTTTTCCACTCCACGCAACCACTTTCATGGCTCTAATTTTGTAACCCCTGCTGCATCTTTCTACTTGGGCTTCATGAGATGTGAGGTCTGAAGGTGAGGGAACTTCTCATGGTCAGCAAGGTCCTAATCTTCAAATTTTAATCTCAACACCCATCCCAGGTGCATGCCCTCAAAAATAATGTTATCTAGGAGGAGCAAGGTTTGGAGTGAGCTCTTGGTCTCGTCAAGGTCCTTGGGCTCTTTAGCTTCCTTTTCCATGGGGGGACATAGGCAAACAGCTTTTTCGAGGGGTGCACAGGCTTACTTTCCTCCTCCATGCCTTCATCCTTGTCCTCTTCGATAATAATGTCCTCCAAGTCTTCTTCTTCTTCATCGGTATTTATGGTGATGGCTTTTCCCTTGTCCTCCATTGATAGCTTGGTGCACAGCGGGTTCCGAGGGGACACACGTATGAGAACCATCGCTTGTTTGTCCTTCTTTGGTCTTGGCGTGCACGGTGATTTCTGGATTTCTACCACAATCCTGGTGCCTTCCAGAGCATCCCCCATAGTCTGGGCCTACGCGGCCTCTTCGATGGTCATTTATGTTATTTCCATAACTTCCTCAGTTGTTGCCATCGTGTCTATCTAGAAATCTATCAATCGTGAACTCAGGGGCTCAATCAACGCTCAACACCAAAAAAACAAGGCTCTGCTCAATAGCTCAATTTTCTAATTACCAAGTGTTGTTTGCTGGGTAGCCCCTTGTAATTTATAACGTTTTTTGAATTTGAATTCGATCGTTCCCCCCAAATGCGGTTCATTAATGCTCCCTTGGTGGTAGGTTTTCCCAAATCTTGCCCATAAATCAAGTCTTAAATGCCTGCCACCCACTCCATTTGGTCTCATGTTGAGCATCCCATCGTGAATAGTGACTTCAATAGTCACTTTCTAGCCAACCCGCACAGCAGCGCAACCCCCTGTGCATGGTTGTGGACCTTGTGACTCTTTGCTTCTGCGCGTGGTTCCAACATTGCCCAGCTCCTGGGCAGAATAGTTTATAGTCTCGCTCTTCCTTTCAACTACCTGGAGCACTAAGACTGTACTTCCCTTGGCTACTCAGGTGGTCGCACCACCTATGTAAAGTTTCATCCTATCATCCATCATGGTTCCTGGAAAACACCCACCTTTTATTATTACAGGTGCCATCGCGCACTTATCATCTACATTGCGCTACCCTGGTCCATTCGCTTAGTAAGGTGTGGTCCAAGCCAAGGCATCAGACTGATCAATTCATGGTGATAGGCCTCAAACCTATCATCGTGATCAGGCGCATCCTCCCTTATCACCCTGGTCTTTTTACCGAGAAAATATTCCTTTATTTCATCCTCAAGCTTCTTGACTTCTGCATCTACTACAGTTTTTTTCTTCCTTAATCGTACCCTTTCCTCTTCAAGTTCTTGAAGCCTAGAATTTCCCTGTTGGATTCTTCTTCCAAGGTTTTGCAAACCGTCGTATCTACTGGTGCTATCATGCACAATCGAAGCTTTTCGTGTACTATAGGACTTACAGTGTTAGCTTTACACTCCAGCCTTGGTAGTGCCTGCACAGTTAGGTTCTTACACGTTGTCATATAAGCCCATAGAACTGCTGGTATGCGTAGGTCCCATTCAGTCTGCTTTACATTGTGGACCATGTTCAGCGCTTCATGTACTTTGTTAAAGGTTTCTATGTGGATATCCTTCTACGCACATGGTCTTTCCATACGTCATGGTCCCAACCAGAGGGTTTGTTCGTGCCATTGCCTTACCTACACCTTCTTACTGATCGTGTCTCCTACAGTGAGGACTGTGTGCATTCGTGCAAGTTTCACACCATATGCCTATATTGACCTAGATAAGTGGATGAGCAGGTCATTTCATCCGATAATCTTGTCTGTTGATTATATCAGAGGCTTCCCAAACCATATTTGTATCATCCTTCGGCATTCGCGCAAGTCCCCAAAATGCCTTTGGTGCGTACCCCACCACCTTACGGGCGTAGCATGCAGTACCCACTTCAGAGCGTCAAAGCATTATTGTTCCAGTACTTCTCTTTCAAATTTGTTCAGGAAGTCATCCACCTCGCTTAACCCATCATACGTAGGCAGATCTCTTACCTTTATCGCTATGTAGCGTAGCGACCTCATCGTCATGTTACAGTTAAGTGTGGTGGCCTCGTGTAACCGGTTCTGCCATCATTCTATCTCCTCGTCAGAATCTAATATGCAGGAGCTTTCACGCTCGCATGAGATTCAGTAATCTGCGGTTGGATTTACCAAGTGTTGCTCCCATGCGGTTATCCTGTAGATGCAGTCCAGATCGTCGTCACTATCGTAGTCGAGCACTGGCTCTGTGTAGCACGATCCTTCTGCAGGGTCTAAAGGTACCACTACGCGCAGTGACTTTTTCTCAAATATCATCTTGCACTTCTTCATATTTATCACTCCATTCATGTCAGTGGCCCAATCTATTCCCAATAGTGTGGGGTAGGGATTTCTATCATCAACAATCTCTATCACTTTGAAATCTACCAGCGTGCTTGCTCCTTCAATATCTACTATGATTCCCTGCAATCTCCCCATAGGTAGGATCTTTTGCTAGTTTGACATTCGCAGTTGGATAGGAGACCATTGTAGTGCAGGCCTGCCCATGCGCTCCCATCTCTGCTTTGGCAGTACGTTCGCGTTCGATCCTAGATCCAGAATCACTTGGTCCATCTCATATTCCCCAATCTACGTAGTCAATCAAATCTCCCTTCCTGTTTGCGTCATGTGCTTCTTGAGCTTCCAGACTACGCGCGGTTCTCCTGGTGCAGTCCCAGTGCATCAAGTTATGAGTTCTTACAGCCGCTTTACAGCCTTGCTATCATGCAGCAACTTCATGCATGTCTCCAAGAACATAGTGAGCATCGATGGGTCCATTTCTAGCTCCAGTCTGTCTTTACTTCCTGAAGTGGATGCATCAACGAAGCTCCTCCTAGCTTCTAGGAAGGTCTCCTTGGCATGCTCCAAATAAAATTATGGTTCTTTTGTTGGAGCCTTGCGAGCCCAGGTACTTCCTTCAGGTTGATTTCCTTTGTCATCCCCTATCATAATTCCACTCCGGAGCATGATATTTACATTAGGGTCTTCCTCGTGCGACCTAGGCCTCATCATTTGCAAGTTTTAAGTTGGGGGAGGTCGGAGTCCTCCTTTATTGTGCAGCCTCGCTATCAGCGTCGGACAATCCTCCATCTCATGATCACACAACATACAATACAAGCATGATGGTCACGTCGGATTCTTACAATTTGGGCGTAATGCCCTCGCCGTCCACAATTGCAACATATTAGCTGTCCACGACGTCTTCCTAGTCCCCCTCCACCTTGGCCTTGTCCGCACCCCTGAAATCCGATGTGCATCATTCCTGTGTTTTGATCAAGGGGTCGCGTTTTGGCCTGAACTCTGTAGGTAGGAGTTTGATCTGTCATCAGCTGATAACTTCAACAGGTGTGCTCATCATGTCCTACTAACCTATAGAAATTACAAAACAACTATTGTGAATTTTGCGTATACTTTTGTAATAGATGGTAGTTATTTGTAGCATGCTTTCCTCCTATCTAACAAATCATGCACCATAGTGTAGGCACGCGCTTGGTCCTACTTGTGCCTCCGGTCTTAGTGGCATTGGCCCTACTCACGCAAGGTAGTTTGCGAACACCGGGCAGTGGTCCTTGTCATGCCCCTGGCCCTTGCATTTTACGCACCATACCTCATCGCGCATTGCTGGGCGGGTTGTCATATCTTGTTTTAAACTCTGCATCTCAAGGAACAAGTTTTTCAACTGTGCATGAATCTGATGAACTCCTAAGTTGGGATCTTGTACCGGGGTCTTGTAAAATCTCATCACAATTGCCAAGGCCTCGACCTGAGTTCTTAGCCTCTGTTGTGACAGCGTATTCCATAGATGCGGCACTAACGATGCTACAAACCATTCGCGGTGTTTCCCATATGTTAATGTCATGTTCGCTTCACGAATTGTGCACTTTAATCTTTGATCTAACTCCCAAGGGGTCTCACCTGGTAGCATTGTGATTTCCTTGAATCCAATGATCCACTGTGCCTCTGACTTTGGCCTGCTAAATTCTTTGTTTAACACAGCTTAAATGCCTTCCTTATATTGTCATCCGTGACTCCCTATGCTTCCCATAAAGCTTTTATCATGAACCAAAACTAGTCTGGATCTTCATTCCCTACTCCCTTTAACATTTATATCTTTATCATGCTTATCATACTACTTCACGGTGGTGGAGAAAGTGGTATGGGCGAAGATGGTGGTGAAGACAGTGAAACTGGCAGTGGTGTGGGTGGGGGTGGTATGCGCGGAATTCTCTGTCTTATCAGATTGATCGCACTTCTTGCCGAGACCTTCGCGAGATCTTCTTCACCCCCTCGCGAAGGTGAAATCAAGGGGCTTGTTTCTAATTTTGTGCTACCTTCATTTCTATAGATCCTCCCACTTTGCGTAGCCCCAAACATTAGTTTATTTGCATAACCCTTTTTTCACACAGTAGCATTTTAATCCAAGTGTTCAAAGATTTAACGTACTTACCTCACGGTCCTTTGAGGAAGTGTCATTCTGCCTCACTATAACTGACTGAAGTATCTACCATGAATTTGGTGATGAATCCTCCTATGATTCAATTGAGTGAGTGATCAATAGTGCACGCGATCTTATCTTCTGATGCTTCCAGTCTGTGCACCAATTCTGTAGTCCACACAATAGGTTTGTCGAGTTTGCACCTCCCATGGCTATCTGCTAGTCTCGCGATCCACTCGTACAACTTAGTGGGGAAGGATGCAAATAAAATTTTGTGGATCTTTGTATATAAGTAGCAGTATAACCATTCTTGCTTTAATAGTCGTGGATTCCTGTTTTCCTACACTGCAAACTTGTGAATCTTCCTATCCAACCAGTATTCAGTTCCTTTCTTTGTCGGATTCGAATGACATGACACTAGACATCTCTATGTAGATCCTGGTCCCAGCAATGGAACCATTTGTTGGCTTGTTGGAGCTTGACCCAAGTTTGGAGTTAATTAGCCAAACAAATCCCGGTACTACTGGCCCTTTCGGCAACAGTCCACGAAGCACAAACTGAGGTCTCACCTGAAGTAGTATGGGAGGGTGATGGAACCAAGTTTCCACACCCTTGAGATGTCTGAGAGGTTCGACTAGTCTCACTGGTTGTCCCTACGCGTAGGTCACTTCGCGCACTTCCCTATTTCCTCACGCCCTGATACATTGTCCTCGTGCAGCCCTAACCAAGGGTTGTGGAGCTTTTTTGCTGCTAGAGCCACATTCTATGGTATTAACCAAGATCTTACTCATCTTCTTATACTAGTTAATTACCTTCATGTACTTGGATGTATTATGTTATAATTAGTTATACAAAACCTTCATATAAGTTTGCGTAGCAAATAAATAGTATACTTGCAAATTATACCCAATCATATATATATTAAAATAGGGAAAGATGCACAGAAATATGGCAAACTTCTTGTTACACAGTAATTTGTCACCGTTTGTCACCGTCCCTATTACCCCTCTCCCGCACACTGGAGGACTCATTCTGGGACCTATGAGAAGTGGCATGACCTGAAACCACTTGCATTATATTCCTCTAAGTATGAGCTTCATATGCCCTGAAGACATCTCCTGCAGAATACCCATAAAAAGACCTCTTTTTACATTGGCGCGGTTCCACAGTGTACTGCTCGCGCCAATGGGGGAAATCCTCTAAAGAGGGCGCGCCAGTTGGTGCTCTGTCTCAGAGTCGCACTCGCGCCAACCCAGTTGGGTAAAGTTTTTAACAAACAAACTTCCGAAGGTTCTCCTTAACCCATTCACCAACTGAATTCGTGTTGAGTTTGGATGGTTTGGCTTCGAATCTCCATAGAAGGGAAGTGGTTTTCCACCTTTCATGGAAGCTTCTTAGTGATAAAGCCAATCCCATGAATATTGTGGTTGATCCTATCTCCTTCCCCTCTATCTATAAAAGCTTGTTCTTTTGCCTTGAGCAAGCTAGTTCCAGAGAGGGTTAGTGATAGTAAGAATTCCAGGAGTTCAAGAGATTGAAGTTGCAAGAGCCTTCTTTGCATCCATAAGGCCAAATCTAAGTGAGGAGATTCTTGTCACTAAGGAGAGAGAGGCTTGTTTCCCATCCCAACAAGCTTTGCAAGACTTGTGTAGCTGATCACCCAGCCAAAGGAGGATTTGACGTCAGAACTATGGTTGTATTCTTCTTTGTTGTTTATCAATAATAAATGACTATCACTATGGTTCCACTCTAATTGTCTTTTGTAATGATTGATGTTGAGTTATATCTTTTCTGACTGATATATAATTGCATCTATTGGATTTTATGCTTGTATTTGTGTTGTTCTTTGCATGTGCAGGTGTCCAATCACGGCGATCGTGGGGATCGTGACCGGCCAAAGCAAAGGAACGAGAGCGACGTCTCTTCTACGAATATTAGCGTTGGAATCCAAGTAGGTTCTCATCATCCACCTTTAATTTTCAATTAGGAACTTGCGTGATAGCATTGTTTGATTTTTGCTAGACCCAGTCTGGGCTAGTAGGGATCGTCTCTGTCCGCAGAGGGGATTTACCTCCACAACACTTCTCTTTATTGATTCTTCCAATGGTTATAGGCTCGGCTTGCCTTATGCACTGAGCTACAGGAGTCAGCGCACTCAACTACGGACTACTTGTGCACTCAATTGTAGAGCCTTCCCCTACCCTACAACCCAAAGACACACTTTACACTATCGCCCAATTACTTAGACTTCTCCTGCTCTTCTCTTCTATGTTATCTTCTACACTAGGAGCCTCACTCTATTTATAAAATCCCATGGTCCATGGACCATGGGTAGTTCTATTAAGCTGACATTACATTATAAAACAAGGGCAGACAACCCTGTGACTCTATCATAATTTCGTGCTCCGCACCCACAATTCGCGGAGCTTTTACTAGAAGATTTGGTTAAAACTTGGGCTTTAAACCCAAAAACATGCCTTGGGGGGATTCCATGCCCGACATATCAGTTTGTCACTGAAGACCATCAAAAGGATGTTTTCGAGTTGGTCTTTCCCCAAGCTTTTGAGTGATGATGTTTGTCTTGTTAAGCTAACTCAAGCCTATTTTGTCCCACATGGTTATATGTGGAAATTGTATGATCATTTGTAAATATATTGTAACTGGAATTCTAAGTGTCATTAGTGGAATGTGAAAATTCACTACGTAATGTAAAGAGTTATTTGTAAAGGAGTTGAAGAGTCATGAGGGTAGTCAAAGAGTCAAAGGGGAATGTCAAGGGTCACTCCACCCTTAAATTGTTATATATAGAACATCATAACTAATAGTACAGGATTTTGGGAGCTAAGATTTTGGCTAGGCATTGCTTAGAGAAGTCTTGGAGAGTATTGTGATGAGACTTGGCTTCTCCACACCATAGAGCGAGTACACTTCTTTGGAGATGCAAGCAGTGTTGACTGTAATGTTCCACTATTGGGGCTAGTGGTTGTCAATGGTGTGTGTATGGATGGAACTTTCACTTAATAATATAACTGAGCCAACATGTTTTCATGCATATGTTGTTATTGTAGTTGGAATATTTTGGTTGCTTTAACAATGTATGTTATCTATCTTACACATTTGTGTATGAACTATTTTGTATGCAATTGTATGAATCTTATTGAAGATGTGTTGTTGTATTAACCTGTCACCTTGGTTTCTGGACTATTCTTCTTTCTATCTTATGATGTAATTCCACTCGTGTGTTCCTTTCAGGTTGCATACTATTACAAGCTTATAAGGGACACACTTCCTTTTCCCCTTCATGTGTTAGAACTCCCATGCATCTCACTTTATTTGATGCAAGGTCACACACTTTCTTGCGACCAAAACTATCATACTTACCTTTGCGTGCTACCATGGTGAAGGCACTACATTACTAGCCACTGTTGGGACTCCTACTCCAAATGATCTGAGGTCTAGTTGGGAATTCTTATCGAGGAGATCCCCTTGAAATGTTGGCGGGTTCACCACAGTCAACAGTTTCTCATGCTTTATCAGTGGTCATTGTAAATACTACAACGAGTTGTGTTATAAAGATCCATGGGCAATATGTTTTGTTTTCAACAGTTTGTTGATTTATAGGTGTCATTGAAAACCAAGAATAGTGTTCCCCTAAGGGGGAGGGTTTTGTAATAGCACTGGTTAAAAATTCATGTAAAAAATATAACACCACAGTTGATGGGACACGAATTTCTATCTGAATGGTGGGAAAAACATCCTAGCAGGTATTCATTTCAAAGATTATGGGTAAAGGAAATTGGCAAAGGCAATGGGGAAGGATTTTGAAAAAAAAGAGGCATTAATTGTGATTTTATTTAACGTGAATGGTCAAAGGTTGCATGTGAGGAGGAAACTGAAGAAAAATAATGGAAAATGAATAAATTAGAGGCCTCATTAATAAAAAGGCTTCCAAGGATCAGTTGGAAAGCTTGGTTAGTTTAGTTTTGGAGCTGTCTCATTATTCTCTCTCTCTCTCACACACTCTTGGACACTTATATTTTTCTCGAAGCATTTTGGCATGGGATCAAGAAAGGTAAATAAGGCAAGAGAAAGGAAGGGGCAAGCAAGGAAGAGAAGGATAATACAACTTCAGCAGTATTCTTTGCAGGAATCAATTTTCATGTGTATTTTCCTTGCTTGATTTGGCATGTGGTAGTTCATGTGGTTATTTTGTTGTTATGGCATGGGTTTTTCCAGGTGTGACAATGTTTTCATCCTAGCCTTGCCGTTTCCGAATAGCCATGGTGTGATGGGGTTCTCATGTTTTGGTTGAGCTAGATTGATAAATGGATTCGAAGCTGAGTGAGGTGGATCTTCAAATGATAGAACACATGGCCTAGTGGTTCCTGAATCAGACTGTGCATCACAATAAACTCACTGGCCTAGTAATCCCTAAGCCAGAATGTGGGTTATGGTAAAGCCAAGATTGTGTGCCTCAATGGGCCTAGGAATCCTTTTTGGTGAATGGTGGGATATATGATAAATCCAAGAGGTGTTTTCCCTTGATTAGGAGTAGGAATCCTTACCAATGAATGGCGGCATATATGGTAAGGCCTAGAGGGTGGTGTCGCGGTTTAGGTCTTAGTGATCCTTAGATCGAACTATGGATTGCAGTAAAGCCTGAGAGACTAGGAGAAGAAAATTCCTCACCGTGTAGGTGGAGAAATCCAGTGGAATCCATGCTTGTTTGGCCTAGTGATGTGTTGGAGATCATGGTAAAGCATGTTATTACATGTTTATTGTGTTGGCCTAGTGATCTGGGATGGACTATAGTAAAGCCTGGTTTCTATTGATGAGGGTGAGGTGATTTAGCCTCGGGATGCATTGGTTGGTTCTTTTGGTTTGAGTCCCACATTCATTCTTGGAATATGTCACAAGGGTGAATAGCTGAAGGGAGATTTGGCTCATCCATTCTACGGTCAGGTGGAATAAGGTAGTCCCATCCTCGGTTTGGATTTTTCATCATCAATATGAGATTATTTATCCTTGTACTTCTATGACTATTATGTTGGTTTATACATGGATCATATGGTTGTGATTTCCTCGGTATTTTTGTTGCTATTATGTTGGTTATGTGTATGTTTTACGACAGTGGCTATGTATGGATTTCATCATGTTTTTACTTCTAAATGAATAAACAATGTATCTATGACCTAATAGATGATAATGTAAAAAATGATATAAGGGAACAATGTTTCTTAGTGATTCTCAGATAAGTATGAGACCCCTATGCTTAAATATATTATTTACACCTGTAGATTGCATTGATGCCATGTATTTGACAGAAGGTCAATACCGGTTGGGGATGGTTAGGCCTAGTCCTGGAGTTATTTTTTGTTTATTAGTCTTGTCATCATGTGTTTAATGGATTCTGAAAGTTACAGCAAGTTCTGGGCAGTTGCCAGAATTCTAGGCTTGAAAAGTGCCTTAAATCCCATAGACTTTGGCACATGTTTGCTGGAAATAGTCCCTGGACGCCCGAATCTCGTCTTGTGGGAGCATCCAGATCTCTCTGGATGTTTGCATGCCCATAACATGGGAGCATCTAGAGGTTTAATAGGTTAAAAACTCAGTGGGGCCCAAGGGCATGATACCTGAGTGGTTGGGATGGCTCCTGAAAGTGTTCTTGCTGATGTGGAACATATGTTTGATGTGCTTTCAATGATTCCACTTCCTTAAGGCCCCCTAGGAGGTTGAATCATATCATAGTAGCCTCTTGTCACATGTTTACCCTAGTTGGCCTGTTACTTAGGTAGATGTGGGAGGAGGGTGTTACACATACAAAGACTCTATCTTCCTTGGCTTTCAAAATCAATCAGGGAACCAGATCCACAATTTTAGGTAATTGGAGGGAAACAATCCCCCTCTACAAGGAGGCTTCCCCTCAAGTCTTTTTGTACAAATAAGAGGGCCTAGCACCCCACCAGAGATTTGAATTAGATATTATAGTTCTTGAGCTAGGAGAAAGTCGTTTATATTGGTCATTTTGATTGTTGGTGTATGAATACTTTTTCCAGTTAATGAAATACAACTTATTTTCAGTTTGATATTTCTTCATAGGGGCCTAAGCTCCCTAGGGTTAGGGACCAACCCTAGGTACTCAAGTCCCTTTGTATTTTCTTCTTTATGCATTTAGTGTAGTTTCTTTTTCCAGTCATTTCAATTTAAAAACATTATTGATTACAAAGTCAGCTCCAGATTTATCTTTCCATTGTCCACATGGTTTATTTAGTTCAATACTAACAAAAATATCCATGTTCATGCATGCATCATTTATAGCTTAGTTTTCATCCATTTTCTTCTCAACACTTTTATTTCTAAATCCTACATATTAGTTGGTTTCCAATTGGTTAATGACTTTGGTGAAGTTAGAATTAGTATATATCTTCTCTTGGTAAATAGGATTTTTATGTGTCTTTAATAAATATCTTTGAATTATCCATGTGCACTAGAGATCCCTGCTCTCGCTTCCATTTCAACATTATACAGTTTGCCAACGTACGTAGTTTTTCTACAAGAAGAGGAATTTTTTTCTTTTCTTCTATAGGATAGGCTATTTGATCCCTCTAAGGATTGAAGTAGGCTCTTTCATCCATTTTTGACCTACCCCATCCACCAACAATCCTATTTCCACCCTTTTATATGCTCAAATAGCTCTCAGCCCTATCCTGTAGCACTTACAGGCTATCCTGTAGCACCTACAGGCTATCATGTAAGACTGAAAAAAAGCCTCCAAATTCATTATGATTTGCCCCACTACACTCTTGACCACCCCTACGCACTCCATAATTATCATAAGACCATAAAATGGAATAAAATGGATTCATATACCTAGTAGGAACATTGCTTTGGTTAATGAAGTAGATAGGCAGTCATTCTGAACAATCCTGTAGCAAAACAATAGTAATTTTCTACTATTTTTTAGCACGTGTTAACGAGGCTCTTTTGAGTTGATTCCACTTGTATTGATTCCTAAAAAAATTCTAATTAATAAAAAAAAAATTACCCCATATCATTTTCACTTGACCAAATTATGGATTTGGTAAGTTAACTAGCTCACTAGTTCTAGAATTTCTAGTTTTCAGAGTAGTAATTTTCTACTATATGTTATCACATGTTAACAAGGGTATTTTTAGGTAATTACACTTGTATTGGATTTATAGGAAACCCTAATTAATACAAAAATTTATCCCATCTCATTTTCATTTGATTTTCTTGGTCATTTGGCAAGTTAACTCAAGAGACAACAATCCTATAGCAATCCTATTGTAATCTTGTATCAATTTGTTTTTGAGATCTTCCTTATCCAGATTCACTCCAAATTCATGGTAGAAGTATATTTATAGCCTATGAATGCTATGAGACCACTTTGGGTGAGTTGAAGTTTGGTTAGGTCACTAGTTATCTCTTACATTTATTGCTTCTTGAATGTTGATTTCTGCAATTAGTCCAGATTTACTTTTCAACAAAAGTAGAATAAATTTGATTATTGTTATTTACCTTTTTGTGACCTCGAATTGGTGGTTTACCTAGATCTTTGCTCATTTTAATTTGTTTCATTTCCTTCTTTCACTTTCATCATAGGGATTCAGACCAGGAAGAGGAAGGTGTCTATTGCACATACAGTGTTGACCCCTCTTAAGTTTGTATGAATATGTTGTGGCCAGCAAAAACCCCCCTTCTTATTTAGTTTTATTACTAATACTAAATAAGTGGGGACCCTTATTCAAAAAAAAATTAGCTCTTGTATTCCCTTTTTGAATAAAACTTACTATCATAAACTTGTGAGAATACTCGAAAAATCTAAAAAGACTTAAGTTTTATGATAAGTTCAAATAAACCCACTTTCTCAATAAAGAGCGTCGCATCGCAAAAAAGGTAATAGATGCTTTCCTACAAGTAGAATCCTAAGATTGCGAAATCGTGATGCAAAATAACGCACTAAAAGATACTCATTGCATCACATGCCTCAAACATCACTTAAGGTGAAATGCCTCAAACCCTCGATATGCAATAGCGAGTCTCGTAAATTGCATTTCGTAGAAAACACGTTAATGGATGATTGCCACATGCAAAGAAAAGCGATATTGCGATCTGCGATATTGCGATCTACGATGTTGAAATCTGTGATATTTCAAAGCAAATCGCAAAATCACCTTATCACAGATTTACAAGGCTCGTTGTTCGAAAAAGATTTTTCCATAAACCGATGCCCAGTTATGCGTGTCAATGTTAATTAATGAGTTAGTTGGCAATCATTAATGAAGTATGGTTTTGATCTGATCGAAGAGCCATTTCATGTAGGGTGATATATTTTATATGTTTTCGGCATTTAAAGCTTTCCCGTCACCTTTTCCTTATCATTACTCTTGCCTCATTTGTAAACTGTAGGAGCGAAGAGTAGAGAAGTATACATAGCAGTGTTCAGGATATTATGGGAAAGAAAGGTAAAGCTCCAAGTTTTGAAGATAAAGAAATGACGCCCTTTTACACGGACACCACCTGTAACAAAGATGTCGGTGTTGCTACTTGGGAAAGCATGCACAGCCTACTCAAGGAAGAAAATCCCAGAGGAATGGAGGTTACAGTGACTGTAGATTCACACGGGTCGTCCGAGGCGTCTATTACAGAACTAGCATGTTTGTTCTTGCACCGGATAGCTACAAGGCCCAAAATTATTCCATACATGGACATGGTCAAATGGGTACTAGATAATGCTGATATCACAAAAAGAGAATTTAAAGCTCAGAACCAAGAACTCACAGAGTCATTATTTTCACAAAATTTAAGCTTTATATCCTCTAACAAAAAGCACGCAAGAGGTGAAAATCACACCAGGGAAGCCTGGATCGAGAAATGGAGGCAATTTTCAATGCACAATTAGCCAGGAAAAACCCCTCAAAAAGGAAAGCCTCTAATCACTCAGTCACCTGTAAGCCCGGAAATTGTAGGAAAAAGCACTAAAGGCAAAAAGAAAAACTTGAACTCTAAAACCAGTGGTATTTATTAGGAATATTCTCAAGTGATATGTAAATATCTACCAAATATACATCATCAATAGACAAGTTGGAGACACATCCAATGACTTAATCAATACCGAAGGACAGAACACAAAAACACCTGAAAGTAATGTATAGACAGTGGATGATATAGCCACAGGGACAATCAGCAATGTCCCATAAATGGAACATATTCCCATTACTCCATCTTCTGAACTTATGCTCAAAATAGAAGAAATTCCTCCTCTTGATGTATTTTATAGTCCTCAACATAAGGCAGTGGTGAGAAGACAAAGAAAGAAAAAGAAATTGGAAAGCATGCTCTCTCATGATGTAGAGCAATTAGACATCCTTTGGCAAGATCCTACCACTAATCCCACTGAAACTCTCACTAAATTATCTCAAATTGTTGGAGCATATGCTTCTGCGACCATTGATAAAGCATCTATGGTACAACAATTACTGAAATAAAAAGAAGATCAAATACAGATTTTGCGGCAACAGCTACAACAAGCCAGCGCCAACAGCGAAACACAAAAACATCTTGAAAGATTACAGCATGACTTTCAACAAATGCAACTAGGATACCAGAATAGTTTGACCGACAGAGAAAAAAGTTATAGGTTATGCAAGAAATGCACAAGGATGATCCCAAGCTTACAGAATTCATAACAGAACCCATTTCCTTAAATGATCAACTCCTGCAGCAGCAAGAAACATTATGCCAAAGAATATCGCAGTGGAGCTCTTATTGTGAGATAAGCGACGAAATTACTAAACAAATCATGGACTTGCGACATGATTATGATTTAATTGATAGAAGAGTACTGAATATTTGGCTTGGCAGGAATCAGAGGAAGGGAAAAGGCAGGCGCACCCATAATCAATGAAACCCACAAAGAAATGTTCTTTAACAAGTGGGATGCACATATCGGGAAAGCAGAACAAGCAGCAGAAGAAGTAGCCACAACAACAAATAATGTCATTGACTAAATTAATGAAAATTTACACAAGGAAAATCTAATATCAGAGACCACTCCAGGGTATTTACCAAATGTACAGCACCTACAGACAAGTTGGAGACAGAAGGCTCAAGAGAGAGCAGAGTCCATCAAAAGGTTAACCAAGTTGAATTGGGATTCTTACTGGGCATACTTGGTAAAACCACACAGCCATTGCATGACTCTCAAATGTATCGTTAACTCTATCGAGAAGATGGCACCAACACTTGTCGATTCAATTTTCGCAGGACAGCTAAAGTCGGAAGTCGGCCAGCCAACTCTCCTCAAGCAAATGCGGAACGCTTGCAACTATAAGGAACAGATACATTGATAGTTAGTTGCTAGTTTTAGTTTTAGATTCAGTTTTAGTTTTAATTTTTCTTTATTTTTTCCTGAAATTAGGACGGTCATTTAAACCACATCCTACATTTTTGTAATAATTTTTTTTAGATTTAGCTAGTAGTATTTAAACCCTTCTCATGCACTTAGAGAAGGGCCCTGAAATTTGTCAAAAACTTGTCCTCAGAACATGCACTTTTGCACCCTCCAAGGAGATTTTGATGAATGAATGGAACAAGATTTGTTGATATCTGCGTTTAATATCTACTACTGATGTTACACTTTTGTACTCTTAGTGGATGTTGGATTAAGAAGAGATAGATCATTATTGTTGTATCTCATGAGTAGAACTAGTTATAAATGGTACTTTTATCTCTTAACTATTTTTGCTTATGTGTTAAGGTGATATTCATGTTTAGTTATTTATATTATATGAATGCTTGGATGCTTGAGTTATCATTTGGCACTTCCATACGGTGATAGCTATTTATTTATGCTTAATATATGAGTAACTTATTATGCGATATGTTTTCCACAACTGTTTCGTCTAACTTTTTATAAGAAATGGTTTATCTTTATTGAATTCTTTTCTCATAGCAATTGAATGATCTTTATTACCAATTTCCATTTGAAATCATTTTAGATCGCATAACTGAAAGATTAAATCTCGGGCTAGTTTCAGAATTAGATATTTATGTTCATTAGATTACAATTAAATTAGATTTAGAATAAAAGTATTTTACTTAGAAATTATTAGAAAGGAAATATCAATTCTCAACACACACACACATAAATTTGGAAACTGGTCCCATATCCCCAGTCGGACCCACTATACCAAACGGAAAAGGAGCTATTAACTAAGGTCCGGACTGGGTGGTTATCCCCCTTGTTGTAGACCCAATTTTCGAGGCTTCAACAGAATCTTGGGTTGATAATTTTAGTTGGTAGCCTTGGGAGTTGCAACATTCTTGTTGAAATACCAGGGCTCATCACTAATCATGAAAGATACAAGATTCATCTGCCAATAAACTATGGAAAGAAAAAAAATCACATATAGAACACAAAAATTTATCTAGGGAACCCAACTAGAAAAAGCCCCTCTTTCTTGTATTATCAACTAAGCAATATGATCTATTACAAAGATTTTTCTTCCAACCTAAAGCCCTTGTAATATTGATCAACTCTCTACAAGACTTTTAGAACACTTAGGAAAATAAGTCCTGCTAGGAGCTCCTATTTCCTAGCGCAATTCTGCCCCTAAAAAAAAGGAATTTCTCCTATTTCCTTGTGCAATTCCCAAGAGAAATTTCCCTACTTGCTTCTCAAGCCTCTACATAAAATACTGTGTAAAATTAATAAATAGATATGTGCCTTCATTCAATCTCAATAGGAATTTTGAATTGTATGACGTACTAGAGTTAATTTTAATAGCTGCAGTTAGTTAATTGAGAGTCAATTGAGATTAAAAAAAAAAAATCAAACTACTCAACTAAACTCAAGTCTGTCTCTATTCTAGAACTAGAGACCAATTAACTGAAAGAAACTAGAGTTTAACTCCACTAGATAACTAAATTCTAGCTATCAACTAGTACACAACTCGCTGAAATCCATCTAACTTGAATTAACTGACACTAAACTAGTGATAGGCCACATCACACATGTTAACTAACAACTAACTCAAGTATATATGAGTCTGAATTTGAATTAGCATCTTTGACTAAGGCACAAGCCAAAGAAGATATTCCTTGCTACAATTTCAACAAAGTGGATAAGAGTGTGCACAGTGAAGCAACTCAAAGGGACCTGAGAAATTGCCTAGAGCATGGAGTAGAGGCTTTAGCTAAGGAGATGGAAGTGTGGTCTCAACTGGATAGGTGGCAAGATGGGCTGGGAAATATTGTGGATCAGTGGAGAACTTGGTGAAAAAAAAAAATTGTGTGGCAAGTTGCAGATCATGGACTTCTGATGACCTTCCATGGATCATTGAGATGCTTTGGCATGAACGTGTTGGCTCTATGTGAAAGACGAGATGATGGCAAGCTAGTATCTTCATTGGTTGTGATCCAAGATTGGATCCATGTGCATGTGATCCAGGTGGATGTTGGTGGCCACCCACCTATCCCATTTGGACCCCCACAACTGTCTCTTTCAGTCTTTTCAGTTTCCTAACTTGTAGCACAGTTTACTATTTTTAGCAGTTTTTCGGGTCCTGAACTTACGGAGCCGTTTTGAGGCCCTAAACGACGTTTTTTTGGGAATCTGGGGAAACATGGGTCCATGGACCGATGTTGCCTCCCAAAGTGGTAGTACTCGGATAGATCTTTCTAACGATCTATCGTACGCATCAAACGGAGATCGTATGCCAAAGTTACGACCCCGAGAAATTGATGTACCAATTTACCCAAAACGGGGCCCACAATTTGGCGTTTCATCTTCTAGGGTTAGGTTTTGGGATGTGAAGGGTTTTCCATTGTTTCTCAATAATAAATAGGCCTTCGAGCCTCATTGTAACACAGTTCGAAATAGTTCAGAGGCATGTAGCCGACACATCTCTTCTCAGAGATAAGCTACCATCGCTCTAGCTAGGTTATTTATATTTGTAAGCATATTTCAGTATTCTCCATTAATGAAATGAAGTATTATTTCTGCTGCATCTCTGTTTTTATGGTTATCGCATCTCTGTATTTATGGTTATCTCTATAATTTATTGCGTTCCTGTTTAAATCCGGATCAGTGGTATCAGAGCGGTCTGCTTTTTCTCTGTTTTTCTTTGCATGTCCCCAACGAGGTCAGGATATAAGGAGTTAGGGCTTGAACTGGTCGAACCTTTGCAAGACCAGCCTCGCAAACCCCGACGGCCTCCCATGGCGGATGAGAAGAAAGACGAGGGGGCAGGAGATCCTATCAAAATATTGCTTGAGGAAGCGCTCGAGCGGCAAAGGAACGCGATGATGGATAGCTTTGCGCAGATTCTTCAGCGGCTACCCAGAGGCGACGCATCGGCTTCTAACAGTGACTCTGGAAATGCCACACCCTTCAAGGTGTTAGCCTCCTGTTGCAACAGGGTATCATTTTTCAGGATTGACATTTTCACATGCCAAATATGTCATACTTTGCAAGCTGCAGTGTTCCATATTTCCAGAAGAGACCAAAGAAGAAAGCCATGAAGTGTACTAGTCCAAATGCCACTGCTGATTCCAATTTTTGATGAGTTGTTCCAGTTTTGAAGAGTTTTCATTTAAGGGAGGTCCAAACAGTTTAATCTTGGTCTCCCTAGGTTTCAATTTCCTGTTTTAGAATATAGAGAATGATATCTGTCAAAACAGTTTAATCTTGGTAGATCTGTAGATAGGTAGAGAATCAAAGGGACCCAACTGCTTAATCTGGGCCCTGGCAGAAATAAATGTAGATTTAGATAGGAAAAATTCAAAAGAAAAAATTATAAATCTGGGTTTGCAAGTCTAAGTGCACCCAAACCAAAAAGAAGAAAAAATGTTAGGAGAGTAGGCTGGGTAGGTAGCTGTGTGGTTGCAGAATGATAATTTATGATCAATTTTGTGGTACAAAGTGTTATATTTTTACAGATCACAGTGTAGGCAGTTTTCATGCAAAGGAGCTCAAAGGTGGACATAAGTAACTCCCCCCTTCTTCTAATTCCCCAAGTCCCTTACTAACTTCCCAAAGAGGTCAAGATCTGCTTGATTCCTCTTAGATTCATCATCATCCATATCAGTTGCCTTGGTGAATATCTGCTTCACTCAAGGATTTTTATTTCTTTTCAAGGTCTTTTCCCCAAAATAGCCTAAGGTCCCTGACCTTAGCCCTTGCTGATCACCGTCATATTAACTACTAACAGTATTATATAATTCCCTATCAGTCTTCCCCCTTCCCCTACTAAAACTTTGTATATAAAATTCCCCTATGTGAATATCCCCTCCCTGGCAATATAGCCATATTTTTATGACTCAGGGAAAAAATGGTCCATCTGGGGCTGTTTTTAGCCCATCCGTGTCTTAAAAGAGATTAATAACCTCTCCCCTAGCCCTAAACCCTCAAAAACCCCCTTTTCTGCCCCTAAACCAAAGTTTTGTGCACAAATACATTGACCCGCGTGTATTAAACCCATATAACCCCCGTAACCCGCATAAACCATTGTTTAGACCCACCTGCGCGCATATTAAAAAGGGAATATTCTCTGTATATTCTCCGCCCATATTCCCCCACCGTATTATCTTCGCCGCCAGCCGTCGGATCGTCTGCCCCGTAGATCGACGATGGGCGGGCCGTCCCATCTCCAAAACGCCCGAGCTTTAGCGTCCGGGAGATGGGCGGTATTACCACCGTACCTCCCGCCACGCGTCAACGCCTGGGTTATGGCGGAGCCCCCTCTGACACTCCCCCCCTAAAGGTGGTGCGCCACAAAACCACTTACTGCCTCCTGCCCGGTGACGTCAACGCTTACGTCACCCCCCTGCACAGTCACCGCTTACGTCACCCCCTCTGCCCAGTCACATGTCGAGTCATCTGCCTGCGTGGCCCCTTGCCACATGTCATGCCACGTCACCATCCGTACATGATGACATCATGCTGACGTCATCCCGCCACATCATCATGCTGACATCATCACTAACATCACCCGCCGTACAACGTCACGTCATGCTAACGTCATCAGCACTTTTTTGGCGCAAAGGGCAAAAATCGCACTTCGGAGCCCCGGAATCAGATTCTGAGGCAGCTTTTGATGAGCGATTTGCGCCTAGCACAAATCACTCATCGTTATATTTTTTGGGCCTGAATGGGGAATCATTAGGGAATTATTTCATTCTGCAGCCCCCAGCAGGCCCGAAAGGCGCCGAATGACCCATTTTTCTTCGCGAAGCTTGCTGGGAGGACCAGAAAATAGTTTTGAAGAAAACAGAGGCCTAACAATGGCCATTAAATGATGATTTAACACACAGCACGTTAGTACAACATCTATTTATTGCCAAAGAGTATCAGAGGAAGAAGAGAAGCCAAAGAGTATCAGCCGAAGATTTTTAGGGGCTCGAAGCACCTGAACATTGATGAGGCCCCCCCCCAGAAAGTCAAATAAAGAGGCATAAGCCCATCCTTACCTTCAAATCACAGTTAAAGCTTTAAATGCAGACAGACAGCAGAGATGCAGAAACCCATACACATTTATTTTAGAAAACACTACAGCAAGCCACCAAGGACAGCATCATTTATTCAGTTTTGATACGGCGGCCCTGAGCGCAGCCCGAGATATTTTTTGCATTTATTTCTAGATAGGATTAGGTTAAGTAGTCATTTTTCTTTATGACCTAATTAGGTCAAGATGTAATAAAGGAACTCTGTAGATAGTTTTTCCCTATATATACCGCCCTCTACATTGTTTCAAGGGTTGGTTGATTGAGAATTTTCACCAGAGACTCGCATTGTATACCTGAGTTTTTTCTATAATCAAAGATTGTTGAAAGCTTGGAGAGCAAACTGTCTATTGTAAATGAATGTTTTTGGAGATATGAAGATGGAATTCTTGTGCTGTAGCCTGAAGCGATAAGTGCATCTCACTTATGTTTATTGTTTACCACTATCTAAATAGCAGAAAGAAAGAATAGCCTAGAATTAGTTTAAATACTCTCTATGCTCAATTCCTGCTATTTCTTTATGTTTTCCTCTGATTGAATTGGTTATGAATATGAATTCCTCTTGGCTCATGTTTACCCCAATTCACCTGTGTTTGCCAATTATCTAGGGATTCTTTACTGCCCCTAGGTAGCGCTCTGTTACCTCCTCTGTTAAGTTGATTGAGAGATTCTTAACTGCCTCTCATCACTTAGCATTTTTCCCACCATTTTAACCTGAAATATTGTTTCATACTCAGCTATCTTGCTCCACTTTCCCTCTCTTGTGATCGAAGAAATGCACTAGCAGTTCTCCTCCTCGACTCCACGCCCAATGGTTTGAAACTTCCAGACTATGCCTTACCTCTCTGTCTGAAAACATCAATTTTCCCACCAAAAACAAAACAAAAACCCTCTGAACTCGAGACCTAGCCTAAAATCCTTTTCAACAAATCTAAATCTAAAAGAGAGAGCCCTCTCTGATTGTAGGTTGGCTAGAACCTGCAGTCCAAAGTTGGTCTGTGGTTACCTCGGCCGTATCCTTTTCCAGAGCTTAAGGACAACCTGAGTGATAACATAATGGCGACTCCACTGGGGACTTCCTCAGATAGTTTCACGAAGAAGGTAAGAAAGCTCTGCTGAGACCATAAATCAAACTTTCCAACTGTTGTTTATCTCTTAAAACTACAGATGAAGCCTGAATGTCAGCCAGGAAGCCTTTGAGACTGTTGTTTGCTTTGCATTAACAGGAGTAAATAAATGCTACTTCAGTCAATCTTCATGCTTGTTTTAAGTTACAAACAAGCTGTCTCAAATTTTAACTAGTCCCTCGTTGATTACAAAAACAATCCCCGGAAAATTACCCAAAAAACAATTCGGAAGCTGGCTCCCAAGAAAAATCCATGATATACAAGGTCTAATCCAGACCCCAACCCTCCAGCTGTTTTTGAAAACCCTAACATAATCTCGAAAATCGTCAGGAAGCAAGAAAGACAGGAAGATTTTGCTGATTTGAGCCTTGAAACAACTTACCCTAGCAGTATTCCGACTCCTGTCAAGGTTTTGTTCCGTTCAACCCCTATTTCCCTTAGTTCATCATCTACATCCCGTAGTACTCCTTCCACACCTTCATTCACTGCACATACTAGCACTACTGTTGTTTCCAGCGTTCCAGTTACTCCTGTGATCCCCGTTACTCAAGTTGTTCCAATTATCCCCGTTGTTCCACTTATACCTGCCAATATGGCTAATAGATATGCACCCCTGCAATTACCTGCTAATGCTAGGGCTTTACCTCAAGAGTACCAATCTAAAATCACATATTTTGATTCCATCGGTCCTTTCACAGCCCTTCAACACACCAAAAAGATGCAAGACTATTTTGAAAACTATGAGATAGACGATGATAGTGTAAGAATGAGAATTTTTGTTCAGAGTTTGACAGGTGATGTATGAACTTGGTTCAGATCACTTGCTGCAAATTCCATAACCACCCAGATGAGCTTTACCAATCCTTTACCAATAGATGGGAGAAAAAGAAAGACCTCTTGCACATACTAGCTGAATATGATACGATCAAAAGAGGTCCTCAAGAGATTGTTTTGGAGTACTGTACAAGATTCAATAATGTATATAACGCAATACCACAGAACTTAAGGCCTCCACCTGATCTGGCCTTGTACAAATTTCCTGATGGATTCGACCTAGATATGGCATACCAATTAAAAGAAAGAGCTCCTCAAACCCTTGCCGACATGAAAAATGTTGCTGTCAACGTAGAAGCAAATTTAATTGCCAAAAGAAACAGAGCTAGAATGGAAAGAAGAACCACCTTTAAGGAAGAACCCTCAGCTTTTGATCAAAAGCTTGATGCTATCATTAGTGGCCTGCAAAGGCTGGGAGAAAGAGTAGAAAATGTTGAGAGAAAGGCATCATGGGAAGGACAACAGTCTAATACCATAAGGAACCCAAATTTTAGAAAAACACAGAACACAAATGCTGGTAGGCCTAACCAAGACCATGATATAAGACCCCCTTTCCAAGATAATTATGTTGAAGGATCTACATCTAGTGAACCCATAGAGGACACTCACATGAACTTAATGGATCTAAAGGGTGAGCACCAAACTGTCCTGTCCCAAGAAGACCAAAATGAACCTGATTACAATCAGTTTCAGACTAGGTCTGGCGAGTCTTTTGATTTTAAACAAGGTTATGATACCGCTGTGTATGAAGTACACAAACAATATAAGCTAAGAACTAGGACCATTGACATTTCCGAACCTAGTAAAACAAAGGAAGGCAAACAACCCAGCAAGACTAAAGGCAAGGCTGTCTTAACAGAACCAGCTGATATACCTATTCTAAACCCGCATCAAGTCACTGTAGAAGACATAACAGAGATACAACCTTCCAAAGATCAGCCTTCGCCACCTTCTTCCTCGAAAGAAAGCTAGAACAGGGTTCCAAAAAACTTTCCTGAAGTTGAAAAACTGCAAGAAAAAACTTCCCATAGCAGTGATAAACAAGAGCAAAATGCAGACAATTCAAATGAAATAGAAAAAAATGTTATTATCAACACCAAGACTCCACTGGAAAATCCATTTAACTTAGAGACAAAAATAGGTAAGTTAAAAATATCCATTCCCCTCTCAGAACTTGTTAAACACAATGTATATAGGCAGAAAATTGAAAGATCACTTCAAATGCCAGAGGTCAAAGATGATGTAAATATTTTAGATGACACCCTAGAGCTGCTATTTGGCCCAGAAGTTAACGGAAAATCAACACATGGACCTGTCCCACCCTTTTATGTCAGTTTGCATATACATGACAAAGTTTTGCACAATGCTATGTTTGACTCAGGGGCATCGCACAATCTTATGCCCAAAGCAGTTATGGAAAAACTGAATCTTGATGTTACAAGACCTTACAAAGATTTATACTCATTTGGCTCAAGTCAAGTGAAAAGTTTAGGCCTCATCAAAGAATTGTGTGTCTCCTTAGTTCAATACCCAAACAAGACCATCCTCATGGATGTAGTGGTTGCTGACATTCCACCAAAGTACGGTATGCTCCTGTCAAGATCATGAGGAGCAAAACTCCAAGGATCCCTTCAATTAGACCTCTCCTATGCCACTATTTCAGTCTTTGGGCAACCAAAGAGACTGTATAGAGAAACGCTCATGAAATATGTGGTAAGTAGTGAGAGAAAGCCTCAAAATTTTCCCATTTATTCAATCCACTCTGATATGGATTCTTTTATTTTGTTTAATGATGATACAAATGTTTCAATTGATAATGATCCCTTCGCTCTAGAGCAACAAGCACACATCAACGAAGAGTCAGTTGCAAATACCCACGAAACTGTCACAGCAATTGATGCAACCAGCATACCAAAAGAGCTTTCCCAAACAGAAATCTTAAATCTGCCCAATCCTAAGACAGCTCAATCTCTTGATACTTACCATAAGCGAGAAATCACATGGTTTTTAGAGTTTGATGGCTCTGTCAACAAGTTAGGAGCATGGGCAGGTGTCTGGATTCACAACACATATAACAACCATGCAGAAGGACATGCCTACAGACTGAATTTCAAATGCACAAATAACATGGCAAAGTATGAGGCTCTGCTTTTAGGCCTTAAACTCCTAAAAACTCTAGGAGCTACAAAAGTGTCTATTTTGGGAGACTCTGATTTAATCATACAACAGATGAAAGGCAATTTTGTAACCAATGACAACAAAATGAGATCCTATAGGACCGCTGCTACTAGTATACTCCAGGCATTCACTGAATTCAAGCTTGACAAGATTTCAAGAAATCACAACATTCATGCACACAGCCTAGCTACTTTTGCTAGTACATGCAAGCTTCCTTTTGACCCAAACCATCACTTTACAGCTGAAATAAAACATAGGCCCGTAGTCCCAAAAAACGTTAAAGACTGGCAAGTATTCGAAAATGATGCCCAGATTAATAATTTCCTCACCCTTGAGCATGAGTTTTCAAGTGTCAACATTGACATGGATGCTATGACAGATACAGAACACCAAACAAATGAAACTCAGCAAGATGTAATGGCTGCAATAGTCAAGCAAACCCTGAAACCAACTATTTTTGATAAAGAAAACATAGAACAGCTGAAACAAATACACTTGGAAGATATAGCCAAAAACAGAGGCAGACATCATTGACTTAAAGGATAACTTTCTGCCTGCTGGCCTAACCCCATTAGAAGATATGTTTGATGCTAATGACGTGCACAGAAAGCCAAAATTGTAGCCAATAAACACTGAGATAGAGGAACATAACATTGGGACAGTAGAAAAACCAAAAATGATCAAACTGTCCAAAAACTTACCACCAGATCAAAAGCCCAAGTACATTGACTTATTCAAAGAGTTCCAAGATGTATTTGCTTGGAGCTATGAGGATCTGAAATCCTATGACACCTCGGTGATCCAACACACCATTCCTTTAAAACCAAACCAGAAACCCTTCAAGTAGAAACTTAGAAGAATTAACCCTATGCTTCTTCCCCCGATTGAGAAGGAAGTAAAGAGGATGTTTGAAGCAGGCATCATAGCACCCATCAGATTTTCCAAATGGGTGTCCAATCTTGTTCCTACGATAAAAAAGACAGGTGAAATCAGACTTTGTGTAGACCTCAAAAATTTAAATCAAGTCTCCCTAAAAGATCATTACCCTTTTCCCAAAATGGACCACATCTTGCAAAGAGTAGTGGGATCATCTAGAATCTCTTTTCTAGATGGTTTTTCAGGTTTCAACCAAATACCTGTTCACCCAGACGACCAAGACAAAACTGCCTTTACTACACCCTGGGGAACATTCAAGTATGTAAAGATGCCATTTGGTCTTAAAAACGCTGGTGCTACCTTTCAACGAGCAATGGATATTGCTTTTGCCAAAGAAATACATGACTTCCTAGTTGTCTACCTTGATGACTTAACCCCATTTTCCAAATCTGATGAAGAACACCTCAAGCATCTCAGGCAAATTTTCATGACATGTAGGAAATACGGCATTTCCTTGAACCCCAAGAAGTCTCTGTTTGGCCTTGAAGAAGGCAAATTACTTGGCCACATCATATCAAAGGATGGGATCAGAATTGATCCTGAAAGAATACAAGCCATCCTCCAAATCCCATTTCCAAGAAATTAAAGAACTACAAGCATTCCTTGGGAAAATCAACTTCTTGAGAAGATTTATTCCAAATCTAGCTGAGCTGATAAGACTGTTGAGCAACATGTTAAAGAAGGATGCCAAGGTAAAATGGTCTCTTGAAACCAAGCAAGCATTTGAGAGTATCAAATCAGCCTTAACACAAACCCCGGTCCTAACTAGCCCACAGTTTGATAAATATTTTATCATATTTTTGTTTGCATCTGATCACACCATAGCCGTTGTCCTTTTGCAAAAGGATGAACAGGGAGCTAAAAAACCAATTTCTTTTTTCAGCCGAGCATTAAGAGACGCCCCTTTGAAGTACCCAACAATGGAAAAGCAGGCCTACGCACTGGTTAAGGCCATCAAGGATTTCAGAGTGTACATATTATATTCACATGTGATTGCCTATGTCACACATGCTACTGTAAAAGACATATTAACCCAAGAGGGATTAGAAGGCAAAAGAGGCAAATGGATTGCAAACATCGTTGAATATGACATAGAGATAAAACCAACCAAGCTGATAAAGGGACAAGGTTTAGCTAAACTGATGTCCGAAACAAACTTTCAAGCCTTAGAGATTAACCAGATGGACAATGAACCGAAGCTGGCGACTCCACAGATCAGTGAAATCTTTTTACAATCCCCATGGTACGCTGATATATGCTTTGTATTGTTAAACCTGTGTGCTCCCCCAGGATTGTCCAGAACCAAGAAAAGATTTTTGAAAATGAAGGCTTTAAATTTTTGTGTTATAGATGGTGCATTATTTTGGAGAAATCATGAAAGTATATTGCTTAATTGTTTAACCATGAATGAAACTAACAATGTCATGAAAGAATTCCATGCAGGTGACTGTGGAGGACATCTATACTAGAAGTCCACTGCTGATAAAATTCTAAGGGCTGGTTTTTATTTGCCCTTTCTTTTTGCAGATGTAAAGAAGTTTGCCATATCATGTCACAAATGCCAAATTTTTGAGGGCAAGAGAAAGTTATTGCCCCTGCCCCTTAAACCCATCTCCACAGAAAAACCTTTTCAACAATGGGGTCTTGACTTCATTGGAGAAATCCATCCCTCTTCCTCAGGCCAGCACAAATGGATCCTAACAGCCACTGACTATTTCACTAAGTGGGTTGAAGCCATTCCCTATAGACAAGCCAATGACACCATCATTATCCAATTCCTTGAGTGCAATATCCATTCCAGATTTGGCTGCCCTGAGAAAATCATCACTGACAATGCCGCTGCCTTTAAGTCCAAAAAGATGATCAATTTTTGCCACAGATTTCATATTACCATGGGCCACTCCACAGCCTATTACCCTCAAGGCAATGGCTTGGCCGAGTCATCTAACAAAAGCCTCATCAACATCATAAAGAAAGTGCTGGAAGAAAACAAGAAGAACTGGCACAAAAAGCTAGTAAATGCCCTATGGGCAGACAGACTGTCAAGCAAAAGATCCATTGGGATGAGCCCTTATGAGCTAGTATATGGCATGGAGGCCAGATTTCCTTCATCCCTGGGCATTCCTACTATCATGCTGCTACAAGAAATTCAGGCTGAACCGAATGACATTCAAAGAAGAATCAATCAGACCATCCATCTGCAGCAAACCAGAGAACAAGTTTATGACAGAGCTCAGATTGTGCAAGAAAAGCTCAAGAAGATGTTTGATAAGAGAGCTAAGGCTGAATATTTCAATGTTGGTGACAAAGTTCTAAGATGGGACTCAAGAAGGGAAGACAAGGGCAAACATGCCAACTTTGATTTTCTATGGAGAGGTCCATTAGTTATTTCTGCTGTTCAGGGAAATAACACTTATTTTCTCAGATCTGTAGAGGATTGTTCTGCTGAAGAAGGCCCAGTCAATGGCCGTATGCTGAAGCATTACCATGATCCCTTTTAAGGGACACAATGCAGCTTTGTATATATCTTTGTACAGTCTTATTTGTATATATCAGCACTTTGTTTTCATTTTTTTATAAGCAAGCCGATTGTTTAAGAAGCAGCAGTAAATCTGTGAAGATCCAGCCGATGCAAGTATTCCAGTTTTAAAAGCCCTGTCTCTGCACTAATTTCTGCACAACATCGAAGAATAGCACAGACACATCACAACGTATCATGGTAAAGGCAAGCCGTTGCAGATTGTAATCTTCAGCCAAAAGAGTGTTGACAAGGAAGAAGAAATTGGTCAGTAACTGTTCAGGACCAGAGTCAGAGGAGATACATCAGTTTTGACCCATGATTTTCAGAGACATAATGCTCAAACAATGTTGTACATAATTATCAAGCATGCAGAAGAAAGCAAACGATGTTGTACAGTTCACAGTAATTCAGTTGAGGAAGAGGTTGTTTATAGTTCCAAGTTTATATTTTTAAAAGCCAGAACAAAGAAGTATTCCCAGTCTACAACAACAAATATAAAATCAAGGCAGTATGACCTGCTGTTCTTGGCTTTTCACAAGGAAAAGCCATCCCCAAGTGGAGCCACTGTTAGCCTCCTATTGCAACAGGGTATCATTTTTCATGATTGACATTTTCACATGCCAAATATGTCATACTTTGCAAGCTGCAGTGTTCCATATTTCCATAAGAGACCAAAGAAGAAAGCCATGAAGTGTACTAGTCCAAATGCCACTGCTGATTCCAATTTTTGATGAGTTGTTCCAGTTTTGAAGAGTTTTCATTTAAGGTAGGTCCAAACAGTTTAATCTTGGTCTCCCTAGGTTTCAATTTCCTGTTTTAGAATATAGAGAATGATATCTGTCCAAATAGTTTAATCTTGGCAGATCTGTAGATAGGTAGAGAATCAAAGGGACCCAACTGCTTAATCTGGGCCCTGGCAGAAATAAGTGTAGATTTAGATAGGAAAAATTCAAAAGAAAAAATTGTAAATCTGTGTTTACAAGTCTAAGTGCACCCAAACCAAAAAGAAGAAAAAATGTTAGGAGAGTAGGCTGGGTAGGTAGCTGTGTGGTTGCAGAATGATAATTTATGATCAATTTTGTGGTACAAAGTGTTATATTTTTACAGATCACAGTGTAGGCAGTGTTCATGCAAAGGAGCTCAAAGGTGGACATAACTAACTCCCCCCTTCTTCTAATTCCCCAAGTCCCTTACTAACTTCCTAAAGAGGTCAAGATCTGCTTGATTCCTCTTAGATTCATCATCATCCATATCAGTTGCCTTGGTGAAGATCTGCTTCACTCAAGGATTTTTATTTCTTTTCAAGGTCTTTTCCCAAAATAGCCTAAGGTCCCTGACCTTAGCGCTTGCTGATCACCATCATATTAACTACTAACAATATTATATAATTCCCTATCAGTCTTCCCCCTTCCCCTACTAAAACTTTGTATATAAAATTCCCCTATGTGAATATCCCCTCCCTGGCAATATAGCCATATTTTTTAGTCCATCCGGGGCTGTTTTTAGCCCATTCGTGTCTTAAAAGAGATTAATAACCTCTCCCCTAGCCCTAAACCCTCAAAAACCCCCTTTTCTGCCCCTAAACCAAAGTTTTGTGCACAAATACATTGACCCGCGCGTATTAAACCTATATAACCCCCGTAACCCGCATAAACCATTGTTTAGACCCACCTGCGCGCATATTAAAAAGGGAATATTCTCTGTATATTCTCCGCCCATATTCCCCCGCCGTATTATCTTCGCCGCCAGCCATCGGATCGTCCGCCCCGCAGATTGACGATGGGCGGGCCGTCCCATCTCCAAAACGCCCAAGCTTTAGCGTCCAGGAGATGGGCGGTATTACCGCCTTACCTCCCACCACGCGTCAGCTCCTCGGCTGTGGCGGAGCCCCCTCTGACAAAACCACTCCCGCCCCAAAGGTGGTGCGCCACAAAACCACTTACCGCCTCCTGCCCGGTGACGTCACCGCTTACGTCACCCCCCTGCACAGTCACCGCTTACGTCACCCCCTCTGCCCAGTCACATGTCGAGTCATCTGCCTGCGTGGCCCCTTGCCACGTGTCATGCCACGTCACCATCCGTACATGATAACATCATGCTGATGTCATCTCGCCATGTCATCATGCTGACATCATCGCTGACATCACCCGTCGTACAATGTCACATCATGCTGACGTCATCAACACTTTTTTGGCGCAAAGGGCAAAAATCGCACTTCGGAGCCCCGGAATCAGATTCCGAGGCAGTTTTTGATGAGCGATTTGCGCCTATCGCTCATCGCTAGATTTTTTGGGCCTGAATGGGGAATCTTTAGGGAATCTTTTCACTCTGTGGCCCCTAGTAGGCCCGAAAGGCGCTGAATGACCCATTTTTCTTCATGAAGCTTGCCGGGAGGACTAGAAAACAGTTTTGAAGAAAACAGAGGCCGAACAGCGGCCATTAAATGACGATTTAACACACAGCACGTCAGTACAACATCTGTTTATTGCCAAAGAGTACCAGAGGAAGAAGAGAAGCCAAAGAGTATCAGCCGAAGATTTTTAGGGGCTCGAAGCACCTGAACATTGATGAGCCCCCCCCCAGAAAGTCAAATAAAGAGGCATAAGCCCATCCTTACCCTCAAATCACAGTTAAAGCTTTAAATGCAGACAGACAGTAGAGATGCAAAAACCCATACACATTTATTTCAGAAAACACTGCAGCAATCCACCAAGGACAGCATCATTTATTCAATTTTGATACGGCGGCCCTGAGCGCAGCCCGAGATATTTTTTGCATTTATTTCTAGATAGGATTAGGTTAAGTAGTCATTTTTCTTTATGACCTGATTAGGTCAAGATGTAATAAAGGAACTCTGTAGATAGTTTTGCCCTATATATACCGCCCTCTACATTGTTTCAAGGGTTGGTTGATTGAGAATTTTCACCAGAGACTCGCATTGTATACTTGAGTTTTTTCTAGAATCAAAGATTGTTGAAAGCTTGGAGAGCAAACTATCTGTTGTAGATGAATGTTTTTGGAGATATGAAGATGGAATTCTTGTGCTGCAGCCTGAAGCGATAAGTGCATCTCACCTCTGTTTATTGTTTACCACTATCTAAATAGCAGAAAGAAAGAATAGCCTAGAATTAGTTTAAATACTCTCTATGCTCAATTCCTGTTATTTCTTTATGTTTTCCTCTGATTGAATTGGTTATGAATATGAATTCCTCTTGGCTCATGTTTACCCCAATTCACCTGTGTTTGCCAATTATCTAGGCATTCTTTACTGCCCCTAGGTAGCGCTCTGTTACCTCCTCTGTTAAGTTGATTGAGAGATTCTTAACTGCCTCTCATCACTTAGCATTTTTCCCACCATTTTAACCTGAAATATTGTTTCATACTCAGCTATCTTGCTCCACTTTCCCTCTCTTGTGATCGAAGAAATGCACCAACAGTTCTCCTCCTCGACTCCACACCCAATGGTTTGAAACTTCCAGACTATGCCTTGCCTCTCTGTCTGAAAACATCAATTTTCCCACCAAAAACAAAACAAAAACCCTCTGAACTCGAGACCTAGCCTAAAATCCTTTTCAACAAATCTAAATCTAAAAGAGAGAGCCCTCTCTAATTGCAGGTTGGCTAGAACCTGCAGTCCAAAGTTGGTCTGTGGTTACCTCGGCCGTATCCTTTTCCAGATCTTAAGGACAACCTGAGTGATAACACAAGGTATAAGTTAATTTTGAAATCCCCATATTCGAGGGTCAAATAGACACAGATGCCGTAGATAAATGGTTAAATCTGCTAGATGGGTATTTTTCCATGAATTTTCAAATCGGGAAAAGATTGTTTTCACACTTCTCAAAGCAACCCCCCATGTCAAGGACTGGTGGGAAACCTACTGCGAGCAGAAGGATGAAAGTACAGGCTCACTATTTTCAGCCGCACCCACTTGGAATGACTTTCAGGATGCCATCAAGGAGCAATACTACCATGTCAGAAGCTATGAGGACAAATACATCAAATGGACCACACTGCAGCAGGGACAAGACCAAGATGTGCCAGAGTTCACAAACATTTTTCATACCCTTCGCACATAGTTGGGTATCAAAGATTCTGAGCTGCATCTGGTACTCAAATACCACGGCTGCCTACACAGATACATCCAGGAAGAGATGGGGTTATTGAACATCTCCTCACTCGGCACAACATACCGATACGCTGTCAAAATCGAGCAAAAGTTCAAACAGAAGAAGCGAGACTTTGGATCTGCAAATGCGAAGCCTAGAGGACAAAGCCAAGGCAGGGTGACCCAAGACAACCTGTCTAAGCCGCAAGAAAAGAACAACACCACGAAGTCGAAGAAGGACACAGGAAAGCGGTGTGAGTTCCACAAGAGTCCCACTCATAACACAAGTGAGTGTCGGACCAAGCAGTCATTGGTGGCCGAGTTGAAGGCTTCCGAATCAGATGCATGTTCTAACCCTGAGCCAGAACTTGACAAGGGGAATGGAAAAGGGAAGCAGATCATTGATGCGGATCCTAGTGCCACTATTGCCACTACCAAGATCCATAAGAATGAGCCCGAAGAGCCAGAGGAGGGGGAACGTCTTTTCCACTCACAGATGTGGGTGAAGGGTTCGCCGCTACAATTCATTGTCGACAGTGGCAGCCAAAAGAACCTCATTTCAGCAGAGGTCGTGAAGCGGTTGGGCCTACCAACCACACTGCACCCACAGCCGTACAGTATCGGGTGGCTTCACAAAGGACGAGATCTGAAAGTTCGTCAGCAGTGCCGCCTTCCCTACAGCATCAAACCCTTCACAGACGAGGTATTGTGTGATGTTACACCTCTGGATGTTTGTGATGTATTATTAGGCCAGCCATACTTGTGGAGGTGACATGCTGTGTATGAGTCCAGGCCATGTGCTGTCATTATTTCTTTGAATAATTCATTATACAGGATACCGGAGGTAGCCCCACCTACCGCCACATCTTTGATCACCGCTAAGAAAGGCAGCAAGCTCATCTCCCAGACTAGGAAATTTATCTGTCTGGTTCACTCCCAAAGTAAGGGGAAGATCGTTGCTACATCCATGACCCCTGCAAAGGGTTCCTCCATGCAGTAGCAGCAGCAAAGGGATACGGTCATGGCAGAACACAGGAACAACTTCTCCTCACCCACAGGGGTACCACATAAGTTTCAGGTGGGCAACAAAGTCTGGTTGCATCGACAAAGAGAATGCCTTACCAGAACCCATCAGAAACTCAGACCACTCCGACATGGTCCTTACACCAGTACCAAGGCTATGGGAAACAATGCTTTGAAGCACAACATTCCTCCATTCCTTCGCCTGCACCAAGTGTTCAATATGGACCATCGTCGACCATGCTTCTCACCATTACTGGACACATCAGAGATTGCAGGACAAGTTCAGCAGATGGAGGAACTCAACGCAATGCGGACCATTGCTTCCTAAGTGGGGAGGAATGATCCAGGTGGATGTTGGTGGCCACCCACCTATCCCATTTGGACCCCCACAACTGTCTCTTTCATTCTTTTCAGTTTCCTAACCTGTAGCACAGTTTACTATTTTTAGCAGTTTTTCGGGTCCTGAACTTCCGGAGCCGTTTTCAGGCCCTAAACGATGTTTTTTTGGGAATCTGGGGCAACATGCATCCATGGACCAATGTTTCCTCCCAAAGTGGTAGTACTCGGATAGATCTTTCTAACGAGCTATCGTACGCGTCAAACGGAGATCGTATGCCAAAGTTACGACCTCGAGAAATTGATGTACCAATTTACCCAAAACGGGGCCCACAATTTGGCGTTTCATCTTCTAGGGTTAGGTTTTAGGATGTGAAGGGTTTTCCATTGTTTCTCAATAATAAATAGGCCTTCGAGCCTCATTGTAACACAGTTCGAAATAGTTCAGAGGCATGTAGCCGACACATCCCTTCTCAGAGATAAGCTACCATCGCCCTAGCTGGGTTATTTATATTTGTAAGCATATTTCAGTATTCTCCATTAATGAAATGAAGTATTATTTCCGCCGCATCTCTGTTTTTATGGTTATCGCATCTCTGTATTTATGGTTATCTCTGTAATTTATTGCGTTCCTATTTAAATCTGGATCAGTGGTATCAGAGCGGTCTGCTTTTTCTCTGTTTTTCTTTGCATGTCCCCAATGAGGTCGGGATATAAGGAGTTAGGGCTTGAACTGGTCGAACCTTTGCAAGACCAGCCTCGTAAATCACGACGACCTCCCATGGCGGATGAGAAGAAAGACGAGGGGGCAGGAGATCCTATCAAAATCTTTCTCTAAGAAGCGCTCGAGCGGCAAAGGAACGCGATGATGGATAGCTTTGCGCAGATTCTTCAGCGGCTACCCAGAGGTGATGCATCGGCATCCAACAGTGACTCTGGAAATGCCACACCCTTCAAGGTACAAGTTAATTTTGAAATCCCCATATTCGAGGGTCAAATAAACACAGATGCCGTAGATAAATGGTTAAATCTGCTAGATGGGTATTTTTCTGTTCATGAATTTTCAAATCGGGAAAAGATTGTTTTCGCTCTTCTCAAAGTAGCCCCCCATGTCAAGTACTGGTGGGAAACCTACTGCGAGCAGAAGGATGAAAGTACAGGCTCACTATTTTCAGCCGCACCCACTTGGAATGACTTCCGGGATGCCATCAAGGAGCAATACTACCCTGTCGGAAGCTATGAGGACAAATACATCAAATGGACCACACTGCGGCAGGGATGAGACCAAGATGTGCCAGAGTTCACAAACATTTTTCATACCCTTCGCACACAGTTGGGTATCGAAGATTCTGAGCTGCATCTGGTACTCAAATACCGCGGCTGCCTACACAAATACATCCAGGAAGAGATGGGGTTCTTGAACATCTCATCACTCGGCACAACATACCGATACGCTGTCAAAATCGAGCAAAAGTTCAAACAGAAGAAGCGAGACTTTGGATCTGCAAATCCGAAGCCCAAAGGACAAAGCCAAGGCGGGGTGACCCAAGACAACCCGTCGAAGCCGCAAGAAAAGAACAACACCACGAAGTCGAAGAAGGACACAGGAAAGTGGTGTGAGTTCCACAAGAGTCCCACTCATAACACAAGTGAGTGTCGGACCAAGCAGTCGTTGGTGGCCGAGTTGAAGGCTTCCGAATCAGATGCATGTTCTGACCCTGAGCCAGAACCTGACAAGGGGAATGGCAAAGGGAAGCAGATCATTGATGCGGATCCTAGTGCCACTATTGCCACTGCGAAGATCCAGAAGAATGAGCCCGAAGAGCCAGAGGAGGGGGAACGTCTTTTCCACTCACAGATGTGGGTGAAGGGTTCGTCGCTACAATTCATTGTCGACAGTGGCAGCCAAAAGAACCTCATTTCAGCAGAGGTCGTGAAGCGGTTGGGCCTACCAACTACACCGCACCCGCAGCCGTACAGTATCAGGTGGCTTCACGAAGGACGAGATCTGAAAGTTCACCAGCAGTGCCGCCTTCCCTACAGCATCAAACCCTTCATAGACGAGGTATTGTGTGATGTTACACCTTTGGATGTTTGTGATGTATTATTAGGCCAACCATACTTGTGGAGGCGACATGCTGTGTATGAGTCTAGGCCTCGTGCTATCATTATTTCTTTAAATAATTCATTATACAGGATACCGGAGGTAGCCCCACCTACCGCCACATCTTTGATCAGCGCTAAGAAAGGCAGCAAGCTCATCTCCCAGACCAAGAAATTTATCTGTCTGGTTCACTCCCAAAGTAAGGGGAAGATCGTTGCTACATCCATGACCCCTGCAAAGGGTTCCTCCACGCAGCAGCAGCAGCAAAGCGATACGGTCATGGCAGAACACATGAACAACTTCTCCTCACCCATAGGGGTACCACATAAGTTTCGGCTTGGAAACAAAGTCTGGTTGCATCGACAGAGAGAATGCCTTACCAGAACCCATCAGAAACTCAGACCACTCCGACATGGTCCTTACACCAGTATCAAGGCTATGGGCAACAATGCTTTGAAGCACAACATTCCTCCATTCCTTCGCCTGCACCAAGTGTTCAATATGGACCATCGTCGACCATGCTTCTCACCATTACTGGACACATCAGAGATTGCAAGACAAGTTCAGCAGATGGAGGAACTCAACGCAATGGGGACCATTGCTTCCTAAGGGGGGAGGAATGATCCAGGTGGATGTTGGTGGCCACCCACCTATCCCATTTGGACCCCCACAACTGTCTCTTTCAGTCTTTTCAGTTTCCTAACTTGTAGCACAGTTTACTATTTTTAGCAGTTTTTCGGGTCCTGAACTTCCGGAGCCGTTTTGAGGCCCTAAACGACGTTTTTTGGGGAATCTAGGGCAACATAGGTCCATGGACAGATGTTGCCTCCCAAACTGGTAGTACTCGGATAGATCTTTCTAACAAGCTATCGTACGTGTCAAATGGAGATCGTATGCCAAAGTTACGACCCTGGGAAATTGATGTACCAATTTACCCAAAACGGGGCCCACAATTTGGCGTTTCATCTTCTAAGGTTAGGTTTTCGGATGTGAAGGGTTTTCCATTGTTTCTCAATAATAAATAGGCCTTCGAGCCTCATTGTAACACAGTTCAAAACAGTTCAGAGGCATGTAGCCGACACATCCCTTCTCAGAGATAAGCTACCATCGCCCTAGCTGGGTTATTTATATTTGTAAGCATAATTCAGTATTCTCCATTAATGAAATGAAGTATTATTTCCACTGCATCTCTGTTTTTATGGTTATCGCATCTCTGTATTTATGGTTATCTCTATAATTTATTGTGTTCCTGTTTAAATCCGGATCAGCATGTGTGGTATTTGACCCAAGAGAATGCGATCCAATATTAAGTTGAGTTATAATGGTCTAGATGTGGCACAATGTTCAACCACAGCTCGGATTGACCTTGGAAGGACATAAGTTCAGCAGAATTGTCAACCAATGGAGGTTGTGTAGACTCAACAGGAGTCTAGCTTCAGAAGGAGTATGCCCTATGGAAGTTCAAATCTTGAATTTTTTAAGAGATTAGGGAAAATACATTACTGGTAATAGTGTGGTTCATTCTACAAGGTATGTTGCAGTTGTGAATGCTACAGATTGGGCTAATGTTGTCGAAGATGATGAGATACTTCCTAATGGTGCAAGTACCTCCCTCGCTAGGAGGGAATGTTTATTTATGTAACTTGGGAGGTACTCCCACAACCCCTGGGGTACTACGTTTGTAAAGAGTTGACCCACAAAAGTGGTTTTTGGGAAGTGTACCCAAGAAATTGGTTTTGTGCCCAAAGTTATGGGCATGAAACCAAGTGGATAAACTGATATTTTATTCATTGAGAACATGTAGGTCACCCTTGAAGGGCTAAGGGGAAACTATGGTTTCAATAATGTGGAAAAGGTTAAACGAAAATAATTTTTACTCCTTCAGAAAATAGTGTTTAAGAAAATTTCTTAATCCAACCTAAATGAAATGTCATGACCCTTGGTGATATGTAAACCCACCTTGCACACTATAAGAAGGGGTGAGGATTATTTCAATAGAGACCATCACAAGTATCATCTATCATGTGAATTTGCCGAAGAAATGAAGTGTGAATTGGCCTCATGAAGGATGAGTTGGAGCATATGTGGTCTAGTCCAAGTCTGGAATAGTTGCAAAAGTTTCTCAGGTTTGTGGAGGTCAACTTGGTGATACTCGATCCTCATGAAGGTTTGACCTGCAAATGATTTGGAGGTGAATTACTATGGTTTATTCCCTTGTTAGGGATCTCTATCCTAGTGTGACATTGATCTAGATCTTGGGAGGAGGCCCCCAATATCTGAAAAGTTGAAATGCTAGAAGAAAAGAGGGGAACACACAATAACAAAACTACAAAGAAACTTTTTTCATTAAAACAAATAATAACTGTAAAGGCTACATTGTGGTGGGAAATTTGTCCTTTTACAAAATGTGATTTGTTACTTATAGCCTTTTTTTGTTACAATAACACAGGTAAATTCCATGGGTGGGTAAATACCATGGGTGAATGAATACCATGGTTGGATGCCACTTACAATACCATAGTTAAATTCCATGGGTGTATGAATAACATGGGTGGATGAATACCATGGGTGGATGCCATTTTCCATTCGGATCATTCCTCCCTCCTTAAGAAGCAATGCCCCCCATCACATGAAGTTCCCTCATGTGAAGCCTTTGTTGAATATGAAGAGCCACTGAGGAGAATGGTTTTGTGTGGTTAACCCATAACAGTGATGAATGAAGATCCGAGGATAGAGATACCATATAATTCTTGTGAATTACTGTGATATTAATAGTGTGATGCCTAGCAAATGGACTTCAATAAAGTGTGGGTTTGTGGATGACCCATAACCATGACAAACGAAGATCCAAGGATAGAGATACTCTATAATGCGTGTGATCAACTGTGATACTAACAGTGTGAGACCTAGAAAATGGACTTCGATGAAGTTTGGGTTTGTGGATGACCCATAACCATGAAAAATGAAGATCTGAGGATAGAGATACTCTGTAATGTTTGTGATCAACTGTGTTACTAATAGTGTGTAGCATAGCAAATGAAATTTGTGACAATGAATTTGTGCGGTTGACCCATAACCATGATGTTGATTGTTGATGAAGTGGCAGGTGTCTACATAGCCTAGTGTGGGAGGACACGTCTCCAAAGAACCTAGGGTAGATGTCGTTATGCTAAAATTGATGAATGTGAACCATGTTCCTACTAAAGCGGGGTGAGAGGGAACATCTCTATAGGGAACCGCTCTGAATGTTGCTCCATTTTTAAAATGGGCATAACTCGGTCAATATAACTCATAATATTTATTATAACCTATTTTTGGAAATAGAATGACTATTTTGTATATTTCTATGTGTTTGAAATCCCTACCTTAACACCCTAGAAACTAATATTTGCGCTGCAACCATCCCATTGTCACAAAAGTTCTTGAGAAAAAAATTGATTTTCAATCAACGATATCTCCCTCATATAAACTCCAATTCGACCAATTTTTTTTTTTGAAATTGGGTAATTTTTCGAGAGGAGCTCGGATCTACAATCATTTTTCTTAAATTCTACACAAAATCTTCAAAAAATTATAGGAGATCCATCGTCCATGAATTGTTGTCAGAAATATTTCATGGAACCGTAACCTGAATCTGATACACTAATCAATATCTTGGGGAGGGCCCCAAGATATGAAAGATTGAAATGGATCTTGAGGGAGGCCCCTAAAATCTGATTAATTCTCTCATATGATTGTGAGATAGATTCAACAACTGGAGGGAATGGTCGATGGAGTCATTACCTTGTCTGATACCACTGATCCAGATCTTGGGGGGAGGCCCCCAAGATCTGAAAAAATGAAATGCAAGAAAAAAAAGGAGAACACATAATAACAAAACCACAAAGAAATTTGTTTTTATTAAAACAGATAATAAATGTAAAGGCTAAATTGTGGTGGACAATTTGTCCTTTTACAAAATGAGACTTATTACTTATAGCCTTTTTTTGTTACAATACCACAGGTAATTCCATGGGTGGGTAAATACCATGTGTGAATGAATACCATGGGTGGATGTCACAATACTATGGACAAATACCATGGGTGAATGAATACCATGGGTGGATGTCACTTACAATACCATGGGTAGATAAATAACATGGGTGGATGCCACTTGCAATACCATGGTTAAATTCCATGGGTGGATGAATACCATGGGTAGATGCCATTTTCCATTCGGACCAAACACCCTTTGTATTTTTCGTAAAAGATATGTTATATTTCCTAAAGTTTTGTGAAGAGAAGACAATGTTGAGATACTTGAAAGGTGCCCTTAGACCTCCGTTCTAGGGCCAAAAATTTACAAAAATATTAATTTCGGTTTTCTGTGGTGTAAAAATCCCTTAGTGAGTTCGAGGATTATCTCTAAGTGTGAACAGAAAAAATGAAGTTGGGAAGAGGAGATGAGTGTGGGAATGACTGAAGGAGGGCAGTTTCATGGAGATAAATGTTGAAGGTGATTGTAGTATAAGGTATGTCCTATTTGGAGTTTAGGATAATAGTTTGTGTACCCTTGTTTAGGGCTTCTTTTACGCAAGAACAGTCGCCAAATTTATATCCTTAAGTGGCCTAGATTCTGAGCATCAACAAGATCTTCGAAGTGTGTATCCATTTGTAAATATAGATGAGTGTAGGGTAGATGGGGAGGGGTTGTCTTGAAGTGAATATTTTTGGAGATTTTTTAATGTGGAGGACTGTTCAATAGGTGATTGGACAGTGTGTTTGGTTTCCCAAGTACAATGATGGTTGAATTCAACATCACTATTAGGAGGTTACTATTTGTATGCCCTAATGTAGTCTTCATTAATGGTGTAAAGAGATTGTGTATGGGAAAATTTGCAAGCCCTAAGGCCTGATATTTTAGCACCAAGGAGTCAATCAAGAGGTTTGTGCGTGAAGCCCTAAGTTCAACATTTTGGGAGCAACTATAAGACTAATAATAGGGCATATCTAGAAGAACCTAAGAGTTGGAAATATTGGGGGAGCAGGAGAGTATCTAGAAGGAATACTTGTATGAGCCTATGCACATTCATCCTAGAGCAGTAGGAGTGCTTGATAGAGGTGGTTTCAGAGACTGGTGATGCAAGAAAATATGAAGTAGAAAATGTACTTATGAGTAGCAGAAGAGGTGGCAAAGGACATGCCAGAAGTGTTCAAGGTACGTGGACCAAAAGCGCTGAGTAGAGCACTCCTTCATCAAGTAAGTCAAGTGTATCATGTTTAAGGGTAGATTGGTAGTCATAAGTTGTTGAATCCAAGCCCTAGTTCTCCTTGTATTAGGGATAATTGTAAGGTCCATGATCACTGGTATGGCTGCCTTATGTTTGTTGTATTAAAGTTGTAATATAAAAAAAAATTGGTTAAAAAAAATTGTCTTGTGCACTAGATTGATTCATTGTTGTACATTTTATGTCGTGCAAAGTGATTCTATTGTGGTATTTTAGTGTGTTTATGATCAGGTTTTTAAACATAGACCTAATTTTGAAGTGCCAAGTAAAAATAAACAATAATACCAAACATGATCAACACAAAATTGAGAATTCATTCAAAGTGGGAGGAATAGTTTGGTTGTAATTGATTAAGGAAGGACTACATGTCTTCGTAAGAAGATAAGATCTTTCCAGTGTGGCCTTTTTGAGGTATTGGAGAAGGTGGGAGATAATTCTTAGCGACTTAATCTACCCCCACACACATTTACTTAGTAGTGAATGTTGAAAGTGTGAAACTTAAGAGCCCTCCAAGTTGAATCAGGACGAGTAAGTCTTACTTCCTATAGAGGACTTAAAACTAGATGCTTAAGCGGAGTTGGAAAGAAACACAATTTTGTAGGAGAAGTCTAGAACTATAAGATCATAGTAGAATGGCCTTTGGAAGATTAGGATGAAAGGACAACTTGTCTAGAAATAAAAATGATAATCCAAGGAAAAGGTAGAGGAAAAAATTCCTCATATTATTATATAAACCTTTTGGAGACCAAAAGCCTCCCTAAATGGAGAGATATGATCCAAATTGGCTTATAATGTAAAATTTTCATCTATATTGGTACTGTTTGAGTGGATAAAGTGGAGCAATTGGCATGTAGGGCCCATTTTAGTGGAAGGTGCTAATTTAAGAAAATTTGGGTTCATAACTTTTCAAAGTCATTTGGAGGCATCAACTGATGTTTTGTTGGGTCATAGTGTCCATAAGTTGCACAAACATCTTCGATGTTGATCTACACACCAAGACCTTTGCAACAATGTGAAAATCACTTTAGTGAAAGCCCATATGTGAAAGGTATGTGTATTTTAAGTTGACTTAACATTTTCAATGGTGCAAAGATCACCTCAAATAGAGCTCATATGCAAACGCTTTTCCTCTTGCAATTTAACCTACTTTGTTGACTACCATGACATTAGTGGATGCCACATGAGCTCCCCATTACTCATATATGTGGGGATAGCCATATATGGACTTTCAAAAAGGTTCTTGGAGGTCCAAAATCATATCATAATTAATGGTTGAGGAAGTCAAAACCCTACCCCCGGATGGCTATCGGGCTATGTTATTTATTGATCTCCCACAACGAGAAAGGGTTCCATTCTTTGGCATTGTATCTTGTTCCATAACCAAGCAAAAACATTTCAGAGTGATATTTTGCAAGCATAATAGGGGAGGATGGTTCTGTAGTAATTGTTGAGGCCACAATGTCAAAAGTAAACTCCATAGTAAGTTCTGATTCTTTTGTAAGTGTATTTTATAATTGAAGCAAGAAGAGAAAAACATAGATCTGACCTCCTCACTAGGTTTTCTCCAATTTTGGGTTTCCTAGGATAAATCTCATATTCATTTGTGTGGATGTTGTGTATTTTCTGCCTATTCTTTTATACTATTATTTCAATTATTTCTTAAATTCAAGTAATAAATTAGAGATAATAAATCTAAGATATAAGGAAATAAATTGTCATAATCTAATATGTTAAAAATAGTATTTATTGTGACAAACTATTTCAAAAATAGCCCTAAGGTTTAGTTCAATTGGTCGAATACCCATCCCATAAGCACCTCGCTATGAGAGGTCATGAAGTCAATTCTCCTCAATGCCCTTTGTGGTTAGGCTTCAATATGAGTCGACGGGACTTATCCCTTCGGGATCTACTTGGGAGTGTTTTTGTGGACGTAGCAATCACCGTGTTAGCCTCCTATTGTAATAGGTGTTCATATTTCATGATTCACAGTTGAAAGTGCCAAATATGTCATCTTTTCATGCTACAAGGTTCCATACTTCCAGAAAGAGGCCAAAGAAGAGGCCATGAAAGTGTGCCAGTCTAAATGCCATTGCTGTATTCCAATTTTGATGAAGTTATTCCATTTTTGAAGAATTTTTTAGTTAAAGGAAAGCCAAATAGCTTAATCTTGGCTTCCCTAGGTTTCAATTGCTTGTTTTAGAATATAGAGAATGAATATCTATCCAAACTATTTAATCTTGGCAGATCAGTAGCTAGGTAGAGAAATAAAGGAGCCCAACTGCTTAATCTGGGCCCTTGGAAGATATAAGGGTATGTTAAAATTGGCAACCAGGGAAAAACTTCATGTGGGTCATCTTATTCATGGCTAATAATATTTTTATTAGATTCCTCTCATCGAGAGGTGTAGGATTGATGTAAAGATCATCCGATTCCGATAAGTATTCATGGAGATATGAATTTATTTTTATTATGGAATTATTATCAAGCCGACCTACAACTCATGTAGGCTCAGAAGCCCAAAATTCGCATCTATTCACCCACCAACGTTGTGTATAAATATAAGAGGACCTTTCCTCATTTGGACTCACTCATCTCATCAAATCTCTCTCTCTCTACTGTGCAGATATGAGTCTCTTCTCTACTGCGCTGAAATGGGTCTCTCTCTCTCTCACACATGTGAAGTCGGAAGCTGTTGAATTTGAAGCTGCAACTGCAGAAGTAAAGATTTACTTATGTGGCCTAGAATATCTCCTCTTTGGAACTGCACTATAGGTTCATCTGAACCTCCTTTGAAAGCCGCAACTTTTGGTGGTGGAATGAAGTCAATCCGATGAACGGTTTGCAAGATATCGACTACCCTAGTTTGAAGTCGGAAACTGCTGAAACTGAAGCTGCAACTGCAGAAGTAAAGATTGACTTGCGTGGCCTAGAAGATATCCTCATTTGAACTGCGTTGTAGGTTCATCTGAACCTCCTTTGAAAGCCGCAACTTTTGGTGGTGGAATGAAGTCAATCCGACGAATGGTTTGCAAGATATCGACTACCCTAGTTTGAAGCCGGAAACTGCTGAAACTGAAGCTGCAACTACAGAAGTAAAGATTAACTTGAGTGGCCTAGAATATCTCCTCATCTGAACTACGCTATAGGTTCATCTGAACCTCCTCTGGATGCCGAAACTTTTGGTGGTGGAATGAAGTCAATCCGACAGTCGGTTTGTGAGATATGGTCTGCCCTAGTTTTATAATGAAGCCGCTAATGCTGATGCTACTAATCTAGGGTTTGCTACTGCTGATATGAATTAGATTTCCCTGGCTAGCTGCCACATCTTGTGTCTCTTGTCTTGGCTTTTTTTCTGTCGACCGTTTAATGTTCTATCTGCACTTTACTTTATGTACATGTGATTGATAATCAGTGGAATATAATAAGAAAAAGAAGTAAATTGTTATAAGCATAGAACATACCATAACTTAACAGGGTACGTTTAGATAGGAGGGCAGTCAAAAGAAAAAAGGATAATCAGGGTCTGCAAGTCCAAGTGCACCCATGCAAAAAGAAGAAAAAATTCTAGGTAAGTAGGCTGGGTAAGTAGTTTTGTGGTTGCAGAATCAAGCTATGTGATCCATTTCATGTTTTTAAGTGTTATATCTATTCAGATCACATTTATGAGGCACTTTTTCATTTGGAGGAGCTCAAGCGAGGCATGTCTAACTCCCCCTTCTTCTCACTCCCTAAATCACTCACTAACATCCCCTTGAGGACTTTGGGATCTGCCCAACCAGTCCTGTTACCACTTCATTTTTTGTAGAAAACTAAGTCAAGCTTTGACTTTCTTCAGTGAAAAAAGCCACATTTCTTGTGTAAAAATCATTTCATCACAGTCCATTCACTTCCTATGCCTAAGTTTCAGTCCACAAACGTAGCCCCCTACACTTCACCTCACAAACTCATAATAACTTCTAAACATTATTATGTAAATCCCTATATATTTCCCCTTCCCCTTACTAAAAGCACTAAATAGCTCCCCTATGTACATATTCCCATCCCCTGGCACTATAGCCCTATAAAATTTGTTTGGGGAAATGCTGAGTTCATTTGGGGCTTAGCATTAGCCTTCCGCGTTCTAACCCTGGGATTAACTTAACATTTGATTAAAGTTAATAACCTCTTTCCTCACCCCTCTACCTATAAACCTTAAATTTTTTACCCTGAGCGCTCACATTTTCGGGTTTGGTTTAAATATTTTGATTAAACTTTACCCCCGGCGCACAAACCATGTATAAAACCCACAAACCCAAAGTTTAAACCCCCACAACATTGTATAAATATTTGAATATTCCAGCGGGCCCCGTGCACAAACCTGCCGCCAGCTCCGCGCTCCATCAGCCCTCCAATCCGCCCTCCCAGAACCGACGGCTCTCGGCGATTTCGGAGCCGCCCCGTCACTTGACAGTTAGCATCGATAGCCTGGCGTTTTGCTGTCGTACAGAGGGACACGTGTCCGCCCTTGATTGCATTGGAGCCCCTCTGACATTTACCACCCTCGTACAGAGGGCGGTCCAACGAAACCACAAACTGCCTTCTGTCTCTCCTCCCCTGATGACAGCACCAGGTCAGCGCCATGTCACCTCTGCATCGACCCCCCACTGCTACGTGTCACTGCCACTACATCACCCTGTCGTACTGCCACATCACCCTGCTGACGTCACCCTGCCATGTCACTACCGTACCAGGACCCACCGCTGATGTCATGCTGACATCATCACCGGAAAAGGCACGAAAGGCGAAAATCACAGCAAAGGATGCTCGGAATGAAAAACTGAGGCAGTTTTCGATGCGTGATTAGCACTTAGCACTAATCGTGCATCGCTAAGAAAAAATGATCAAAATGGAAGGCTGCCTGTGGCTAGGCTACCAGCAGGCCCAAAAATGCGTAATTTGACAGGATTTCTTCATGAAGGTTCGAGAAAGGAGCGATCTGACAAATTCAAGAGTATCAGAGGAAAGACGAAGCCCAGATTAAATTAAAAGAGTATCAGTGAAGTGGCAAAGAGTATCAGATCGACAATACCAAAGCAGGTGAACATTAAAGACCCCCAAAGCAAAGTCAAAGAAAACGGTGAAGCCATCTAAGGCTCTTAGATCACAGTTAATGCACATCAAAGTCACTCGAGAGCAGGGGATCAAAGCCCAATGCACAGTTATGGCTAGATGAACATCACAAAGCCAAAAGGACACCATATTAATTCATTTTGATTCCGCTGCCTCCAGTGCAACTCAAAGATATTTTCCTGCATTAATTTCAGAACAAGATTAGGTTAAAGACCTCAAAGTCACTCGAGAGCAGGGGATCAAAGCCCGATGCACAGTTATGGCTAAATGAACAGCACAAAGCCAAAAGGACACCATATTAACTCATTTTGATACCGCTGCCTCTAGCGCAGCTCAAAGATATTTTCCCGCATTAAATTCAGGACAAAAATTAGGTTAAAGAATTTATTTCCCTCAGACTTGTTTTAGGTCTGCTGTAATAGATATTTTAGATATTTTTCCTATATAAACTGCCCTAGTTCATTGTTTAAAGGGTTGGTTGGTTGATATTCCTCATGCTAGACTTGCGCTATATTTTTGAGAAGCTCTGTAATCAAAGACTACTAGAATGCTTTGGATGAAGAAATGACTGTTGTGTTATTAATGGTTAAAGAGTGACTATGGAATTCCTATGCTACTACATGGCTCAATAAGTTTTTCTACCTCTGTTTACAATTTTATTATGTTCATGCACAATTGTGTTACCATCTAAATAGCAAGAAAAAGGAATAGCTTAGGTTTTGCTTGACTGCACCTTATGCTCAGTTCTTGTTATTTCTATATGTTTTCCTCAGAAATGGTTATGAATATGCATACTTAAATGATCATATTTGCCCTGTTTCTTTCACATATGGTTGTTTTTTAGGAATTCTTTAATGCTCCTAAACAAACTTTCATCCACCTTCCCTCTATGTTAGCTAATGAAGATTCTTAGTTGCCTTTCATTTCTGACATTCATTCCATTTTTATTCTAGCCTGATATTGTTCTATGTGTAGCTATCCTGCTCTATATTCCTCTTGTGACCAAGAAAACGCAATAGAAAACCCTAATCCATGACTCCATGCCCAATGGTTTGAACGTCTCACAGTATGCATCCCGACTCTACTTGAAAACATCTCCTTCCCACCAAAATCAAAACAAAACCCTTGTACACCATAACTAGCCTAAAATCAACCCAAAACAAAGTTAAATCATAAAGAGAGAGCCCTCTCTAACTGCAGGTAGGCTAGGACCTGCAGTCCAAAGATTGGTTTGTGGTTACCTCGGCTGTATCCCTTAAGGAGCTTAGGGACAACCTGAGTGTTAACACACCGATCTCCGAAGTTCCTGAACCACATAAGAAAAAAAAAAGAGAGAGACAAAATCTTCAAATAAATTATCCACCACAATTTACAAATCGTGAAATTTTATTACATCAAGAGGCACTTTACAACCCAATATGGGGAGATGTGTAGGTGTAGTGTAATAAAGTTTGTCAACATTTTTAAATGTTGGGAAAAATATATATAGAAAAAATGAAACAAAACAAATTTAAATGTCATCTTCATATGTTTTAATTAATATTCAAATTATGTTTATATATAATATTTAATTTAATAAAAATTAAATAAAAACATAATTTAATAATATTTTTAAAATCAATTAAGATTAATAAAAAATAAATAATATTAATTTAGGGTAGTTAAATTTGACCATAAAAATTTAACTTAGTAATAATTTTTTTATACAAATTATGTGTGTCATCCATTAAAATAATCAATATAAAATATAATTATATATTAATGATTTAATAAATACAAATATGTGTCTACCAGAGATCCATTATACACTTTAACAATAATTATAGTAAATAGTATATATGGAAAATTCCATCTCAATTTATGAGTGAGATTCAAAAATTAAAAATAAATAAATCAAGAATTAAACACTGTAATTTATAAAGGGATTAGTGATTGAAAATTATTGGAGAGAAAAATTATAATTTAATTTGTGTGACACCTAGCTAATAGTAAACCTTTGGGGGTCTACAACCTCTCCTCCTCTCCATAAATGGAGTCACAGGGGGATTTGAATTATGGATCTCTTGGTTTTCACAGATTTCACATTACTTCAATCACCAATTATGTTGCCTCTTGGGATGAAGTAAAATAATATAATTATTCTTTTAAGATGTTTTAAATATTTAAATATTTATTTTTTTAATTATTTTATTAACTAATATAATACTTATTCAATGAAATAATAAAAGATATTTTTCTTTTAACTATTTTTATTAAAGTTTGTTGAACTAGTTTTTAATATAAAAGTGTATAAAATTTCAGTTTTAATTCTTTAGGTTGATTTGATTGTTTGCAACCCATACCAAGTTGCATTAAATTCTCAACACCCTGCTTGACCACTCAATCATCAACACTAACAGAAATTGAAGAGATGGGATAGGGAAATGGGTAGAGGTCAGGGCTCATCCCTACTTCCCCTAGTGATTCAAGGTTGGGGAACAAAGGCCTCAAGAAGAAAAATGCGGAGTCAATGGAAAAGACAACGGAAGGAGATGGGGGAATAAGTGGGAGGGAATTGGTGAAAAACTTAGTACACAACAATGAAAAACATTGGTCGTATGAGAAAATTCCTTGGAGAATATTGAGCTGGGAGTGAACGAAGCAAAAATTGAGTTTGAGACTCAGCTTGTGCTCATAAAATTAGGGTGTTATCCCATGTACTATTGTTATTGAGGACATTGTGATTTGTTTTCTTAGTCTTGAATGGTGAGTTGGAGGCTCAGTGGATGATCGAATCACCATGGTTCTTGCTAGAGAGTTGCTAACCACCTAGACAATGAAATGCAAACCCCTATGGTGCTTGCTATAAAAAGACATCAAAGAGATCACTTGGATAGTGGATTCAACCTCCTAGACTAAGAAATACTCCATCTAGACCTTCAGTGAAGCCCTATGATTAGAATCATAGGAGTAAGTGAGCCAACATGGTGCTTATTGCTAGAAGGCAGTTGAGAACCACTTGTTCCATAGCCAAGCAAAAACAATTGAGAGTGATATTTTGCAAGTATAATAGGGAAGGATGGTTCTATAGTAGCTGTTGTGGCCACAATGTCAAAAGGTAACTCCATAGTAAGTTCCCATTCTTTTGTAAGTGTATTTGATAATTGAATCAAGAAGAGAAAAACATAGGTCTGACCTCCTCAAACAATGTAAACTTTGAAACGGGAACTGATACTTTTACCCATTTCGTAGAGATAGCAAAAAAGTGACCTAATTTTGAAAAGGGGTGATGCAGAACACACATTTTTTTTAGAGCATAGTTTTTGGCACTTTAATTTCTTTTTACGTACATTATGTTTTAGAATGGTAGTGATTTTCATGCTGATTTTAAAAAGTGAGTATTCTGCATCACACCCTTTTTTTAAAAGACCTATTTTTTGACTTTAAATTTTCTAGTGTATGAAATGTAAATAATTATTTTCTAAATTTGATAGTTTTTGAAGTGGTCATTTTCTTCATATTTTCTTGTTTTTTATTTTAATTTTAATTTTTTTGTAGTGAGGTTTTTATTGTTTTGCATTTTTAAATTAGAAAGTCGATATTTTGAATTTTAGATAATCTACATATTTATACATCCTTAATTAATTTTTCAATCCACATGAAATAATTGTTTCTACAAAACAATATTTTTTAACAATGGACATAAAAATAACCATTTTTAACATAAATATAACAAAAAACTACACGTTTTGATAGTTTTTTGCTAGAATTGACATATCAAAATCACAATTTTTATACGAAAATTTTAACTAAAAATGGTTAAATAATAGTTTTTTTTTTTATGAATTTCGTGTCAAAAAAATAATAATAATAACTTTTTTTTCAAAAAATAATGATTAACTTAAAAATAAATGCAAAAATCACATATTACAAATATTGAACGCATAACAACCTTAATTGATTGATTATTCTTCTCATAAAATTTCAAACTCAAAACATTGCAAAGCTTGATTTCCAAGCATAACTTAAATTTAATCAACAATGTCATGTAATCCAAACCCTTCGTCCTCTAGAGTTTCATCATTGTCTTCTTCCACAATATTTTCTGCTTCCTTTTGCTCATTTTCCTCTTCTAATGGATCTTTGATATCTGTGACTCTCCCAATGTATGTCTTTCCAAACATTCCATGTAATGGTGGTTGGGGTTCCTTTGCCTTTTTTGCCGCATGTGATTCACTAAAGTCCCCTTTCTTCAACCCAATTTCTTACATTGCATATGGAAGAAATTGAAGAGCATTAATTCTTTGCTGAATGAAATTGCACTGTAATGGATCTTTCTCAATTGCAATGCAATTTCTTCCTTTTTGAAGGTAGCATGCTAATGTTGTACCTAATTATCAAGCACAAAAGAAATAATGAAGTAAATTAGTACAATGACATATTAATTAAAAAAAGAACATATTGAAATTCAATTCCATATAATAAAACTTACCTGAGCCAGAAAATAAATCCAGAACCCAATCTCCTTCATTTGAACATATGTCTATAAGATAGTTAATCAATAATTGTGGTTTTTGATAAATGTTAACTATCTCTCCTTTTGTTTCTTTGTCTTCATATGTTAGTTTTCTCACAACAACATCATAAGTCAGTATTTGGCTATGACTCTTTCCATCCACCCGATTAAAAATCATAGACATATTGCTATCATCTTTTGCCCAGCTATCAATATGAATGAAGTCACAGTCATTTATAAATTGTTGATCTTCATTGTTAAGAATATTTGACTTTTGCCTGTAACATGAAATAGTAAAAGTTCAATTAACTTGTACATAAATGAATTTTTCAACATTAATCAAATATACATTTTAAACGTCTTACCATGTAAGCTGCATCCTTGAATTTTTTTTCCCCTTGAAGCTTGACAATATCATTGCCGATTGTGTGTCTGAATGAAATGTCAAAAATCTCCATAATGGTGATGACGTCACATCTACAAATCCCACAACCACTTTATTAAAAGCTTGATAAGTATAAGGGTCACTATCATAGTAAATGTTTGGAATATTGAAACCATGGGGAATATCTGCAATAACTAGGGCATAATCCCTTTTTGGTATGAGTTTAGTAATGTCTTCATAGTCACCTTGTATTACTTGATATTGAATAGTGTCTAGCCCATTCCAAATGAAATGATTAAGAGTTGGATCAAGTTCAAAATTCTTGATACGTTGCTTCCTCAGTCTTTCGATCTTTATTTTTCAATAAAAGTCTTGAAACTGTCTAGTGCTCCATTATCTTCCTTCCTCATATTTTATCAAATAAACAAATATATGTGTAAGTTTTAAATTAAAAATAGTACACGGATGAATAAAAATGAATGTATAAATCAAGATGCCTTTTTAAATTCAAGATAAAAAGCTTTTAATGTTGATGTAGAACTTCAATCTGGATAGTTACGTACAACATCATCCCAACTATCTTCATTCAACAATCTAACCATTTGTTCTTGAATTTTCATGTAAACTTTGTGACTACATAGATAAAGTAAGAAAAAGTTAATATAATGATAACATGTTTTATTTAAAAGATAACTATAATCTAGAAATAAATAAAAATAATTCAGCAAACTTACTTTTGAAATTCTTCAAACATTTCCTCCAATGATATTTCGCTTGACCTCACACGAGATAAAATTGTTTTGACAATTTTTTCATCTTTCACTCCTTGCATCGCCCTCCAAGGCGTGATAGTCATATCGTCTGGAAGTTGCTTCAGTTCAGGAGCTGATTTACTATTGCTACATATCAATGGCTTAGACTTTTTGACCCTCTGGTTTTTAATGCCAATGTCTTCCCACATGCTAAAAATCTCATCAATGAACTTCCAAACATCTCCAGTTCTAAATGCCAATTGGAAAATGTTATCAACACCTCTGAATAAATCTCTATTTTTGTTGCCTTTTCCACCTTTTGAATTGGTTTTCTCTTCAATTTGATAACCTATTTCCATACAACATTCCTTTCGGAAATCTGGAGTAACATTTATCCTATCCCCACCACATTTTTCTTGAAATTCACTATGAATAAATCTAACCCTTTGGATGAAAGGCATAGACATCCTATATTCATTATCTGAATTATGATCCCATGCCACTAACTTTTCTTCTGTTTCATTTAAACCAACATAAATGATACATTTCATTGTTTCAAAACGTGGGTTATTAGAATGTTCCTCCATCAATTGTCTTTGAGCTTCTACAGAATGGTTCCCCCCAAGCACCCAATAATTGTATTCAAAACATTTTGACTTATCAAATGCTTCTTTGTTGGGAACTTGAAGTGGATCAACAAGAAGCACATACCTAACCACATGAGCATATGGATTGTACCTCATCAATGTCTTCAAGTTGTGAACATGCAGATGATGTGGCTTTCTGACTTGATATTGGCATTGTCATTCACTTGCCTTATAGGTTTGTCTTACATTATGCTGAAATGTAAGACCACCATCAATTAAGTTTCTCTTTGTCAAATTCTGTCAAATGGCATTTTGTTTTGTTTTGATAATGCCATCATCTAAATCAGCTCTTGGTGTAATTATTTCTCTGCTTTCTTTTGAAGTTTCACTAGGTTCTTAACTGCTGGTAATGACTACTTCAAAATCTTCAACTTTAGTTTTCTTCGTCATAACATTCTCAACAAATTTATTCTTGGGCATTGTTACTTTTGGTATTTTATGACTTTTCTCAGTTCCAATGTCATCTTCAGTAATGGCAACATATGCTTCACTGTCAGTTTCAACTTCATCATCCTCAAAAGTAACTTGTTTACCCTTGCTAGATTTATCCACTAGAGGCCTTTTTTTCTGATTCTTTGGATGTAGTTTTGTAGCATCATCAATTACTACATTTTTCTTGTTTTCCATATCTTCTTCTGACACTGAGTAGAAATTGCTAACAACTTTCATGATTATGAGAGATTCTTAGGCGTAAATCACATGATATTTCATTTTTCGACACGTTTCGAACCAACCAGTGTGGTTCATCATCAGAATATAGTCATTGGAGGTCTGCTCTATCTATTTAACTTGCTTTTCTTGATCTGTTCATTCAACTTGTCCTGACGATGAACCACACTGGTTGGTTCAAAACGCGTCGACAAATGAAATATCGTGTGATTTATGCCAAAGAATCTCTCATAAACTTGATATCGATCATAGAAGCCTCAATACAACAACTTTCATGATATCATGCTCTATGAAATGAATGCCTCGCAACCTAATTGAACAACTTTCAACAAAATTCTGCCAAACAAAATATCATATGTCAATAAAAACAAAGTTAAAAAAATATAGCGAGACACTTTCAAGAACGCAAAATACAAATATAAATAACAATACTTACGATGTTTTGTGTCATCTCATTTACGATTTGTTTACACAACTTTGTAGATACCTCTCTCGTGTCATATAATGAATATGATAGTCGGTATTTAATCCTTTCATTTGACCTGGGAGCTTTTGTAAGTACGTAAACAACTTCAGTGTTCGGTATCGAACACATATCTATGACTCTTCCCATCACCTCAAAATTTCCATTACCATTCGGTATATCAATATATAGATATATATTCACATTTGTGCTTTCTCTTTCTTTCACATACCAGACTCTTGATGGAAATTTCACCTCTTTTGAATTCTTCCAGTCTAAAATTATATTCTTATCACTTGAGGCACTTGAAAGATTTGTAGCCATGAGCTCGGGTGGAGTTCGTTCACCAATGTTTTTTGAAGATGCAACTTTAAGAGTCTTTGGTCCAGAAGAATTCACAAAAATTTTCTTTGATGTCATTTTCCTGAAAAATAGAAACACAAAAATTAGTAAATAAAAAAACATATTAACTTAAATTAACAACGAAAATATATCATAAATTTTTTATTTGTATAATCAGAATCGCCCAGCCACCCCTAACGGGTGGGCGGGTGGGTCGATGGGTGGGCAGGAGGTCGGGTGAGGGACAGCGGGGCTGGGTGGATAGCCGGGCGGGTGAGGGTGGGCGGGCTGGGTGGGTGTGGGCGATAGGGGTGCGTGGGTGTGGGCGGGGGCGAACGTGCGGGGACGCCGCACCCGGCCCCCTTCCACCCCCACACGCCCACGCCGACCGTCTTCCCTCATAGCAACCCGCCTATCCCCCATCCCTCTCGCCACCCACACCCACACGTCCTCCCCACCACTCTCTCCACCCACGTGCCCCCACCTCCCCCCAAACGTGCACTCCCCTCACCCACCCCCTTGAGCCCTGCTCCACCCACATCCACGCTCTCCTCCCCCTTAACCCCCCCCCCCCCCCCTTTCTATCCCCCTTTCCCCTGCCCCTTTCACCCCCTCCACGACCCTTCGCACCCCCCCTTTCCCTACCTCCCTTCTCCACTCCCCCCTTAACGCCTCACCCCCCACCCTAACCTCCCTCTCTGCCCCCTTCCCTCCACAACCCTTTCCGTCCCCCTACCTCCCTCCCATTTTCCCCACCTCCCACGACCCTTCCCACCCCCCCTTTCCCTACCTTCCTCTGCCCCCCCACCATTTCCCTTCCTCTACTCCCACCCTCACCCCCCCTTCCTTCCCCCCCCCCCTTCACCCTTACCTGTCACCCCCCTACCCCTTACCATCAACCTACGCCCTACACCCTCCCCCCTCGCTCCCTCCCTCCCCTTCCCCTTCCCCTTCCCCATGCACCCCCCCCATCCCCCTCACCCCCCTACCCCTTCCCATCAACCTACGCCTCCCCTTCCCCTTTCCTTTCCCTCCCTCCCCTTCCCCACCTCCTGCCCCACGCACCCGCCCCCCACCTCCCCGTGCTCTCACCCCATCAACCTACGCCTTACCCCCCCCTTACCCTTACCTCTACACCTCCCTCCCTCCCCTTCCCCTTTCCCACGCATCCCCCCTAACCCCCCATGCCCCACCCCCCTCACCTCTCGCCCCCCCACCCCATGCACCCCCATGCCCCACCCCCCTCACCTCTCCCCCACCCCACCCCCCGCCCCTCCCCCCTCCATGGCCCCCCACCACCCCCACCACCTCTCTCCCCATCCTACCCACCCTCCCCCATGCCCCCACTCACCTCTCTCCCCCCCACCTCACACACCCCCATGCCCCACCCCCCCTCACCTCTCCCCCACTCGACGCCCCTCCACCTCGCCTCACCTCTCCTTCACCTCTTGACCCCCCTACCCCCCATGCCTCCCCACCTCTCTCCCTCTCCCACTTACCAACCCCCCATGCTCTTCCCACCCACCCCCCACTTACCCTTACCCCTACTCCTCCCTCCCTCCCCCCACATCCCCTTCCCCACACACCACCCCCCTACCCCCCCAAGCCCCACCCCCCCCACCCCATGCCCTCCCACCTCCCCCCCTCACCTCTCTTCCCCTCCCACCTATCGCCCCCCATGCCCCACCCCCTCTCCTCCCTCTGCTCCCCTCCCTCCCCCCTCCCCCCCCCCCCCCTCCGCTCCCCTCCCCTCCCATGGCCTCCTCCGCCCTCACCGGTGGCCTGCTCCCCCGCTCGACAGGTGCCCGGGCGACTCCCGGAATCGCCCGACCACTAGTCGGGCGGGGGGGCGGGCCGCTGGAGTGGCGCGGCAATGGCCGATGCCACCCCGGCAGCCCGCCGGCTGGGCAGGGGGGCGGGCTGCTGGGGTGGCGTGGCCGAGAATCGCCCGACCTCCGGTCAAGGGGGGGGGGGGGGGGGGGGCGCAGGGGTGGCACCTTGCTCGGCTGCGCCACCCCGGCGCCCCCATCCCCCCCCAGCCCACGCCCGACCAGCAACCGGGCGATTCCTGGAATCGCTCGGCTGCCGGTCAGGTGGCGGGGCGGGCAACCATGGAGGGTGGAGGAGGTCGTGGGAGCGGAGGGGCGGCAGAGAGGAGGGAGGATAAGGGGAGGGGAGGGCGAGAGGGCGACGGGGGAGGCTGTAGGAGGGGGGGAGCAGAGGGAGGAGAGGGGGTGGGGGAGGGGCGGGGGGGGGGGGGGGGCGGCGGCGGGGGGAGAGGGAGAGAGGTGGGGGGGTGGGGTGTGGCACGGTGGCGGGGAGGGGGAGAGAGGTGGGGGGGGGGTGTGGCATGGTGGCAGGGAGGGGGAGAGAGGTGGGGGGGGGGGGTGTGGCACGGTGGCAGGGAGGGGGAGAGAGGTGAGGGGGGTTGGGGGGGCATGGGGGAGGGCCGAGAGGTGAGGGGGTGGGGCGGGGTGGGGGGGGTGGGGCATGAAGGGGGGGTGAGAGGTGAGGGGTAGGGGGGTGTTGGGGGTGGGGTGGGCATGGCGGAGGGGGGGATGAGAGGTGGGGGGGGTGGGCATGGGGTGCAGGGGGCGGGAGGTGAGGGGGGCAGGGTGGGACATGGGGGTGGGGCGAGAGTTGAGGGGGGTAGGGAGAGAGGTGAGGGGCGGGTGGGCAAGGGGGAGGGAGAGAGGTGAGGTGGGGGTGTGTGGGGTAGGGGGATGGGGCATGGGTGGCGCGAGAGGTGGCGGGGGAAGGGGGGGTTTGAGGGAGGAAGAGGAGAGGGGGGGGTTGGGGAACGGGGCGAGGGGGGAAGGGGGAGTGTGAGGGGCTGGGGCATGGGGGAGGGGTGAGAGGGTAGGGAGTGGAGCGTGGGGGGAGGGGGAGAGAGCTGAGGAGGGTGAGGGGGTTGGAGGGGGATAGGTGAGGGGTGGGGGGGGGTTACAGTGGGGGAGGGGGATGGGGGGTAGAGGGAGGAGTGTGAGGGGCTGGGGAGGGTGTGTGAGGTGAGGTGGTGGATGATGGGGAGGGCGTGCAGGTGAGGGGGTAGGTGCGGGTAAGGATGGGAGTGTTGACGAGTCATGTGGGGATATGCAGGGGGGGTAAGGAGGCAGGGGCACGGGTGTGGTTGAAGGAGGTCAGAGTGTCGAGAGTGGGGGGTTGGTGATAGGGGGCGAGTCGGGTTGCGGCATCCACCTTGGATTCTCGCCCACCTGCCACGGGGGTTGGGCGATTCTAAGAATCACCCAACCCCCGCGATAGGCAGGCGAGCCGCCAGGGTGGGCATCGCAGCCCTCACACCCCACCCCCACCCCACGCCCTCACACCCCACCCCCACCCCACGCCCTCACACCCTGCCCAACCTCCCCGCCCACTGCTGGACACCACGGCGGCCCACCCACGGCTATTGGGCGATTGAGTTTGATCGGGCCCACCATGCTCACGATGGACGTAACTTTTATTTTGGCTCAGAAAAATTATTAATTTAAAATAATAATAATAATAATAATTCTTCATTAAATTAATTTAATATGAAAATTTTGAAGGAAAAAAATTTAACTTACCTTTCAATTGCAAGAATTCTTCATTGAATATGTTGTTGATAGCAATATAGCTGCTCCACAAATTCACGAGTCTTCCAACGAACTTCAGAAATCCTGGATGTGACTTGAGTAATAGTGATAATGAAATTTACTATATAAGTGAAATTACGGAGATGTTTTTCCCTACGGTTAATGTGGGATAATTTGTTTTAAAATATTATAAAGCAAATATTGTAGAATTGTTTTACAATGGGTTGAATGTGGGATTAATTTTTTTCTTTAGTAAATATTATATACTTTAACTATTAGAATAATTAATGTAGAAGTTGTAGTTTACAATTTTAATTTTAGTGATTTATTTCATAAAAAAATTTAGTCTACATTTTTCAATAAATTGTAGAATAAAATAATGAAGGTAAATAAATCTAACAAACTTTTTGGAGGGAAATATTTTCGTGAAAATTTTTGGAGGGAAATATTTTCACGAAAATTTTTGGAGGGAAATATTTTAGCGAAACTTTTTGGAGGGAATAATTTTGGAGGGAAAATTTCATTCTTTAAGCTATATAATATCCTTAGGAGACTCCATTTGTATCATTCAACATCTTCTATTTGAAAGGGATGGACTGTTCTGATAGTGAAGTTTCGATTTATACACCATCAACATCTTCATTTCGTAACAACTCTATTCATATTGATGAATATAGCGGGAATTCTTCCACTATGAATAGAAAGTCAATTCTTCTACTTAGTCCTGATTCTAAAGACTATGAGAGCAGCACTGATGAAAAAGGGGATGGAAAATTTAAAATAAATAAAGAGTCACAAAATCCACTTAATCCTAATTCTAAGGACTATGAAAGCAACGGTGATGAAGAGCATGATGGTGAAGTTCAAAAGAATGGAGTGTCACGATGTCCACTTAGTCCTAATTCTGAGGACTATCAGAGTAGCAGTTTTGAAGAGCATGATGGTGAAGTTCAAAAGAATGGAGTGGCACGGTGTCCACTTAGTCCTAATTCTGAGGACTATGAGAGCAGTAGTTTTGAAGAGCATGATGGCGAATTTCAAAAGAATGGAGTGTCATGGTGTCCACTTAGTCCTAATTCTAAGGACTATGAGAGCAGCAGTGATGAAGAGTGTGATAACGAATTTCAAAAGAATGGAGTGTCAAAGTGATCCAAGTCAATATTGCTGGCCACCTGCCAATTCCACTTGGATCCCCTCTAGTGCTTCTTTCAGTTTTTTCAGTCCTAAATTATAGCATAGTTACTATTTTTAGCAGTTTTTCGGGTCCTAAACTTCCGGACCCGTTTTGAGGCCCTCAACGATGTTTTTTGGGAAATCTACCGCCAATGATTTTTTTGTCTAAAAATCTTCTTTTCCATCGTAGTCCTCAGAGAGATCTTTCCAACGAGCTATCATGCACATCAAATAAAGATAATACGACCAATTCGCGACCTCGGGAAGTTGATGTACCAACTTACCCAAAAACAGGGCCCACAATTTGGCGTTTCATCTTCCAGGGTTAGGTTTTCGAATGTGAAGGGTTTTCCATTGTTTCTCAACAATCAATAGGCCTTCGAGCCTCATTGTAACACAGTTCAGAGCCATGTAGCCACAAATCTCTTCTCAAAGATAAGCTACCATCGCCTTAGCTGGTTTATTTCCATTTCTGGTTGTAAGCATATTTCAGTATTTTCCATTAATGAAATGAATTATTATTTCCAATGCATCTTTTTGTATATGGTTATCTCTGTAATTTGTTGCGTTCCTGTTTAAGTCTGGATCAGTGGTATCAGAGGGGTCTATTTTTTCTCTGTTTTTCTTTGCATTTCCCCAATGAGGTCGGGATATAAGGAGTTAGGGCTTGAGCTGGTCGAACCTTTGCAAGACCATCCTCGCAAATCCCAACAGCCTCCCATGGTGGATGAGAAGAAAGATGAGGGAGCAGGAGATCCTATCAAAATATTGCTCGAAGAAGCCCTCGAGTGACAACGGAACGCGATGATGGACAACTTTGCCCAAATCCTTCAGCGGCTACCCAAAAGTGACACATCGGCTTCTAGCAGCTACTCTGGAAACCCTACGCCCTTTAAGGTCAAAGTTAATTTTGAAATCCCCATATTCGAGGGTCAGATAGACGCAGATTCCATAGATAAATGGTTAAATATGCTAGAGGGTTATTTTTCTGTTCATGAATTTTCGAGTCGGGAAAAGATTGTTTTTGCTCTTCTCAAAGCAGCCCCCCACGTCAAGGACTGGTGGGAAACCTACTGCTAGTAGAAGGATGAAACTACAGGCTCACTATTTTCAGCCACACCCACCTAGAATTCATTTTGGGATGCCATTAAGGAGAAATACTACCCTGTTGGAAGCTATGAGGACGAATACATAAAGTGGACCATGCTGCGGCAGGGAAGGGATCAAGATGTGCCGGAGTTCACCAATATTTTCCATACCCTTCGCATGAAGTTGGGTATCAAGGATTCGGAGCAGCATTTTATACTCAAATATCGCAGCTTCCTGCACAAGTTCATCCAGGAAGAAATGGAATTCGTGAACATCTCATCGCTCGGCATAGCATACCAATATGCTGTCAAGATCAAGCAGAAGTTTAAACAAAAGAAGCGAGACTTTGGATCTGCGAACCCAAAGCAAGGAAAAGGTGCCCCTAAACCAAAGAACAAAGGACAAAGCCGAGGCGGTGTAGCCCAAGACAACCTGCCAAAGCTACAAGCAAAGAACAGTGCCGCAAAGCCGAAAAAGGACACGGGAAAATGGTGTGAGTTCCATAAGAGCTCCACTCACAACACAAGTGAGTGTCGGGCCAAGCAGTCACTAGTGGCTGAGCTAAAGTTTTCATAATCATATGCATGTTTCGACTCTGAGTCAGAACCCGAAAAGGGGAGTGACAAAGGGAAGCAGATCATTGATGCGGATCCCAACGCCACTGTTGCTACTACCAAGATCCAGAAAAATGAACCCGAAGATCCAGAGGAGGAGGAGCTGTTATAGACATTTTTGTGCCTAAGCATGAAATTTCCATAATCCAAGGGATCCAAAGACCCTAAACATGTTGTTCCTACCCCTAGAGGAACAAGGCTAACAAACCACAGCAATTCACATAAGTTCTCCGCCAGAAACTGCTCAAAAAACAAGTCAATTCAGGATCAATTCAGAAGCTCCACTAGTTGCCTGCGTTGAAATGCAGAGGTTACACTGGCTAGTTGCATTGCAACGCAGGTAGAAGCACTACCAGGGTGCGTTGAGCGGGAAATGACAAATGTCAGGATCTCTTGTGAGAGGTGTCAAGACTGTGGAAGCTTCCAGAATCTTCCTCCATGACACTTGCCTTGATGAGTTCGACTAAGTGATGAGTAAGAGGCTCTTAGTCTCCAAGTGGAAGTAAGAACTGTCAGAGAGAGAGGACACTAGTCAGATCACAAGCTGACTCATCCTCACTCCAAACATCTATATATAGATCTCTTCTCCATGAGATCTAGAGGCTGAAATTTTATTATTGCAAAGAATTGCTATTGGTTTGAGACTGGAATCATTGGGTGCTTAATGCTTTGAAGGGAGGTGAAGATAGGAATTTCATTTGCTAGGAAGGAGATGCTGGATTGGAACTCTCTTGGTTGTATCTCCTCCTGAACCTTGTTATTTCATCAATAAAGCTATCTTGGTTTCTCCTATATGCTGATGTGTCTTTGATGTATGATTGCATTAGTGTATTTAGTTTATTTCTAATCCTGAACTAGTTATGAATATGAATCTATGTCTTTGTGTAGTATTCCCTTCTTGTGATCTTGCAGGAACCTGTTGAAGCTGGGCGAGCGAGAAGGCAAGTAACTGGGGACTCCCAAAGAGAAGAGAAATCGGATCGAGGGACAAACGGAAGACACCGGTTAGTCCATCTATCTCTCTTCATTCTCATTTCATAAAGGAAGAAGACTAGAATAGCTGTATTTGTTTGTTGCTAAGGCACTGTCACACCTTAGGTGGATAGGATCGTCCTGCATAGGCATTTTTCCCTACAACAAATTGGCGACTCCGCTGGGGAGATCTGTTTAGTCATTTTATTTGTATTTCTATCATTGTTTGTTTCATAGACTCAACAGCAGCAATCGAACTGCATCTGCTATTCTCAGATGCAAAGTAGACAGTTGCTGCTTTGATCCAATCACTGGATTTGTCTATGATCTGAATGATGGACTCACAAATGATTTGATGATCCTTTGTGATAGATCTTAGCCCTTATTCAAAGCATCCCTTTGATTGTACCTTGCTTGTTGCTTTTATTTGGCCTAAAACTGTAGATTAAATAGCAAACCGTGACCCAGAACCCAGTGAGGAACTCTCGTTTCTCCTTCAGCACAGGCTCTGTGAAGAGACTCTGCATTTCAACGCAGTTCCCGTGAAGGCTACCTGCGTTGAAATTCAGTTTCCCTATTATACAGGTGCGCTGATCCAGTTTTGCCTTATGCAGCTGGGGTTCTCTGCTCTGTTTTGCCTTGTTTTGATCTCTGATTTTTGCAGCCTGTAACCAGCATAGGTACCTGTCTGATAACCCCTTTTCTCTGCTTAAATTCCGCCTCCTTTTGTAGAAAAGACTGTGAGTGTTTTTATGTGTTTGTGGCGTCATTTACAGTTTCCTTTTGCAAAAGTGAAATAGTCATCCTGTAGCCCTTGATTCAGATCTGTTGATTGTGATCTTAGGAGAGAGTTCATTGGCTGTTTACAGTTGTTTATACATTCATTTTTGCTTTTGGTTTGAGTTTGTCTCTTTTAAGTGTCGAGACAAGTATTCATTTCGAAAATCGCTAAGTGTTGTAATCTCTTCTACCCTTTCTGATTTCGAAAAAGTAAACTTGTTTGTAGTTGTCATTTAAAAGAAAATTCAAAGTTGTACAAAAAGCTTTCTTTTTAGGCATCAATATTAAGAAAGCGGAAAACAAACACCTGCATTGTGCATTTGCATCTTGATAGTTTGCATGTTTGATTTAGGAAAAGTGCATTTTAGAGTGTGCTGATTGCTCTTTGAGAAAAGATGGTGTCTTTCTTTTCCCTTTGTAGCTAGGATTTTCATTGTTGAAAAAGAGATAAAATTTGCTTATCATCTTTTAGATTGCATTTAGGAAGTTGTCTATACATCTCGTGGTGAACCTCAAAAGGCAAACTTCTAAGAAAGATCAACATAAAATAAACTGAATGAACTTAATAACGCTTTGTAACATAACGCACAACATAGAGGTCTAGGCTAGAGACGTGTTCCAGCGTCGTAAAACCTGGTATCTGTTGGCCTCGCTGATGGTGGGTGATTCCTCCTGAGGGACCAAAAGTGCCAGTACAGATTGTGCTCCCACGTACCATCGCGTATATATTGGGAGACCCCTAGAGGCTTAAAACCTTTATCCTTAGGAAGCCGTGTCGACCGCCCTACTGATCGCAATGCACCGAACACAGCATTCGGGAAGATCGACTGTCGTACCGTAAAACGTATTCTGCAGTTTTGTGATTGGTTTGGCACACCCTCTACCTAGATCTCCAGAGCAGTTCCTTTTGGCCTTTTTCAGACTCTATAACGGAAAAAGTCCATCCGAGCATTTGTCACTTCGGGCTCATTAAAACATCGAAGGCGACTAGAGTCATCTTTAGCTTTTTCTCGACTCTTTAAAACTGAAAAAGAAAGTTGTGTCTAAAGCATCATTAAAATTTATTTTAACGGAATAATAAATCACCCTTATTCCCACGTTGATCTTTCAGTTGAGAAAATGGAGCCCTCCAACCAAGGAATTCCACTTGGTAGAAATCCTAGTCCCTTCTCCTCTTGGGGAGATGTTGGAGCACCCCATATGGCCACATTGTCGCTTCCAGGACTGACAATAGGCTTGCCTGTCTCGCTCTTCTCAACTAATGTTGTTCAAAACACCACTACTCCTGAACAATCGAATCAGCAGTTAGACCAGTCAAGAGCTGCCCACCAGCCTTCTACTTCCTATAACTCTTCCTCTCCTCCTTCCTCTTCGCATGATGGAGCTGGCAAAGCCAGAAGCCAAACTACTAAGGAGAAGAAGGAGAAGAAGAAGAAAGAAAAGAAGAAGAAAGAGCCAAAAGCGACTGGGGGCAAGCGAATGGCATCTAATGAAAATCCACACACTGCACTGACCAGGCCTAAATCGCCATGTGTCATATGCAAGGGAGACCACTTTCACAGAGATTTTCCTTGCATCCCACGGATACTAAGGGACTGGTCTCCCCGCTTGCACAATTCGGTTGCGTCAACCTCTGATAGCCATGTTGACAGCACACCGTCAACTAGTGAAAGTGAAGCCACAGGACAGAGAGGGAAATCTAGATTTCCCTGCAAACTGTGTGAAGGCAACCATGCCATCCACCGTTGTCCCTTCTTAGACGAGGCTAAGAGAGTTTTGGAAGATCGCCCGATTTTACGAGCACAACTTCCTCCTGGATATCAAAAACTCCTGCCATGTCCTTCACCAGTTGAGAATCCGGCTGACCCGCTCAAGTGGTCAGCCGAAGCACCTATCATTGAGGATGAACCGTCTAAATCCATACCTGACGAAAGTCAAAAGGTTGAGGCGGCAGTTGACCCGGTTTTGCCTTCAGAGGCTCTATCCTTGAATGGTACCATCACAGAAGAGAATAAAGACGACACCGTCCAAATTCTCTTCATCAACACAGACTCCGATGAACAAGGGGGCAATGTGCCCATTCCTTTATCGCAGGAAGGAACTTCGTCAGGGTCATACCCGGCCGTATATTCGGTCCCACCACCAAGCAACCTAGTTGTATCCTTCAACTGGAACCAACTAGGCAGACCCCGGTTGCCAGCAAGCATACCATTCAGAATTATCGTTCAAATATACAGAATGGTAATGGCTAGCACCATCATTGATGAGGGGGCATCTGTGAGTATCCTTTCCTCTATTGCTTGGAAAGCGCTTGGTTCGCCAGCGCTTTTGCCTGAAATGAGAAATCTGACAGGCTTCGATAAAGGAACCAGTCGACCTTTAGGGATCCTCCCCAATGTGCTAATAACATTGAAAGGGAAGACCGTTCAAATGAACGTGATGGTCGTTCAAGGACCCTTGGATTATAACCTACTCCTTGGGCGAGACTATATATATTGCATGGGAGCCGTCGTCTCATCACTCTTTAGAGTAATGTGTTTTCCGCATGAAGGAAGAATGGTCAAGCTCGTTGACCAACTTTCATTCCCCGGATCACGCATCGCAAATAGTCATATACCATCCCTAAATGGTCTCTTCACTCAAGAAATGTCTCAACCCACGGTCCGTCCTCCAGATGAGCGCGAGTAATCCGGGAGGATATGACTAGAACCCAGGGAGCATGCGTCCTGGTCTGCTTCGGCAGGAAAAACTTTGGGTATAGAGTAGGTTTCCGCAGGAGAATATGACTAGTCTGTACCCCGTCCGTGGTTGGAAGAGGGGTTATTCTAGAATATGATTCTCTTGTCAAAGCTACGTGTTTGGCGCCTCACCTTTATCTATCTCGGTAGATACCGCCGAAGAAGTGTTTTGTTGAAAGAATAACAGAACAATCTTTGGGTAGCCTGAAAGAGGTAGGCCTTTCCCGGTAGAACCAAAGTTCTATCTGCAAATTGAGGGGTAACCTTGAAACTCTATTTTATACCTGGGGGCATGCAAACCTTTTGGAATGCAAGCAAGGGGCGGCTATTTATTTTTTTAAATTTTTAGGTCCTCCCTTTAAACCCGTAGGTCTAACCCTTTAAACTCGTAGGATTAGTCGTTTCCGAACTTGCATAACGAAAGGATCTGGAGCAAAGCTTTGTAAGATGAAGCTCCATAAAAAATAGAATCTTAATGAGACATTCTTACCTTATCACTGGATATTCGAGCAATTTTAGCATATAGTTCATGCTCGTTAAAAAATAAACGCAATATCCGAGTAGTTTTAGCGCATAGTTCATGCTCGTTAAAAAATAAACATAAGATCGAGCAAATGTTTCCACCCGTGTTTAAGCTCGTTAAAAAATGAACTATTCCGGTGAATAACCACCGTGAATGTAGCGACAATCAGCCATTAAAGCCTTGGTCGTGTTTGCCCACCACCTCCACTTTTCCATTGGCCGATCATTCACCTCCATATGATTGTTTACCCATTTTGAGGAACAGTTGCGAAGAGTGATTTCACTAGCCATCCTTGTGACACTGCCGTGATTTGGAAATTCCAATCCTTCCCTGGAATCAGCTGCTACCACTTTTATCACTCGTTCCTCAAAAGACGAGTCTTCTTTAAGCTCTTTTCATCTGACTCGTAAAATATGAAAAGATTGCCAAGTTTTGGCCTTCCAGCTCGTTAAAGCGACCGGAAGAGCTGTCCCTCCTCTAGATTTTAATCTTTTTGGACCTGACGGATTATTCGACAAAAAGATCGAGCGCTTGTTTTATTCAGCTCGTTAAAACTATCGAAAATCCATCCCTTCTGTATTGTTTTATACTTTTTCGGACTTAAGGGATTAGATGACGAAAAAGGACCTTTGGAGTTAACTTTATGTACCTTTTCAGACTCTCTAAAAATGAAAAGGACTGAGTTATCCTTGTCGTTAGACTCGTTAAATGCATTAAATAGCGAAAAACTTGTCTTTAGACGAGAACAAGTTTCACTATCGCTAGGCTCGTTAAAACATAGCGATGGGCTTGCCCGAAGGGCAAGTTATAGAACAAGCATATGTTATCCTCCTCAAGCTTGACAAAAATAAAGAGGTACTGGTCAGCAATGACTAGGGAAAAATTGGGAGAAACTCAAGAAAACTTTGATGGTAGCAAGTCGCTCTTGAACATGACACTTTTCCTCCGTACCACAATCGGGTTGGGTTGTTTCATTAACCTGTCACATCACCATGGTCTCGCCATACCATCCATATTTGGGGTAATGCTACCGATCCATCACATCAGTGTCGCCATATGTTCAAGAGAAGTCGTTCAAAGAAGTCACCTATGTCCCATCCACTACCATACATTATACTCTTTCATGACCGCCACCCTGAATCATATGTCATCAGATCGTTTTCACCTCTATCAAAATCATTAGCTCCGTTCCGTGTCATTGATGTGGGATTCATTAAGGCCCTCCTTTGACGGATCGCTTCTTGTCGACATCAGCTCATTATCCAAGAAGTTGATCTAGGAACACCCCCTTCAGTACTTTGAAGCTTGCATGCCTCAATGGCAAGTTTCTCACTTCCGGCGACAGGTATACATCAATGACCTTCGACCGAAAGATTTTGCGTGGTGTTCGACGCCAAGTCCTATATTCACACCACGTGAATTGTACTGCAGTACCTTGAGGGTCATCATCATTATCGGTGATTCCTCTCGCGCTTGTTAACAGTTTACATCATTGACTGGTAATCAAGCGATGTCTTTCCATGTTCGACCTCAGAGCAATTCTCACATGGATCGACTTGTACTTAGAGTGAAGATCGGACGAGATTGAAGACCCCGGGTCTAGTTTCATCCATCTGGGCTGCGATATATATTCAGAAAATAAAGACATGGAAATGTACAGCTTTACAGCACAGATAATCATCCTACCAAAAGGATGATGGCTCTTTCAGAATCATCAATCTATCATCAAACGATTGTCTGTTATATGTACATGAAAATGAATTTATAAAGCTGAGCATGGGAATGCCCGCCTCAGCTAGATCATGAAAAAAGTATGAAAATAATGTATTGTATTGTATTGTATTATAGGTCTCCTCCCAGCATTGAAAGAACTTCGGATCCTCCTAATAAAGCATTTCACCCGATAAACGACCTCATACTTTAGGGGGCAACTGTTATAGACATTTTTGTGCCTAATCATGAAATGTCCATAATCCAAGGGATCCAAAGACCCTAAACATGTTGTTCCTACCCCTAGAGGAACAAGGCTAACAAACCACAGCAATTCACAGAAGTTCTCCACCAGACACTGCTCAAAAAACAAGTCAATTCAGGATCAATTCAGAAGCTCCACTAGCTGCCTGCGTTGAAATGTAGAGGTTACACTGGCTAGTTGCATTGCAACGTAGGTAGAAGCACTACCAGGGTGCGCTAAGCGGGAAATGACAAATGTCAGGATCTCTTTTGAGAGGTGTCAAGACTGTGGAAGCTTCCAGAATCTTCCTCCATGACACTTGCCTTGATGATTTCGACTAAGTGATGAGTAAGAGGCTCTTAGTCTCCAAGTGGAAGTAAGAACTGATAGAGAGAGAGGACACTAGTTAGATCACAAGCTGACTCATCCTCACTCCAAACATCTATATATAGATCTCTTCTCCATGAGATCTAGAGGCTGGAATTTTGTTATTGCAAAGAATTGCTGTTGGTTTGAGACTGGAATCATTGGGTGCTTAATGCTTTGAAGGGAGGTGAAGGTAGGAATTTCATTTGCTGGGAAGGAGATGCTGGATTGGAACTCTCTTGGTTGTATCTCCTCCTGAACCTTGTTATTTCATCAATAAAGCTATCTTGGTTTCTCATATATGCTGATGTGTCTTTGATGTATGATTGCATTAGTGTATTTAGTTTATTTCTAATCCTGAACTAGTTATGAATATGAATCTATGTCTTTGTGTAGTATTCCCTTCTTGTGATCTTGCAGGAACCTATTGAAGCTGGGCGAGCGAGAAGGCAAGTAACTGGGGACTCCCAAAGAGAAGAGAAACCGAATCGAGGGACAAACGGAAGACACCGGTTAGTCCATCTATCTCTCTTCATTCTCATTTCATAAAGGAAGAATACTAGAATAGCTGTCTTTGTTTGTTGCCACGGCACTGTCACACCTTAGGTGGATAGGATCGTCCTGCATAGGCATTTTTCCCCACAACAGGGGCATCTCTTCCACTCCCAGATGTGGGTAAGGGGCTCCCCGCTACAGTTCATTGTCGATAGCAGGAGCCAAAAGAACCTCATTTCGGTAGAGGTCGTGAAGTGGTTGGGCTTACCGACCACAGCACATCCACAACCGTACACCATCGGGTGGCTGCACCAAGGACGGGATCTTCACGTGAGCCAACAGTGTCGCCTTCCATACAACATCAAGCCCTTCACAGATGAGGTATTGTGTGACATTGCTCCGCTTGAAGTTTGTGATGTATTATTAGGACAACCATACTTGTGGAAGCGACATGCTGTGTATGAATCAAGGCCCCGTGCTGTTATTATTACATTGGGAAATCAGTTGTACAGGATACCAGAGGTAGCACCGCATGCTGCCATCTCTTTGATTACTGAAAAACAATGCAGTAAGCTCATTTCCAAAACTGGAAAATTTGTTTTCCTGATGATACGCCCTCAAGGAAAGAAGAATATGGTGGCCACAACCTCTAGAGAGGGCCCCTCTGCACGACAACTACAGATGGACAAGGTCATGGAGGAGTATGAGGACATCTTCACCTCCCCCATAGGGGTTCCTCTGCACTGTCAGGTCAAGCACTCCATCGATCTAACCCCAAGTGCGCCGCTACCCAATGGACCAATTTATTGGCGCTCCATTCGGGAGAACGATGAAATCAAGAGGCAGATTCAGGAGCTGCTGCAGAAAGGCCACATCCGTCCAAGTTCATCGCCTTGCGGGAGCCCAATTGTGTTGGTACAGAAGAAAGATGGAACGTGGAGACTCTGTATTGACTATCGGGCGCTAAACAAGATCACTGTCCGTAATAGGTACCCGATCCTGCGGATTGATGACCTCCTAGATGAACTAAAGGGGGCAAAATATTTCAGCAAGATTGATTTGAAGTCAGGATATCACCAGGTACCAATCGTACCCTTTGATGTGTGGAAGACTGCCTTCAAAGCGAAGGAGGGCCTTTTTGAATGGTTGGTTATGCCTTTTAGGTTGACGAATGCCCCTGCAACCTTTATGAGGCTAATGGATGACATCTTGCAGCTATTCACCAACTCATTTGTAGTGGTATACTTGGATGACATTCTGATCTTCAGCCAGAGTTTGGAAGAGCACCTCCACCACATCCGACAGGTTCTCCAAACACTGCAACAACACAAGCTATGTGCCAATTTGGAGAAATGCACTTTTGGCATGACCCAGGTTCAGTATCTGGGATACATTATTGATGAACAGGGGGTGCATGTGGATCCAGCCAAGATCAAAGTCATTTGGGATTGGCCATCTCCAACCACTCTGATAGAGCTCCGCAGCTTTCTAGGTCTTGCCAACTTCTACCGCAGGCTCGTGTTGGGGTTTTCTCATATCACTTGGCCTTTGAGTCAAGTCACCAAGGGAGGAGCGAAAGCAAAATTCTTTTGGTCTGAATCTCAACAGAATGCATTCACAAAGTTGAAAGATCGCCTCTGCATGGCACTAGTGCTCGCATTACCAGATTTACAAGAACCATTTGAGGTCGAGAGAGATGCATCTGACTATGCTATTAGGGAATTCCTTACTCAACACGGGCATCCAGTGGCATATCACAGTGAAACACTTTCAGACACAGTCCAGAAGTATCCCACTTATGATAAAGAGATGTATTCCATTGTGCAGGCCTGTCGACAATGGAAGCATTACATTTTTGGGAAGGAAACGGTCATCCACACAGACCACCGACCCCTACAGTTCATACAGACCCAAGAGAAATTGCAGAATGATCGCCATCAAAAGTGGTCCACATACCTGCAACGGCTCCATTTGAATATCAAGTATAAGAAGGGAAACACTAATAATGTTGCAGATTGCCTTAGTCAACCACCGATCATGGCATTAGCCACCGTGCTCAACTCTTGTGGGCACGAGACTTCTGATTGGCCACTGCTCTACAAAAGCGACCCAGAATTTGGCCACACATACCAGAACCTCTTGCACGGTCAGCATGTTCCAGATTTTCACCTCCAGGATGGCCTGTTATGCCACCTGGGTCACCTTTGTGTTCCTTCAAGCGAGCGTACCAAGATGATTTTTGAAGCACACTACAGTCGGGATGTTGGGCATTTTGGGGTCGAAAAAATGGTGGCAGTACTGCAGAAGTATTTCTATTGGCCGAATCTTCGACAGGATGTCGGGAAGTACATCAGTTGATGCACTGCCTGCGCCATTGCCAAACCGACCATCAAGAAGCAAGGCCTCTATACCCCGCTGCCTACCCCTAGTCGGCCTTGGGAATCCATCTCCATGGATTACATGTCAGGCCTTCCTTCCACTAACCATGGAAATGACTGTGTTTTTGTGGTCGTCGACAGGTTCTCAAAGATGGCCATTATGGCGGCCTGCAAGAAGAATATCACAGCAAAAGCCACTGCTAAACTCTTCTTTGAATGAGTGTGGGTACTCTTTGGGATCCCACAGTCTATCATCGAGACAGCAGGTTCCTCGGTACATTTTGGTCCAGTCTCTGGTCGATGCTGGACACCAAACTCACTAAGTCCACAACCTTCCATCCTCAAACTGATGGCCAGACAGAGGTTGTCAATAGGATGATCGTACAAATTTTGCGCATGTACAACTCAAAGAATCCGCGCACATGGGACGAGAGCCTCCCCTATGTTCAGCATAGCTACAACAGGACTCTCCACAGCTCGACTGGCCACAACCCTTTTCAAGTAGGCTTGGGATTCCAGCCACTATGTCCCATCGATGTGGCCATGCCATTTGCAGCTACTCATGTAGATTCTTCTCATGTCCAGTCTGAAGCAGATAAGGCAAACAACTTCATTGAGCACATCCAACATATTCACGAGCAGGTCCATGACATTCTGGAGAAATCAAATGCTAAGTACAAGCAACGACATGATCAACATGGGGTGCCACACAAGTTTCAGGTGGGTGAGAAAGTCTGGTTGCATTTGCAAAAGAAACGCCTTACCGGACCCTATCAGAAACTCAGACCACTCTGATATGGCCCTTACACCATTACCAAGGTTGTGCGAGACAATGCATTTGAGCTCATCATTCCTCCATTCCTTGGCCTGCACCCTGTGTTCAATGTCGACTGCCTTCGGCCATACTTTCCACCATTACTAGACACGTCCGACATTGCAGAACAACTCACACCCACAGAGTTAAATCCATCTTGCATGGAACAAGCTTCAACTGATCGGATCGTGGACACACAGATCAAGCACACTCGCCAACAGAATATCCAACTGTATCGAGTTGTCAAAGAATGACAACTCCTTCACTAGGGCAAGTGGCTCACCAGGGACCAAGGCAGCAGAAGTTCCCTCATCTCATGGAGGAACTCAACGCAATGGGGACCATTGCTTCCTAAGGGGGGAGGAATGATCCAGGTGGATATTGGTGGCCACCTTCTAATTCCACTTGGATCCCCTCTAGTTCTTCTTTCAGTTTTTTCAGTTTCCTTAATTATAGCACAATTTACTATTTTTAGTAGTTTTTCGGGTCCTAAACTTTCGGACCTATTTTGAGGCCCTAAACGACGTTTTTTGGGAAATCTACTTCCAGCTATTTTTTTGTCTAAAAGTCATCTTTTCGTCGTAGTCCTCGGAGAGATCTTTCAAACGGGATATCATGCAAGTCAAATGGAGATAATACGACCAATTCGCGACCCCGGGAAGTTGATGTACCAACTTACCCAAAAATGGGGCCCACAATTTGGCGTTTCATCTTCTAGGGTTAGGTTTTGGAATGTGAATGGTTTTCCATTATTTCTCAACAATAAATAGGCCTTCGAGCCTCATTGTAACACAGTTCAAAGGCATGTAGCCACACATCTCTTCTCAGAGATAAGCTACCATCGCCCTAGCTGGTTTATTTCCATTTCTGGTTGTAAGCATATTTCAATATTTTCCATTAATGAAATGAAGTATTATTTCCACTACATCTTTGTGTATATGGTTATCTCTGTAATTTCTTGCGTTCCTGTTTAAGTCTGGATCACAAAGTGTCCTGTCATGCGGAAAGAGTCAATTTTGTGGACAAAACCGACCTCCCTAGAAGCTAAGGCTTTCTAGTGACAAACAAAACAATCAAGCACTATCTTTCCCTAAATATGCATTAAAATAAAAGCAACCAGGTGTTTAAGGCTTACCTCTAGTCCAACGCTTGTTTGCAGCAGCCAAGGCCCTTCGATCCAGATGAGCTCCTTCTCCTTGAAGCCTGCATTCACTAACAAGCAAACGATTACATAGCACCTGAATAACTCATATAATAAAACATATTCATCATAAAGACCAAGGAGTTTATGAAACAAATTATATATAACAACTTGTTGAGAAAAATGAACTTAATTGTATTAATTGGAAACAAAAGAAACCATTACAACCAGTGCCTTGGTGTTGTGCAGGTCCCTCCCAGGGTCCAGCAAGAGTTCTCCTTTACTTTGATCAGCTCACCCACTTCCAAATGAAGCTAAGAAAGGATTGGAATCTCTCCTCTCAAGCTCTAAAAGGGAGTCCTAATTTCAGCAGCATCTACCCTTAGGAATGTTCAGCTTTCAGCCTCCCCTCCCTCTGGCCCAATGCCTGTATTTATAGTTCTTTGGAGGAAGTTAATCAGGTCCACCATCAATGGGATAAGCCCCTCTTTCAATCGGATAGCTCCCCTCTTGATGGGATAAGTTCCTCTTTCATTGGGATGCATGAACCATCTGGAGGTGCTCAATCCATGTCAAACCATCTTCTAGAATGCTCTAGAATCGACCACAAGTAACTTTCTGGAGTAAAACTTGCACCTTTTGACCTTTACAGGAGTACGCACCCACCCCTTTACAGACAAAGTGTACAAGTACACAGGTATTATGAACAAGAGGTGCGTACACACAGGTAAGGGTAAGAGAAACTGCGTAACCAGAGTTATATTGACTTTCAAAGACTTTCTCTCTTTCTTGGAGTTTGACATGAGGAGCAGAGGTATAAGACTTGCCAAGGAGGATAGTATGACTATTGATGGAGCCATACTGACTGCAAATAGTCATGGCGACAAATTTTAGTGTAACATATTGCCCCCTAAAGTGTGAAGCCTGTAGTAGATTAGGGTTTCATATCATCTAGGAAGGGTGAAGCACTTTATCATTTCAAGGATTATCTTGTGGAGAGCCCGGTCGGAACCTGCAAATATTCAACACAAAATACATATATGAGATCATATCATCGCTGAGGTAGGCATTCCCATACTCAGATCAAAAACTTTAACTAACAAACTAACTACTGCTCTGATACATGAATGATTTCGCAGTACATCATAATCATAGACTCATGTAGACACAGTATGGACGCAGCCATCTGTTTATAATTAGTCTACTTTATAATGAATACAAAACTCCTCGCAGCCTGGATGGCGGAAACTAGATCCAGGGTCTTCATTTCTACTTCCCGAAATGGTACGATTCTATCCATGTGAATAAATGAGTTGATGTCGAACATGGTAGAAACCACTTGATTACCAGTCAATGATGTAAACTGTTAACAAGTGTGAGAGAGACCACCAGTGACGTCAATGGTTCTCAAAGTACCCAGCACAATCCATGAGATGTGAATGAATGTGTTGATGTCAAACATGTCACGGAATCCTTCGATCGAAAGTCAATGATGTAAACTGTCGTCAAAGGTGAGAAACCTGCCATTGATGCATGCAGATTTCAAGGTACTGACGATTCCTAGATCATCTTTCTAGATAATGTGCTGATGTCGATAGAAAGCGATCTGTTGCAGGCAAGCCCACAACACGAAATCATAGATCAAGTTGAAGAAATGTAGCTGTAAGGACTGACTCAGGGATGGTCAAGATGGATGACAGGTATTTTGCAGATGAATGTTTATTTGCAGTGACCTCTTGAACACATAACGACACAACAGATGGCTTGGTGACAATTGACCCAAAGTTAATACCCAGAAACCGGCTGAAGATTTTCAATGTGGTTTGATCAACTATTAGGCAAAGGATTTCCCAACCCAGGTGAATGAAAAGTGTCGTGTTCAAGAGCAGTGATAAGGTTTCTCTGAGACAAAGGATAACAAATAGGCTCATTTTTCTCTCTTTTCCCCCACCATTTCTGGCAAGTACCTCTTTATTTTTTACAAGCTTGAGGAGGATAACATTTGCTTGATTATAAGCTCATCCTTCGGATGAGTCCAACTTAGTTTAAATTCGAACCCTAAGAAGGAGTGGTCTGTTCCTGTTTGTAATCGAACAGGTCCTTTACTGTGAAATTTTAACGAGTCCAGTATAGGAGAAACTCAGCGTTTTTCAATTTTAGAGAGTCTGAAAAACTTAAGAAGACTCCAGGGTTGACCTTTTTCGTAAATTTGTGTCTCCCAAGCCCGAAAAAGTATAAAATAATACTTGAGAGAACCGCTTGATCTTTACGACCAAGGAGTACTTTCATGATTAGTGTCTCTGACCTGAAAAGTAAAAAGCGATCAAGGACACGTCGTTTTATTTCCAATATCGAATTTGAAACGACAAAAATCCGGCAATCTTTTCATGTTTTTACGGTCAGAAAAGGGCTATAAGAGGACCGTCTTTTAATTCCGTTTTAACGAGTGTAAAAGAAACGCTCGGCAATCTTTTCATATTTTAGGAGTCAGAAAAGGGCTTAAAGATGACTCTGATGTTTTTGTTTGTAAAAAATGACAATTTTGCCTGAAAATCCTTTATCCTGCACAAAAACCAACACATTACTCATACCTGTTGACGATAGATAAAAATACTTTCAAAAATACCTTTTCATGGTGAAAAATAAACAAATTTACCATTTATTTACCCAAAAAACCTATAAAAAGGGCTTTTACCAATTCATTTTTACCATTTTACTGTTGAGGAGAGCAAAAGGGCTTTTGGCAAGAAACTTCCCGTGGATATTGCGGAGAATCCGACCGTCGAAATCAAACGCCGTCTCTTTCAGGTATTCTACAACATCCTCCTCTTCATTTTCATCCGTTTAGAATTTATTTTTAGGCCCTAGATTTTATTTTTTGGAGGCTTTGGGGTTTCAAGGACCGCCTCTCGGGGTACGCAGGTGCCACACTAGGGACCCGCGTACCCCGACATTTTCTCAGTTGGGAAAATGTTGGGCGTACGCACCTTGCCTTAAGGGAACCTGCGTACCCATGCTCTGTTCCTAAAGGCGGGGTGCGTACCCCGCAAAATGAGTTTTCAAACCCCAATTTCTCCAAATTGGACCAAAAACTTTTGATTTTATGGAATCTAATGGATGTTTTCTGGTGTGTAGATTGTTCACCATGCTTGATTGGCGCGAGAGAGAGCACGAAGATGTTGATTTGGCCGCCATTAATCATCAACTGGCAATTGATGCTTTGAAGGCATGCGGCCTTTATAAATACTGGGCCATACCTGGCATGAGGGCCCAGGTGAGATTTCTAGAGTGGCTGGTAGAAAGGTGGAATTTCAGGACCAGTGTTTTTATATTGGAGGGCACCAGCTCGAGATAGAGCCCACAGATATTTACTTCCTCACTGGTTTTCCCAAGAGAGGCGAACACTTGACTCTGTTCGGGACTAGGCCGGGTGGCCAGTCCATCGCTAGTCTCCGACTAGAGTGGTGTAACACTCAGGTTCAGGAGAAGGGGATAGAGATCAAAACTATATCCCGACCTGAACTTATGGTGATTGCTTTTACAGTTACCAGACTTTGCGAGGCTGCCGCTTTACACATTGCCACTGGATCCCAGATGCAGATGGCGATTGATTGCTATCGAGGTACCATTTTTAACTGGTGTGATGCTGTGTTGGCCAATGTAAAAGGCCAACTGACTAGAGCCAAAAACGGACAGCTGAAGACTTTTGGTTATGGGCCTTTAGTTGTGAGTTTTGGCTTAGAGAGGGTTCCGATGCTAATCCCACAGCAGCTCACTGTTGGTGTTGGGCTTCCTCGAGAGCCCAAATTGATGCGATGGGTTGTGGTTATGGCCCGTCATCCTGATGAGGGAATGAAGGTTGTTCGATTTACTCCAGAGTACTTTCACTGGTTAGAGGACCAGGTCTTTTCTATACAGGATTTTCCTTATGCCGGCGTTGATTTTCGTGGAGATCCGGACATGATTCTTCCACCGGGAGAACAATGGGATGATACAGGTAATTCATTTTCCACAAGTTTTTAAACTATCTATTTTTTTGTTTTTATATCGTCTCAAAACTGATAGTAATAATTTTCAAAATGCAGATGTAGGCCCACGTCGTCCAGCCAATCTTCGGCCTTTCGAGAGGAGACTACCAGTTGCAGCGGCACCGGCCCCACAGGACGAGGCCACAGAGACTTTAGCTGAGTTGGAACATGACCTAGATCGTCTTACAACAGATATACCGGAGACTACCATAGATGATATTCCTATCAGGCTTCAGCGCTATGTAGTCGGGGTCCCAGGACCTTTTACGAGGTTCTTGTGTAGGGTGGCCTGTGCAGTGGTGTCATATAGAGATCATCACCAGTGATTGGATGGTCATTTTGTAGACACATGTGACATTTTGATTTTTTGTACTTATCATTTTTGCCGATCATAAGGTGTTTTTCAACCTATGATCGAAGACGATGTATTTTTTGACACACTCCTATCTATATATATCATTATTACCGGCTTATCTTGTAAATCATGTTATGGAATGGTTTTAAATTTACATGTATGATTATTGCAAATGTCTATTTAACATTCGAGAAGCAATCGCATCTGCTAATGTATTTAAAGACCTTGGAATATGTTGATATTCAATGTAATCAAACTCACGTTCCAAGAGACACACTCTCAAAAATAATCCTAATAACACTGGATTTCTAATGGCATAAACTCTATTAAGCTGTAATACAACGAGTTCAGAATCTAACCTCACTATCAAACTCCGAATCCCAAATGAAATAGATTCAGACAATAACTCAATCACTGCATTGTATTCTGCAATGTTGTTTGTTGTTTGACCGAGGCTCACCCCATGCATAGAAACTAACTCATCAGAGGGCGAATAGATAACCCAAGCTGCGGAAGAGATATTCCGTGTACTACGACAAGCACCATCAGCGAAACCAATGTATGTTTGGAGAGGCATCGACATCTGCATCATCAAGAGTAAAACCAAGATAAGCCAGAATAACGACGAAAACACACTTTCTAAGCTAAGCACACTGTCTAAACTAACAAACACACCAGCTAGAAAGAAAAACTAACTTAACTAAAAATCTCCATACCGATTCTTTTAAGCATAATACCTCTTTAGGTAAAGTCCATTTCTGGGTTTACCCAAAGAGTCCCCGTCAAAGTCTACCAGCTCATAGGCCCCTTTTGCTAGCTTTCGCTTGACAATATAGGGCCCATGCCACATAGGAACGAATTTTCCAGCACCTAATTTATCATTAGCTTGATCATATAATAACACTAGGTCTCCTTCCGAAAAATTTCGAGGGGTCACATTTCGATCATACTGAGCTTTCATTCGTTTTGCGTGAGTCTCGATCGCCAATGCAGCATCACGTCGATTTTCATCTAATTGAGCTAAGTATAATAAACGCTTCTCCTCTTCGGAAGTAGCTGGAAGTAACTCGATGGCCATTTGCAGTGACAGGATTTCGCATTCAATGGGTAGCACAGCTTCCAAATCATAAACTAGTTGGAAAGGAGTGAACCCTGTCGATGTTTTCACTGAGGTTCGGTACGCCCAAAGCGCTGAAAATAACACGTTGTGCAAATTCGACCGATGAATACCAATGATTCGTCGGATCATGATAACTAAAACTTTGTTGATGGATTCAACCAGACCATTTGCTTGTGGATAATAAGGAGTTGAACTATCGTGACACAAACCAAGCTGGCCTGTAAGTTCTGTCATCATAACGTTTTGAAAATGACGCCCATGGTCAGTGATTATCGCTTGTGGGACACCAAACCTAGCAATTATGTGATTGAATACGAAAATTGTAGTTTTCTTGCCGTCTGCCTCGAATGTAGGCATCGCCTCGGCCCACTTAGTAAAATAATCTACCGCAATGATGATATACGCATGCCCCCCGGCCGAGTGAGGGTTACATGTAATGAAATTGATACCCCATTTGGCAAAAGGACCAATGGAAATTATAGGGTGGAGAGGAGCAGGTGGAGCGCGCATCTTTCGATCAAACACTTGACAGTTGTGGCATTTTCGGACCGCAATAATACAATCTTTAAACAAGGACGGCCAGAAGTAGCCAGCACGCAATATCTTTTGGGTTGTGGCATACTCAGACATATGACTGCCACACGCTCCAGAGTGACAGTCATTTAGAACCCTTTCAGCTTCTTCCTGAGTTAAACAACGTCGAAAAACAGAGTCCGCCCCACGGCGATAAAGAGTATCTCCAATAATTTTGTATTGTTGGGACTGGAATCGTATTTTCCGACGTTCCAACTTTGAAGCTTCGGGCCGAAAGGATTGGGTCTGGAGATAGACGATGATATCCCCATACCACGGATCTAAAGTGCTGATTAGAAACAAAGATTCGTCCGCAATGGGCTCCTCTGCCACAGTTTCCGTGTCAGCAAGCGGGAAGTCACACATTAACTCTGCAAAAACTAAAGATTTCTTAGACTTAGATTTCTCAAACTCCAAGTCGAACTCCTGCAGGATAAAAATTCATTTAGAGTACTTGCCCCCTAGCAATTGTTTAGTCAAAATGTAGATCATAGGGTTGCAATCCAAAATGACTGTAGTTTTACGGAGTAAAATGTAGTGACGAAAACGTTGGACAGCTTGAACGACTGCCAATGCCAATTTCTCCACATGTGAGTATTTTAGCTCAGTTGGATTTAACGTCTGACTAAGGTAATATATCACATGTTCCATTCTGAATTCGTCTTCCTGCACTAAGACCATTCCAATGGTGGAATGGGCGGCGGCGAGGTACAAAAAGTAATCCTGGTTGTAGTTGGGAGGATGCAACAACGGTGCATGGGTCAACGCGTGTTTGAGTGCATCAAAAGATTTCTGAGCTATCTCATCCCAAGAGAATTGAGCGTTCTGTTTCAACAACCGTGTAAAACCCTTTGTAACCTCGGCGTAGTTAGGAATGAATCGTCGTAAAAAGTTTGCTTTCCCCTGCAAACTTTGGAGTTGGCGAAGACTCAAAGGAGGAGGCAATTTGATGATAGCTTCTACCTTCGAGGGATCGACGCGAATGCCGGCTTTTGAAACTACAAATCCCAGTAATCGACCCACTTCTATACAGAAGACACATTTGTGTGGGTTCAACCGAATACGATAATGCCTACACCTCATGAAGATTGCTCGTAAATGGACAAGGTGATCAGCTCGATGTAACGAATGAGCAGGAAAATCATCGAGATATGGTTGCACAATGTGTTTGATGTCATGAAACGCATAAGGCATCGCCCTTTGAAAAGTTGCTCCAGCATTCTTAAGCCCAAAAGGTAATTTGCAATAAGAAAATGTCCCCCATGGACAAATGAAAGCCGTTTTTGGTTGATCGGCAGATAGAATATTAATTTGATTGTAACCAGAAAAACCGTCCATAAAGGAAAATATTTCGCTGCCGGCACAATCATCAATGATTTAATCGATATAAGGTGTTGGGTAGTTGTCCTTTGGACAAGCTCGATTAATGTCCCTATAATCGATGCATATTCTTATTGTTCCATGTTTTTTGTTAACCAGAACAATATTCGATACCCAATCCGTTAACGGGATCGGATAAATGAAACCTGCTTTCAACAGTTTTTCAACTTCTGCTTTAATTGCAGCAGCTTTTCGTGGGTGAATCTGACGCAAACGTTGCCGGACGGGTTTAGCTTCCGGGTAAGTCTTGATCTCATGAACAACAATCGCGGGATCAATTCCTGGAATTTCCTCATAGGACCAGGCAAACACGTCACGGAATTCTTGAAATAGGGCCTTGTATGTCTGAATCTCGTCATCTGTACACGAGGCACCTATATGAATGTTCTCAACAATTCCAGGCTTAACTGAAATGTTAATGGGAATAGTACGAGAGATATTTCCCAAATTCAGCTCTGAATCAGGATATTTCATGGGATTCTGAGCTTCCTTGACATATTCAGCTGTAAAAACTGATGAGAAATCATTTTCAAAACAACCATCCTCAGGTAAAAACGAAGATCTATGATGGAGATCCTCCCATGGTAAATCATCTATACACAGGATTTCACGAAGTTGTTCATCAGATGACACAACTTTGGGAAACGCTATTAACTCCGAGGTTGATGTGAAAAGTGATTCCTCACGGACCACATTCATTTGGTCGATTTTGGTTGAACACGGGTCGGTAAAAGACTGCACAGCTTCATAGGCAATTTCATATGGACTCAACAGCATAGAATTACCAAATGAGTCTATTTCAGATTCAGAAGGAACGATCCAAGGATCATCGTAATAAATAGTGTCTGATGTAATCATATGAATGGTTGCAAATGAAGATGATGCGTTGAGCGGAGGAAAAGGAAAAGTTCCCAGTAAACCGGCATCTTTAACTAATCCTACACCAACATCCTTATATGGGATAGTCGTTTTACCGACATGTTGAATACTCTCTGAAGAGGTTGGGTCGGATGAAAAGTAAGCCAGCTGGTCTATTGTTACGATCTTTCCATTATGTGGAAACTTTATTACTCGGAAGACCGATGAAACGACCGCTGTCATAGCGTAAGTCCAACTTCGACCCAAGAGAAGGTTGTAGTCTAAAGGGGCATCAACCACCTCCACATCTAGACTAACAGTTTTTCCTTCAACCCCTATAGGCAAATCCTGTAAAATGCCAAAAGGGTGAAACCCACGGCCATCAAAGGCCTTAAGAATTGTCGAGGATTGATTTAGTGAAGGAGAACCAAGCGATCTCCAACACTGTATCGACATAATACACGTGGAAGCTCCCTCATCAATTACAGTCCGATGAATAGGCCTGTTTTTGACTATCACTGGGATCTGGAAAGCCATTTGATGAGGCAAACACGGTGTACTATTTTCTAGATCAAGGATTATTAGGTTCGGGTCCTGAACATCAACAGCTCCTATAGCCGACAAAAGTAATTTGCGCTGTGCTGGGCACGATTGCAGCACTTCCAAAGCCGACATTACTGAGGGTGAAACAGCTAAGTCCTCAACAATGTTATAATTCTGGGCCGCTCTCGCATGTGGGTCGAAAGCAGAACGTCGAAGTACACCCTTGGCGGGTGGCTTGATTACTAAGTCTGGGTTAGGCTTCTCGATCTGTAGTGGATCGGAACTGGGAGCTGAGGTTGATGGATTAGAACGAGAAGATTCTGCTTCTTTGCCATCAACAAGACTTTTACTACCATAATCTTGCGATCAAGTCGCAATCCTTACATGAGACATCATCAAAATGGGTTCTTCATTGGCACTCGAGGAAGAACCTATCATTTTGCTATCTTTCGGAAATGGATCCTTCAAGACAGCAGGAATTTGGGAAACCTTGACGATCTTCGCAACCTCTGCTCGATGAGGGCAGTCTCTTGTAAAGTGTTCTTCTTCAAAATAAGACATGGATAACGAGGTTTGCGCTTTTTATCATTAGATTCTGCCTTTTCAATTTTCTCCTTTGGAGTTTTGTCTGCTTTATTCTTCTTCTTCCCTTTCTTCTTCCCACCGGATTTTGATTTAGCCGTAGATGACTCTACAGCATGAACGTCGGCGGAGAGTTCAGCGGAAGAATCTCCCGTCAGGGAGTCTGGTAAGGTTATAATATGAGAAGAATTCTTGGAAGATTTCTTCTTGCTTTTAGTGTTCACCGTACCAATCATGCCATCAGCAGCATGAGACCCTGACATAGCAACAGCGATTTGATTTGACTTTGGAAGATCTGGGATCTTTTCGTGTAACGTACCTGACTGAGTATAAACTAAGTCAAGGTACTGCGCTTGAGCAATCACTTGCTCCTCAGTAACTACTCCGGCCTTAGCTACGTCTTCAGTAATCTTCAGTAACAATGATTTAACAAACCATTCAGCTAAGATCTGGTCTGGGATAAAAACTTTCACTAACCGCCTTCGACGTCTCCATTCATGAATATGATCGGAAATATAAGTGGACGTCGATTGTTTTAATGAAGTTAGTAACTCCGTGCCATTATCATATCTGACCGGCAACTGAAAATGAGTTAAGAACGAGGTAGCTAACTGACTAAAATTATAAAAAGAGGCCCGTGGTAACTCAATGTACCACTTGGCCGCAAGACCAATGAGAGTGCGCTGGAAAAGACGTAAGCGGATCGAATCATCCGAGATGGAATTAGAGGCACACCAGAGGTGGTAAGTCATCACATGATTCGACGGGTCCTCTCCAGACTTACCCTCGAACTTAGGAATGTCACTGGGCAACTTACTCGACATTGGCAGCCAAAACGGAAGATAATTAATTGGATCATTCGTTAGGCGCGACAAGTCTGGTAAATCCAAAGTTGCGATAAACGGTAGCTGCCGATTAGGATCCCTAAAACTCTGGGTCGCTATACCAGCTCCAGGAGGAGGATATCCAGGATAACTAGGAATAGGAATCGCATTCGGGATTTTGTATCCTCCTGGAAAACCAGGATTAACCGAACCGTACTGGGGTTGTTGAGGTTTTTGATAAGTGTACCCAGGATACGGTTGATACTGGTAAACTGGTTGCTGGACAGCAGGACCGAATTGGTACTGTCCCTGGTACGGTTGATAAGTGAACTGTGTTTGACTTGTGACAACCGTACTTAAACCAGGTTTTCCTACAGGCATCTGAACCGTAGTTTGAATCGTAGATCCAGACGATGGTAAAGATGTCTGAGGAGTAGATACAGGGATAGTAGAAACCGGAGCTGTCGATACTCCAGAAGTAAGGGCGGTAGATGGAACAGATGTTGCGGTAGTTGCAGCAGTCGTTTGAGATGGATTATGAGGCAAAATAGGCCCAGACTGAGAAACTACCAAAGGTACAGAAGTTTGAATATTAGACTGGACTGGTTGCTGGGGTGAACCAGAAACTGAGGGTTGTCCAGTTTGAGATGACAACTGTACACTTGGCTGCAACACCTGTTGAACTTGCGATGGATCCCACACTATGTTTATTCCGGGGTATTGACCCATAACATGTTGAGGATATTGAGATCCATAACCGGGTTGAGGGTAGGATTGATAAGTGAAAGGTACATTTACCGTACCTTGAACATAAGATTGACCTTGGGGTGGTTGGAAACCTTGACTCGAGTACTGACCTTGGGGCAGATACCCTTCAGGCATGTACTGATACTGGGGTTGACCTTGGGGTACATATTGAGTCTGGGGTTGACCTTGAGGAATGTAATGTACCGTAGGCACGTACTGTCCTTGAGGTTGCCCCCCAGATGCAAATTGTGTACCTTGAGGTTTCCCCCCCGGCGTTAATTGATGTTGCACCCCAGGCGGTAACTGACCACCCTGAGGTTGAGAAGTGGGAATAGAACCTGACATCATAAGAATGTCTTCTACACTCAATGGCTTTGCACCATGCTTCCGGTGAACATCCTTTGTTCAATGGGTTGAGGAGATGCTCCCGAAAAAGTACCAGAAAGGGACTGATACCCAGAGGGAACAGAAGGACCGCCATACAAAAAAGATTCAGGCAATTGAGTAAACATGGATGACTGACCTGACATATTTACGGGAGTATAAATACCCCTAGGTGGATAAGAAACACGAGGTGGTGAAAAACTTGACACTGAGTTGTCCAAGTAATTAGTTAAAGAAAGATACCAAGTAGTACTTCTAGGTGGACTGTAAAAAATGGATTCACGCTCCCTTAGATCAATAGTAGGTTGATCTTCAGGGATAGGGACGCCTATTTCCTCTTCCGGAGCAAGTTCTTCAATAGCTATCAAACCAGAAGGAAGATTTTCGGTGATGACTCTTTCTACCCTAGGTGAATTAGGAGCACTAGAAGTTGGAGAGGCTAACCCCGATGTTGGAGTAACAGGTTCAGATATCTCAGGTTCTTCGGTTATATCACTAGTAGATGAAAAACTACCAGCAAGTTCGGAAACCGAAACAGCTTTAGGATTATAACCTGTTTCTAGAGTTTGGTAATCAGGATGAACAACCAATGAAGACTCTCCTTCTTCAGGTGACCCTACTTTACTGCCACTAGGAGTTACAAGGACTTTCAAACCTTTGTAATGGCCCGGGACGTCTTCAAGAGGTTGGCCCCGAAGTCTACGAGACTTCCTCAACAAATCAGCCACGGTTACAACCTCAGGAGACTGGCCCCGAAGTCTACGGGACTGTCTTGGTAATTCAGCCACAGCTAAGAACTTTTAACTACTGCACACGCAAACAAAGTAAAATCTCAAAGCAAACCGCCTAAAGTCGCTAAAGAACCAAACAAATTCGAATCACACGCCTAAAGAATCTAGGGCGTCAAACCACACACAAACAGTAACCTTCGGACCGAAAACACTAGTTGGTGATGAAATCCAACATCGTAGAATTCAGTACAGAAGTGGCGGGTGGAACAATTACCCCGGCAACCTGCTTAATGAATAGACTGGACCAAGTTCCTCCACTTTAACCATCTCGAGTGAAGTGAACCCCCCAGAAAATCCAAGTGAGTCTAGCCGACGTCTGCTCCAGGTACAGTGGGATCTTCCCTCCACCGTCACCTTAGGAAGAATCCTAAAGATAATAGTCACTAAGGTCACCAACAGCAAAAAATATACCTGGGGGAACAATCTGCGATCCGATAGCACGCAAGGGCAGAGTAACAAGCTCAATCCCCTTGCCGGCTCCTTGACAATAATCCAAGGTTTACCGACAAGTGACCCCAGTCTCCTCGACAATGGTTGATCCGAGGTTTACCGTTTGTAGTACGTGTGTATCTGGCGTCGTTCCCAATGAAGGAGGATTGATTCCCTCACTGGTTCGGAAACGATCTCGTGCTTCTCCTTTAAGAGGAGCTTTCCCAGAGCATAAATGTAACAGTTGGATTTATCCTACCACAAGATAAGCTACTTGTTTGGTTTAACTGTCTTGGAGAGTTAATTACTCTCCTACTCCAAGACACTAGCCTGATCTATATTGGTGTTTCAGAACCCTAGTAAATAAAAAGTTACTAAGTTGATTTTACTTTAAGCGTTAATTTTATGGCTTTTCTTTAGGGAAAAAGGTAGCGGAGATGAAACTGATGGTGTGTAGACTCGACTCAAATCCACTAAAAAGATGCACCTAGGATGAAACAAAACAATCTTTCCTTTTCAATGAATTCCCTAGCTAAGAGAGTTGGAGAATGCAAAATTTATAAAGACAACTTTCTTCGCAATGAAAATCAAAGAAACAATCTCTTTATCTTTTCCAAAGCACACAACACATGACCACTAATTATTTCACGAAAACTTCCTTTCGCTTTCCAAAGACTTCAAACGCTACTAAAACAAACTTTCCTCAAAAGAGATTTTGTATTTTTCCTATTAACAAAGCATGTAAACCTACTTAACAAAAATCAATTTTAAGACCTATGAAACTCAAATCAAGTTTAAGATCTATGAAAATCTAAGAGAAAATTTACCTAAAATCAAATCTAAGAGAAATTTACCTAAAAGCAAATCTAATGAGGTAAAAGCCTACAAAATATAGTTCCAGGATGTTTTACTCAGTTACAATTCAACCAAGGACTAATTCATGCAGAATCATAAACTAGTCAAAAACAAAAAACAAAAAGTTCTTGTTCTTTTTCTTAAGAATGAAATTCACAGCTTAACAAACAAGCCTTCTCGAAATTCCGCAAAGATACAACACAACAGTAGGTTTCTCACAAAGGTGGATTTTACGAAAGGTCTGACTCCTAAGAAGACTGAAAAGACCAGGGATATCCAAGGTTTTTACAACTTCTAAAGCCAAAGTCACTACAAGACCAATGCAAAAATCAAACCTAGGGCTAGAATTTCTATGAACTTCACTAAAACCCTTGATGCTAATGAAACAAGCTTAGATGAAAACTTTTGACAGGTAACCAGTGGATCTGGGAAGCAATTAACAAACTATAAACAAAATCTAATGAGTAAAAAGGAAAAAATGGAAATTTTCTAAGCTTTTGACAGGGTACGCAAGCAGCCTGTTTGCACAGGTGCGGCCACGCTCTGTGTACAAAGCAAAAGTGCGTACAGGTACGCACTGTGCTTAACGCAGAGGGTGCGTACTGCTCTCAAAATCAAGAAAAAGAAAAACTAACTCAACCCTAAGCTAATCCACCGAAATTCACAGTCAATCAGTCAAAAACTAGAAAGAAATCAGATTTTCTCAAATCAAAGTATCAATCAAAAGAGAAATCAATCAAATCCATGGATTCCCTAGTATGGTCGCCATTTTGTCATGCGGAAAGAGTCAATTTTGCGGACAAAACTGACCTCCCTAGAAGCTAAGGCTTTCTAGTGACAAACAAAACAATCAAGCACTATCTTTCCCTAAATATGCATTAAAATAAAAGCAACCAGGTGTTTAAGGCTTACCTCTAGTCCAACGCTTGTTTGCAGTAGCCAAGCCCCTTCGATCCAAATGAGCTCCTTCTCCTTGAAGCCTGCATTCACTAACAAGCAAACGATTACATAGCACCTGAATAACTCATATAATAAAACATATTCATCATAAAGACCAAGGAGTTTATGAAACAAATTATAAATAACAACTTGTTGAGAAAAATGAACTTAATTGTATTAATTGGAAACAAAAGAAACCATTACAACCAGTGCCTTGGTGTTGTGCAGGTCCCTCCCAGGGTCCAACAAGAGTTCTCCTTTACTTTGATCAGCTCACCCACTTCCAAATGAAGCTAAGAAAGGATTGGAATCTCTCCTCTCAAGCTCTAAAAGGGAGTCCTAATTTCAGCAGCATCTACCCTTAGGAATGTTCAGCTTTCAACCTCCCCTCCCTCTGGCCCAATGTCTGTATTTATAGTGCTTTGGAGGAAGTTAATCAGGTCCACCATCAATGGGATAAGCCCCTCTTTCAATCGGATAGCTCCCCTCTTGATGGGATAAGTTCCTCTTTCATTGGGATGCATGAACCATCTGGAGGCGCTCAATCCACATCAAACCATCTTCTAGAATGCTCTAGAATCGACCACAAGTAACTTTTTGGAGTAAAACTTGCGCCTTTTGACCTTTACAGGAGTACGCACCCACCCCTTTACAGACAGAGCGTACAAGTACGCATGTATTATGAACAAGAGGTGCGTACACGCAGGTAAGGGTAAGAAAAACTGCGTAACCAGAGTTATATTGACTTTCAAAGACTTTCTCTCTTTCTTGGAGTTTGATAGGAGGAGCAGAGGTATAAGACTTGTCAAGGAGGACAGTATGACTATTGATGGAGCCATACTAACTGCAAATAGTCATGGCGACAAATTTTAGTGTAACATGTCCACTTAGTCCTAATTCTAAGGACTATGAGAGCAGCAGTGATGAAGAGCATGATGATGAATTTCAAAAGTATGGAGTGTCACAGTGTCCAGTTAATCCTAATTCTAAGGACTATGAGAGCAGCAGTGATGAAGAGCAGGATGATGAATTTCAAAAGATTGGAGTGTCACAATGTCCACTTAGTCCTAATTCTAAGGACTATGAGAGCAACAGTTATGAAGAGTGTGATGATGAATTTCAAAAGAATGGAGTGTCATAGTGTCCTCTTAGTCCTAATTCTAAGGACTATGAGAGCAGAAATGATGAAGGACAGGATGATGCACTTAGTCCTAGTTCTAATGAGTAAAAAGGTAGCAGTGACAAAGGATAGGATGTAGCATCTTCAATAAGTAAACATTCACATTTTCGACGTAGTCATAATTCTATGGACCATGAGAGTAGCACTGACAATGCACATGAGGAAGAATATCCATTAAACATCGAGTCAAATTTTCCATTCAGTCTGAATTCTAAGGACTATGACAATAGGACTGAAGAAGGGGAAGATGAAGAATATCCTCCAAGTCAATATTTGAAAAGCAGAGCTAATCATAGTGTGGATAACATTCCTCTTAATGATGATGAAAATCCTTATACAAATGATGATCCAATGATGGAGATTTTTCCAAGAAATATTGTATCGAGGAGTAGGAGCAGACCTTTTCGTATCAATGCAAGCTATTCTACTTATACAAGGGTTAGAGCAGAATATCTGACGAGAAGAAGTTCTATCAGCACTCTCATTTCAAGTGAATGTTGCCAAAAAAATTGCTTGAAACATATGGATTTCACATTTGCATTAGAAAGCAGGAAGAGATATTTGTCAATGAATAAAAGCATGCAAAATTCATATTTAGTTGGGTGCATGCAATCTACATTGTCAGGTTATGATTATCATATTAGGAATTTATTTATGTGTAGAAAAGCTTTCAAAATGTTTCATTCAATTGGGAATTTTTGTCTCTCAAGAATTCAAGAAAATTTGGAAAAGGATCCCCACATTTTATTCAGAAGTATGTCATAAAAGACAGTTTGGGCCATTATCAAATACTGCAATGTCATGGATGAAAGATTTCTTTTCAAAGCATGGAGAGTGTATGCAAAATAGAGAGACAATACATATTCCAGATAATTTTTCAAGACGAGAAATATACAACTTATACAAAGAATATGCAAAAGGTGCTGAGGGACATGGCCAGTTTATTACATATCAATATTTTGTGAAGGTATGGAAGAAAGAATTCAACAATGTCTGTATTCATAAGAAGACAAGGATGGGGATTTGCAGTACATGTGCTTCTCTTAAATCAAAAAGGGACAAATGTGAAGGCTCAGAAAGAGGTAAGCATTCATAACTTCAACTTTTAAAATTGTATAGTCATCAACTATGAAAACATATTTCTTAATGAATTTCTTTTATGTTGTGTAGATTTAATTGTCAAAGAACTTCAAGAGCATCGCGAACAACAAACAAACGAAAGGAAGAAGTTGTACAAGCATCGAAAGAAGTGTTATGATAATCTGAATAAATATTTGGGTTTGATAATTGATGGTATGGACCAGAAGAAAACACTTTTACCACATTTTGTTTGCACACCCAAAAATTTATAGGAGGAAAATTTTATTCAGTTTCACTTGGTCGGTTGTATGGTCTTCAATGGGAAAACGTTGCCAAGGGTGTACTTCACAGCTCCAAATATTCATAATGATGAAAATCTGACCATAACCATAATTCATGATGTGATTTCTCATTGGTTTGGTAATCTTCTTGAAGCTTTGTATTTACAATTGGATAACACTTGCCGTGAAAACAAAAATCAGGTTGTTTTTGGATATCTAAACATGCTTGTTGAATTGATAATTTTTCAAAAGGTAAAGGTTGGTTTCCTTCTTGTTGGGCACACTCATGACCATATTGATCAAATGTTCAATCGTTTTTCAGTCACATTGAGGAGGAAGGAAGTTGGGAGATTGCCATCACTAATTGAATGTATTAAGAAATCATACATGCCAAAGCCTACTATTGATGTGTTGGAAGAAACTGTTGACATGCGAAGGTTTATTCTGGGATCATATGGTGAGGGGAAATGCATTGAAAAACTTAATGACATTAGCTTCCAACATCAATTTCGTATCAAAAAAATTGATGGGAAAACACTAATATGGGGTAAGAAGTATTCAACTACTATAGAATGGGCACTGTCATCAAGTTTGCGATTTTTGAAGTTCATTCCAGATCATCCAATATTTGCATCAAAAATATTGTTATTACCATCATTTGGTGAAGTTCAGAATGCACGCAGACAGAATAGAGATATAAATTATTCTGATTGCCTGAAAGAAATTAAAAAATGTATTAGATATATATATGAATACTTTGACATTGCTGATTCAGTTTGGTGGGAGTCATTTTTCAATAATCAAAGTGATATCATTTCAACAACAACAAATGAAGACATACCTTTGAAAAATCCATTTATTTGGCCACAAAATGTGTCGAATGAACATGAGGAAGTAAACATTGTTGAACAACAACAATCTCAAGGTATTATTAATTCTTCACAGGCAGCAGAAAGAGTGATGTATATTGGTTCCAAAATATCTCGTGCACAATGTGAAGCCATGGAAGACCTTTATAGGGGTTCAGTAGAAGATATTAAGGAGGGTTGCATGATTGCAGTGCTAGCAGATGGAGATCCCAATGGCTATCCATTTTGGGTTGCTAAAGTTATAAAGGTATTTACAGAAAATGAGGATGTTACAAGTGTTGAAGTACATTGGTATGCCACAAATATACACCCATTCAATGGTGTGTATAAGCCAGAAATGGTAGTTGATAAAAAAATGGCGGAAAAAGAAAAAGAAAGGGTACAAATATAAATCGTTGCCTCACAAACATATTAAAATTGGAGGATGTTGACATACTTGTTTATGACTTCAATTTAACAAAGAGAGGAGTTGTTCGCTTCAAGACGATAGAGATTCTGACAAGGTTGTTACCAAAAGGAACAGTGTTGACATGGGAGTCTGCTGAAACCAGTCTTAGATCTAGAAGAATTTTGAAACCTGAAATGTTGGGCATGCATGTGGACTCAAATGGGGCACTAGTTGATGAAAGAGAAGAATATGGAACATCTTTGTCAGCATCCACTCACTCATTTGAATATGTGAATTCTGATGGTGTGCAAGAAAATATGAGTGATTTTGAATCATTGTTTAAGACAGTTTATATAACTAATGTATGCATCGTATCTTCAAATAAAATTAATGTTTTCCATATGGTGTTAAATGAGAAGTTATGAGGCATTTTTATGTTGTTGGATTATATGTCTTAATTATGATAAATTTTATTGTTTAAAATATCTACATTGCAATATTAAATTAGAGATATAATGTATGTTTTATTCAATATACAAATAATGACTTTTGAATTCATTTAGTGATGTAATTTGTTCATAATGTCAAGGTTTTTTAATTTTATAGCTGAAAAAATTTCAATTTCTTTTGTATCTAGCATGTTATGGTTGAAAACATGTTAAATTTATACTTAGGAAAAAAAATGATATTCTACCAAAAACATTAATGTGCTTTTTTCCTCATAAACAACTTTGTTTGACACATAAAAATTTGGTTTTACTAGCATTTTTTTAAAATTTTGAAAATTGACCCTAAAAAAAATTCATTGTTCCAGTATCATCACTTTCATTTTGAAGCTATATTTTGCACGAAAATTTCATAGTAAATTTCGTAGTCACTACCATTTTTAAAACATGTTCAAAATTGATGCCTAAAAAATAAAAACATCGTTCCAGTATACACACTTTTCGTCTTTAGCATTGTTTTTTATGTTTTTTTGGGGTTTTTTTGCCAGAGTTCCTGTTTTGAGTTTATAGTTCCCGTTTCAAAGTTTACATTGTTCTCACTGGGTTTTATCCAATTTTGGGTTTCCTAGGATAAATTTCATATTCATTTGTGTGGATGTTGTGTATTTCGTGCCTACTCTTTTACTTTATTATTTCAATAATTTCTTAAATTCAAGCAATAAACTAGAGATACCAAATCTAAGATATAAGGAAATAAATTGTCATAATCTAAGATGTTCAAAATAACATTTATTATGTCAAACTATCCAAAAAATAGCCTTGAGGGTTAGTTCAATTGGTCAAGTACCCATCCCATAAGCACCTCACTATGAGAAGTCACGAGGTCAATTCTCTTAGACACCCTCTATGGTTAGGCTTTAATATGAGTCAACAGGACTTATCCCTCCAAGATCTACCGGGGACTGTTTCTGTGGACGTAGCAGTCACCAATATATGAAGCTCCTAAACCACATAAAAACAAAAATGACAAAATATTCAAATATCTATGCACCACAATTTACAAATCGTTAAATCTTATTGCATCAAGAGGCGCTTTACAACCCAGTATGGGGAGATGTGTAGGTGTAATGTAATAAAGTTTGTCAACATTTGTAACTGCCGGGAAAACATATATATAGAAAAAATAGAAACAAAATAAATTTAAATGTCGCCTTCATATGTTTTAATTAATATTCAAATGATATATATATAGATAGATAGATAATTTAATAAAAATTAAATAAACAAAATAATTTAATAATATTTTTAAAATCAATTAAGATTAATAATAAATAAATAACATTAATTTAGGGTAGTTAAATTTGACCATCAAAATTAGTAGTAAATTATTTATACAAATTATGTGTGTGGTCCATTAAAATAATTAATATAAATTATAATTATATATTAATGATTATAAATCCAAATATGTGTATACGAGAGATTCATTATACACTTTAACAATAATTATAGTAAATAATATATATGGAAAATTCCATCTCAATTTATGAGTTAAATTCAAAAATTATAAATAAATAAATAAAGAATTAAACACTATAATTTACAAATGGATTAGTGATCAAAGATTATAACTTTTTTTACCAGGAATATGAATTAAGTTAGAGAAGTCTGATTAATAGATGAAATGGCTCTATTTGAAGCATTTTTTGGGTCAATTTTATTCAAAATCTAGTACAAGTTTTTTAAAAACATATGATTAAGTTGTTTAATTTACAAATAAATCACAATTTTGCTAGAAATTGTATTGCTAGATTTAGGCCAAAACGCCATTTCAAATTATCCATCATGGGAATGACATCAAATGAGAATGGAGGACAATGAGGGGCATTTACTCCCATGCGCACACATTAAGTGCATTTATGAAGCATGTCATGGAAGTGCCTTGGGATTGGTGGAAAGAGATGGTTCCAAAATTTGTAGGCACTACAAGAGTTACTTGCAAACATATGGATTGATGTTTGTTGTGCACTGTGATGGGAGTTAGGGTGGTAGACAAAATTGCTACTTCAGATGTGCGGGGTAATTGAGGGGATCCAAAGAGGAAGGACTTGGGAACAAGGTTCATGGTCATGTGTTCTTCCCTCGAGCACAGGCCTTAAAGCTCGTCAGGGAAGGTAATGCGTGGAATGAGAAGATAAGGAGCCTTTCACTGGAACCATTAGATTTTGACAATTTCTGGGTAACATTCCTCCTTTTAACTATCATTTTGGCTCTCAATTGCATCTACAAAAAGTCTTTTGACACATTTGTTAAGGTAGCGGTGTGGTTCTTGGCTATGACATTTGTTTCTACTGTGGATACTAAGAAGAGAGGGTTAAACCCTTCTCATATTGTGTGGTCAAATTTCATGGGTAACTCTTTGGGAATTTTCAATTATGTATCTATATTTTTCACTGTGTTCCCCCAATTGTTTCGAAATTCTACCCTTTCACCTAGGCAGGGTTATCTCTTAACAAAGTTTGAGGTGACTTGGATTGGCATATATCGACGTATTTTTTTCTCTTTCGAACATTTCAATTCCATGGGGACTAGCAGTATCTCCAAGTTGGGTGTAGGTGGTCATCGTTTTAGAGTTGGAAAATCATTCTAGGAAGGGCACGCGCCAATTTGACCCTCTCATCCTATCCTGCAGTGTTATGGTTGTTTTAGTATTGGGCTCACCCACTAGGGGTGGATTAGTTGGGAGAACTGGAACAAGGGGTGTTGGACACAACTTGGGTATAGAAATAGTGTCACCTTGGCACCATGCAATGGTAACGAGGTTGCGCACACTGAGTTGGTGGGCCAAGGGGACCCATAGAAGAGCACATGACAGAGTCAAGGGATTTAGGAGAGGAGTTAGACCAATAAGTTGTCAACTCCCCAAGAAAAATAGAGTTAATCATTTGTTGGAATAGATTATTCGAGATCGCCATGACGACCCGAATGAAATCATCGGATTTATGAATGATCTTCAACACAATCAATGGCATATGATGGATTACCTAGTTGCCTTGCGTCGTGGTCAGAAAATAATTTTCGAGTTGTTAGACCACTTGGAAGGAATGGAAAATCGATGAGTGACATGTGCACGAGGCTTTTCATGTTCATCTGCCACCAGGAAACAACCTAGATGATCCAAGCCTGGCAAACCTCATAGATTAGGGATGAAAATTAGTTGTTTGTTTGTACTTGGTACTTTTTGGTTTTATTGGTCTATCTATATGTGGTCTGCTAGTCTATGTTTCATGTTGAATACGGTTTTTTGCTATTACCTTTTGGCCAATAAGTCCGGTAAGAATGAAGCTGAATTTTTTTTGGTTAAAAGCGCATCACGATGTACCAATGCCATGAATGAATAGAAAAGCTAGATTCACAAAAAAAATGCCATTTCAAATTCATAGTTAACCATTTCATAAAGAAGGAAACAAATCTTTTCTTTTTCCTTTCATCAAAAAATTCTAACCAAGGCTCTTAGATCTTCAACTTCATCATTAGTATCATAAATGAGATCCCCTTCAAACTAGAAAGTAATTATATCCCACTTAGATTTTCAAATGTGTAAAAAGATAAAAAGACTTCTATTGCCAAATCATCAAAGATGAGGAAAAATACATTTTTTCAAAATTCTTAGTTCCCAATTTTTTTTAAATGGACCATAAGGTTCATAATTGTGATAAGGTGAATAACTCATCATGTTTTCACCTTCATTTAGATGGGAAATAATCTTTTGGTTATTGCCATCCTCGAAATTCTCATTATAATTTTCTCTCTTGATGAATTTATGAAGTATTTGAGTGATTTTCCACATTTAACATGAATTTATTTTTGTTAAACATGTAACCTTAGTATTTTTGTTATATCTTCCTATATGTGAATTTTCAGAATATGAAATCGTGAGAGATTTCATAGTTAATCATTTATAGAATACTCCGAATTAAATTTAAGATAATAATTATTTTTTATTAATTTATAAGATTAAATTTCAACAATTAATACTTAAAACAAATTATATATATATAATATTTTTTTAAAATTATCATCATAGATTTCTATTAATATATTATAATATATATAGATTTATAAAAATAATATTTAGTAAACAAAATACTAATACTTAATTGGGGACAAGAAATAATGATATTATTTTTAAAACTATCTTAGTTTTATCTTAATTTGAGACTTCCTAAATGTGAAATTTTCTTAGGACACAAATTTTTTTTAAAATGAAAAGAAATTCAATCCTTTTAAATGCTAAATAAATTTAAAATTAAACTAAATCTCAATTTATAAATTATAAAAAATAGATGTTATTTGATTTAATAACTATATATAATAATCTAAAATAAATTTGATCTAATGTAATAATTTTTTTTTGTTAACTTAAACACAGATCAAAAAAACATAACTCCTCACTCTCAAATAAATACATCTTATCTGATTTAGTAACTATATATAACCATTTAAAACAAATTTAATTTAATGTAAATATTTTTATTGGCCGGCCCACAGTTTTGAGTGCAAGAATTCCTGATCGAGCTACGCAATGAACAATTTAATACAATTATTAAGTACATATTTTAATCATTCTGACTCTTTTTTAGCATGAATCAAAAGAGTTAGAAAACGAGACGGGCGCCGAAAACGAGTCGGGCGAAAAGTGGGAAGTTCATTCTTACACCGAAAAACTTGGGCCATTCTGAAAATCTCCTTTTACCCTCCAGGGCTCTGTCGTCCTTCCACTGCATAACTATTACATTTGGAGATTCGCAAAGAATATCAGTTCAGAAGGTATTAATTCACATGGAGTTAACAAAAGTCAAATTATTTAGTTAAACTTAAGTCTATCTATGTTAACAAATTTAAATTATTTTATTAAATTAAATTCTATTTTTATTTTAGACTTAAAAATAAATTAACTGAAATATTAAAATAATTTCATTCTACTAAATAATTAGAATTTAAAATTAAATCAACTGACAATAAACTAATAATAAATTAAAAATAGCGTCAAAGCACCTATTAACTCACAACTAACTCAAGTATCACACCTATTAACTCACAACTAACTCAAGTATCACACCTATTATTTTTGTAGGTAAAATGGATATGTTAGTCCGACCATGTAGATATGTTGTTGTAATTCTCTTCTATGGAGTTGTTTTTACTCTCTTGTGGGCTATTTTGGCATAGAGGAAGTGGCCTAGCTATGAACTATTCTATGTTAATTTGATTTTGATTTGTAAATGAATAAATTGTTGGATGGTTGTGCTATTTTTTTCCTTTGCATTGATTGTTGCATGGTACACTTTGATGATGACTTTGATGATGATTGTTGGATGTGAAATTGTATGTTTGGGTTCCATGTTACAAAAACTCCATGCATAATTTGATATATAGTTTTGCATTTAAGAATGGATTAGTGTTTTTATTCAAAGATATTTCTCATTGGCGCTACCAATACTGTTTTTTTACATATTGAGTTTATATACACACACACACACACACACACAAAAACTCCATGCATAATTTGATATATAGGTCTGCATTTAAGAATGGACTAGTGTTTTTATTCAAAGATATTTGCATTTAAGAATGGATTAGTGTTTTTATTCAAAGATATTTCTCATTGCGCTACCAATACTGTTTTTTTACATATTGAGTTTATACGCACACACAAAAACTCCATGCATAATTTGATATATAGGTCTGCATTTAAGAATGGATTAGTGTTTTTATTCAAAGATATTTCTCATTGCCCTACCAATACTGTCTTTTTACATATTGAGTTTATACACACACACACATATATATAGAGGAATAATATAAGGTCTACAACCTATCCTCCTCTCCATAAAACTAGTCACGGGGGGATCTGAATCTTGGAGCTCTCTGTTCTCACAAATTTCACATTACTTCAATCACCAATTATGTTTCCTCTTGGGATGATTTAAATTAGTATAATTATTCTTTTCAGATGTTTTAAATATTTAAATATTTGTTTTTAATTATTTTACTAACTAATATAATACTTATTCAATGAAATACTAAAAAATATTTTTATTTTAACTATTCTTATTAAAGTTTATTGAACTAGTTTTTAATATAAAAGTGTATAAAATTTTAGTTTAATTCTTTAGGTTGACTTTACTGTTTGCAACCGATACCTAGTTGCATTAAATTCCCAACCCCCTTCCTCACCACTCAATCATCAACGCTAACAAAAATTGAAGTGATAGGATAGGGCAATGGATAGAGGTCAGGGCTCATCCCTACATTGCCCCTAGTGGATCAAGGTTGGGGAACAAAGGCCTCAAAAAGAAAGATGGGGAGTTAAGGGGAAAGGCAAAAGAAGGAGATGGGGGAATAACTCGGAGGGAATTGGTGAAAAACTTTGTACACAACAATGAAAAACATTGGACGTAGGAGAAAATTCCTTAGAGGATATTGAGCTAGGAGTGCATGGAGCAGAGATGGAGTTTGTGACTCAACTTATGCTTAGAAAATTAGGGTGTTATCCATTATATTGTCATTCTTGAGGCCATTGTGCTTAGCTTGTTTAGTCTTGAATGGTCAGTGGGAGGCTCGGTGGATGATCGAATCATCATGGTTCTTGCTAGAGAGTTGTTAACCACCTAGACAATGGACTGCAGACCCCTATGGTGCTTGCTACGAAAATACATGAGAGAGATCACTTGGATAGTGGATTCAACCTATCAGACTAAGAAATACTCCATCTAGACCTTGGGTGAAGCCTTGTGATTAAACTCATAGGAGTAAGTGAACCACTATGGTGCCTACTGCTAGAGCGCAATTAGAAACCACTTGGACAGTGGATGCCATCTAGAACTTGGGTGAAACCTTGTGATTAAACTCATAAGTGTAAGTGATCCATTGTCGTGCTTATTGCTAGAGGGAAGTTGAGAAACCACTTGGACGATGGACTTCATCTCTTGAGTGTTTACAAAGCCTTGGCGTGAAGTATCCCTAACCATGCATCCCTCAAAGTTTGGATATGGCTCAGGGGTGGTCAACTATAAGAATATTTCAATGTAGTTGACCTACGATTGGGTGGAGAGTGGAAATCCTTCCTTTAGTTCCCAACCATCTTGACATACTCAGATAAGTTAATGAAACTTTGTGTTGATTTGTGATTTGAAATGATGTATGAATGCAAATGTTTGGTATGGGTCAATGAACACGTATGGATGTTATTGAATTCTTCACTGGTACAATCCTTCATTATGCTCATACCTTTTATGCTTTTCTATATGCTAAGAAAATGATAAATGACTAGATATTGTTGGTTTAGGTTGTGCTCCCAATCAATGTGTTAAAATGAATTGTTGATGGAAGAGAAGTTATTTTTCTTCTCTCAACCAACTCCTTGAATCTCACAGAGCGGGTGAGATAATGGGATAGATTTTCCATCGTTTTATGACATATTTTCGAGTGATTGATTAAGATAGAATTTACAATTTTTAAAAACAAAGAAATGTATTTACAATGAATAATACAATATATTTTTTTCGAGGAAATATCCAAGTATATCCACCCAAAGGGATCACTTCCCATCGACTTATTAACAGAGCCTAACTCTAATATCATCGAATAGAATTGACCTCGTGACCTCGTATTAGCGAGGGCCTTTAGCAATGGGAACTCAGCCAATGTATCTGGCTATCGGAGTTGAATATAAAACAACATTTAAAAAAAATATGTACTGAAGTATGATAAGAAATGTAGAACTGTACAAATAAACAATGTACGCAGCGATATTAGAAAACATAATTAAAAATAAGACTTTAATTAGCAACAAACTAATCATTATTTTGAAGCCTTACAACCCTAAAAAATCATAGATCCTCAGTTGCAATTTAATTTTATAAAATCAAGAGAAAAAACTACAAATAAATATGATTTTTTGTGAGATTCATGAACAATAAATAGGGCAAAAAATGGTTGATTTAATTAAAAAATATGCATGTAAGTACAACATATCACAATGGCAGGTTCCTACAAAGATCCTTTGACCAAACTAAAGTTTGGAATATCTACAATGTAACAAATATCATATACAAATATTCTCGAGAGTAATAATTAATTATAAGACAACTTTAAAGCACCCTCAAGCAATATGATATAACTTTGGATAACCTAGTTTCTCTGCAAGATTGATGGCTGTTGACATTGGTTAATGACAAACCAAATCTTCTATGAGCAAATAAATTTTAGGAAATTCAATTTTCCTAAAAAAAAATACTCCAAGGTTGAGTGGAGTTTCCTTCAAACTGTTTCCCCTTTGAATATAGTATGCTACCACCTTTGGATATACCTCTTAGACTTCACGGAAAAATGAAGGAAAGAATGAAAACAAGAAATTGTTTAATGCACATCTCTCTTCACAGTGTTCTCTAACTATCGATCATAGGCTCCATCCTCTTTTAAAGGCCTTCAAGGTAGTTGGGAAGTTGAACTACTTGAAAGATTTGTTAAAATTAATTTCTAATCAAGTTTGATTAGAATGAAGGAAGGATCTTTCTAAAGGAATAAGTTAATAAGTTTAAATTTTGTTATATTTTGTATCTATGTTTTAGTAAGTGGGGCCCTCCTAATCCTTAAATATTCTAATCAGCATTTCACTTCCCGACTATATTCATTTTACCAAAATAAATTGTATGAAAAATACTCATTAATTTCACATGTATATTTGTTGATTAAAAGAATGGTGGTGTAGTATATGTCAAAAATATACCATGTTCAAGTAAAATATGTTGTGTATAATAAAGTTGATGTAGTACCATATCAAACTGACATAAAGCTAAACCAAACGCTATCCATATGTGCCAATAAATATATGTGCAACAACAAATCAAACATGCACCAAACTATCATCATCAAGTAGACATAACAAACAATGCTACCTTGTGCCTCCCATTATCAACATATAATTCCCCTTTCACCTCCTAGCATCATGGACTTATCATCCATAAAATATCAACATAAAACATGCAATTTATGTTCTCAAAAAGATGTGGCACATGTCATAATAAACTGAAAATGAAGTGTTTTCCCATAAATATATATGTTGTCTTAAAAAATCTACAAATGTAGTACTTTGTCAAAACTGTAGGAAGAGTACTAACTATACATGATGCATACTAAAATGTACTATTGAAAACTAAAGTCAATCCATATAAATGTCAGATCTGAAAATAATAATAGAGCAAAACTAAGAATAATGCTTGTTGAAAGCTACTCACTTCTATAACCCTCGATTAAACTAATAGGAAGGCTTTGTACAATTTCATGTTTATATATTATTGGAAGATACATATTCATATATTTTACTGTGTTCAATTTATTTCAGAGAAGCTTTCTCCTAGAGGTTTAAAGTTTTATTGTTTGGATAATTGATGGTATTCACGGTGCAGGTTCTTATTAGAATATTAGGATATCTCCAATTTCTTGTTTGGGTGATTTACTGAATAACATGTGGTCAAATGACCTAATATTATTCCTATATTATCCTTATAATGATTTCCTAAATCACAGTATTATTTTTAAACATCTATAACAATTGTATCAGTGTGAACATAATTGTAATTTAGGTGTTCAAAGTTTAGACTAAGAAGAATTCGTTAAACACCATGGACATTAACTCTAAAAAATTGCTATTATTCTTCATCCTACAGTATTATATGAGAGATATGGGGTATGAGCTTATGTCAGACTGAGGTGTCATAACTGGACAAGTTCCTCATGGTCATGTTATCCATGACAATAAAATAACACACAAATAGTTAAATTTTACATTATCATGGTGGAGTTTGAAGTAACCTAGTTGCTTCCGTGCACTATCTCTAATATTGTTATTTCTTTTATTACATTAAGTGTTATGGATTGTATATTAAGGGGAAAATATTTCAATTACTTGTCATGCACTCCAATCCTCCATGCTTATCGGTTGTAATAGATGTGGTTTTTGTTTTCCTATTTTTAGGTGATCGCATTTCTAGCTTGCATTGCATTCAAGTTAGTAGAGTGACTCAATGTTGCATTGTGGCTCTAGATCCCTACTTATTTTGGATATAATAAGTCCTATTAAAGTTAAAAACATAATCATGGATCTAAGGTATAGGGTTAACATGGATCTACCTACTTTATTTATAGTGTCTAATAAGCCCCACTAGGGTTAAAAAGGATACACAATCATGACTCTAAGGTTTGGAGTTAACATGGGTGTGTGTTACTTTTTGCATGTGGAAAATATCTTTATATTCCATATGATGAATATAGACCTTATGGTCCTCAAGGGGTTATCTATTTTCAACAACAAGGCTGAAATACATTACATCTAAGCTCATCATGTCACTTACGAAATTGAACCTTGGTGTGAAGGATCCCAATCATTCCTCCCAAACACCTAAGATAAAACCAATTGACATGGATGTATCCTACTTTATCTAAAGGGGTAAGATAAACTAAATAATTGTTTTTTATGTCATGGTAATCAAAAAATAGAAAGGATAGCTCTTATGTCTTCTCTTTTGATTTAAATACTATTACCCACACACGTTTCACACGAGATCTATCCACCCCATCTTGTAGATATATTGGGGTGATATTTAGGGTGCCTAGTTCTCCCTTACGACCTTCTTGTTCTTTGAAACTCTTGGTCATATCTAGAATTTTTAGATGGACGTTGTTGGGAACGAGATCCCCCAAGGACAGTTTTGGGGCTAAAAGCCCATGTTTTGGGTCCAATTTTGTAATAAAGTTGTAAAGTCTCCGCATTTTGTGGTCACAAAGCGTGAAGGTGACATGAGTCATAAAGTATTGTCTGCCCTTATTTTGTAAAGTAAAGTCAGCTGTAAAATATCTACCCATGGTCCGCGGACCATGGGATTGTATAAAAAGAGCTAAGTAAGCTCTGAGTAGTTCTGATGGGTCATAGGCTGTAGGATGAGTCTTGAGCGATAAGGGGAGAAGTCTAAGTTTTGGGTCTCAGTGCAGGTAGAGGCTCTATAGCTGATTGCACAGAGGCCTAGGGTGGAAGTTCGCAGTTGAGTGTGCGGACCCCTGAAACTATGTGGGTAGGGTAGATAGAGTTTGTAATTGTTTGAAGATATCAATAAAGAGAAGCATTTTGCAAATTCTGTCTTTTTTCCTGTTAATGCGTCTAGTCATATTGTGTATGAATTTCATTTATAATGCTTATATGATGCACGAATTTATGTAATTACATTGGATAATTGAATGTAAGTAAGGATATCTGTTTAGCGGTGCTAACTATGATTGTTTAATAAAATAAGTAAGATACTTAAGCTAGTTTAGGAATCTGCATGATATGTTGCTTTAGTAGCGCGAAAATGCTTGAACCGCAGGTTAGGGCTACACGAAGGCCAATCGTACCCCTTCGTGGACATACTAAAGGGAATAATAAAGGATTAGATAGACAGAGCCCTAGAACTTAATGACCTGCACGAAAGCAGGAATAGAAGGAACAAACTAACATCACGACCATCTCAGGATGTAGAAAATTGGTTCTAGCATCCCCCCATATTGCTTCATGTGAGACTTCAGTCTGTGCTTCGTGGGATAATGCCGAAAGGGCTAGTAGTGTAGTGACTTGTTTGGATAACTAGCATTGAACCTAGGTCAAGCCCCACCAAACCAACAAATGGTTCCGCTGTCGGGACCAGAATCTGCATAAGAGATTTGTGATGTCATATCACTGGAATCCAACTAAAAAAGAGATCAGAGACTGGTTGGATAGGAAGACCCATGAATTCGCAGCGCAGGAGAATAGAAATCCGCGATTAACCAAGGAATAGTGGCTGGATAGTTACCTATATATAGAAATCCATGAGACCTTTTTCTGTTCCTTTCTGATTGAGCTATATGAGTGGAACACGAAGCTAGCAGATAGCCAAGGAAGGTGGAGACTTGACAGTCCTATTGTTTGGACCTTGAAGTCAGTACAGAGACTGGAAGCCTCTGAGGAAGATCGCCCGTGCTGTCGATCATTGGCTCAATCGCGTCATAGGAGGATTTTTGACTGAATTCACAGTCGATACCTCAGTCGGCTATAGCAAGGTGGAGCAACGCTTTTTCAAAGGACTGCAAGGTAAGGACTTGAAGTCTTTGAATACTTATATTAAGATGTTATTGTGAAAAAAACGGGTTATGCAGCTACCTTGATGTTCAGAGCTACGCAAAGCAGAAAGACTTACAGGAACAAAGGAATAAAGGCTCCTGAATATAGTCCATTGATTTCACCTCCATTGGGTGATGAAGAGGGAGAAGCATAGGTTTCTCCACGAAGTGCTATCCAGTTAATAATACAAGTATTCCCATGACTTCCACCGGCACCCAGACCACCTCCAAATTCACCACCATCACCTGCTACTTCACCCATACCACCTCCACCTCCACCGCAGTTCAGTGTGACAAATTCAGTAAAGTTGTCATTGTTCAAATGCTTGGTAAATGAGGACCCGAACTAGCTTTGGTTCATCGTGAAAGTTGTATAGGAAGATCAAGGCATTACAGATGATCACATGAAGAAGGAAACACTGGTTAGTGCTCTGCAGGATCACGCACTAACCTAGTACATTAAATACTCTAATGATAACCCAAACACTGGAGTGGCGGACATCTAGACCAAGCTAAATAAAGAATTCAGTAGGCCTAAATCTAAGGCACAGTCAATTGTAGGGTTCAAGGAAATCAAGATGAAACAAGGCGAGACCCCTTGGGAATTAGATCATAGGTTGAAGTGTAAAATCTACGAAGCTAAAATGAACTTAATGGATGGACAACACCACGAATGGTTCATGGCTTCGCTCCTGTCACACCTAAGGGTTGCGTTGTCACAACAGAAGATAACGACTTAGGCATAGGCCTTGGAGATTGCAATTAGAATGCATGAAACACTGATGCAGGATCCGAATCTAGGGGTTTAGTAGATCCATGTGCAGTTGTAAAATATTTACATTTAAATGCAAAGATTGAAGCACGACAGAATAGTTCGACCAAAGGTGCGCGAAGAGGTATGGTGCCTGAAATGCAAGGTTTAGGGGAATGAAAAAGACCATTGCCCAGTCTTTGTGAACTATATTACAAGAGGAGGATCAATGCCTTTGAGGCCAGAGACCCAAGCAGGATCAAGCGCAAGACCTGCATTGTGGTGCGCTATATGTCACGTAGCAGGAAAACATACAACAGATAATTGTCATTTGTTGCAGAAGTTTGTACAAACTCCATAAAAATTGTTCTGCAACTTCCTTAGGTCGGTAGGCCATGATGAGTGCAACTGTAGAAGTTATGAATTGATTATGGATAGAAAACCTGCCTATAGGGTTCAGGTCAAGATGCGACCCCCTGACCAGAGCGCAGGGATGGCGCGAACAGGCTTTCAAGGGCGTGGACGAGGCCGAGGCAGAGGAGGACCTGGCAGAGGTCAAGGATAGCTGATTTGCTACAATTGCAAAGGACCAGGACACTGTGCCCATGATTGCACTAACCCAACGCATCTGTCATGCAAATATTGCGCTCCGTTTGATCATGAGACAGAAGATTGTCCTACGTTGATAGCAAGGATACGTGACAAAGGGGTGCTACCACCTCAGCTGACTCAGAACTTGTAGATGATGAGGTCTAAGCCTCACGAAAAGGATCCGAATGTGAATATAGTACTCTGAAGTGGAATTGCAACAGGGGATGATAAGGGGAAATAGCCCAAAGACAACGCATGGGTTCGCAAAGCTTTGGCAAAGGAGGCTGAATTGGATTTCGAGTGCGCACGTGAAATGTTCATGGAAGCAAAGAAGAGATTCATTGAGGCCTCCACCTCGGGGAGCAAGGATAAGCCTGATCAGGAGATGCACCCTCCTATGCTTACAACCTTCCTAGAGACCTACATGAAGTTGTTGCGCGATAGCAAGGCTATAAAAGGATTACAAGAGATTATAAATAGATGCATTGGAAACACTCTGGGTTAACCACGTGTGGTACGAAAGATTGGTAAGCATAAAACAAGGATAAGATGAGAGATGAGGCTGACCACACAGATAGGAGAGTATGAGATGGATCAGGTTATTTTCGACCTGGGGTCGGATGCAAACGTCCTACTGAAGCAGACGTGGGAACGTATGGGAAGACTTATGCTGCAGTGGTCTCCGATTCAGTTAAGGATGGAAAATCAGCAGAATATCATCCTCGTGGGGTGGCTGCAAGGGGTGACTGTAGATATTGAGGGTGCAAGCGCACTGGCTGACTTCGAGGTAATATAAATTGTGGATGACAACAACCCCTACCCTGTGCTCCTTGGCATTGATTGGGCTACTGATATGAACAGGGTAATCAACCTGAAGAAGAAAAAGATGATATTTGAAAAGAAATCGCTCTGCATAATAGTACCCCTAGATCCTACTGAAGGATTGTGCTATACTGAACCAATCTGTGATTATGAGAGCAATGACAATCTAGATTGTATCTATAAGATAATAGTGCAAGACCAAGATTAGGTGAATCCAATAGCGGATGGAGAATTACATGGGATAGCGAGAGTTCCTGCACCTCGGACTCTGATGAAGAATTAGATCACTAGCAGAATCGGTTACGTGAAGTAACCATATTGAGCTGTAACATGATGACCCGGTCGTCGCTCTGTGTGTAGTTAAAGGTAAGAAATTTTCCCACTTATGATGGCCTGAATGATGTAGATATCTTTTTGGATGCACTCGACAGGGAGGTACGAAAGAAGCAATGCTTCCAGGCTTTGGACTAGGCACTGCACGCTACACCCACAAGGTGGTGGGGTATGCACAAGGGTAGCTTTGAGGATTGGCATGGATTTACGAGGATGATGAGAACATGGTAACATGGTTTGGGATGCCAAAGGTATGAATGAGAGACAAGTATGATGGAAAGGATGATCCGCGCGTGCACTTGGCCAAATGGACTCAGGCTTATGGAGCGAAGCCACAACCTGAATGGGTGCACTTGTTTTATCACACCCTGGATGTCATCCCGATGAACTAGTACTTAGAAACATAGCTTCACCATGGTATAGGTGAATGGGATATTCTATGTGTAGGGTTCATAATGACATTCAGCTTTGAAGACGGGTTTGACTGTATTGACGAAGTGCTACAAGAGGTGAAAGAAACAATCTTTAGGATACCGCAGGATCCTTTGGACTTGATGCAACCCGATTGGACTACTCAGCTGAGTCACGTGTTGGAATGCTATAATGTGACCACTGAGGAAGAAGATGAGGATCTACGAAATATTAATATCCCTAAAATAGAAGGTCACCACGAGGTTGAAGGACCATAAATTGAGAATCTTGATATAATCGCACCACTGAAAATAAAACAAGTAAATATTGGTATGGAGGCACAACCTGTGAAGGATTGCACAAGCGCGACTATTGTAAAGTTCCTCTTTGAGTATATCCTGATGTTATTTGGGTGTTCAAAGATTTTGATGAGTGATAGTGATACGCACTTTCTCCATGAGACGATCAGTGTGCTGACGGAGGAATTTCAGGTATATCACCAGAAGAGCACAATTTATCGCCCACATGCTCATGGGATGGTGGAAGAATTCAATAAAGTGTTGGAGAATGTGCTGACCAAGGTTTACAATGCTCAACAAAGTGATTGGGACCTGTGCATACCTGCAGTACTATGGGCCTATCGGACGACATGCAAGAAGTTGACTGTACAAACACCCTTTAGGCTTGTATATGGTGTTGAAGCAGTAATTCCCATGGAATACATTGTGCCTAGTTTGTGCATAGCTGTCCGAGGTTGAGGAAGAGATATTTCTAGCTAGATTTCACCAACATGTCCAAAAGCAGCGAGAAAAAGCATGGCATGATTGGCACATTAAGCTATGCACTTTAAGGTAAATGACCTAGCTTTGTTATATGACAGCAAGTCTAATAAATTTCCAGGATAATTCAGAATGCACTGGTTAGGGCCCTATGTCATTAAAGAGATTACCAATGGAGGAGCGGTACAACTGGTCAAATTGAATGGAGATCCCTTCCCAAAAAGGTGAATGGCAGTCACTTGAAGCTATACACCGGTGGTCTGGCCATGTGACCATAGGAAGGTAGCACAGTCTTAGTGCTCAAGGCAACTGAAAGGAGGCGCGGGACTATAAGCTACACTGCCCAGGTTAGGGAGCTGCACAATTAGAGGATTATGTGAAGCAAGGAAGTGTCACAGGGCTCGCGACAGTGCGAAGGGAACTGCGTTACCCAGGTAGAAATCATGTAGGTCGGTCGGAAAGTGACTGTTAAAGTCATTGTTCATGATTTGACAGTAGAAACGTGGCCAAATGGAGTGGGAAGCTGACATTTAAGATGGAATGTATGGACCAGATCCTTGAAAATATATTGCCAATCCAACATTAATGAACCGAATTTGGGGGGAAAGGTCAAGTTTGAATTCAAAATGCCCTATAAATTATAGGTGGCTATCCAGTGAAAATCACTTGGAATTTCAAGAATTGAGTTGTTGAGTTCTCAAGCGCACATGAACCGCGAGCACTTCGAACTTCTGATAGCCAGTTCAGTGTTTGATACATTGCCGAAGGAGACACAAGAGTTCTTGTAGAACATCATGTCGATGCCCACAGAAGTTATAGATACCGAAGTAGAGGAGTTGGTGCCAAAAATTCATATGGAGGCCCAAGAAGCTTCTCTCGAGGTTGTCGAAGTATTAGCAGAAATCCCCAAATCACCAAGGATGTCGAGACCAAAGCTCAACCCAACCAAGGAAAGCGCAAAGGATAAGAAAGGAAAGCAGCCTACGATACCAATGTGTGCATCGTCGAGAAAAAACCCACCGAAGCCCACCACACAGGAGAAGGGCAAAGCCATCAATCTAGAGCACGAGGAGGTAGAAATCGAAGATATCTCAATGGATGATGAGGATGTGGGAGTAGATGTGGAGGAAGTTGAAGCCCAGGGTCCTAACCCTATCACTCGATTTCCTGAGTACATCCCTCCGCACAAGGGCAAGACCAAGGTGCCAAAAGATATCGATGAGAGCAAGGTCCCCTTGCAAATCCCTCTGCTGTCAGATGAAATTGTTTTTGAAGGACCGCGCATAGGGCAGGTTGTTACAGGTCAATTTGGGGACATTAATCCTAACTTCCAAGATCCATATTATTAGGGTCCATCAATCCCTAATTCAGTTGTTTTCATTCCCTAATGAGGTCAACCTACATCATGCTTGCCTGCCAAGAGTTTCATTGACACCATTCATCCAAAAAATGCCTCTAAGGAGATTAGCGTAGGTGGCCCTTTATCAGACTGCATTTGCAATGCAGAAATTGCACTGTCTGGGTGAACTACAGTGAAATTGGCCTTTGTTTCACCTGCACTGAGTGAGATTCATCGAATTTTTTAAATGAATCCATTGGATTCCTCATCCAATGGATGCTTCAGGAAGTTTCCAAATGGATTGAGCTCACTTCTGGATCAGGAAGAGGATGAATGAACCTTAATCCATTATCCCTTCCTCCATGGAACCACTTCCCGATTTTGGCAAAGCATTCATGAGGGCCATTAATGGCTTAACCTCCTCCATTCAGTTATAAATTGACCAAGCATTCAAAGGCTAGTTTAGGTTGGAATTTCTTGAGCTAAGGAAATGTTGTTTGAATGAGATTAGTGAGAGTATTGTAATGATGTCAAAATGTTGCTTCATGAGGAGAGAAGGGTTTGAAGCTGGAAGGATGACATTGAATCGAGCATGAATCTTCATGGGTTGTAATCTTTCCTTCTATTAATAAATAATTCTAAGCTTTTTCCATTCATGTGTTTATATGATGTATATCATATTCTAGATTCTGTGATATGTTTAGTTAATGGATCATTATTGTATGCTTTGATGGGTTTCTGTCTCGGCTTGTGTGTAGGTACTTTCCAAGTGAGTTAAGTATGGAGAGGAGTGGAAAAATTGGTCAAAGGAGAGAAGGATCAAGCAAAAGTTACATGTTGGTTCCTTTCCTTCCTTCTCTTATCTTTTAACTATAGGAAAAGCAGTGAATTACTTTGTCTACTGTTTCTAGGCTAGCTACTAGGTCTAGAGGGTTAGACATTTGAAGAAACACTAAATTTTCCCAAGACAAATTGGCGACTCTGCTTGGGAGATATTAACCATTTTAGTAGCTTATCCGACTCCTTAGACACTTTGACATACTTTACTTGTTGTATTTTAGCATTTTGCATTGAATTTTGGTCAAAATTTGAGGTTAAATGACTCTTGAGTGGCCTCACAAAAATCATCACAAGCTAGCCTTAGAGACAGTGCTATGTAGCATAGTTAGGCCTTCTTTGACCTGCGTTGATTTACCTTGGAATGTTTTAATCAGTGCAGTTTAGCCCTCTTTGGCCTGTGCTGATCAGTGCAGATAGGCCCTCTTTTTCCTGCGCTAATCAATGCAGATAGGCCCTCTTTGACCTACGCTGAGCAATCTTGAAATCATTGAAATCAGCATAGGCTTTAGTGAGAGACAGTGCTCTACAACACAGTTAGCTCCTCTTTGACCTGTGCTGATAAACCTTAGGTTAAATTCCCACCTTTGGATTGAGCTTTTGCCAAAATTCTTCTGATTTCTTGCTTGCTGAATATCAATGATGTCTTATCTCTGAAAATAGTTTTTCATCTCCTTAGTCCAGCCCTACTTTGATTGCATGGATTAATGTTTTCTTTGTCATCATTAGTCTATAGTCAAGGTTAGAATATAGTTGATTGATCTTTGTCAAAAGAAAGTGTCGTAAAATCGTCTTTTCTTTCGAAAGTTGAATTATCGTAAAGTCTTCATTCATGAAAGATCGATTGATTGATGTGTGCATTTGATTTTTTTCTTCATTTAAAGTTTCAAAAATATTCATTTCTTTGAAATCAAAAGTGTCGTATAGCTCACTTTTGGATGAGGAAGAGGATGAATGAACCTTAATCCATTATCCCTTCCTCCATGGAACCACTTCCCAATTTTGGCAAAGCATTCATGAGGGCCATTAATGGCTTAACCTCCTCCATTCAGTTATAAATTGACCAAGCATTCAAAGGCTAGTTTAGGTTGGAATTTCTTGAGCTAAGGAAATGTTGTTTGAATGAGATTAGTGAGAGTATTGTAATGATGTCAAAATGTTGCTTCATGAGGAGAGAAGGGTTTGAAGCTGGAAGGATGACATTGAATCGAGCATGAATCTTCATGGGTTGTAATCTTTCCTTCTATTAATAAATAATTCTAAGCTTTTTCCATTCATGTGTTTATATGATGTATATCATATTCTAGATTCTGTGATATGTTTAGTTAACGGATCATTATTGTATGTTTTAATGGGTTTCTGTCTCGCCTTGTGTGTAGGTACTTTCCAAGCAAGTTAAGTTCGGAGAGGAGTGGAAAAATTGGTCAAAGGAGAGAAGGATGAAGCGAAAGTTACATGTTGGTTCCTTTCCTTCCTTCTCTTAGCTGTTAATTATAGGAAAAGCAGCGAATTACTTTGTCTACTGTTTCTAGGCTAGCTACTAAGTCTAGAGGGTTAGACGTTTGAAGAAACACTATATTTTCCCAAGACAAATTGGCGACTCCGCTTGGGAGATATTAACCATTTTAGTAGCTTATCCACCTCCTTAGACAATTTGACATACTTGTTGTATTTCAGCCTTTTGCATTGAATTTTGGTCAAAATTTGAGGTTAAATGACTCTTGAGTGGCCTCACAAAATCAGCACAAGCTAGCCTTAGAGATAGTGCTATGCAGCACAGTTAGGCCTTCTTTGACCTGCGCTGATTTACCTTGGAATTTTTTAATCAGCGCAGTTTAGCCCTCTTTGGCCTGCGCTGATCAGTGCAGATAGGCCCTCTTTGGCCTGCGCTAATCAGTGCAGATAAGCCCTCTTTGACCTGCGCTGATCAATCTTGAAATCATTGAAATCAGCGTAGGCTTTAGTGAGAGACAGTGCTCTACAGCACAGTTAGCTCCTCTTTGACCTGTGCTGATAAACCTTAGGTTAAATTCCCACCTTTGGATTGAGCTTTTGCCAAAATTCTTCTGATTTCTTGCTTGCTGAATATCAATGATGTCTTATCTCTGAAAATAGTTTTTCATCTCCTTAGTCCAGCCCTACTTTGATTGGATTGATTAATGTTTTCTTTGTCATTATTAGTCTATAGTCAAATTTAGAATACAGTTGATTGATCTTTCTCAAAAGAAAGTGTCGTAAAATCGTCTTTTCTTTCGAAAATTGAATTATCGTAAAGTCTTCATTCATGAAAGATCGATTGATTGATGTGTGCATTTGATTTGTTTATTCATTTAAAGTTTTGAAAATATTCATTTCTTTAAAATCAAAAGTGTCGTATAGTCTTCCTTTCCCTTTAAAGGATTCCACCGATCAAGGAATTCCTTTTGATGGGAATCCTAGTCCTTTTCGTCCTTCCAGAAATATTGGTGCTCCTTATATGGCTACATTGCCCCTTCTGGGATTTACCATTGGCTTGCCAGTATGGTTGTTTTCAACCTCCTTGGTTCAAAATGTCGTGATTCCTCCCCAATCGAGTACACCTCCAATTGGACAAAATCAACCTCTAGTTGATCTTAAAGTTGACCCTTTACCTTCTTCCTCGGTTGTTTCTTCCTCCCCTTCTTCCTCTTCGCTTGGCGAAAGTATTGGTACTCATAACCAGGTTGCCAAGAAGAAGAAGAAAGGGAAGAAGAAGAATAAAAATAAGCAAATTCAATAGAGGGGAAACCAAGAAACCATTGCTTTGAATGCAACATCTAATGAGAAACTATCTGTCAAGCCTCACAAAGTTCGATATCCATGCAAACTTTGTGCAAGAGACCATCTTCTTCAAAATTGTCCTGATATCCCACAGCTCTTAGAAGAACGGTATTCTCATTCACATCATCCCGTTTCATCAACTTCTAGAGATCATGTTGGTGACACACCATCAACTAGTGGCAGTAAAGATCATTGAAAGAAGGGAAAAGTTAAGTTTCCATGTAGGTTATGTGAAGGGAATCATCCCATTAACCTTTGTCCTTATCTGGATGAAGCCAAAAAAGTGTTGGATAACCATCCTGCTTCACCGCAACGACTTCCATCTGGTTACATGAAACTATCCCTAAATCCTTCACTATTTGATGAATTGACTCACCCCATTCAACCGTCGGTCAAACCCACTCTCTCTGAAAGTGAATACTATGAGTCTATACCTAACCTAAATCAACAGGTCGAGGTAATAGTTGACCCGATTTCACCTTCAGTAAATTGTACCCTTCCCGAAGAGATTAAATATGATACCACTCAGGTTATTTTTGTTTCTTCAGATTCTAATGAGCTTGGGGGCAATCCTCTTGTTCCATCAAGATAGGAGGAAAATCCTCCCCTTCTTGTAACTCAAGGGGTTAATTCTCCCATTTCTACAGTACCCCCTCCAAGTAGTCTAGTCACTTCCTTCGATTGGAATCAACTGGTAGGATTCCACCTTCCTTCTTATGTGCCTTTCCAGATCATAGAATAGGTTTATAATATGATTGTATCTAGCACTATATAGACGAATATTAGTGAGTATCCTTTCCTCAACTACTTGGAAAGTTCTCGGTTCTTCACCACTTGTGCCAGTTACCCAAAATCTGTTGGGTTTTAATAGAGGAACTAGTCAACCATTAGGGATCCTCCCTCAATTACCTATTACTTTTTGAGGAAAAATCATTTATCTGAATGTGATGGTAGTCCCAAGCCCTTCAGATTATAACTTACTTCTTGGACACGACTATGTTTATGACATGGGAGCTATTGTTTCAACACTCGTTTGAGTGATTTGTTTCTTGCGTGAAGGCAGAATTGTCACTATTGACCAGCTTTCATTTCCCGGTCCAAATATGGCTCCTAGTCAACTATCTTTCCTATTTTGCTCCTTTGTACCAATGGTATCATCCCCACCACGAGTTAATTACATGGCAACTTGTTCCATACCTACATCAACTGACGATCAATTCAGTGATGTTGTACATCATGTATTGGGGGCATTGGAACTAGATCTCTATTTCATGACCTCTTATGAGTTGTGATCAAGGAATTCAAGGATAGTTCCTTGTATTGTGTCAACCTCGTTAAAAAATGAAACAAGGAGTTCGAGACAAGGAGTTCGAGGATAGGTTTTTTTCTGTTTCAACCTCATTAAAAAATGAAACAGGTTCATAAGGACAGTTCCTAGTCTCGTGTCAACCTCGTTAAAAAATTAACCCAAGGGTATGAGGATAGTTCCTTTACTGTGTCAACCTTGTTAAGAAATGAAACAGGTCCATGAGGATAGTTCCTTGTCTTGTGTCAACCTCGTTAAAAAAATGAAACCAAGGAATATGAGGATAGTTCCTTGTCTTGTGTAAACCTCGTTACAAAATGAAACAAGGAATATGAGCAGAGTTCCTTGTCTTATGTCAAGCTGATTAAAAAATGAAACAAGGTCCCAAGTTCTAAGTTGAATCTTTGACTAGATCTCGTAAAATCCCAATCAAGTCTTTCACTTGATCTCGTAAATGAACCTTCATTCCATCCACCTGATAACCATAAGTAGTCTACTTAGGTGAATGTAATGAATCTTGGGGGCATGCACCTAGTGGTAAAGTTAAGTTTCCCTATAGGTTATGTGAGAGGAATCACCCCATTCACCTTTGTCTATCTAAATGAAGCCGAAAAGCTATTGGATAATTGTCTTGCTTCACCGCAGTGACTTCCATCTAGTTTCCGAAGACTCTCCCTTTCATCATGCTGGGGGCATGTAAACAAATTCAAGCATAGTTTTTCATTTTAATCTTGTGTAAAAATGAAATTGAATCCATGCATAGTTTGTCATTTCAAGCTTGTGTAAACATGAAACTGAATCCAAGCACAGTTCCCTATGGTTCAAGCTTATCTAAAAATGTACCCATTTCCATTTTAACCCTCGTGATTGCCATTTTGTTAGCCTCTTCTGTCTGATGAGCCTTGGTTGTTTCATCCCATTGCCACCATCCCTTTGGCCAATCATACCCTTTCACTTGGTTATTTTACCCTTTTTGAGGAACAATTGCAATGAGTGCTCTTATTAGCCAGCCTCTTCACATAAATCAACATGTTTTGAGAAGTTCCAACATCACGGGAACTAGTTGCTTCCCTAGACACCACTCGTTCCTCAAAGTGGAGTCCTCTTTAAGCTCTTTTCAGACTCTCTAAACATGAAAATATTGTCGAACGCTTGTCATTTCTAGCTTGTTAACGATTACAATTGATATCTACTCAGTATAGTTTTACCCCTTCTTTGGGCTAAGATAGATTAACTACAAGAAAGGTATTCGTTGATCAAACATGATCAAAAAGTTCTCTCTTGTATTATTTTATGCTTTTTACGACTTGAGCGACCAATTTATGAAAAATAACTTTTGGAGTTTCCTTTTCATCCCTTTTTAAACTCTCTAAACATGAAAAGGACCGAGTTATCTTTGTCATTAAACTCGTTAAAAACATTAAATAGAGACAAACTTGTCCATCTAGACAAGACTGAATTTCGCCTTCGCTAGACTCGTTAAAACATCAATTAGCAATGGATTCACCCGAAGGGTGGAATTATACAACAAGCATATGTTATCCTCCTCAAGCTTGATAAAAATAAAGAGGTACTGGTCAGAAATGACTAGGGGAAATGGGAAAAAGCCGAGAATACTTTATGGTAGCAGGTCGCTCTTGAACATGACAGTTTCACCTCATCACCATGACTATGTGGGTTGGGTCATTCAGCTTGATGGTTATCACACCATTGGTTTATCATACCATCCATCACTTTTTTTTGGGTCAATGCTACCAATTCACTTCAGTGTCGCCGATATGTTCAAGATAAGTCATTCAGTTCAAAACTTCATCCTTTACAATACAATAAACCTTCATTTTCATGTTTTCCATTCCTAAACTTTGTGTCGTCAGTTGATGTTTCATATCCAAAATCATTTACCTCGTTTCATGTCATTGATGTGGGATACATCAAGGCCCTCCTGCGACGAGTCACTTCTTGTCAACAACAACACATCATCCAAGAAGTTGACTTAGAAACACCTCTTCAATACCTTGAGACTTGCATACATCAATGGCAGGTTTCTTGCTTCCAGCGATAGGTTGACATCACTAGCCTTCGACCAAAAGACTTCGTTTGGTGTTCGACATCAAATAATTTATTCACACCATGCGAAATGTACTGCAGTACCTTGAGGGTCATTATCATTATCGGTGATCCCTCTCGTGTCTGTTAATGACTTACATCATTGGCTAGTAATAAGATGATGTCTCTCCATGTTCGACTTCAGATCATCTATTCACATGGTTAGACTTGTACATCGAGTGAAGATTGAATTAGATTGAAGACCCTAGATCTAGTTTCATCCATCCAGGTTGCGATATATTTTTCAGGAGTACTATATCAAATGTACAATGGCCTTACATTTATGGTCATCCATTCATGGGTCTATATCTATAGACAACTATATTTGTACATGTAATGAAAGTTTATAAGCTTAGCATGGGTATGCCTTCCCTCAGCTAGTTCGTGAGAAAAAATCAAATTATCATGATATTTGTATTGTAACTGATGCAGGTCTCGTTCCACTTCGAAACTTTCTCTCCAAATGGTAAAGCATCTGACTCGACATGTTTATTTTTGACTTCATGCTTTAGGGGGCAACTATTACAGGTCAATTTGGGCACATCAATCCTGACTTCCAAGATCCATATTATTAGGGTCCATCAATCCCTAATTCAGTTGTTTTCATTCCCTAATGAGATCAACCTACATCATGCTTGGCTCCCAAGATTTTCCATGACACCATTCATCCAAAAAATGCCTCTAAGGAGATTAGCACATGTGGCCCTTTATCAGGCTGCATTATAATTTAGGAATTGCATTGTCTGGGTGCACTGCAGCACAGTTGGCCTTTGTTTCACCTACGCTGAGCGAGATTCATCGAATTTTTGAAATGAATCCATTGGATTCCTCATCCAATGGATGCTTCTGGAAGTTTCCAGATGGATTAGGCTCGCTTTTGGATGAGGAAGAGGATGAATGAACCTTAATCCATTATCCCTTCCTCCATGGAACCACTTCCCAATTTTGGCAAAGCATTCATGAGGGCCATTAATGGCTTAACCTCCTCCATTTAGCGATAAATTGACCAAGCATTCAAAGGTTGGTCTAGGTTGGAATTTCTTGAGCTAAGGAAATGTTGTTTGAATGAGATTAGTGAGAGTATTGTAATGATGTCGAAATGTTGCTTCATGAGGAGAGAAGGGTTTGAAGCTGGAAGGATGACATTGAATCGAGCATGAATCTTCATGGGTTGTAATCTTTCCTTCTATTAATAAAGAATTCTAAGCTTTTTCCATTAATGTTTTTATATGATGTATATCGTATTCTAGATTCTATGATATGTTTAGTTAACAGATCATTATTGTATGCTTTGATGGGTTTCTGTCTCAACTTGTGTGTAGGTACTTTCAAAGTGAGTTAAGTACAGAGAGGAGCAGTGAACTCAATCAAAGGAGAGAGGGATCAAGCGAAAGTTACAGGTTGATTCCTTTCCTTCCTTCTCTTATCTGTTAATTATAGGAAAAGCAACGAATTACTTTGTCTGTTGTTTCTAGACTAGCTACTAGGTCTAGATGGTGAGACATTTGAAGAAACACTAAATTTTCCCAAAACACAGGTTGCTCTGCTAAAACTTGAAGACTGGGACTTGGCTGACCATAAGAAGTTCCCACACCTAACAACCAAGCATCTAATGCGTCGCATTATCGATACAACCACCAGAATGAATGCATTTGAGCTAAAGAGGTGGTTCAGAGGAGTAGACAAGGAAGGGTTGCTCAATCTTCTATGGGTGTCACACTACAATCGCACCCCATTACAGTATTAGTCATCAAGGAGCTGCCCTTCTTGGTGCATGATGGATATCTATGGCTAGAGGAGCCAATACCCATCATTGATAGATTTATCCATAGGATCACGCGATTTCCCTACATAGGAGAAAATCTAGCCATTATATTTGGTAGAAAAGGTGGTGAGCAGGCCCTCGCAGAGGCCATGAAAGAGAATTTTAAGTTGGTAAAGAAGCTACATGGATATGCCATATCCAGCATCTATGACCCTGCTATAAAGGTGGCTACACAGATTCTAGCAAGGAAGGTGATGAGGAAGTGTCACACCGATGAGGTGCCGGTGCCTGTCGTCACGCTAGCAGCCCAGTTCGCCGAAGCAGTTCAATTCAATTGGGTAGATTATCTCCACGGTGAGTTCCTTGCGAACTGTCGCAAAGCACAAGAGCTCAGCAAGACATTCCACTACACATGGCTCTTGTTGTCTATTGTGCTGGTAGCATGGGAGCTGCCATAGGACAGCCAATTCCCTTTAGTTGTGCCAGACCTCCTAGAGGCAGTGAAGTACGCTTCATTGTGGGCAACCAAGGATGCACAACAAATCAAGGATAACAATATCTTCTGGATCTTGATAGAGATGAACATACGCATGGCCATCAATCGCAAACCATGGTTTTCATCTATGTTGTTTGCCAACCTGCAGGACTATGCAGAGTTCAGAGCAGATTTTCACCATGTGTCCATCAGAGCACGGAAGGACCCTGTGCAGAAATCATATGACTTGCCTTACCTAGGAATGGATGATGCAATTGATGCAATACTTGATCAATGGCCGACGGAGTGGCACACTACAGTAGACTTGGTGGTGGGTGGGAGCAAGTCTGCCATGCAGAGAAATAAGGAGGAGGCCAAGCTAAAGATGACACAGCTAGCCAAAAAGAGAAGGAAGGAGGCAACTGACAAGGCCCAGGAGGAGCATGATGCCACTCAGTAGGAAAAGAAGAAAACAAGATGAATAGAGCGGGGCTCCGACAAAGGCATGAGGGCACCTTCACCTAAGATAGAGGAGGAGACATACAAGAAGATAGAACAACATGGCTCGAACCCACCAGTGACGTCTGCCCACATCAAGTGTCCAAGGGAGCAAGAGCAAGGAGGGTCCAAGAAGAAATCTAAGGCTACCAAGACATCATTGCACCCAATCACCCTCATAGAGGGCGATTTGCATGACATCGGTGACATGGTATAGGATGTCACTATGGAGGCCCTACAACAGTTTGAGCAGCAACAACAAATAATTTTGGGGGCTATCTAGACAGGTATGCAGGAGCTACAGACCTACATGTCATAGGTTGGCACGGTGTCTACCAGCCTTGCTATCGATACTTCAAAAGCTACCGAGATGTTGCGCGCAAAGGCCTCCAGCGCGATAGTGCTGCTTGATGGAGCACTAAGGACAGAGAATGAAGCTGACAGGCCCACTGTCAGCGCCCTAAAGGGAGTAGGGTTAAATCTGGCAGTGCTCCACCTATTGCAGGATGGAGTGATTGCAGAATTGAGGGCCCATGAGCACCGCGCCCTACAGGTGATTAGTGAGCAGTGATTAACAATGATCAGATGGCACTAAAGCGAGACTCCGCCATCGCCGCTGTGACGGAGGCAACCAACCAAAACAAGTGTATAATGCAGGTCATCAATGAGGCATGCCGAATGGTCCTAGAGTTGGCCATTCCTGAGGAAGAACCAGTCGAGGTGCGCATTTGCAAGCTGGCTACAGGGGTGCATGACACTCGTACAGAAATGACAAGGGTTCAGTTGGAGTTGAACCTGCAGATCACCGAGTTACAGTTGAAGGCCCAACCTTCAACCCCACCAGAAGTAAAGGAATAGTGTACAACCGCTATCACAGGGGCAATAGCGGCAATTGACAGTGTAATAGCAAACTGCACACAACTTTTTGAGCAATCATTCGAGGTCCTGAAAAGATTGCAGGAGGACGCTAATGTACAATGACTAGAAACGGAAGCATGCAAGCTACAACAATGTTATGATGAGGTTGAAGGCACAATGTGAACCATCGCACTGACATAGAGATTGGCGATGCTGCAGGAGACCAAGCGGCTAAAAGAATAGGTGGATGTAGTTCTGCACAAGGAAGAAGTGTTGAAGGCACAACTGAAGCCCTGACTGGATGAGGCTTACATGGTCACAACCTCTATTGAAGGAAAGCTTGCGACTCTGCAAGCAACTCAGCTTCAAGCCGACAGTTCAGGAGCAGTGACTGAGAAAATGGTGGATGATATGAAGCAGGTGGTCGCACAGTGCACTACCGAGGTTGCAGTCATAAGTGTAAGGACCTACAGTCCTTGCACATGCTCTGGGTGAAGTGCGATGACAAATAACAAAGGAATGAGCTCGAGCCATCAACACGGAGGTGTTATGCGATGCATAGGAGGGGAGAGTGATGGGTATATGTATGCGTGGGAGCGTGGATGAACCACCCACGGGCCGACCAACAAGTGGAGCATTTGGAGGAAGGCCGAATCACGTTTAGTAGCATATGCGATGGAGTTTGAGGGCGTGGGCAGGTCGGCTGGGTAGCCACGACCTTGACTTACCGCCCGTATAAACTAGCAAGGCGCAGAGCTCAATTGGACACAAAAACCATTGCTCAACAAGCAACTTCGCTCATCCAACAAAGAAGAAGTGCGTGGACAAGGATAGCCGTAGCAATAGAAGGAGGTCGCATAGGGTGATGCACCCAACCTTGGGCGAGGCTACATGAAGGAAAACACACTTTCTTGGTTTTGGGTGAGGGCGCGGGTAGGGGTTGCCTGCCGAACGAAGAGAAGGGCATGCACAGGTTTGTGGTGCCTGGGTTGTGCGAAGGAGTGCCCGATGGTGAAACGAAGGCGTGGGCACCCGGTTTGTGCGATGACTTGGCACGGGTTCTTGGGTGACTCGGGTGAGCGCCCGCTCGTCGTGTAAGTGTGCACGGTGTAACTTTTGGTGAAGTGTTGAGATTGTGAACGGAGGTGCAACCCGTGCAGAGGTGCCCGTGTGTGGCGACTTGGTTACAACGAGACGCGCCCAAGTTGGGAAAACAACACGATCGTGCGACGAGGTGAACGAAGGGTTGGTGAGTCATGCAGCAACCATGCGGAGGTGCCAACGAGCTGGGAAACCGAGCTTACCGAAGTTGAAAATTGGCTAAGTGTAAATTTGGGGTTTCCCAAGATTTAACTTGTAAAGCTTTGTAAAAGTGAAGATTGTATAATTTATTGATTCGGGCAGACTCATATTGCAGGGAGTTGCCCCTCCCTTTATACTGTTGTAAATTTTTCTTGTATAATGTTGTTTATGTGAATGTTATGGGCTTTCACTTGTATAAAGGAACACATAATAATACTTGGTAACGAAAATAAAGCTAAGTATGGAATGTTAGGCATAATCTACAATTGTAAGTATTGGTAAAATGAAAACGATTGGTAGTGCCGCACCTCGCTATACGCGGTTGGAAGACTACCGTAGGTGTAGGGGCGTGATAGGTGGTATCAGAGCTAGTTTCGGGAAGTTGGTGCTGGTGTTGAGGAATTGAAGCTGATACACACCTGCACTTCATGACAGGTGGTATCAGAGTTGTTGAACTGAATCAAGGAGCTGATTCTACGAAGTCCAAAGAATTGAGAGGGTGTTCCAGCTTTGCAAGTGACAAGTGGAATATCAGGGTGATTCAGGTGCATGGTGAAACAAGTTTAGCAGAGGTGAAGCTTAGTGCTTGGGCCAAGCTGAACGACAAGGCATGGCAGGTTTGGAAGAATGCGAAGGGAAGCTCTTACTTACCTTATACAGGTTGAAGTGGATGAAAGAAGAGAATCCCCGGATTCGAGATAAACTTGAAGTCTTGGAAAAGAATGTTGAAGACAAACTTCTTCAACTTGGTCGACAATGGAGCAAGATGAAGTTGTAGATTGTGCTAACAAGGAAGAGGAAGCCGTGATGATTGAGGATGTTGTAGATGTGACAACGGTGGAGGATAAACTTGAGAATGATCAAGTTGAACCAGGATCGTGGAGTTTGCAGACATGGATAGATGAGAGAGGTGTATACTTGTTTCTATGGCAGACTTGAGGGATGACACATTGCAGATATGATGGAGGTTGCTTCATGGACCTGGATGTGGCACATCGAGAGTCGGATTTTGATGACATGGTCTCTTCATGTTGAGGAGGCACACATATGGATGATGATGTTGGGGTAGATGTGGCTGATTTCATGCAGCACATTAGTACCAGACGTCATGGACAACATGTTATGGATGAGATGAGGACTACTTCATGGACCTAGGCATGGCTTACACTTATATGGAGATGGATTCTTGATCGAGTTGAGGATGTGACAGGATGTCCAGAGAAACAACTGATGGTGGCATGAGGATGTGCATTCTCATGGGTTGGGCGTGACAGTTGGATTAGCTACCCAACTAGTTCAAACATGAGGGAGCTCAATGTATAGAAATGTGTTAGCATTGTGTTGGAGGATCATGGCAGCAGTTCACATGAGGACGACACATGATGAGGTCGACACGGGAGGTTGCAGGAAGCATGTAGCTTGAGATGGAGGGGCTAGCCTTCCACGATGGAGAGCAGCATGTGTAGATTGTGACGGGGTGGTCAATGGTCATGGATTGAGATGATTTCTGATGTATAACATACCGATGGGGTGTATACCTTCGTATGGTGATCTTGGTGACAGATGGTTGTCGGGACGAGACATGATGGAGACGGTGGTTCTACATATGTTGCAGGGATGTTTGTAGTATGTGGAGGAGTTGACATCATGGATGAGATGGATATTGATGATCTTGGTGGATGACTACCAGGATGGTATGTTGTCGAGGACGACAACAACTTCAGGTGGAGGAGGATGTAAGGACCTGCAGTCCTTGCACGCGCTCTGGGTGAAGTGCGATGACAAATAACAAAGGAACGAGCTCGGACCATCAACACAGAGGTGTTATGCGATGCGTAGGAGGGGAGAGCGATGGGTATATGTATGCGTGGGAGCATGGATGAACCACCCACGTGCCGACAAACAAGTGGAGCGTTTGGAGGAAGTCCGAATCACGTTTAGTAGCATATGCGATGGAGTTTGAGGGCATGGGCAGGTCGGCTGGGCAGCCACGACCTTGCCTTACCGCCTGTATAAACTAGCAAGGCGCAGAGCTCATTTGGACACAAAAACCATCGCTCAACAAGCAACTTCGCTCATTCAACAAAGAAGAAGTGCGTGGACAGGGATAGCCGCAGCAATAGAAGGAGGTCGCATAGAGTGATACACCCAACCTTGGGTGAGGCTACACGAAGGAAAACACGCTATCTTGGTTTTGGGTGAGGGCACGGGCAGGGGTCGCCCGCCGAACAAAGAGAAGGGCGTGCACGGGTGTGTGGCCCCCAGGTTGTGTGAAGGAGTGCCCGATGGTGAAACAAAGGTGTGGGTGCCCGGTTTGTGTGACGAATTGGCACGGGTTCTTGGGTGACTCGGGTGAGCACCCCCCCGTCGTGCAAGTGTGCACGGTGTAACTTTTGGTGAAGTGTTGAGATTGTGAACGGAGGTGCGACTTGTGCAGAGGCACCCATGTGTGGCGACTTGGTTACGATGAGACACGCCCAAGTTGGGCAAACAACATGATCGTGTGACGAGGTGAACGAAGGGTTGGTGAGTCGTGCGGCGACCATGCAGAGCTATTGATGAGATGGGTAACCGAGTTTACCGAAGTTGAAAATTGGCTAAGTGTAAATGTGGGGTTTCCCAAGATTTAACTTGTAAAGCTTTGTAAAAGTGAAGATTGTATAATTTATTGATTCGGGCAGACTCATATTGTAGGGAGTTTTCACTCCCTTTATACTGTTGTGCATTTCTCTTGTATAATGTTGTTTATGTGAATGTTATGGGATTTCACTTGTATAAAGGAACACATAATAATACTTGGTAACGAAAATAAAGCTATGTATGGAATGTTAGGCGTAGTCTACAATCGTAAGTATTGGTAAAATGAAAACGATTGGTAGTGTTGCACCTCGCTATACACGGTTGGAAGACTGCCACAGGTGTAAGGGCGTGACAATAAGGGTCAAGCTAGGAGGTCTTCACGCTAAGGTCTCTACACCTTCTAGTGACTTGAGGGAGAGTCACGATGTTTGTGTTGGGGGCATGTTGGGAACGGGATCCCTAAGGACAATTTTGGGGCTAAAAGCCCATGTTTTGGGTCCAATTTTGTAATAAAGCTGTAAAGTCTCCACATTAGTCGCTGAGTGCGAAGGTGTCATGAGTCATAAAGGGTTGTCCGCCCTTATTTTGTAAAGTATATTCGGCTGTAAAAGATCTACCCATGGTCTGCAAACCATGGGATTGTATAAAAAGAGCTAAATAAGTAAGCTCTAAGTAGTTATGATGGGTCATAGGTTGTAGGAGGAGTCTTGAGCGATAAGGAGAGAAGTCTAAGTTTCGAGTCTTAGTGTAGATAGATGTAGGAATTTACAGGGTAAGTTCCACAGAAGAATACCAAAAGGACACCGCTCACAACCAGATCTCAAATCAATACACCAGTATTTTTGACGTGGTTAAAACCCTCAGAGTGCAAGGAGGGAAACAGTCCACGGCCTGTCCCAATGTGGGTACAGACAATTTATTAATCAAAGAATGAAAATTTACATAAGCTTCTCTCATGCACGGATTACCCGAACAATGACCCTCCATGCGCTTTAAATAGAACTCATGGACCAATCGGGTGTCAAGCCACGGATCAAGTGTCGGTAATACCGAGGTGAGAGTGAACCGTCGGATCACTACATATCGTGACCGTCGGATTGTAAGTTACAAAATGTACAACGGTAAAGAAACACACTTTACCTAACTCTAACCTAACTCTATACTAGACCAAGTTGAACTTAACTATATCCTATGTGTCGGAATATCCTAACATCCCCCCTTAAGAACAACTTGGGATAGGATTGAAGGATTTACAAATATGACACAATAGGAGAAGGAAGGAGGCACTAGAGCCTATCCCCCCTTAGTGACAACTTCCTGAACTCCAAGCATATATCGAAGTTTAGTGAACTTCGCCTCTGTGAGAGCCTTTGTGAAGATGTCTGCAACCTGATCATCCGTTGGACAATATTGCACTTCAAGAACATGGTCAAGAATGAGCTTTCTGATGAAGTGCATGTGTAGTTCAATGTGTTTGCTGCGCTGATGCTGGACTGGATCTTTGCATAGCTGAATGGCACTTTGATTATCACACCAAAGTGTGGTTGGATGCTGCTGCTCAAAGCCAAACTCTGATAGGATCTGACGAAGCCACAAGGCTTCCTTACTAGCTTCCACGGCACCATGATACTCTGCTTCTGCTGACGAAAGAGAAATGGCAGCCTGTTTCTTACAAGCCCATGTAATAGGTCCTGAACCAAGAGTGAAGACATAACCGGCAGTAGACTTCCGATCATCAAGGTCACCAGCCCAATCAGAATCAGTGAAACCAACTAACAGAGGAGCTGCTTTGGCACTGTAATGAATCCCAAACTGTATTGTACCTCGAACATAACGAAGTATTCTTTTATCTGCTTTCCAATGACTTTCACGGGGGTTTTGCATAAAACGAGCAACAAGGCCAACAACAAAGGAAAGATCAGGACGAGTATGGGTTAAATACAAGAGTTTTCCGACAAGTTGACGGTATAAGGTAGCATCAACTTCAGGAGAAGTACAAGAGACTGAAAGTTTGACTCCAGACTGAAAGGGAGAAGGGGCTGGCTTACAGTCTTCCATGTGAAAATGACGAAGAATATCACAAGCATACTTGGACTGGGAAAGGAAAATACCCTCTTGGGATTGCAAGACTTGAAGACCAAGAAAATAGTGTAAGTGTCCTAAGTCTGTCATTTCAAATTTCTTTTTAAGGCTGGACTTCACATGGTTTATAAGGTTGGGATCACTACCAGTAAGAATAAGATCATCAACATAAAGAACAAGGATGATGAGAGAGTTGCCCACTTTCTTGGTGTAGACAGTATTGTCAGAATGACACCTAGAAAAGCCAGATTCTAAAAGAAAGCTATCCATTTTGGCATACCAAGCTCGAGGAGCTTGCTTGAGGCCATAAAGGGATTTCTTAAGGCGACAAACGAGGCTGGAGTCTGTTTGTATGAAGCCAATGGGTTGTTCCATATAGATTTCTTCCTGCAAGTCCCCATGCAAGAAGGCAGATTTAACATCCATTTGATGTACTTCCCATTTTAAAGAGGCAGCAAGGGAAAGAACAAGGCGGATAGAGTTCATTTTGGCAACTGGAGAGAAGGTTTCAGTGTAGTCAATGCCTTCAACCTGTGAAAAGCCCTTAGCAACTAGACGAGCTTTATGTTTGTTAACTTTCCCATCTGGTCCATACTTGGTTCTGTAAACCCATTTGCATCTAACAAGTTTGCGTCCCTTTGGTAGAGGAACAAGATCCCATGTATCATTTGTCATCAATGAATGATATTCTTCATTCATAGCTGTTTCCCAATGTGGATGGCCTGAAGCTTCTGCAAAAGTGTCAGGATCATGATTCACTGGAGCTTGAGCCAGTAAAGAAGAGGCTCTTTCAAACTGAGAACGTGTACGTCGCTGATCTGTAGGATCACCGGCAAGATCACCTGCTGCATCCCGAGTAGCACGGACCCATCTTGGAAGTTGAGGATCCTGAGAAGGTGGGGAAGGATTATCATCCTCGCTTTCATCATCAGAAGAAGAAATGTTCTCAAAGATAGAAGACATGGGAAGAGGTGGCACATCCGCCGGACTAGGCTCGCAGGCCGATTTATTTTCATCAAATTTTACATCTCTTCTAATGATAACATTTTTGGACTTAAATGGAATAAGTCTATAGCCTTTTACATCTTCAGAATATCCAACAAAAGTACATTTCTCACTCTTAGGTTCTAAGGCTTTATGCTTTTCATCTGGAATATGGGCCCATGCTTCACTTCCAAACACACGAAAGTGACTTACATCTGGTTTAATGGAACTCCAAGCTTCTTCTGGAGTGATATTCTCTAGAACCTTAGTAGGAGTGCGATTGATTATATAATTTGCACAATTAATTGCTTCGGCCCAAAAACTAAGACTGAGTCCTTTAGATTGCAGCATACAATTAGCCATTTCCTTTAAAGTGCGATTTTTCCTTTCAGCTACACCATTTTGTTGTGGAGTGTATGGAACAGTATGTTGCATTTGAATGCCATTTTCGGTGCAAAAGGTGATGAATGCATTTTTAACATATTCTCCACCATTATCAGTTTTTAGCTTAAGAATTTGATGTCCAGATTGTTTTTCAACGAATGCTTTGAAGGCCAAAAAGGTGGTAAATACTTCGCTCTTGAGTTTTAAGAAGTATACCCAAGTGCGTCTAGAGAAATCATCAATGAAAGTTAAGAAGTACTTGCAGCCAGAGAATGAAGCAACAGGAAGAGGACCACATAAATCACTGTGCACAAGCTGTAAAGGGGCTGAGGCGTGCCAAGAGGCACGTTTGTCAAAACTGTCCCGATGATGTTTTCCGAGTACACATCCGGAACAAACACCATCTTTGCAAGATACCATAGGAAGACCTGTCACCATGTTTTCTTTACAGAGATGCTGAAGGGAGCGATAGTTTAAGTGACCATACCGCTCATGCCAAAGTTTGCTCACTTCATCATTATGAGCAACAAATACTGAGGGAAGATGGGATGACCCAAAGTTGTGAAACTTATACAACCTTTTGGAATCATCAGCAAGACCAGTAGCTAGAATCTGTTTAGGATCTTTTAGATCCTTGATTACAACATCATGAGGTGAAAATTCAACGATTTTACCTTCACCTGAATGAGTTATCTGATAGACAGATAGAAGGTTGCAGGATAAGTTTGGAACACATAATACATCATTGAACTGACCATTGTCTAGATGAACAGTTCCAGTCCCTACAACATTAAGAGATCTATCATCACCAACATATATATTTTTGGTGTTACAATCATTTAAAGAAGAAAACATGGCTTGGTTTTTGGCCATGTGACAAGAGGCTCCAGAATCAATGAGCCACTCATGAGAATGAGAAGAAGAAGAAGATACATTTAATGCATAACTAGACTGAGATGATTGACGATGACATGCAGAAAATGCCGTTCCGGAAGTTGAAGTTGAAGTAGGCTCCAGATGGATGTTATGTTTCTTCATTGCGGCTTCCAAGGCTTCCATCTTCTTAAAGCATTTAGATTCTAAGTGGCCATCTCGATTACAAAAGTTACAATGTCTTTCAGTCTTCTTCCATTTGTTTTTATTGGGCTTATCATATTGCTGAAATGATCTTTCATCTTGAGGCTGAGTTGGTTTAGGACCATTCCTTTGAGGATAAGACTTCTTAGGATTCTTTGAATTTGGATACTGCTGGGCGGCTAACGCTTTTGTGGAAGAGTTTCCAAGATTAAGAAGACCAAGGTGTAAGAGTTTTTCTTGTTCTCTTATTAAGGAATCACAAAAGGAGTCAAAGGAAGGGGGCTTGTAGTCTTTGCCTTGACAAATGAAAGCTTCCCTGGTAGAATGGAAAGTGGAAACAAATACAGAGTAGGCTGGCCCTAACTTAGTGAGGATGGAATAAATAAGGTTACCATCATCTTTCTTAACTTTAACACCTTCCAAGAGATATCTAAGGTTCTTGAATTTTGACAAGAAATCTTCAATGCAAGAAAAATTATTAGGATCCAAAGTAAGCAGCTCATTTTCAAGTTGATGGGATCTAATTTCATTTTTAATCCCAAAAACTTTAGCAAGTTTTTCTAATGCTTCATGAGGAGTTTCAATTTCTGCAATGTGGAATCTAAGATCAGGAGAAACAGACATTCCTATCAAGCCACGTGCTTGATCTTGTCGATTTTCCCATTTTTCGGCCTTGTCTTCATCTTTGGGTTTCTTCTCTTGGTCTGTGGCTATTCTGAAGAGACCTTTACTTCTAAGTAAATCTCCCATGTAGGCGACCCATTGGAAGTAGTTAGTGCTGTCAAGAATGACTTGGCATGGACTTTCCATTTTTGAAAAACAACTGAAGCTGAAGATGCTGAAAGTGAGTGGTCCAATGGATAGATCTCGAAAAAATAGGCGGTTTTAAAAAAAACGGCTCTGAAAAAGGCTTCCGGATGAAGAAGTTATGGCTTTTTAAAAAAAAATTGTTGACGTTGCCGGCAAAGTGCGCGAATGTGCGGGAATGAAAAAATCCGCCCCCACAAAATGGAGACTTGAACCCAAGACCTCTACTCTCTTAAAAGGTCTTTGAACCAATTGATCTATACAAAAGATTTGAGAGAGAGAGAGAGAGAGAGAGAGAGAGAGAGAGAGAGAGAGAGGGGGGGGGGGGGGGCCTCGATTTGCGTGCTTGCCTTGGGAAGACTCTTTTCCCCTACAAAACACAAAACACAAAACCCAACACGAATATCCAAAGAAAAACGAACCTTACGGCTCGAAGTTAGCTTTAGCCAAAAAACTAGAAATTTTAAAAAAAATCTCAAAGTTAGCTTTTAGCCGAAAAACTAAATATTTTCCTCAATGTTTCTGATTTTCCGAGATCACACTAAGGTGCAGGGAAAAGAGCATACGCATGAGAAAAATCCTTTCTTTCTGTTTCTGATTTGCCCAGATCGCACAGAGTCGCAGGGCAAAGAGCATACGCAGAAATGAAAGGTATAGATCCGGGAAAAAAAAAGGCTAAATAAACCGAAACCGAAATAAGCAGAGAGAAAATGACAGTAAACTGCAAAAAAAAAACTGTATACCTCCCGATCTGAAAAGTGACGCAGCTAGGGCTACCGGAAACCTTTTCGCGTGAAACGAAAGGGGTTCCTCACTGAAACAGATGCTCTGAATGCAACAGAGCAGTCCTCTCGGCCCGAAAGCAGTCAGAAACAGCAGATCTAGGAAACGACAGCCGCATGCAGTTCTACCGGCTTCAGATTTGGATCACCAACGGACGCGGCCCTCAAATAGCTCTGATACCATGTAGGAATTTACAGGGTAAGTTCCACAGAAGAATACCAAAAGGACACCGCTCACAACCAGATCTCAAATCAATACACCAGTATTTTTGACGTGGTTAAAACCCTCAGAGTGCAAGGAGGGAAACAGTCCACGGCCTGTCCCAACGTGGGTACAGACAATTTATTAATCAAAGAATGAAAATTTACATAAGCTTCTCTCATGCACGGATTACCCGAACAATGACCCTCCATGCGCTTTAAATAGAACTCATGGACCAATCGGGTGTCAAGCCACGGATCAAGTGTCGGTAATACCGAGGTGAGAGTGAACCGTCGGATCACTACATATCGTGACCGTCGGATTGTAAGTTACAAAATGTACAACGGTAAAGAAACACACTTTACCTAACTCTAACCTAACTCTATACTAGACCAAGTTGAACTTAACTATATCCTATGTGTCGGAATATCCTAACAATAGAGGCTCTGCAACTGAGTGCGCAAATCCTTACAGCTGTGTGCACAGTGCGGATAGTCTGTAATCGTCTAAAGATATCAATAAAGAGAATCATTTTACAAATTTTGTGTCTTTGTTTCCTATTAGTGCATCTTGCCATATTGTGTATGAATTTCATTTATAATTCTTATATGATGCGCGAATGTATGTAATTACATTGGATAATTGAACGCAAGTAAGGATATATGTTTACGCGGCACTAACTGTGATTGTTTAATAAGATAAGTAAGATACTTAAGCTAGTTTAGGAATCTGCATGATACGTTGCTTTAGCTACGCGAAAGTACCTGAACGCATGTTAGGACTGTGCGAAGGCCAATCATACCCCTTCGTGGAGGTACTAAAGGGGAGAATAAAGGGCTAGACAAACAGAGCCCTAGAACTTAATAATCTGCATGAAAGCAGGAATAGAAGGAACAAACCAACATCATGACCATCTCAGGGTGCGGACAGTTCGTTCCAACATCCCCCCATACTGCTTTGGGTGAGACTTCGGTCCGCGCTCCCCGCAGGTTGATGCCGAAAGGGCCAGTAGTGTAGGGATTTGTTTGGCTAACTAACATTGAACCTGGGTCAAGCCCCACCAAGCCAACAAACTCATTAACTAAACTAGTTATATAGTGATATATTTATCCCATGGACTAAAATATACCTTAGTCCAACTTTAAGTTGAGCATAATATTTCTTTATGGTTCATTCTTAATATGTAAAATATGCTCGCTTAAGCCTAGTCTAGGGGATCACTATTATCTTTTGGTGTCATGTCCACTAGGGGATCAAAGGTAAATACTACTTTCTCTTTAGGAATTATATAAGTCATTTCTTACTTGTTACGACTTGAAAGTGTTGGTTCAGTTATGGCTCCTTTTTCTACCTTAATAAGGTTGAAATAATTAACATGTTGTACAAAGAGATGTGAATCTTGAGGATGTTGATACAATTAGAATTTATGAGCAGTGAATTTGAGAACAATATTTGGTTTGATCTTATCTCAAGCAAGCTTGTATTCCTCACTCATAGCTACATCAAGATAGTGGAAGGTTGGTGCTTAGTTGGTGGAGGATGGAATGAGCATTAAAAAGCACCATTTGTGAGGAGTTGTGACATTTGATTCCTTCGTGGACCTTATATACAGAAGATATGAGTCTCGCATGATCCACATACCCCCAAGATAAAATGAAAATGTGCAGAGGAGCCCTCACCTTGGAGGGCTTCCTTATGGACGTGCATCTTCTTTCTACACTTACCACCGGTTGAATGAGTCTTCAAGAAAACTACTACAATTAAGGATGGGATTAGAGGAAATGAAGGCTCATTTATATAGCAATAAACACATTCTAGAGGAGTGCTCAACCTTGGGAGCCTACAAGTGGCTTCACGATTCCATCTAGCACTGCAAAGTGGGGTATGGGAGACAAGTAAGGAGTGTTAGCTCTGAGGAGCGATCATGTAAACTAGGCTCACCACATGACACTTGCATTATGATTGAGGAAGAGAGTTGAGGAAGAGATTTGGTTGTGATCTATTCAGTAGTAATTTGATTTGTCGATGAGAAAATTGTTGGATGCTCATTCATTTTGCAGGTTGTCTTGTTGTTTTCTTTGCATTGATGGTTGCATGGTAGACTTGATGATGATTATTCGATGTGAAATTGTATGTTCACTACCATCTCATTTAATCTTTGCATATTCAATACATCGATATTGTAAGGTACATTGTTAATAGTGATATTAATTTTCTGAGTTCCACAAGTCCTTTTTTCATTTTGCTGGTCAGACTCCATAGCCCAAATGATAAGGCACTCATCCTCTTGAGTTTCATATTTTTATATTGCAAAAACCCTATAAACTCCATACTAAAATAATTTGATCTTCATATCTGCTTTTGCAAATGGATTAGTTGTTTTATTCAAAGATTTTTCTCCTTGTGCTACAAAAGGACCAACGGAAAATGGGAGGAACATTTGTTATGATGACAATGGGCAACATTCTAGTGGTTCCCTATGCTTGCACTTTGTTAAAGGACGTGAATAATTTTGAAGTATATGTTTTTGTGGTAACACTGTAATAGCCCTAATGAAAATTCCATGTAATACAAGCTAGTAAAGGAAAAATAAGACCACAGTTAAGGGACACATATCCCAAGCTGAATTTTGGGCAAAGATATCCTAGTGGGCATCACTGGACGTGTTTATGGCTAAAGTAAATTGGAAAAGGCAAAGGCAAAGGCATTAAAAAGGAAAAAAGGAATTTTTGGCACATTTATTTATGAAAAGTAAAGGAAAATAGGAAAAAAGGGAGGTGAAAGGTCACAAGTTGCATGTGAGAAGGAAAATGAAGGAAAATAATGGAAATTGAAGAAAATAGAGGCTTCATTGATAAGAAAGCTTATGAGGATTAGCTGGTAGGTTTGATCAATGTAGGCTTGGTCAGTTCAGTTTTGGAGCACTCTCATTATTCTCTCTCTCACACTCTTGGACATTTAGAGTTTTCTTGGAGCGCTCTAGCTTTGGAGTAAGGAAGGAAAAGAAAGCAAAGGAAAAGAAGGAAAGGAAGGATCAAGGAAGGAAGAGCATGGTCGAGCAACTTCGGCAAGAATACTTGTAGGTAACATAATTCATGTGTGATTTCCTAGCTGGTTTTGACATGAATGGCTTTACATCTTGGTGTATGATTCTCTTGATGTCGATGGCATGGTTTTGTAGGGTTATGATAGTGGTTTTCAACCTAGCCTTACCTTTTTCTAGATGCCATGGTGTGTTGGGATGTTGATCTCGGTTTTAAGCTTTGGAATTTCCAGATGGATTTCAAAATATGGGGCGGAGGTGATCTCAAGGTTGATTCCCAAAGGTGTAGGAATACCTTGACCATTTTTTGTGGGCTACATGGTAAACCCCGAGAGAGGTATCTCAGTTTAGGTCCTAGTGATCTGGGATTGGATTGTGGTAAAGCCTGAGAGACAAGGAGATGGAAAAATCTCAAGGATAGTGATGGATTTCAGATGCATTCCAAGTTCAGTTCATTTTTGTGATCCGAGCACACGTTTTTTGTGATCACATATTGGTGAGAGTGGAGGTGGTTTAACTTCTGGATTCTCGTGGTTGTTTTTTGATTGGTTTTTCCTGAGATCCCACATTCATGCTTGCAATATGGCATGCGGGTGACTGGCTGAAAGAAAGATTTGGTTCAGCCATGTCAATGGTCAAGTGGTACATGGAAGTCCCAAACCTGGTCAAATTTTCCTATTTTTAATAAAAGCTAAGTTTTGTTTCTTTATTACTTCTTAATATGTGGATTTAATGGTTGATATCTCGTTTTTATTTTCATGGTTTAATGTTGGTTATAAGCACGGTTATATCATTGGTTACTGTCGTAAAATTTCATGTATTTACTTGTAACTAAAAGAATAATGGGTGCAAGACCTAATTGATGTCATAACAGTTCAAGGGAGAAGGTGGTGATCCTTCTTCTTATGTCTCGTAAGATTTTTCCATGATTCATGCTTTGTCTTGTATTCTAGACTTGTAGATTGTATTGATTCCAAGTGTTTGATAGAATGTCATTCTCGGTTGGGGATGGTCAGGCCTAGTCCTTGAGTTAGTTTTTGGTTTATTAGTCTTGTCATCATCTGTTTAATGGATTCTGAAAGTTACAACAAATTATGGGCAGTGGCCGGAATTCTGTTGTTGAAAAGTGCCTTAAATATCGCAAACTCTGGCACAAGTATACTAGAAATAGTCTCTGAACATAGGCATGTAGGCCTGTGGGAGAGTTCAGAGCTCTCTGGATGTTGGCATGCCCATGGCATGGGAGCGTTTAGAGATCTATGGATGCTAGCATGCTCATGGCATGGGAGCGTCCAGAGGTTTAATAACTTGAAAACTCAATGGGACCTAGGGGCATGATCTGAAAATCACCACCCGAAATTTTCCTACAAAAAAATGAAAAAAGAAAAACTTCTTCCCACTTGGGCCAAGAAAGTGCTTTGTGGAGGATGCAGCACATGCCTGAAGTTTGTTGAATATTAATGCAAAATTTTGAAACTGAAATATGCATCAAACCCTCATTCCCATGGAATCGTAACTTGAATATGCTACCACTGATCCATATCTTGGGGAGGGTCCCAAGATCTGAAAGATTGAAATGGATATTTGGAGAGGCCCACAAAATCTGAGTAGTTCTCTCATATGATTGTGAGAGAGATTCAACAACCGAAGATAATGGTCGATGGATTCGTTACCCGCTCTGATACCACTAATCCTAATCTTGGGGGGAGACCCCCAAGATCTAAAAAATTGAAATGCGAGAAGAAAAAAGGATAACACACAATAACATAACCAAAAAGAAACTTTTTTTTTATTAAAACAGATAATAATTGTAAAGGCTACATTGTGGTGAACAATCTATCCTTTCACGAAATGTGACTTGTTACTTATAGACTTTTTTTTCTTACAATACCACAGGTAAATTCCATGGGTTGGTAAATACCATGGGTGAGTGAATACCATGGGTGGATGAATACCATGTGTGGATTCCATTTTCCATTCAGATCAGACACCCTATATATTTTTCCTAAAAGATATGTTATATTTCCTAAAGTTCTATGAAGAGAAGAAAACATTGAGATACTTGAAAGGTGCCCTCAAACCTCCGTTCAAGGGCCACAAAGTTACATGAATATCAATGTGGGTTTTCTATGGTGTAAAAATCCCTTAGTGAGGTCGAGGACTATCTCTAAGTGTGAACAAAAAAAATGATCAAGTTGGGAAGAGGAGATGAGCGTGGGAAAGTCTAAAGGAGGGCAGTTTCATGGAGAGAAATGTGGAAGGTGATGGAAGTATAAGGTATTTCCTCTTTGGATTTTAGGATAATATTTTGTGTACCCTTTTTTAGGGCTTCTTTTGCACAAGAACACTAACCAAAGTTATATCCCTAAGTGGCCTAGATTTTGAGTATAAGAAAGAGGGCCGAAGTGTGTCTCCATGTGTGAACAAAGATGAGTGTATGGTAGATGTGGAGGGGTTGTCTTGAAGTGAATATTGTTGGAGATTTGTTGCTGTGGAGGATTGTTCAATAGGTGATTGTATATTGTGTTTAGTTTCCCAAGTTTAGTGATGGTTGAAGTTCAACATCACTATTAGGAGGCTACTATTTGTATGCTTTAGTGTAGTCTTCTTTAATGGTATAAAGAGATTGTGTGTGGAAAAATTTGTAAGCCCTAAGGCATGATATTGTAGCAAAAAAGAGTCAATCAAGAGGGTTGTGTGTGAAGCCCTAAGTTCAAGATTTTGGGAGCAACTATGAGACTAATAAGAGGGAATATCTAGAAGAGTTGGAAATCTTAGGGGAGCAGGAGAGTATCTAGAAGGAATACTTGTGTTAGCCTATGTACATTCATCCTGGAGCAGCAAGAGGGATTGATAGAGGTAGTTTGAGAGACTGATGATGCAAGAAAATATGAAGTAGCAAATGTACTTGTGAGCAATAGAAGAGGTGGTAAAGGACATGCCATAAGTTTTAAAGGTACGTGAACCAAAAGCAATGAGTAGAGCGCTCCTGCGGCAAGCAAGTCAAGTGTATCTTGCTTAAGGGTAGATGGTAGTCATAAGTTGTTGAATCCAAACCCTAGTTGTCCTTGTATAAGGGATAACTGTAAGGTCCATGATCACTGGTATGGGAGCCCTATGTTTTTTATATTAAACTTGTATAACAAGTTTTGGGTTAAAAAAAAGTGTTGTGTGCACTCGATTGATTCATTATTGTACATTTTATGCCGTGTAAAGTGATTTTGTTGTGGTATTTTAGTGTGTTTATGATCAAGTTCTTACACATAGACCTAATTTTTAAGTGCCAAGTAAAAATCAACAATAATGCCTAACATGATCAACACAAAATTAAGAATCATTCAAAGTGGGAGGAATAGTTTGGTTGCAATTGATTAAGGAAGGACTACATTGTCTTGGTAAGAAGATAAGGGCTTTGAAGTATGGACTTTTTGACGTATTGGAGAAGGTGGGAGATGATGCTTACCAACTTAATCTACCCCCATACGCATTTACTCAGTAGTGAATGTCGAAATTTTGAAACTTAATAGCCTTCCAAGTTGAATCAGGAGGAGTAAGTTTTACTTACTATAGAGGAACTAGAACTAGATGCTTAAGCAAAGTTGGTAAGAAACACAATTTTGTAGGAGAAGTCTATACCTATAAGATCATAGTAGAATGGCCTTTGGAAGATTAGGATGAAAGGACAACTTGTATGGAAATCAAAATGATACTCCATGGAAAAGGTAGAGGAAAATATCCTCATATTATTATATAAACCTTTTGGAGACCAAAACCCTCCCTAAATGGAGAGATATGATCCAAATTGGCTCATAATGTAAATTTTCATCTATCTTGGTACTGTTTGGGTGGAGAAAGTGGAGCAATTGGCATGTAGGGCCCATTTTAGTGGTAGGTCCTACTTTAAAAAATTTGGGTTCAGAACTTTTCAGAGTCATTTGGAGGCATCAACTGATGTTTTTTGGGCCATATTGTCCATAAGTTGCACAAACACCTTTGATGTTGATCAACACATCGAGACCTTTGCAACAATGTGAAAATAACTTTAATGAAAGACCATATGTGAAAGGTATGTGTCTTGTAAGTTGACTTAACATTTTCAATAGTACAAAGATCTCCTTGATTAGAGCTCATATGCAAAAAAAATTCCTCTTGCAAGTTAACCTACTTTGTTGGCCACCATGATATGAGTGGATGCCACATTAGCTGCCCATTACTCACATATGTGGGGCTAGCCATATATGGACTTTCAAAAAGATTCTAGGAGGTCCAAAATCATATCACAATTAATGGTTGAGGAAGTCAAAACCCTACCCCTAGATGGCTATCCGGCTATGTTATATATTGGGCTCCCAGGAGGAGAAAGGGTTCCATTCTTTGGCATTGTATCTTGTTCCATAGCCGAGAAAAAACATTCGAGAGTGATATTTTGCAAGCATAATAGGGGAGGATGGCTCTATAGTAATGGTTGAGGCCACAAAGTCAAAAGGTAACTACATAGCAAGTTCCCATTCTTTTGTAAGTGTATTTTGTAATTGAAGCAAGAAGAGAAAAACATAGGTCTGACCTCCTCACTAGTTTTCTCCAATTTTGGGTTTCCTAAGATAAATCTCATATTTATTTGTGTTTATTATTTCAATTATTTATTAAATTCAAGAAATAAACTAAAGATAACAAATCTAAGATATAAGGAAATAAATCGTCATAAACTAAGATGTTCAAAATAGTATTTGTTGTGTCAAACTATTCAAAAAATAACCTTGAGGGTTAGTTCAATTGGTCGAGTACCCATTGCATAAGCACCTCGCTATGAGAGGTCACGAGGTCAATTCTCCTAGACACCCTCTATGGTTAGGCTTTAATATGAGTCGACAAGACTTATCCCTTCAGGATCTACCTAGGATTGTTTATGTGGATGTAGCAGTCACCGATATCTGAAGTTCCTAAACCACATAAAAGAAAAGACAATATTCAAATAGATTATCCACCACAATTTACAAATCATTAAATCTTATTGCATCAAGAGATGCTTTAGAACGAGTATGGGGAGATGTGTAGGTGTAATGTAATAAAGTTTTTCAACAGTTTTAAATGCCAAGAAAAATATATATAGAAAAAATGAAACAAAACAAATTTAAAAGTCGTCTTCATATGTTTTAATCAATATTCAAATGATATTTATATATAATATTTAATTTTAAAAAACTAAATAAAAACATAATTTAATAATATTTTTAAAATCAATTAAGATTAATAATAAATAAATAAAATTAATTTAGGATAATTAAATTTGACCATCAAAATTTAACTTAGTAGTAAATTTTTTATACAAATTATGTGTGTCGTCCATTAAAATAATTAATATAAAATATGATTATATATTAATGATTTAATAAATCCAAATATGTATATACGAGAGATCCATTATACAATTTAACAATAATTATAGTAAATAATATATATGGAAAATTCCATCTCAATTTATGAGTGAATTTCAAAAATTATAAATAAATAAATCAAGAATTAAACACTATAATTTATATATGGATTAGTGCTTAAAGATTATAACCTTTTTTAACCAAGAATATGAATTAAGTTTGAGTAGTCTGATTAATAGATGAAATGGTTCTATTTGAAGCATTTTTTAGGTCAATTTTATTCAAAATCTAGTACAATTTTTTTTTAAACATATGATTATGTTGTTTAATTTAAAAAGAAATCACAATTTTGCTAGAAATTGTATTGCTAGATTTTGGCCAAAAAACCATTTCAAATTATCCCTGATGGAAGTGACATCAAATGAGAATGGAGTACAGTGAGGGGCATTTACTCCCCTTCCCACACATTAAGTGCATTTATGAAGCATGCCATGGAAATGCCTTGGGACTGGTGACAAGAGATGGTTCCAGAATTTGTAGGCACTACAAAAGTTACTTGCAAACATATGGATCGATGTTTGTTGTGCATTGTGATGGGAGTTAGGGTGGTAGACAAAATTTCTACTTCAGATGTGCAGGGTAATTGAGGGGATTCAAAGAGGAAAGACTTAGGACCAAGGCTCATGGTCATGTGTTCTTCCCTTGAGCACAGGCCTTAAAGCTCGTCAGGGGAGGTAATGTATGGGACAGGAAACTAGGGAGCCTTCACAGGAACCATTAGATTTTTACAATTTCTAGGTAACTTTCCTCCTTTTAACTATCATTTGGCTCTCAATTGCATCTACAAAAAGTTTTTTGATGCATCTATTAAGGTAATGGTGTGGTTCTCGGCTATGACATTTGTCTCTACTATGGATACTAAGAAGAGAGGGTTAAACCCTTCTCATACTGTGTGGTCAAAGTTCGTGGGTAACTCTTTGGGAATCTTCAATTATGTAGCTATATTTTTCACTGTGTTCCCCGAGTTGTTTTGGAATTGTGCCCTTTCACCTAGGCAGGGTTATCTCTTAACGAATTTTGGGATGACTTGGATTGGCATATATTGGCGTCTTTATTTCTCTTTGGAACACTTCAATTCCTTAGGGACTAGCAGTCTCTCCAAGTTGGGTGTGGGTAGTGACCACTTTAGAGTTGGCAAAGCATCAAGGAAGGGCTCGCCTGCTAGGGGTGGATTAATTGGGAGAACTAGAACAAGGGGTGTTAGATGCAACTTGGGTATAGACATAGTGCCACCTTGGAAACCATGCAATGGTAATGGCATGCTAAGGTGGTGGACCAAGGGAACCCTTAGAAGAGCACATCACAAAGCCGAGGGATTTAGGAGAGGAGTTAGACCAATAAGTTGTCGACTCCCCAAGAAAAATAGAGTTATTGAGTTGTTGGAACAGATTATTCGAGACTGCCATGACGATTAGAATGAAATCATAGAAGATCTAAGAGTGAACGGGGTGTTGCTTCATGAGTTTTCCTATAATGTAACTCATCTTGAAATGCAGCAGCCTGGCACTAATTTGATCAAATTGTCAATGGAGTTTTGTAAAGGGGAGCCAAACGATTTCTCGGCAGAGAGATTTCTTGGGATAGTGGGGAGTTTCAAAACTTTGAAGGAACTTGAGATTGGCGTTGGGTCATTGGTTAAAGGGGAAGAAGAGATGTTGGTTCCTTTCTACAAGCTACTCCAGAGGCTTCCCAATCTCGAGGGTTTGGAGATTCGCGGCATGTGTATTCGGGTAAGGAATTCATTTTTATGCTAATTTCTCCAAATTCTTATTCTCATTATACATGAGCAATGCATATGCCAATGGTTCCCATGGTATGATGACAATATGGAGTCCAATGCTGTGCTCGTTATTTATGTGTTGTGTATTAAAGTGCATGGTGGGTGTGCATCAGCAAGGGCTAGATAATTCCTCTTTGTATTTGTTTGTTGGAAAAATATCATCTAGGGCAAAGTTGACTGATATCCTTTTCTAATTTAATGCAGGAGCTAGTCAGAGATCAGGTACCAGCACATTTAAGCTCTCTGCTAGTTAATCTTCAATTTTTAGGGGTAGATTTAGTCGAACTAGATGAAAGGGAAATCGCCGTTGTAGGTTGCTTGCTTCAGAGCACTCCTGCTCTTAAAATTATGGACTTCAGCTTACCAGAGGAATATTATGAGACACAGTATACAAAGTTTTTGGAAAGGATACTGGAATTGAGGAGAGCTTCCACGCAGGCAAGGATATGCAAAGACTGGTTGTATAGGAGCCCCGCTCAAAGATACCCGCTTCTATAACCGCTGATTAAACATTGATATTGGAAGATAGATATATTTTACAGTATTCAAATGTATTTCAGAGGAATTTTTTCTCGAGGTTTCTTGTTTGAACAATTGATGGTATTCACGGTGCAGGTTTTCCTAAATCACAGTATTATATGTAGAATGGACATGATTTTCAGACATCGATAACAATTGTATCAGTGTGAACATAATTGTAATTTAGGCGTTCAAAGTTTTGACTAGAAGAATTTGTTAAACACCGTGGGCATTAATTCTATTGTTCTTCCTATGGTAATAGATGAGAGATCTGGGGTTCCAGCTTGTGTTAGACCGAGTTGCCATAAATGGACAAGTTCCTCATTCGCATGTTATCCATGATGATGAACCAACACATAGATGATTAAATTTTATTATCGTAGTGGAGTTTCAAGTTACCCAGCTGCTTGTGTGCATGGTCTCAAGTAGAGTAATTCCTTTTATTACACTTAAATATGGATTATTAATAAAGAATAAGGGACAAATATTTCAACTACTTATCCTGCACTCCAATCCTCCACGCCTCGGCTGTAATAGACAGTTTTTGAGTGCTCGTTTGTTGAGGAGATTACATATCTAAGTTGCATTGCATTCAGGTCAATAGACTTACTCAATGCTCCACTGAGGTTGCTTTCAGGTCAATAAACTTATTCAAAGGCTCCCTGGAATATGGAATACAAAATACTAGCAGAGATCCTGTTTATTTTGGATTTAATACTTCTTATTAGAGTTAAAATACATAATTATGGATCTAAGGTTTGGGGTTAACCTGTTTTATGTTATTTTATTTAGAAGATTTAATAAGATTTAATACTTCTTATTAGAGTTAAAATACATAGTTATGGATCTAAGGTTTGGGGTTAACATGTTTTATGTTATTTTATTTAGAAGATTTAATAAGTTTTACTAGGGTTAAAAATGATACATAAACATAAATCTAAGGTTTAGAGTTGACATGGATGTATGTTATTTTTTTCATGTGGAAAATATCTTTATATTTTATATAAGGAATATATATGTTGGCATCCTCAAGGGACTATTCATTTTCAACAACAAGGCTCAAAGCTATTTCATCAAAGTTCATCATGTGGCCTGCACAAAATATCTTTATATTACATGTGATAAGTTCCAGTTTTAAGGGACTATTCATTTTCAACAACAAGGCTCAAAGCCATTACATCAATGCTTATATGCTGCTTGCAGAAATTGAACTCGTTGGTGCGGAGGATCTCAATCATTCCACCCAACCACCCAAGATAAACCCAATTGACATTGATGTATGCTACTTTATCTATAGGAGCAAGATAAGTTAGTTGTTTTTTATGTCATGATAATGATAAAATAGAAAAGAATAACTCTTTCTTTTTTCTTTTGATTAATTACTATTACCCACACACACTTCACATAAGATCTCTCCACCCCATCTTGTAGATATATTGGTGTGACATTCAGGGTGCTTGGTTCTCCCTTAGTGCCTTCTTGTTCCTTGAAACTCTTGGTCATATCTTGAATGTGCTTTAACTTATCTAATTATATAACGATATTTTTATCCCAAAGATATCCGTTAGGCCAACTTCAAGTTGAGAGTAATCATTCTATATGGTTCATTTTTAGTATGTAAAATATGCTCCCTTGAGCCTAGTGTAGGGGGTCACTATTATCTTTTGGTGTTGTGTCCACTATGGAATCAGAGGTAAATATTGTTTTCTCTTTAGGGACCATATAAGTCATTTCCTACCTGTTATGACTTGAAAGTGTATGGTTATGGCTCTTTTTCTACTTTAAGAAGGTTGAAAGGGTTAGCATGCAATACAAAGGAGATGTGAACCTTGTAGGATGTTGATACAATTAGAAGTTATGAGCAGTGACTTTGAGAACACTTTTTGGGTTGATCTTAACTCATGCAGGCTTGCATTCCTCACTCATAGCTACATCAAGATAGTGGAAGGTCAACACTTAGTTGGTGGTAGATGGAATGAGCATTAGAAAGCACCATTGGTGAGGCGTTGTGACATTTGGTGCCTTCATGGACCTTATGGAAGATATGAGTCTCACATGATGCACGTATCCCAAGATAAAACCAAAATGTGCATAAAGGAGGGGACCTCACCTTGGAGAGCTTCCTTGTGGACTTGCATCTTCTTTCTATACTTGCCACTTATTTAATGAGTCTTTCATAAAAAATTCTAGCATTAAAGGGGGTCTTAGAGGACCTAAAGGCTCATTTATATAGCAAGAAACACATTCTAGAGGAGTCCTCAACCTTGGGAGCCTCTGAGGAGCCTACTAGTGGCTTCATGATGCCCTCTAGCACCACAAAGTAGAGCATAGGAGAAAAGGAAGGAATGCTAACTTCGAGGAGCTTTCTTGTGGACCAAGGTCACCAAATGACACTTGCATCATGGATGAGTACACACTTAATGAGGATCACTAACTTAGAAGGGCTACCATGTGGACATTATCCCCATTCAAATATTAAATTTTACATATTTTGGAGGGATATTTCATCTTTTCAAAGGTATTTTTGGGGTTGAGGACACATAATTTGAGGCATTTTCTATATATTTAGAGAAAAGGGTTGTGAAAGAAGAGATTCGATGTGGCCTTGGGCATTCTCAAACAATAAAATAAATCTAAATGGGTGGGAGCTCTCCTCTTCAAAGGAATTTCTTAATAACATTTTAATGGGAGGCATCTAATGGCTTCTTAAGTAAAATTTTAATGTAAATAAGTGTGATTATGAACATAGGAGTTTCAATGGAACAAAAATACCTAGTAAATGCTAAGAACATTGTTTTTTTTGCAGGTAAAGGAAAAAGGGTTAACAAAATATTTATGCTTGCGTCTTTTATTTTATTTTTTAGGTAAAATGGATATGTTAGTCTATGTAGATCTGTTGGTGTAATTCTCTTTCTTGAAGTTGGTGCAAAGGTGTAATTCTATTTCTTTGAGTTGCTTTTACTCTCTTGGGGGCTATTTTGGGATAGAGGAAGTGGCTTTGCTATAATCTATTAGATATTAATTTGATTTGTTAATAAAGAAATTGTTGGATGCTCATTCATTTTTAAGGCTGTGTTATTGTTTTCTTTGTATTGATTGTTGCATGGTACACTTTGATGATGATTATTGGATGTGAAATTGTATGTTTAGGAACATTTGTTCAATATTTTTATATTGTAAAAACCCTAAAAACTCCATGCCCAAATAATTTGATTTTGAGATCTGCATTTAAGAATGGATTAGTGGTTTTATTCAAAGTTTTTTTCTCCTTGTATTTTTAAGATGTTTTTAGTATTTGTTTTTTTAAATTATTTTTTAATTAATATAATACTTATTCAATGAAATAATAAAAACTGTTTTTTTTTTAACTATTTTTATTAAAGTTTATAATTTTTTTAACTATTTTTATTAAAGTTTATTCAACTAGTTTTTAATAGTAAAGTGTATAAAATTTGAGTTTTAATTCTCTAGATTGATTTTTCAATTTTTATGATACTAGAATATATAAAATCATATTTAGATATCAAAATTATTTTTCAATTATTTATAGAATTGAGAAGTATTATGTTTTGATTGAATAATATATTTTAGCATGAAAATTTGCAGTCATTAATTTGATGTTGTTGTCACCTTCATAGTTTATAACTTCATATAAATTGTTTATTATATAACAAACACAATATATAGTTTACCAAAAGCTTACAACAACATGAATAATCTATATTGTTTTTATGTTGTCTCTATCATATATTTTAATTATTGGAATAGATTTATTTTTTGAATTTTATTATTTTTTTTAATATTTAGTTTGTAGGTAGTTTAATGGTTATTCATAAAAAATATTAATAATTTAATATAATTTTAGTAAACTAACATTTTAATTACATTTTTTTTTAATTTAATGAGGAAGGTGTTGTCATGTAAGATAATGTTAGTATAGATTATATTAAAAAAATATTTCTATTAAAAAATAGAAAAAACAATGTCCACCAGGTCTTGGATAGATGATTGGGTGCTCTGTTAAAACACTCTTTGATGTCAAGTCACCAATTCAATTCCATTCAATTACCAGGGGTGGTGTATTGGACATGATGAAGGTGTAGTCCTCCCAAATATATATAATCTACATGTTGCATTAAAAAATTAAAATAAGGATGATTCATATTTTTAAATGTGATATTTTAGAATCACAATTTTATATTTAAAATTACAAGCAATTCTTTTATTAAGTTGTTGTTGTTTTCTTTTTCAAAGATGTTTTACAATTCAGTATGGGGAAATGTTGTCAACATAAATTAGATTAGGGTTACATAACATTAAAAAAATAATAATAAAAAAATACTTACATTAAAAAGAGGAAAAGCAACTCAATTTGTTAAGATCTCAAAGGTTTACTAGTATATAATGCTCAAATTCCCCAATTGTGACCTAGAATTAGGGTTAGAGAACATTAAAAAATAATAATAAAAAAATACTTACATTAAAAAGAGGAAAAGCAGTTCAATTGGTTAGAGATCCCAAAGGTTTACTAGTATATAATGATCAAATCCCCTAATTGTGACCTAGTTTATGAAGAGGAGGATGGGCCATACTAGTAGTTAGTAGTTTGTAGGTAAAATGGATATGTTAGTCCATGTAAATCTGTCAGTGTAATTCTCTTTCTTGGAGTTGCTTTTACTCTCTTGTGGGCTATTTTGGCAAAGAGGAAGAGGCTTGGCTTTGATATATTAGATATCAATTTCATTTGTTAATGAAGAAATTGTTGGATGTTCATTCATTTTGAAGGTTGTGCTATTGTTTTCTTTGTATTGATTGTTTCATGGTACATTTTGATGATGATTGCTAGATGTGAAATTGTATGTTTGCGAACATCTGTTCAATGTTTTTATATATATATATATATATATATATATATATATATATATATATATATATATATATATATTCCAATTTAATATGTTTAACATGTAGCTATTAGTAAATTCGGGTCTACGACCTATCTTCCTTTTCATAAACCTCATTTTTCACACATTTCACACTACTTCAATCACCAACTACCCTACTCTTGGGATGATGTAAAATAATATAATTATTCTTTTAAAATGTTTTTGGTATTTTTTTCCTTAAATTATTTTTTAATTAATATAATACTTATTCAATGAAATAATACAAAAGTTTTTTTTAACTATTTTATTAAAGTTTATTAAACTCGTTTTTGATAATAAAGTGTATAAAATTTGAGTTTTAATTCTTTAGATTGATTTTTCAATTTTTAAAATATTGGAATATAAAAAATCATATTTAAATGTCAAAATTATTTTTCAATTATTTATAGAAAAGTATTGCGTTTTGATTGAATAATATATTTTAGCATGAAAATATGCAGTGATTAACTTGATGTTGTTATAGGATTCAGATAAATTGTCTATTGTATTAGAAACCATATATATAGTTTACCAAAATTTTACAACAACATGAATAATCGATATTGTTGATCTATTGTATAACAAACCATATATATATTTTACCAAAATTTTACAACAACATGAATAATCGATATTGTTTTTCTATTGTCTCTATCATATTTTATTTTAATTAATGGAATAGATATATTTTTTGAATTTTATTATTATTTTTAAATATTTAGATTATAGGTAGTTTAATTGTCAATTATAAAAGAATATTAATAATTAATATAATTTAAATAATTTTATTTTTTTTTTTAAGTTTAATGAAGAAGTTGTTGTCATATAAGATAATGTTAGTATGTTAATTATAAAAGAATATTAATAATTAATACAATTTAAGTAAACTAAAATTTTAATTACATTTTTTTTTAAGTTTAATGAGGAAGGTGTTGTCATATAAGATAATGTTAGTATAGATTATATTAAAAAATAGAAAAAACAATGTCAAGGGGTCTTGGTCCTTGGATAGACAGTGATTGGGTGCTTTGTTAAGGCACTCTTTGATGTTAAGTCACCGGTTCAATTATGTTCAATTCAGTTCAAACACTCCTTGATGTTAAGTCACTGGTTCAATTCAATTCAATTCCCTAGCCTGATCAGGGTGATGTATTGGACATGATGAAGATGTAGTCCTCCAAAATATATATAATCTACATGTTGCATTAAAAAACTAAAATAATGATGATTCATACTTTTAACTGTGATATTTTAGAATCACAATTTTATATTTAAAATTACAAGCAATTCTTTTATTACTTCTTGTTTTTTTTTTTTAATTTTTGTCTCAAAGATGTTTTACAATTCAGTGTGGGGAAATGTTGTCAAGGTAAATTAAGTTAGGTTTAAATAATAATAATAATAAAATAATTACATTAAAAAGAAGAAAAGAAGCTCAATTGGTTAGAGACCCCAAAGGTTTACTAGTATATAAGGCTCAAATCCCCCCAATTGTGACCTAGCTTATGGAGAGGAGGAAGGGCCATAGACTCCACAGGTTTACATTGTGACCTAGCTTATGGAGAGGAGGAAGGGCCATAGACTCCACAGGTTTACTAGTAGTTAGTAGGTTGTTGGGTTCCTCTCGGATACCAAAAAGAAGAAGAAGAAGAAGAAGAAATACTTTAAAATTTGGCTTACAACATTTGTTATATTGCAATTTTGTTTTTATTGATAACAACATTTTTTTTATTTTAATTAATAATATGCACATCACATTAAAAATTAAAATTGTGTTAATTCATATTCTTAATCATTATATTAGAACTTCTATTTAATTTAATCAATAAATATATAAATACTTAATATTTACAATAAACTCTTATTGTACTTTTTATAGCCAACTAGGGGTATAGTTTGACTCCAACCTTTAATTAGAGTTATACATGTAATCCTTCTAGAGCCTTTTTCATAGTGCCCATGTGGTTGGCCCATTTTCCGTGAGTAGCAGAGGCTAATGTCATAGTCATTTTTATTGCACCCCCTATGCTTGTAAATATAACATTGTATTGCTAGCTTGGGAGCCAAAACTGGATGAAGCAAAACTATGCGAACACTTGAAGAATGAATGTAAACTTAATGACAGGCATGAACACACAAACAAATAGATCCATAGTCTGAGGGGTAGGGCTCATTTTGTGCCGTGAGCAAGCCCATGGTCAGTGGCCTTGTTTTTTTGTAGCCCATACCCAGTTGCATTAAATTCCCAACTCCTTGATTGACCACTCAACCATCGATGCTCACAAAAATTGAAGAGATGAGATGGGGTAATGGGTAGAGGCCGACGCTCATTCCTACTTCCCATCATGGATCAAGGTTGGGGAACCAAGGCCTCAGGAATAAATAAGGGAACTCCGTGGGAAAGAAAACAAAAGGAGATGGGGGAAGAAGTGGGAGGGAAATAGTGAAAAACTTAGTACACAACAATGAGAAACAATTGGTTGTAGGAGAAAATTCCCTAGAGGATATTGAGCTGGGAGTGAACTGAGCAGAGCTGGATATTGTGACTGAGCTTTTACTTAGAAAATTGGGTTGTTATCCCCTATGTTTTTTCTCTTGATGCCATTGCGCTTTGTTTATTTAATCTTGAATGGTCAATGGGATGCTCATTGGATGATCGAATAACCATGGTGCTTTCTATATAATTTTTAGCCACTTGGACAAGGTAATTTGAGTCACTATGGTGCTTTCTAGAGAGTTGTTAACCACTTGGACAATGGAATGCAGGCCCCTATGGTGCTTGTTATGAAAAGACAAGACAACGATCACTTGGATAGTGGATTCAACCTCCTGGACAAAGAAATACTCCACCTGGACTTTGGGTCAAGCCCTATGATGAAAATCAATGGAGTAAGTGAGTCATTGTGGTTCTTACTGCTAAAGGGCAATTGCGAAACCACTTGGGTGATGGATTCCATCTCTTGAGTGTTTACCAAGCCTTGGTGTGAAGTATCCTTAAGCATGTATCCCTCAAAGTTTGGATATGTCTCAGGGGTGGTCAGTTGTAAGAATATTGCAATGTAGTTGAACTATGGTTGGGTGGAGATTGGAAGTCCCTCCTTCATTTTCCAACCATCTTAACATACTCAGATAAGTTAATGCAACTTTGTGTTAATCCTTGATTTGAATGTTGTATGAATACAAACGTTTAGTATGGGCCCATGAACATGTATGGATGTTATTGACTTATTGACTAGTATAATCCTTCATTATGCTCATACTTTTTATGTTTTCATATATGCTAAGTAAATGATAAATGACTAGATATTGTTGGTTTTGGTTGTGCTCCCAATGAATGTGCTAAATTGCATTATTGATGGAAGAGAAGTTATTGTGCTTCTCTCAACCAAATCCTTGAATCTCATAGGGTAGGTGAGATAATGGGACACGTTTCCCATCATTTTATGCCCTATTTTCAAGTCACTGATTAAGACATGATTTACTATTGAGAAGTGCAGTAGGAAAGGCTCAATTTGACTTAGCCTAGGTCAAATTAGAAAAATTTGAATTTCCACATCAACAGACAACTTGCATGCAATTAACTCGTGTGTCATGGCTCTTGTAACTCAATATACTCAATAAATTCGAGTTAGAGGGCTTGGAGTTCAGTTAAGCATGTGATTGCTAAATTTTAGTAATCTAGTTTAGTGTTATCTATTTGTGTTCAGTTAAACTAGTTCTAATTGTTAATAGAACTAGTGGAAGGTCAGTTGTGCAGTGGGACAATAGTGTAACTCAATGATTATCCAGTTAACTGATCAATAATCCTAAAATAAGTAGTGCATGAAGAGAATTCGAGTTCCTCAGCTATGGTGGAGTGTAACCACCTACTCCCACATTTTTCCAAGCTAACTGGTCCACCGGGTAAACATGTGATGAGAGGCCACTATGATGTGATTCAACTCCCCATCTATAGTTAGGGAAGTGGAACCAATGGAACTAAACTAAACTGACCTTCTATACATGCTATAGAACTTTCATGAGCCAACCAACCCTTCCATGTGCTTAACAAATGAGGCAACTTGCCTTTTCACTAACCTAGCACCCTAGTCGCTCCAAAAACAAGGCCTCCCAGTGATTGTCGACTTTTTCCGGTAGTTCTATGCTAGAGACCCCATATTCTTAGCCACTTTTCTAGGTCTAGGACTCAGACGACTGCCTAGAACTCTATGAGAATTCCATAAATGATAAATAACACTAAAGCAAAGGTACTAATGAAAACATTTGATCAATGACTTGAGTGGACCCCTACTAGCCATGATAGGCATTTCATCAAACATGTCACAATTATGCATTCTATAGGTATCAACAACATATCTAAGCATAAGGGTCTCATACTTATGTGAGAATCTCTAAGAAGCATTGATGCCTTATCACAATAGCCACATTATCAAATATTAGGTCATATATTAATTGTTCATTCATATACTAATCAATATATGATGAGAGCCATATATCATCACTATATAAAACATACTAATAACTAGCATATAACCAACATAAATAAAAAGCATATAGCAACCATATAAACCACATAATAACAAGTACATTTACCCATCAAATACAAGAGGAAAAGAGCTCTTATTGACACACGCAAAATAAAACTAGGTCTGAGACTTCCACATACTACTCGGTTAGGTTAAGGTATTTGTTTGACCAGCTGAATATAAATTCCAGGCAAGCTAGATGGTTGGCCACCCTCAGTGAGTTTGACTTCGAGATTAGATACATCAAAGGAAAGGAGAACTGGGTTGCAGATGCTCTTAGCAGGAAGGTACATGTAAATCATATAATAGTTATGAGCTCTTACAAGACAGAGTTACAGGATAAGATCTTGCAGGAAGGTTAGTGGGATGACAAGTACACGGAGACCATGGACAAGTTACAATAGAGTAAAAGTACAGGGGAAGGTACAGGTACATTCATATGTGTGGGTACAGGTACATGTATAGGTGGTCTGGTTGCAGACTATCGTCTCACGATAGATTGTTTGGTGAGATTCAGGGACAAGATCTATGTATCGAATTGCAATGAGCTCAAGAATCTTATCTTGATGGAGTTTCATGTCAAGCCATACTTGGGTCACCCAGGATATCAAAAGACATAGACAATAGTGAAGAAGTAATACTATTGGTCGAATCTGAAGAAGGAAGTGGTAGATTTTGTGGCTAGATGTTTAGATTGTCAGCAAGTAAAGGCAAAATGTAAGCATCCAGGTGGTCTACTATAGCCTATTGCGATTATGGAATGGAAATGGGAGGTCATTTCCATGGATTCATTATAGGTCTTCCGAGGATAGTGAGACAACATGATTCTATTATGGTCGTGGTCGATCGGTTGAGCAAGGAGCTCACTTCATTTGAGTGAAGACTACATATTCAGTCAATGAGATAACAAATGTTTTCATTAGAGAGATAGTGAGATTACATGGTGTTTTGAAGAAGATTGTGCTGAACAAGGATGCAAAGTTCACTTCCAAGTTCTGGAAGTAACTATTTGTAGGTTTGGGTACAAAGTTGGCTTTCAGTACAACTTATCATCCACAGAAAGATGGACAGACATAGAGGGTCAACATGATATTGGAGGATATGCTGAGGATGTATATGATGCACCAACAAAGGAGATGGGAGGAGTACCTTCCATTGGTTGAGTTTTCATACAACAATGGTAATTAGGAGTCATTGAGGATGAGTCCTTTCGAGACATTGTATCGACAGAGTTATAATACTCCTATTAGCTGGAGTGATGCAGTGAACATGGTACTTATTGGACTGGATATGTTGACAGACATGGAACAGGAAATGCAGGTTATAAATAAAAATCTAAAGGAAACACAAGATAGATAGAAGAGTTAAGTGGACCAGCACAGGGTATTCAAGATTTTTAGGTTGGGGAGCATTTTTATTTGTGCATCAAGCCCAAGAAGAGCTCTTTGATGATTGGATCATGTGCCAAGTTGGAACCACGGTATTGCGGGCCTTTTGAGATCCTTGAGAGGATTGGTCTAGTGGCCTATTGACTTGCACTACCTCTAACAGTGAAATTCCATGATGTTTTCCATATTTCATTGCTTAAGAGGTATATAAATGATGTTTATCATGTTATTGGTTGGTGTGTATTGCCACTGGAGCAAGAAGGAGAGTTCTAGCTGAAGCCTCAGTGCATATTGTAGCAAAAGCATATTATGCTTAGGAACAGAACCATAGAGAAAGTTAAAGTGCAGTGGAAGCACTTTGGGCATGAAAAATCTACATGGGAGACGACAGATTAGATTGCAGGCCCTGTATGCTTCATTGTTTTCTAGTTGAGGCAAAGCAGTTTTGGTTGGATGTTTGGCATATGTTTGGCATATGTTTTGCTGATGTTTTGGTATATGTATATATATATGGATGTAAATACCACCATGAGCTAAGTTATAAAGCTCCAATAAGGGATATGGTTGTTACCTTGTCATGTTGTCATGATGTTTTTCTTTTGAGCATGTCTTTCATTGTAAATAATGCAACGAGCTAAGTTATAAAGCTCCATGGATAATATGTCTTCTTTTCAACAGTTTTGATGAGGTCTTTGTGTGGTTTAACATTGAGGATGGTGTTCCCTAAGGGGGAGAGTTCTGTAACAACCCTGGTGAAAATTTCATGTAATAAAAGTTAATAGAGGCAAAATAAGATCATGGTTAAGGGAAACTTATTCGCAGTTAAATGTTGGGCAAAGATATCCTAGTGGGTATTACTGGATGTGTTTATGGCTAAGGAAATTGGAAAAGACTAAGGAAAAGGAGAAAAGGAATTTTTGGCACATTTATTTATGAAAATAAAGGAAATTAGGAGAAAAGTAAGGTTAAAGGTCACAGGTTGCATGTGAGGAGAAAAATGAAGGAAAGTAATGAAAAATGAAATAAATAGAGACCTCATTAATAAAAAGGCTTTTGAGGATCAGTTGGTAAAATTTTTTTAGTTTAGTTTTGGAGCTCTCTCATTATTCTCTCTCTCTCTCTCACTCTTGGACAGTTAAGAGTTTTCTTGGAGCACTTTAGCTTTGGATCGAGAAAGGAAAAGCAAGCAAATGGAAATGAAAGAAAACAAGGATCAAGGAAGGAAGAGTAGGATCAAACAACTTTAGTAGGAATACTTGCAGGTAACATATTACATGTGTGATTTCCTAGATGTTTTTGACATGCATGGCTTTGCATATTGGTGTGTGGTTCTCTTGTTGTCATTGTCATGGTTTTGTCGGGTTATGACATTGGTTTTCAACCTAGCATTTCCTTTTTCTAGATGCCATGATATGTTAGGATGTTTATCTCGATTTTTGAGCTTTAGTTTGTTGGATGTATTTTGGAACTTGTGGCAGAGGTGGTCTCAAGGTTCATTCCCCAAGGCCTAGGAATCCATTGATCGATTTTGGTGGGATACATGGTAAAGCCTAAGGGAGGAGCCGCAGTTTATGGCCTAGTGATCCAGGTTTGGATTGCGGTAAAGCCTGAGAGTTTGGTCTCCGTTTAGGTCCTATTGATCTAAGATTGGATTTGCGGTAAAGATTGAGAGACAAGGAGCCAAAAAATTCCTCAAGGATTGTGATGGATTCCAGATGGAATTCCAAGTTCAGTTTGATTTTGTGATCTGAGCACTAGTTTTGGTGTGAGCGTGGTTAGGTGAGGGTTGAGGTGGTTTAACTTCTATATTCCCTTGGTTGTTTTGGATTGGTTAATCCATGAGATCCCACATTCATGCTTGGAATATGACACAGGGGTGACTAGTTGAAAGAAATATTTGGTTCAATCATGTCTACAGTTGGGTGGTACGTGGAAGTCCCAAACCTGGTCGGATTTGCCTATGATTAGTGAAAGTGAATTTCTCTTGCTTTTGCACTTATATATGGATTTAATGGATGTTATATCTCTTTAATTTACATGGTTTTATGTAGGTTATACGCATGGTTAATTAGCAGTTTCATGTCATGGTTATCTTATGAATTTACTTGTAATTGTTAAATTGATGGATGCAAAACCTAATTGATGCTTTAACAATTCAATGGAGAAGGTGGTGATCCTTCACTTCATGTTTCATAATATTTTTCATCCATTCATGCTTTCTTGTATCCTAGACCTATAGGTTGCATTGATGCCAAGTGTTTGAATGTCAATCCTGATTGGGGATGCTCAGGCCTAATCCTGAGGTTCATTTTTTGGTTTACTAGTCTTGTCATCATGTCTTTGATGGATTATGGAAGTTCTAACAAGTTTTGGGTAGTGGCTGGAGGTATGGGCTAGAAAAGTGCCTTGAATTCTATGGACGCTGGCACAGGTCTGCTAGGAAAAGCCTCTAGACGTTGGCTTCGAATCTTCCCTTTTTCCTTAACATTTCTAGCTGATAGGGTAGCATCACCATGATCTCCAGAGGACGATGCAGGGCGGTCCCGATTGTGAGCCCATACTTCTAAGACCCTGGGGATGCCAGGATAATCGTGAAGAAGATGGTCTTCCTTGCATAATCTACAAGGAAATTTAGCCTTCCGCGGCGGAGCAGGAGGAGACTTTACTTCAGGTATATTCGGGGTAGATGGGACCTTTCTTTTGGGAGACTTCTTCTTTTTGGTCTTCTTCTTCTTCTTCTTAGCCACCTGGTTACTTAAATCCAGAGTTTCACCAGGCGAAGTAGAAGATGAGGACACAGTAGTAGGTGAAGAAGGGCAGGGGTCCACCTTGGAACCAAAATGATGTTGCTTGGGTGGAGGAGGTGGTGGTGGAACAGGAGTTATCACACTCGAGACCACTGAGTTTGAGAACACCCATACGGGTAAACCGATGGTGAACCCAGGTAAAGACAAAGTTGCTATATATTGAACACCAACATTTCCGACAGAAGGAATCGGACCAGCCGGGGGACCACCTTGGCCGGTGGGTTCAGGGAAGGATGCCATTTGAGCGAGAAAGAACCCTACTCAAGCTAACGCAAGAAAAATTTAACCGGGTTATATGTGATCGTGGTCAAATAAATTTTAAGACACTGAACTTTGAACTTGACCTTTTCACTTTTTAAGAGTCGAGAAAAGGACGAAAAGATGACTCTAGTCTCCTTCGAATATTTAATGAGCACGAAGTGACAAGACGCTCACAGGCACCTTTTCGTTTAAGGAGTCCGAAAAGGATCAAAAGTGACTGCTCTGGAATTCTAGGTAGAGGGTGTGCCAAACTTTTCGCAAAACCATAGAATACTTTTTAGGGTACGGGTGGTTGATCTTCGTGAATGCTGTGTTCACTGCATTGCGAATCGTAGGGCGGCCGACACGGCTTCCTATGGATAAAAGCTTTATTCCTATAGGGGTCTCCCAATGTATATGCGACGGTACGTGGGAGCACAGTCCGTATTGGCACCTATCGTTTCACTGTGGAGGAATCACCCAACCACTCGACGGTAATCTACCAGGTTTAACGACGCCGGAACACGTCTCTAACCTAGACCTCTAGAATGTTTGCGTTATGTTCCAATGCGTTGTTAGGTTCATTGAGTTTATTTTATAGTTTATCTTCAATTATGTTTCAGTTTTTTGGTCCTACCGTATGTGGTCTCTCCAAACTTCCTAAATGCAATCTATATGCCAAAATTATATCGTTTCATTCGATGAATTCTACCTACAGAAGAGTAGAGATTTTTTTTTTTTTTTACACAAACAAAATGATCATCAAGCAAGTAACAAAGATCCTAATGCAGCTAATAACAAGAAATAAAAGTTTCTTCCTTTTCTTTTTAAAAGCGACAAATAGCAATAAATGCTAACTAATATAATGCAAAAAGCTCTTTTGTTTTTTGATTTTTTAAAATGGCATAATGCATGTAAACAAACCTCAAGATATATCCACGAGTACAAACACAATTCACTCAATGGACATAGAACCAATTTAGAAACATGAAGATGAACTGTCAAAGCAAAGGAAAACACGAAGACGTTCAATGAACCATGTGATCTAAGTTCAAATGAAGTCAAGCAAGATCCAAGCAAGCTAGAAGTGAATCACTCGAAGCATAGAATACTAACTTTTAACAACCACTAGATGAGTGCGGAAAACAACCAACAAGCTGCCTGGATAATCAAACCACAGGGTCCCACAGGAGGCTCGACATGCAAAGCCACTAGGTACTCTAGGGCTGGGATACAAAATCGATAGAAATAAGAAAACAACTGAAGCATGAAGGTAACAACCAATCACACAGAGGTCCAACACACTCCCAGAAGCAGCAAAAGATATGGAAAAACAAAAAATTCGAGTTTAAGGAGCTTTCAAGTACCAAACTGGCAAAATTCACAGAGCTGGCGCGACTGTGAATCTGCAACTCGCGCTAACAGTCAATTGGCGCGGGTCTTTATGGAGAAACATGCGCCAACAGGTGCGACTGTCAAAAGAAAAAATGCACCAGCCGCGTTTACTGACCCAAAAAATAAATATAACAACCCAGGGTCTGATTGACAGTGCCCAGCAGATAGCAATTTCAAGACTGACCCAGAAAGTTCATTAACTCAGGCAAGCGAGAGAAAACTAATCATGCAAGACAAACTCCAAATAGCTTATCCCCAGCGGAGTCTCCAAATTGTTGGTTAGGTAAATCCTCTCTGTGGACAGAGGCGATCCCACTAGCTTAAAACAGAACTAGCCACAATCAATCCACGCTGCCACGCAAGTTCCTAGTTGTACATTAAAGGTAAATTAAGAAGACCAACCTGGAATCCAACGCTATAGTCGAATGGTGTTCCCACTCCCTCACTCCGGCAGGTCACAATCCTTGCGATCCTTACAAACGGACACCTGCACATGCAAAGGAAGAAACAGATACAAGCATAAAATCCACCAAGGCACAACTATATTTCAGTCAGAAAGGAAATAAATCAACATCACTATAATGGACAATGAGATTGGAACTATAATAACAGTCGTTCATTAATTAATAATAGACAGGAAAAGTTACAACCAAGGTTCTGACGTTGAACCTTTCCTTTTGCTGGGCGAGCAGCTATATTCCTTGCAGTAGACTTCCTCTCTCTCGGACTCCCGGCAGCATAACCGTTCTAGCATTACTCCAACAACTCAAGAACTCAAAACTACAACACTTCAGAACTCATAAACTTGGAACTAGCTTGTCTAATGCATGAGGAAAGGCTTTTAGAGATGAAGAAGGGAGAAAGATTCAATGCACCAGGACACCCATTATGGAATGGCAACATCCATGAAAAGCTGCTGCGGATAGATATGATGACTCTCGAGCTTTATCAGATGGATTTTTCCCTCAAAGGACTTCATGATCTGGGAGGAAAAAATCATACAGTCGTGCTTTTGGCAAAAAACATTACTAAACTCGACTGGCGCGGGCATTGTTCTAAGACAGAGCGCCAATGGGCGCGCCCCTTTTTGAGGATCTGAGTTATTGGCGCGGGTCAGACATTGGGTACCTGCGCCAATGGGAAAAGGGCACTTTTCAGGGATAATTTGCAGAAGGTGTCTTGAGGGAACATGAAGTACATATTCAGGGGAACATAGTGCAAGTGTTTTTAGGCTATGTCACTGCTCACAGGTCCCGAAATGCATCCTCCAATGTAATGGAATCGGGGCGATAGGGACGGTGACCAATGGTGACAAATTACTGTGTAACATGGTGCACCCCATATGGCCACATTGTCACTTCCAGGACTGACAATCGGCTTGCCTGTATGGCTCTTCTCAACCTCTGTCGTTCAAAACACCGCAATTCCTGAACAATCGAGTCAGCAACTAGACGAATCAAGAGTTACCCACCAACCTTCTACTTCCTCCAATTCTTCCTCTCCTCCTTCTTCTTCGCTTGATGGGGTTGGTAAAGCCAAAAATCAAGTACCTGAGAAGAAGAAGGAAAAGAAGAAGAAAGAGAAGAATAAGAAGGAGCCAAAAGCGAATGGGGGCAAACGAGCATCGTCTGGCGAAAATCCACATAATGCACCGACTAGGCCTAAATTGCCATGTGTCATTTGCAAAGGAGACCACTATCATAGAGATTGTCCTTGCATCCCTCGGATCATAAGGGACTGGTATCCTCGTTTGCACAACCCAGTGTCGTCAACCTCCAATTATCATGTTGAAAACACACCATCGACTAGTGAAAGTGAAGCCCCAGGAAAAAAAGGAAAATATAGATTTCCTTGTAAACTGTGCAAGGACGATCATGCCATCCACTGTTGTCCCTTCTTAGACGAGGCTAAAAGAGTTTTGGACGATCGTCCGGTTTCACCGTTACGACTTCCTCTTGGATATAAAAAACTCTTGTCGAGTCCATCACTAGTTGAAAATCCGGCTGGCCCGCTCAGGTGGTCAGCTGAAGCATCTATCATTGAAGACAAACCATCTGAACCCATACAAAACGAAAGTCAAAAGGTCGAGGCGGTAGTTAACCCAGTCTTGCCTTCAGAGGTTCCATCTTCAGATGATACAGACTGAAGAGAACAAGGATGACACCGTCCAAATTCTTTTCGTAAGCACAGACTCCGATGAACATGGGGGAAATTTACTCGTTCCTTTACCGCAGGAAGGAAGTTCATCAAAGTCATACCCGACCATCTATTCGGTCCCACCTCCAAGAAACCTAGTTGTCTCCTTTGACTGGAAACAACTAGGCAGACCCCGTTTACCAGCTAGTATACCATTCCAAATCATTGTTCAAATATATAGAATGGTTATGTCCGATACCATCATAGATGAAGGGGCTTATGTGAGTATCCTTTCCTCGACTGCTTGGAAAGTGCTTGGTTCGCCATCGCTTTTGCCTGAAATGAGAAATCTAACAGGCTTTGACAAAGGAACCAGTCGACTGTTAGGGATCCTTCCCAATGTACCCATAACATTGAGAAGGAAAATCGTTCAAATGAACGTGATGGTAGTTCAAGGACCCCTAGATTATAATCTACTCCTTGGACGAGGATATATTTATTGCATGGGAGTGATTGTCTCCTCACTCTTTAGAGTAATTTGTTTTCCGCACGAAGGAAGAGTGGTCATGCTCGTAGACCATCTTTCATTTCCTGGATCACACAGAGCAAATAGTCATATACCATCCCTGAATGGTCTTTTCACGCAAGAAATGTCTCAATCTCCAGTCCGTCCGCCTGATGAGCACGAGTGATTCGAGGGACATGACTGAAACCCAGGGGGCATGCACCCTGGTCTGCTTCGGCGGGAAAACTTTGGGTATAGGGTAGGTTTCCGGGAGAAAATATGACTAGTCTGTACTCTTGTCCGTGATTGGAAGAGGGGGTTATTCTGGAATAAGATTCTCTTGTCAAAGTTATGTGGGTTGGCAAGCATCGCCACTCACCTTTTTTTATTTCGATAAACATCGCTGAAGAAGTGTTTTGTTTACGCCATAAATAAAACAATCTTTGGTAACCTGTAAGAGGTAGACCTCTCCCGGTAAAACAAATGTTTTAACGGAAGGAAGAAAGGGTAACCTTGAAACTCTGGTTTATACCTGGGGGCATGCAAACCTTTTGGCGTGCAAGCAAAGAGCGACTATTTATTTTTTAAATTTGTAGGTCCTCTAACCCTTTAAACTCGTAGGATTGGTCGTTTCCTAACTTGCATAAAGGAAGGATGTGGGGTAAAACTCTAAAAATTTCCGTTTTTATATATGAGACATTCTTATTATACGACTGGATTAATCGAGCAGTTTTAGCGCGGACTTCATGCTCGTTAAAAAATAAACATAAGCAATGAGCACATGTTCCTCCACAGTTTAAGCTCACTAAAAAATGAACCAATTTCCGGTAAATAACCATCGTGAATGTAATACTTCAGCCTTTAAAGCCTTGGTCGTGTTTGCACCGTCACCTCCACTTTTGCATTGGCCGATCATTCACCTCCATTTGATTGTTTACCCATTTTGAGGGATAGCTGCGAAGAGTGATCATATTAGCCATCCTTGTAACACTGTCGTGATTGGAAAATTCCAAACCTTACCTGGAATCAGTTGCTACCCATTTTATCACTCGTTCCTCAAAAGACGAGTCTCCTTTAAGCTCTTTTCAATTGACTTGTAAAATATGAAAATATTGCCGAGCCATTGGCCTCTCCGGCTCGTTAAAGGGACCGGAAGTGCTATCCCTCCTCTAAATTTTAATCTTTTTGGACCTGAGGGATTATTACACAAAAAGATCGAGCGCTTGTTTTGTTCGGCTCGTTAAAAGTATCGAAAATTCATCCCTTCTACATTGTTTTATACTTTTTCGGACTTAAGGGATTAGATGACGAAAAAGGAATTTTAGAGTTTCGTTTACGTTCCTTTTCAGACTCTCTAAAATTGAAAAGGACCGAGTTATCTTTGTCGTTAAACTCGTTAAAATTTTAATAGCAACAAACTTGTCTATAGACGAGAACGAGTTTCACTATCGCTAGGCTCGTTAAAACATAGCGATGGGTTTGCCCGAAGGGAAAATTATAGAACAAGCATATGTTATCCTCCTCAAGCTTGATAAAAATAAAGAGGTACTGGTCAGCAATGACTGGGGAAAAATTGGGAAGAAAACTTGAAGAAACTTTGTTGGTAGCAAGTCGCTCTTGAACATGACACTTTCACTCCGCATCCAAGTCGGGTTGGGTTGTTTCATTCACTAGTCACATCACCATGGTCCCATCATACCATCCACATTTGGGGTTAATGCTACCAATCCATCATGTCAGTGTCGCCGATATGTTCAAGAGAAGTCATTCATAGAATTCACCTGTGTCTCACCCGCTACAATACATTTACACTCCATTCATTCATGACCGCCACCCTAAACCTTATATCACCAGATCGTTTTCACCTCCATTAAAATCATTTGCTCCGGTCCGTGTCATTGATGTGGGATTCATTAAGGCCCTCCTGTGACAGATCGCTTCTTGTCGACATTAGCTCATTATCCAAGAAGTTGATCTAGGAACACCCCATTCAGTACTTTGAAGCTTGCATGCCTCAATGGCAAGTTTCTCACTTCTGGTGACAAGTTTACATCAATGGCCTTCGACCGAAAGATTTTGCATGGTGTTCAACGCCAAGTCCTTTATTCACACCACGTGAATTGTACTACAATACCTTGCGGGTCATTATCATTATCGGTGATTCCTCTCGCGCTTGTTAATAGCTTATATCATTGGCTGGTAATCAAGCGATGTCTTTCCATGTTGGACTCCAGAACATCTCTCACATGGATAGATTTGTACTTCGAGTGAAGATCGAACGAGATTGAAGACCCCAGATCTAGTTTCATCCATCCAGGCTGCGATATATATTCAGGGAAATAAAGACATCAAATGTACATCATTGCTGCACAGATAATCATCCAATCAAAGGGATGATGGCTCTATCAGAATCATCAGTCTACACTCAGACGATCGTCTGTCCTATGAACATGAAAATGAATTTATAAAGCTGAGCATGGGAATGCCCGCCTCAGCTAGATCATGAAAATATTATGAAGATAATGTATTGTATTGTATCTTATTATAGGTCTCCTCCCAGCTTGAAAGAACTTCGGATCCTCATAATAAAGCATTTCACCCAACATCAAAAGATTAACGACCTCATGCTTTAGGGGGCAACTGTTATAGACATTTTTGGGCACTACAACCCCAAGCATGGAATTTCCATAAACCAAGGGTTCCTAAGTCCCTAAAAGTGTTGTTCTAACCCCTAAAGGAACAAGGTAAACTGATTACAGCTTCTTCCATAAGTTCTCCATGAAAAACTGCTCAGAATTGGTCAAAACAGGATCATTTCAGCTGCTCCACAGGCCAAGTGCGTTGCACCTCACCTAAATACACTGTGTGGGTGCATTTCATTTCAAAAAGCCCTTCTATGGGGTGCGATGGGCGAGAAATGACAAATGGCAGTGTCATTCCGCGAGGTGGAGAGGCAATGGAAGCTTCCAGAAACTTCTCCTGTGACACTTGCCTCTCTGAATTCGACCAAGGATGAATAAGAGATCATCAATCTCAAAGTGGAAGCAAGAACTATCAGAGGGAAGAAACTAATCAAATCACAAGCTAACTCATCTCCCTTACAGATATCTATATATGGATCCCTCATCCCACAGATCAAGAGACTGGAATTTTGCATATTGTAAGGAATTGCTGTTGGTTTCTTGAGACAAACATTAGATTGTTGGGTGATCTAGGATTTGTATGAGGTGAAGAGGGGCTTCCTTGATGAGAGGTTGATGCTGGGTCAGAACAACTGGTTGTAACTCCCCTTGGCTCTTTCTTGTTTATCAATAAAAGCTATTCAAGTTTTCCTCCATACTCTTGTGTCATATATGTTTTCTGCATTTGTATGACCAATTTACATCTGATCCTAGATTGTTTATGATTATAGATCCATGTTCTTGTATAGTGTTATGCTACTGTGATCTTACAGGTACTTTGTGAAGCTGGGCGTGCAAGGGAACAAGTAGCGAAAGACTATCAAGGAAGAGAGGAATCGAACCAGGAGATTAGCGCAAGATAGAGGCTGGTCTTCTTTGTTCCTCTCTATCTATACTTCATAAAGGAAAAACGAAAGTAGCTTTACTTTGTTTGTTTCTAAGGCAGCTATCACACCTTAGTGGGATAAGCAGTTCTGAGTAGATACATTTCCCTGTAACAAGTAGCCTTTAGCAGAACACCCTCCTCCCACCGTAGTTGTCGCCGAAATAGAGGAACCTCACAAGTCAACCAAACAAAAAGATTCTACTAAAACTACGAATGATGCTCCTCCATTCCCTGAGAGACTTATTGTGATCAAACCATCAATATATTCTGATTTCGATCTCGTAGGGGAACTAAAAAAATTATGTATTAAAATCCCTCTTCTCCAGGCTATTCAGTATGTCCCGATATATGCTAAAACCATCAAATAAATGTGTGTCAAAAATATTGGGAAAAAAATAAAAGACTCTCCTAGAGTCCATGTTCTGGGGACACTTTCTGATCTTATTTTATGGAAGAAAATACTTATTAAATATGATTACCTTGGAAACCAAGTAGTTACTATTCAAATTCAGGGTCATAACTTCCCAAATACCTTAGTGTACTTAGGACCCGAAATAAACATATTGACTGTAGAAACTTGTGGGATATTTGGGATCAAAACATTAAAACCAACCTCCATTATGATGGAACTAGATGAAAAATCAGTAGCGTTGGAGTAGGTTAATTTATTAGTTGAAGGTCTTCGAACTATGATTTTGTTGTCTTGGAGGGGGTCAAATTCATAAACATTATCATTGTTATAAGTTTGACCTTGTATTGTCTAGAAAGTCATTTTGAGGCTAGTCATCAGATTTATCATTAAAGTCCAACCATGGGAAGGGGTGTCTAAATATTGAGAGATGTTATGACGATTGTTGAGTCAGAATACTAATATTTGGTTAAGATATCTACTTGGTCATGTGTTTACAATGAAAGGAATGATGTTAAAGCAATATAGTCATTAATATCCCAATATTTTTCCTCTATTTTCATCCCCTTATTCCCTCCTTCTCATCCCCTTATTCTCTTGTTATCTTAAATTCCCCTATTCCTTCTAGGTTTTAACCCTGTACATAAATTACCTGCATACGAATTCTAAAAACAGAAAATAAATAATGGCGAGAGAATAAAGCATAAAATAGATAGAGATAGAGATTTTCCCCTAGATCTCAAAATTGGGACTACTAGATTGATTTTTCATTATGTTCCTTTCAATGTTACAATACATATATATATACATGCCGAAGCATTTATAAACCCCAATCCATTAACCCTGGATTAGAACATAATTGTAGTTCCCCTGATCGAATCTACAAAATACCATGGAATGAAAACCCCAAAACCATGTGCGAAATCCATGCACAAAACCATAGGTAGGTCCGCCCACCTAATATAGGGTCCAAAATTTTTTTAACGGGGCACTACCCTAGACCTTGTACAGGGGGGCTACTGCACCCCTACATACCCCCATGTGACCCCGCAGCAGTGCCTGGAACAACATACAGGGGGGTCTCTGGCCCCCCTGTAATCCCCCCACATGTGAGGTAGTTGTGGAAAGAATATAACACAACACAACATTCCTAAACATTCACATCATCCCTATTTTCTGATTTAGGCCTATACCCCGATTTTATCCTAGGTATAAGTTCCTAGACCTAAATTTCCATTGCCTAAACATCATTTTGAATGATGATTAATCCCTGCCCATATCCATTATAAATCAATCATTCATCATACCACATCATTTCCCTAGATTCTGTTATGACCCCAAACTCCAAATGATTTCCTTTCAAGTGTTGTTATATGGAGTGATGATTAAACATGAAGTCAAACTATGTTAGCATAATTTTGAATCCTTTTCAAAATCATTAGAAAAGGCGGTCTATGAAATCAAAAAACAAGGAAAAGTTAAGTAGGTTGAATTTGAAGAACAACCCAAGAAGCTTGAGATGGAGTCTAGCAGGCCTACTACAAGAGTAATACAGTTGAAATAGGGATGGATATAACAAATGAAGGACTCTATTTTAGTCACCATTTGGTAGAACGGTTTCCAACCCCATGAAAGAGAATTTTGGGAAACTAAGAGTTTTTTCTAAAGGACAAGGAAAATCACAATAACCTCTTCCAGATTTTGCACAGGTGTCATAGATCGAGATCTTCAAATGCATCTTCAAAGCTCATTTTCCACAATTCGTAAATTTCCTGTTTTAAGTCATTGTTTTGCAAATCATTTTCTAGGAAGATGGGGAAGAATTTGGAGAAACTGAGAGAGGTGTATCTTGAAAAAAGTATCATCTACAATCAAATCCTTTAGTTTTTACACAAGTATTACTATTTGGGAGATATATTCAAAACATTGTCCCGCTACGCAGATGCTACACAATGTTGCGTAGAGGCTACCAGTGTTTGCGAAGTGCTGCGCTAAGGGTTATCAGTGTCGCATAATATTTTCTGAGTTTACCAGTGTCGCGCAGTGTTTTCTAAGTTTACCAGTTTCGTGCAGTGCTTCTCTGAGGTCACCAGTGTCACGCAATTTAATTTCAGTTTGTGGGAGGTGTTCATAAGTGCGACGAAGATGTCAGATGTCAAAGTTTAAATGGGTGAACATGTAGCAGAGGTGGTAGCCAACTTACACCATCAGTTTCCAGCCACATGTCAAGTTTGAAAGAAAACGTGCCAACACAGTCGTTGCCCAACTGTTACTTAGTCACTACGCATTTAGCAGCTAGCTATCATTCTTTTTGCTGCTTTGATCCATGAAGATATGCTTCAAAAACAAGAGTGATTTAGTGTTTTTGTTGAGGATATGAATGCTTTATGTTTTTTTATTTTTGATCATTAGAGGAAAATGACTTTAAAACAACAAAAAGATTTCCTCTTTTTACTTTGATTCGATCCTATGTTGGATCAATGATGTGATGCATATAAACACTTTGGATTTGCTATTTGATGTCTATTTAAACTAGAAAAATAGATTGAAAAGTGTGTTGATGGTTCAACATTGTGTTGGTTTCATTTTTCTGCAATTTTTGCTTTTGTGATCGATTCATGGTGCAGTGCTTATGTATTGAGGGATATTGATTCCACTATACAAGGATTCTTATGGTATGATGTCTTGGATTATTTTTGTTTATTGCTTAGTTATTCTATTGTCATTTTGTGTTATATGAGTATTATGATTTCAGTGGACTTAGACTTCAGTTAAGCTACTCTTTTCAACTATTTTCACATTTCAGTTGCAAATGGAATGTCTTATACTCATGTATGTTATCTCTTTCATCTATCCTTTCTTTCTCATGTAAAAGAAACATTGTTTATTTTCAGAGGAAGAAATTGTCTATTTTGTTTCAGTTTGTCCCTTCTATACTACAACCTGTCATTGTATCCCAAGTCATACTGAAAATCCCTTGTAATAGATGTTGGTTTACTTGCATAAGAAAATGAATAAAAAGACAAATTTATCATGTGTTATTACCTAGCCGACCACTCATTTTTCAACCAAACATCTTCAGAATTTCATTGTCAGATATGGTCTCTGCTAAGTTTGTGCTTTAAATTCTTTATATTTCTCGAGTGAGGGATCCTCGTACGGTTGAAGAAGACCAATCTATCAATCAAAAGAGGTCTGTGATTACCTCTGAGTTTTCTCCTTTCATCCTAGAGAAAACTACGGAGCGATAACAGGTAGTAAAACCAGAAGGAACTCTCAATGATATTATCATTTCTTTAGATTCTTGGGAGTACCCAGTGGACTTTTTGTTTATCAATTCTAGAAATAGGTTGGAGGGACATAGTTTGACATTAGGGAGACCATGGCTGGAAACTGCAGATGCATATATAGGATGCCAAACAGGGAATATGACGATTGCAAAATGAATTGTTGTTAAAAATCTCATCTTATATCCACCCGTTAGAACCAACCTATCAGTGGGAAATTATCAATCATTCCCTCCCAAATATCATGAAGAAAATTTTCATTCTCCTCTTACTTTGGATGAAGTTCTTATTTTTAAAAGGAAAACTGAGGATGAGGTAATTAGTGGATTTATTAACCAACCTTATACTACTGGGAATCCAACATGCCAAATGTTAAAAGCTATGCTTGATAATGAGGCCCAAGGAGATCCACTAGAGTTTTTGAATAATGGTTGTATACCCACAACTATAGTTCATAATAGTGTTCCCATCAAAATTGAACTTGGTAAGACTTTGAACATTAATGCTAATTTGGACGACCTGCAACATAAAAAATTAATTTAAATCCTCCAAAAATATAAATAGTTTGCCCGGGAATATTCCATTATTGGAGGCATCGATCCTTAGTTGTGTACACATAACATTTATATAGAAAATTATGCCCATGCCATTCGCTAGCCTCAACAAAGACTAAATCCACACCTTAGGGATATAGTAAAATAAGAGTTGTAAAAGATTCTTGATGTTAATTTTATACATCCTATCTCTGACAGCCGGTGGGTTTCACCACTAGTTTTGGTCCCTAAGAAAAATGGAAAATGGAGAAGTGTGGATTACAGAGAATTGAATAAAGCTACACAAAAATATCACTTTCCTCTTCCATTTGTAGATCATGTCCTTGACACTCTTGCTGGAAATAATTTTTTCTCTTTCCTGGATGGTTTTGGTGGATATAATCAAATCCATATTGCTTCTGAAGATCAGGAGAAAACCACATTCACCTGTCCATGGGGAACATTTGGATATAGGGTTTCACCATTTGGGCTGTGAAATGCACCAACCACTTTCCAGAGGGAAATCTTGAGTATTTTTTCTGATTTAATTAGTGAAGGACTTGAACTATAGATGGATGATTTCACTCCCTCTGGCAATGAATTTGACCAAGCCTTACATAATCTAGAAAAAGTTCTTGAATGGCACATCGCTACGAGAGTATGCCCTAGTAATGAAAAAGTGTAACAACCCTGATAAAAAATCCATGTAAAAAGTTAATAAAGGAAAAACAATAACCACAGTTGATGGGACATGTATTTGAAGCTTAATGTTGAGCAAACGAATAGTGATGAGGATCACTTGTGGTTAATTAATGGCTAAGGAAATTGGAAAAGGAAATGACAAGGGCTTTGGAAAGGCAAAATGGCATTTTGGCACGTTTATTTATGAAAATAACGGAAATTAGGAGAAAAGGGAGGTGAAAGGCCATAGATTTCATGTGAGGAGGAAAATGAAGCAAACTACTGGAAATGAAGAAAATAGAGGTCTGATTAATAAAAAGTCTTATGAGTATCAATTCACGGAATTTTGCCAGTTCAATTTTGGAGCTCTCTCCCTATTCTCTCTCTCTTTGTCTCATACTCTTGGATACTTAGAGTTTTCTTGGAGCACTCTTGGAGTAGTGTGGATACTTGGATTTTTGGAGTAAGAAGGAAAATGAATAGAAGGAAAGCACAAGTCATGGTCTATATTTCAATGAGTTCTATTGGTCATATGATGTAATTTATTTCCCCAATATCCTTTGGATGAATGATGTAATAATTGTTGTATTTCTGTCATGTATAAACATTGGTATATCCCCACTTGGTTGGGCAGATGATTCAAATATGGTGTATCCCCACTTGGTTGGGTGATTGATGTATGTATGAGTTCGTGGTCATAGGGAGGTCATACTCACTTTGTTGAGTTATAATGTCATGTTATTATATAGAATCATCTATCTGCACACTTGGCATGTACTCAGGGGGAGTATGGATAGCATCATGCAAAGGAGGAGAGTAGAGTGGTCTGCCCTTTGCCCTTGATGTCAAATGGGGAGAGTATTTTGGTATTTTGGTGTTGTATGGTATCTATAACAATCTTTACAGCTTGTAGTAGTCAACACTATCATGGTTGCCATCAAGTCCAAAGGGGGAGATTGTTGGCATTATGATACAAGTATTGTCCTTGATGGCAAATCTATAAGTCAACTCAGTTTGATAAGAGGCTAACAGGAATATTCAGAGGAAATAGGGTAGTGGTATAGAGAATCAGGAAGATGGAACTAAGTTCTATTGATTAGAATAAAGAAGTTGAAGGAAGAAGATGATGTAAGAGCAGTTTAAGAGATACACGTAGGTTCACTTAGTTCAAGCAACGTATACACGTAGGCACTTAGAACAGAAATAGCGCATAACATACACACACACTCCCACAGAAGGAAAAGCATGTACATGTTGAAAACCATGGTTTTGGTCTGAGGTATTTGGTCCAAGATATCTTTGGACCATGATATTGACCCTAGGTATTTAGTTCGAGGCATTCGGTCTATGGTATTTGATCCAAGGTATTGGTCCTAAGTGGATTCGGTCCATGGTATTGAGAAAGGCCAAATACTATAGAAAGAAGAGAGGATCATAACGCCAGATGTGCAAGTGAATAAGATTCTAAGGAATACTTCTATTTGAAGTATATTTTATGTTGCAGGGTTATGTTTGGGACTAGATCTGAAATATTTATGTGCACCTTGAGTTCAATATTGGATTAGGATCATGAGACCTGAAATGAATTATTCTTAAATGATCTGATATTGGTTGAGGCTAGATCTGAGGTTTTAAATCTGTTTTATTCGTTATCTATCATGATATGGGTTTGTCTAAATCTAGAATTGCAACAAAGTTCCGAGTCAATATTTGCATATCTGTACGCAGGTTCATCTCGGCAAAATAAAGTATACACGCGGGTTTTGTTCTTTCAAGTAGCGTATACAAAAGAAAGGCTTGATGTTCAGAGATGACTGATCTATCAGATCAATATTGCTGATTTATTGCTACTACTATTTTACTGTTATCTGTAAATGAAGTCTTCTTAGATCAGAATGTAAATTTGAATGCATAAGGAGGTTGATATTTGATTTATTGTATAAGTGAGAAGAAGTGTTTTAATTTTCATGCCTGTGTAAATTTTTGTAAGTTGACAGTAGATGTTTAGTGCACTGCTAGTTGGTATAGTTTGTGATTAAGAGATTTTATGATTCAGAATCTTTAGAGGTATACGCAAGTTGGTCTGAAGGAAGTAGTGTATACACATAGGTTTTCTTCATTGAAGTAGCATATACAGTCTGACAGATGAATTTTTGAGGTTTCAGTTGGTTCTAAATGTTGATACAGGTTTCTGGGTTCAGCACAGTGTTCTGATGACAGTGATCTGATTATTTTATATTAACTGCATGTTGGTTGATGAAGTTTGAGTTTCTAAATTTCTGATGGGTTATTGATGAGTCAATGGCATCTAGTCTGAAAATTCATGAAACGTAGTCCCTGGTGGAAGAGTGGTGTTTTCTGTAGGCTGGCACCTACGTACTAGTAAACATATTAGCTAGTACAAGAGCTAGGGGGTTGTAGCTCCCTTCTAGTAGAAGCTAGAGAATGAGAGAAGGTTTTAACCTTTTGTAGGCAGAAGCCTACGTACTGGTATGAGTCTGCACTAGCACAATATTGTAAACAGATTTTCTTATTATTAAAAGAAGATAGAGATGACGGTAGCAGGTGATTTTCACCCACATTGGGTATCCACCTTAAATCTTGGTGTTCATGTGTGTTGCTTATGTGTAATGGTTTATTATGTTTATATTTCACATGGTTACTATTTAATTATTGATGAAGTAGTGATGCACTGATTAAAGATCAACATATGATGAATTAACTGAATCATAAGTTTACTGCATAAACGCTGGTTGCCTTAAAGACAGTTGCATGTACATGCTAGTTCCCCTCTCTGAAGTAGTGTACATAAATCTGATTATGAAAAAGAAAAATTCTTGATATGATAATACTGATTCACCCCCCCTCTTAGTATTATTTCTAACAATTGGTATCAGAGAAAAGTTCTTCAGAAAAAGCTTCATCGCTTGAAGGAAGATCCATCAAGATGAACAATCGCGAAAGCATGGGATCCATCAGACCACCAATCTTTGATGGGAGAAACTTTGTTTATTGGAAAATAAGAACCACAGCCTATCTACAATCTCTTGGAACAGATGTCTGGGAAATTGTGGAAGGAGGATATAAATTTCCAACAACAATTCCTACAAACATGGCAGGTAAAAAGCAATATGAAACTAATGCGAAAGTTTTCAATACTTTATTGGGAAGTTTGTCACAATTAGAGTTTGTCAAAGTCATGTAGCTCAAATCAGTCAAAGAGATATGGGACAAAATCGTTCAGAGCTATGAAGGAGATTCTAAGGTAAAATGTGCTAAGCTTCAAAATCTCAGAATTCAGTATGAAACTCTTAAGATGCATAGTGATGAGAATATAGCTAGTTACTTCTTATGTATAGATGAGGTTGTTAATTGTATGAAGAATCTGGGTGAAGAAATAAAGGAAGTTACCTTAGTTGAGAAAATTTTGAGATCCTTGTCTGCTAAATTTGAATCAAGTGTCTGTCATAGAAGAAAAATAGGATCTATAAAATATCACTATGACACAGCTTCACGGAATCCTAACTACTTTTGAGATGAGAAAAGGAGGTACATCAGATATGAGAGAAGCTGCATTTAAAGCTTCAGCAAAAGGAAAAGAAAAGGAAGAACTCAATGAATCAGGACACATTTAAGAAGAAGAAGATGAGGTAAATTTTGTCAAGAAGCTTCAACGAGGTTCTAGAAGGTTCAAAGGTAAGCTGCCTTTCAAATGCTTTGCTTGTGGTAGAGTCGGTCATTATGCTACCATATGTTGCCATAAAGATAAATATGAAAAAGGAAAGGAATATGAAAAAGGGAATAGGAAACAAGTTGTGATTAGGAGTTACTATAATCATGAAGATAGCAATGGTTTATCTAATAGTGATGAAGATGAAACTGGTCAAGATTATAGACTTCTCATGTCTTATGATAGCTATGATTTTTGGGATAGTTTAGAAGAAGATAGTGATGGTTTATCTAATAGTGATGATTATAGACTTCTCATGGCTTATGACAATGATGATTTTTGGGATGCTTTAGAAGAGGAAAACTTTCATGAAGAAATCTTTAAACTCAAAATATGTTTAGAAGAAAAGAATATGATCATAGATACCTTGACATACCAACTTTCTGAAAAAAAGAAAAACACAATGAAAAACTAGAATGTGAAATTGTGGGTCTAAGAAAATATCTTGAGAAACAAAATCTCTCAATCTTAGATTTGCTAAAGGATCATAAACTTTAAATGAAATTATCAAAGTTCAGCGTTCTCCTCTGATAAAGACAGGTCTTGGATATACTGAAGAAGCATCTCAATCACAGAAGCCGTCAACCTCCACCAAAAGCTATCTTGATGCAACAAAGATCAGTGAACAATATGACAATCGTCATTAAAGGCATAAAGTTGATCACTAGGTAAATCATACTCAATTTTCTCCAAGGATGAATATCAATAGAAGCCACAACCAACATCAGGCAAATCATACTCAATTTTCTCCAAAGATGAATATCAATAGAACAATCAACAGGTAAATAGATTCGCTAGTCGTAGAACCTTCTTTAATGGGAAATGTTTTTCATGTCATAATTTTGGGCACAAAGCTACTTAATGCATTTCTTACAAAACCATCATGACTAGAGAAGCACGAAATCAAAGGAATGTAATAGCGATCAAGAGAAGTTCCTATAATAACTTTTCTCCTCTTCAAAATGAAACAAAATAATCAATTTGTAACAACTTTGGTCATGAAGAATCTGAATGCAGGAGAAAATTTTGGCAAACACCTCAAAAGGAGCAAACGCCATTAAATCCCAAGATATGGAGAAGGAAATAATATCAAACATAAAGATGTGGTATAGCCTTGTATGCAGAAGGACAAGAAAATCAGTGGTACGTCGATAGTGGATGCTCCAAACATATGAAAGGTGACAAAGAGAAACTTCACTCATATAATGCCTTAGAAAAGGAAAAGAATGTCTCATTTGGAAATGACACTCCAACTGTCATAAAAGGTAAAGATTCTATTTTCTTGAAGGAAAAGGTTAAATCTGGAAATGTTATGTATGTAGATGGTTTAAAGCATAACCTGTTGAGTGTCAATCAAATGTGTGATCAAGGAAATGAAGTGGTGTTTCGATCAAACGGATGTGTTGTTCGTGAGCTTGATACATGAGAGACCGTGATCAAAGGTACAAGAACTCCAAAAAACTTATAAATACTCAAAGGAGGACAACAACAATGCTATCTAAGAAAAAGTGATGAAAACTGGTTGTGGCATAGAATATTGGGACATCTAAGATTTTCTCAAATAAGAAAGGCATCCAGACTCAAGGTTGTTCATGATCTTCCAGATATCAACATCCTAGAAAAGACAATATGCAAGCCATGTCAAATCGGTAAGCAAACCAAAGTTTCACTTCATGGAAAAAGAAGGGTTAGCTAGTAAGCCTCTTGAACTTATCCATACTGATTTATGTGGACCAACAAGGAAAAAGTCACCTCGTGGAGAAGAATGCTTTATTTTGTTCATTGATGATTTTTCCAGAATGTGTTGGATATGTCTTCTAAAGCATAAAGATGAAGCATTTGAAAATTTCCAAGCCTTCAAAGCTTTGGTTGAAAATGAATCAGATCGAAAAATCAAATGCCTCAAATCTGATCGAGGAGGGGGATTTATATTGGATGAATTATTTGAATTTTGTGAAAAACATGGAATAAAGGGAATTCTCCACTGCAAGTACACCTCAACAAAATGGTGTAGTAGAAAGGATGAACAAAATAGTTCAACAAATGGCTCGAACCATGCTAGATGAATCTGGAACTCCTGCAACCTTCTAGGGTGAAGTTGCATTCGCTGTCGTGACTATTCTCAACAAAGCAAATGTTCAGGTAAATAGCACTCAAACTCCACATGAACTTTGGTATGGTAAGACTCCTACTATAAAATACTTTAAAGTTTTTCGAAGCAAATGTTTTATCAAAAGGACTGATGAAAAACTTGGTAAGTTTGAACCCAGAGCAGATGAAGGGATTCTTCTTGGTTATTCTTCCAGAAGTAAAGGATATAAATGCTATAATAAAAGAATTGGGAAAATTGTTGAAAGCATTGATGTTGTAGCTGATGAAGCATGCAGAAATCCAAAACAGATAAAATCATCAAAAGATTATCACAATGAGGAATATGGCGATTACTTTCCCACATCAAATCAAAATTATATTGAAGAAGAAACCAATGAAGCACCAGAAGAAGATATAATGGTAGAAGAAAAGACTTCATCCAAGTATGTTCAGAAAAATCATCCAGAAACTCAAATTTTAGGAGAAAGGGAGGTTGGTGTATAGATAAGAAGAACTATTATAGGGACCTCAAGCTATCTAGCATTACTATCCTCCACTGAACCTCAAAATGTAAATGAAGCATGCACATATGAATTTTGGGTCAAGGCCATGGATGAAGAACTTGAGCAAATTGAAAAGAATGACACTTGGGAATTATTTCCTATACCTCATGATAAAAATATTATAGGAACTAAATGGATATTCAAGAACAAGCTGAATGAAAATGGAGAAGTCATTAAAAACAAGGCTAGACTTGTTTGTAAAGGGTATGCTCACCAAGAAGGTATAGATTTTGAAGAAACTTTTGCACCTGTTGCCAGACTTGAAGCCATAAGAATGTTTCCTGCTTTTTCTAGTTTTTGGAAATTCAAAGTATACCAAATGGATGTAAAATCAGCCTTCCTTAATGGAGATTTAGAAGAAGAAGTTTATATTGAATAGCCAGAAGGATTCATTCTTGGAAATGATGTAAAACTTGTATGCAGACTCAAAAAGGCTCTTTATGGTCTGAAACAGGCTCCAAGGGCTTGGTATTACTGCCTTGACAAATATCTACATCAACAAGGTTTTAAAAAAGGTTTTGCAGATAGAAATTTATATACAAAGATTGAAAATGATAAATTTCTAATTATTATTGTTTATGTTGATGATATCATTTTTGGTAGCAATGAAGAATCCATGAGTTAGAATTTTGCTTCAGTAATGCAACAAGAATTTGAAATGTCCTTGCTTGGTGAACTTACCTATTTTCTTGGTCTAGAAGTTCAACAAACTAAGGATGGTATTTTTATTTCACGGACCAAATATCTCAAGCAGATCTTGAAAAATTACGGAATAGAAGATTCTAAACATGTATGTACTCCAATGGTAGCAAGATGCAGTCTCAGCTCAAATGATGAATCATTAGCAGTACATCAACCAACTTACAAATCCATGATTGGCAATCTGCTTTATCTAACAGGTACCCAACCTGATATCATGCATGTAGTAGGAATAGTTGGAAGATTCCAAGAAAATCCAAAGGAATCACACCTTCAGGCAGTCAAAAGAATTTTCAAATATATTGAAGGAACTCGGGACTTTGGACTATGGTATCCTAAAGATGCAGATCTTACTCTTCATGCATATACAGATGCAGGTTGGGTAGGAAGTGTTGATGATAGGAAAAGCACTAGTGATAGTGCATTCTATATGGGTTCCAAGTTAGTGTCTTGGTTCAATAAGAAACAAAGTTCAATTGATTTATGCACAACTGAAGCAAAATATGTGGTTGCTGCATCTTGCTGCACACAACTACTTTGGATGATGCAAATTCTGCAAGACATTCAAATCACATGTACTCCACCCATCTCCATTATATGTGATAATACAAGTGTCGTCAGTATTTCAAACAATCCAGTCATGCACTCCAATACCAAGCACATACCCATCAAGTACCATTTTCTACAAGAACAAGTGCTTGCACAAAAGGTCAAATTGGAGTATGTCCCCTCCAAAGAATAGGTTGCTGATATATTCACTAAACCCCTGCCTAGAGAAACATTTGAATATCTCAGACAAAAGATTGGGATTTGTTGTTGCATCATCCTGTTGTTAAATCCAGTTTTTCAGAGGATGTTTACTTCACGTTGGTTTCATGTAGTATATGCACGGGTACACGAGGGTTGCCTTGGTTGAAAGCGTATATGTTTTTCTACAAAAAAAATAGTCGTAGCACGGGTTCAGGGGGAGCATTCACATTCCACATTGTTGGCATTATGGTTGCTGAACTCAAATATTTCTTAGTTGCATCAGTCATTAGTGTGATATAACTTCCTTTGTCATGGTCAATATTTCAATGAGTTCTATTGGTCATATGAAGTAATTCATTTCCCCAATATCCTTGGGATGGATGATGTAATAATTGTTGTATTTCTGTCATGTATAAACTTTGGTATATCCCCACTTGGTTGGGCAGATGAGTCAAATATGGTGTATCCCCACTTGGTTGGGTGATTGATGTATGTATGAGTTCGTGGTCATAGGGAGGTCATACTCACTTTTTTGAGTTATAGTTTCATGTTACTATATTGAATCATCTACCTACAGACTCGACATGTACTCAGGGGGAGTATGGATAGCATCATGCAAAGGAGGAGAGTAAAGTGGTCCGCCCTTTTCCCTTGATGTCAAAGGGGGAGAATATTTTGGTATTTTGGTCTTGTATGGTATCTCTAGCAGTCTTTACAGCTTGCAGTAGTCAACACCATCATGGTTGCCATCAAGTCTAAAGGGGGAGATTATTGGCATTATGATACAAGTATTGTCCTTGATGACAACTCTATAGGTCAACTTAGTTTTGATAAGAGGCTAATAAGAATATTCAAAGGAAATAGGGCAGTGGTATAGAGGATCAGGAAGATGGAACTAAGGTCTATTGATCAGAATAAAGAAGTTGAAGGAAGAAGATGATGTAAGAGTAGTTTAAGAGATACACGCAGGTTCACTTAGTCCAAGCAGCGTATACATGTAGGTACTCAGAACAGAAATAGAGTATAACGTACACACGCACTCCCACAGAAGCCAAAGTGCATACATGTTGAAAACCATGGTTTTGGTCCAATGTATTTGGTCCAAGGTATCTTTGGATCATGATATTGACCCTAGGTATTTAGTTCGAGGTATTTAGTCTGTGGTATTTGATCCAAGGAATTGGTCCTAAGTGGAATCGGTCCATGGTATTGAGAAAGGCCAAATACTATATAAAGAAGAGAAGATCATAAGGCCAGATGTGCAGGTGAATAAGATTCTAAGGAATACTTATATCTGAAGTATTTTTAATTTTGCAGGGTTATGTTTGGGACTAGATATGAAATATTTATGTGCCCCTTGAGCTCAATATTGGATCAGGATCATGAGACCTGAAATGACTTATTCTTGAATGATCTGATATTGGTTGAGGCTATATCTGATGTTTTGCATCTATTTTATTTGTTATCTATCATGATCTGGGTTTGTTTGAAGTCTACAATTGCAACAAAGTTCTGAGTCAATATTTGTCGATCTGTACGCAGGTTCATCTCGGCAAAAGAGCGTATACATGTAGGTTCTATTGTTTCAAGTAGCATGTACAAAAGAAATGCTTGATGTTTAGAGATTACTAATCTATCAGATCAGTATTGTTGATTTATTGTTGCTGCTATTTTACTATTCTCTGTCAATTAGGTCTTCTTAGATCTGAATGTAAAATTGAATGCATAAAGAGGTTGATATTTGATTGATTATATAAGTGAGAAGAAGTGTTTTATGTTGCCTGCCTATGTAAAGTTCTGTAAGTTGACAGTAGATGTTCAGTACACTGCTGGTTGGTACAGTTTGTGATTCAGAGATTTTATGATTCATAATCTTTAGAGGTACACACAGGTTGGGTTGAAGGAAGTAGCATATACACGTAAATTTTCTTCATTGAAGTAGTGTATACAGTCTGCCACATGAATTTTTGAGGTTTTAGTTGGTTCTAAATGTTGATGCAGGTTTCTGGGTTCAGCACAGTGTTCAATTGACAATGATCTGATTGTTTCAGATTAACTGCATGTTGGTTGATGAAGTTTGAGTTTATAATTTCTGATGGGTTATTGATGAGTCAAGGGAATCCAGTCTGAAAATTCATGAAACATGGTCCTTGGTGGAAGAGTGGAGTATTTTTTAGGCTGGCACCTATGTACTAGTAAAGATATTGGCTAGTACAAGAGCTAGGGGGTTGTAGCTCCCTTCCAGTAGAAGTTGGAGAACAAGAGAAGGTTGTAACCTTCTGCAGGTAGAAGCTTGCATAATGGTATGAGTTTGCAACAATACAAGATTGTAAACATATTTTCTTATTATTAAAAGAAGAAAGAGACGACAACAACAGGTGGTTTTCACCCACATTGGGTTTCCACCTTAAATCTTGGTGTTCATGTGTGTTGCTTATGTGTAATGGTTTATTATGTTTATACTGCACATGGTTACTGCTTAATGATTGATGAAGTACTGATGCACCGATTAAAGATCAACATATGATGAATTAAATGAATCATAAGTTTACTGCATAAACACTGGTTGCCTTAAAGACAGTTGCGTGTACACGATAGTTCCCCTCTCTGAAGTAGCATATATAAATCTAATTATGAAAAAGAAAAATTCTTGATCTGATAATACTGATTCACCCCCCATCTCAGTATTATTTCAACAATTGGAATCAGAGCCAAGTTCTTCAGAAGAAGCTTCATTGCTTGAAGGAAGATCCATCAAGATGAATAATCACGAAAGCATGGGATCCATCAAACTGCCAATCTTCGATGGGAGAAACCTTTTTTATTGGAAAATAAGAACCACATCCTATCTACAATCTCTTGGAACAGATGTCTGGGAAATTGTGGAAGGAGGATATAAATTTCCAACAAAAATTCCTATAGACACGGCAGGTAAAAAGCAATATGAAACCAATGCCAAAGCTATCAATACCTTATTAGGAAGTTTGTCACAATCAGAGTTTTTCAAAGTCATGCAACTCAAATCAACTAAAGAGATATGGGACAAAATCATTCAGAGCTATGAAGGAGACTCTCAGATAAAATGTGCTACGCTTCAAACTCTCAGAATTCAGTATGAAACTCTTAAGATGCATAGTGATGAGAATATAGCTAGTTACTTCTTATGTATAAATGAGGTTGTTAAGTGTATGAAGAATCTGGGTGAAGAAATAAAGGAAGTTACCTTAGTTGAGAAAATTTTGAGATCCTTGTATGCTAAATTTGAATCAAGTGTCTGCCATAGAAGAAAAATAGGATCTACAGAATATCACTATGACACAGCTTCACGGAATCCTAACTTCTTTTGAGATGAGAAAAGGAGGTCCATCAGATATGAGAGAAGCTACATTTAAAGCTTCAACAAAAGGAAAAGAAAATGAGGAACAAAATGAATCAAGACACATTTAAGAAGAAGAAGATGAGGTAAATTTTGTCAAGAAGCTTCAATGGGGTTCTGGAAGGTTCAGAGGTAAGCTACCTTTCAAATGCTTTGCTTGTGGTAGAGTCGGTCATTATGCTGCCAGATGTCTCCATAAAGATAAATATGAAAAAGGAAAGGAATATGCAAAAGGGAATAGGAAACAAGTTGTGAATAGGAGTTACTATACTTATGAACATAGCAATGGTTTATCTAATAGTGATGAAGATGAAACTGGTCAAGATTACAGACTTCTCATGGCTTATTGTAGCGACGATTTTTGGGATAGTTTAGAAGAGGATAGTGATGGTTTATCTAATAGTGGTGATTATAGACTTCTCATGGCTTATGAAAATGATTATTTTTGGGATGTTTTAGAAGAGGAAAACTTTCATGAAGAAATCTCTAAACTCAAAATCTGTTTAGAAGAAAATAATATGATCATAGATACCTTGACATACCAACTTGCTGAAAAAGGAAAACACAATGAAAAACTAGAATGTGAAATTGTGGGTCTAAGAAAAGATCTTGAGAAAACAAAATCTCTCAATCTTAGATTTGTTAAAGGATCAGAAACTTTAAATGAAATTATCAAATTTCAATGTTCTCCTCTGATAAAGACAGGTCTTATATATACTAAAGAAGCATCTCAATCATATAAGTTGTCAACCTCCACGAAAAGCTATCTTGATGTAGAAAAGACCAGTGACCAGTATGACAATCGTCAGAAAACTCATAAAGCTGATCACCAGGTAAATCATGCTCAATTTTCTCCAAGGATGAATATCAATAGAAGCTACAACCAACCTCAATCAAATCATAATTAATTTCTCCAAATATGAATATCAATAGAAACTACAATCAACAGGTAAATATATTCGATAGTCACATAAACTTCTTTAATGGGCAATGTTTTTCATGTCATAATTTTGGGCACAAAGCTGCTCAATGCGTTACTTACAAAACCATCATGACTAGAGAAGAACGAAATCAAAGGAATGTAACAGGGATCAAGAGAAGTTCCTATAATAACTTTTCTCCTCTTGAAAATGAAATAGAATGCTCAATTTCTAACAACTTTGGTCATGAAGAATCTGAATGCAAGAGAAAATTTTGGCAAACACCTCAAAAGAAGAAAATGCTATTAAATCCCAAGATATGGAGAAGGAAAGAATCTCAAACAGAAAGATGTGGTATAGCCTTGTATGCAAAAGGACAAGAAAATAAGTGGTACATCGACAGTGGATGCTCCAAACATATGACAGGTGACAAAGAGAAGCTTCACTCATATAATGCCTTAGAAAAGGAAAAGAATGTATCATTTGGAAATGACACTCCAGCTGTCATAAAAGGTAAAGGTTCTGTTTTCTTGAAAGAAAAGGTTAAAGTTGGAAATGTTATGTATGTAGATGGTTTAAAGCATAACCTATTGAGTTTCAGTCAAATGTGTGATCAAGGAAATGAAGTGGCATTTCGATCAAATGGATGTGTTGTTCGTGAGCTTGATACATGAGAGACTGTGATCAAAAGTACAAGAACTCCAAACAACTTATACATACTCAAAGGAGGACAACAACAGTGCTATCTAAGAAAAAGTGAAGAAAACTAGCTATGGCATAGAAGATTGGGACATCTAAGCTTTTCTCAAATAAGAAAAGCATGTAGACTCAAGGCTGTTTGTGATCTTCCAGATATCAGCATCCTAGAAAGCAAAATATGCAAACCATGTCAAATCGGTAAGCAAACCATAGTTCACTTCACAGAAAAAGAAGGGTCAGCTCGTAAGCCTCTTTAACTTATCCATACTGATTTATGTGGACCAACAAGGAAAAGGTCACCTCGTGGAGAAGAATACTTTATTTTGTTCATTGATGATTTTTCCAGAATGTGTTGGATAAGTCTTCTAAAGCATAAATATGAAGCATTTGAAAAGTTCCAAGCCTTCAAAGCTTTGGTTGAAAATGAATCAGATCAAAAAATCAAATGCCTTAGATCTTATCGAGGAGGGGAATTTAATCGGATGAATCTTTTGAATTTTGTAAACAACATGGAATAAAAAGGGAATTATCCACTGTAAGAACACCTCAAGAAAATGGTGTAGTAGAAAGGATGAAAAAAAAAGTTCAACAAATGGCTCAAGCCATGCTAGATGAATTTGGAACTCCTGCAACCATTGGGGTGAAGCTGTATTTGCTGCCGTGACTATTCTCAACAAAGAAAATGTTCGGGTAAATAGCACTCAAACTCCACATGAACTTTGGTATGGTAATAATCCTACTGTAAAATAATTTAAAGTTTTTGAAAGCAAATGTTTTATCAAAAGGACTAATGAAAAACTTGGAAAGTTTGAACCCAAAGAAGATGAAGGGATTCTTCTTGGTTATTCTTCTAGAAGTAAAGGATATAAATGTTATAATAAAAGACTTGGGAAAATTGTTGAAAGAATTGATGTTGTAGTTGATGAAGCATGAAAAAATCCAAAATAGATAAAATCAACAGAAGATTATGACAATCAGGAAGATGGGGATTACTTTCCCACATCAAATCAAAATTATATTGAAGAAGAAACCAATGAAGCACCAAAAGAAGATATAATGGTAGAAGAAAAGACTCCGTCCTGGTATGTTCATAAAAATCATCCAGAAACTCAAATTTTAGGAGAAAGGGAGGCTGGTGTATAGATAAGAAGAACTATTATAGGGACCTCAAGCTATCTAGCATTACTATCCTCTACTGAACCTCAAAATGTAAATTAAGCATGCAAATATGAATTTTGGGTCAAGGCCATGGATGAAGAACTTGAGCAAATTGAAAAGAATGACACTTGGAAATAAGTTCCTAGACCTCATGATAAAAATATTATAGGAACTAAATGGATATTCAAGAAAAAGCTGAATGAAAATGGAGAAGTTGTTAAAAACAAGGCTAGACTTGTTTGTAAAAGGTATGACCAACAAGAAGGTATAGATTTTGAAGAAACTTTTGCACCTGTTGCCAGACTTGAAGCCATAAGAATGTTTCCTGCTTTTTCTAGTTTTTGGAAATTCAAAGTATACCAAATGGATGTAAAATCAGCCTTCCTTAATGGAGATTTAGAAGAAGAAGTTTATATTGAATAGCCAGAAGGATTCATTCTTGGAAATGATGAAAAACTTGTATGCAAACTCAAAAAGGCTCTCTATGGTCTGAAACAGGCTCCAAGGGCTTGGTATTACCACCTTGACAAATATCTACACCAACAAGGTTTTACAAAAGGTTCTGTAGATAGCAATTTATATACAAAGATTGAAAATGATAAAATGCTAATTATTATTGTTTATGTTGATGATATCATTTTTGGTAGCAATGAAGAATCCATGAGTTAGAATTTTGCTTCAGTAATGTAGCAAGAATTTGAAATTTCCTTGCTTGGTGAACTTACCTATTTTCTTGGTCTACAAGTTCAACAAACTAAAGATGGTATTTTTATTTCACAAACCAAATATCTCAAGCAGGTCTTGAAAAAGTACGGAATGGAAGATTCTAAACCTGTATGTACTCCAATGGTAATAGCATGCAGTCTCAGATCAAATGATGAATCAGCAGCAGTACATCAACCAACTTAAAGATCCATGATTCGCAGTCTTCTTTATCTAATAAGTACCCGACATGACATCATGCATGTAGTAGGAATATTTGGAAGATTCCAAGAAAATCCAAAGGAATCACACCTTCAGGCAGTCAAAATAATTTTCAAATATCTTGAAGGAACTCAGGACTTTGGACTATGGTATCCTAGAGATGCAGATCTTAGTTTTCATGCATATACAGATGTAGATTGGGCAGGAAGTGTTGACTATAGAAAAAGCACTAGTGGTGGTGCATTCTATATGGGTTCCAGGTTAGTGTCTTGGTTTATGTTATAGACATTTTTGTGCCTAACAGCATGAAGCATGAAATGTCAATAATCTAAGGGATCCAAAGTCCCTAAACATGTTGTTCCTACCCCTAGAGGAACAAGGTCAGCAAACCACAGCACTGAATATCAGTTCTCCACCTGAAAACACTCAAAAACAAACTAATTCTGGATCATGTCAACTGCTCCACTGAGCATCTGCACTGAATGTCAACTGCTCCACTCTGTACCTGCGCTGAATGTCAACTGTAATGAAGGCTACCTGCGCTGGGCGAGTTTGGCCAAGTGGCACAGTCATTCCTCAAGGTGTCAATGCCCAGGAAGCTTCCAAAATGACACTTGGATCAGGGAATTCGCCTAGTGATGAGTAAGAGGGTCTAGATCTCCAAGTGGAAGCAAGAACCTCCAAGTGGACTCAAGAACTGAAGAATAACTGAAGTGGGAGAGGACACTAGTCAGCTCCATGCCAAGCTCAAGCTGACTCATCCTCTCTCCAAATATCCTATATATAGATCTCTCTCATGAGGTCTAAAGGGGGCTGGAATCTGGTGAATGTAAGGAAGTACTGTTGGTTTGAGTATAGAACTATTGGGTGATTTGCTTGAAGGAGGTGAAGAAGAGATTTCTTTCTGCTGGGAGGTGATGCTGGATTGGACCTTTTATGGTTGTATCACTTCCTGAACTTTACTTCTTCCATTAATAAAACATTTGAGGTTCTTCTATGTGCATGTGTCTAAATGGCGTATTGATACTTGTATATTTGATTTATTCTAATCCTTGAATCAGTTATGAATGTATGCTTCTTGTAGTCTCCCTTCCTTGTTATTTTGCAGGATCTTGGTGTAGCTGGGCTAGTGAAAGAGCAAGGAGCTGGGAGTAAGTAGAAAAGAGAGAAGATTGGATCAATCATTAGCGGAAGACAACGGTTAGTGGATCTCTTTCTCCCCTCTCTTACATCTCATAAAGAAGTAATCTCGAATAGCTTTGCTTTGATTGTTGTTGAGGTACTATCACCCTTAGAGTGGGATAGGGTCATTCCATACTGGATACTTTTCCCAACAACAAATTGGCGACTCCACTGGGGATCGTATCTTGTTGGTTGTTTGTGTTTTTTGCTATTCATTTCATAAACATAGGGAGTACCGAATCGAACTGCATTTGGATCTTTCAAATGCAAAGTAGAGGGCAGCTACTCTAGCTCAGTTTCTGGGCATGTTTATGATTTGAAGAGCTGATCCACAAGGACTCTAAATAGCTCTTAGTGATAGCTTTTCATCCTCCTTTTCATCCCTTAGTGTGTACTTGACTGATAGCTTCTGATTTGGCCAAAAACTATGAATTTTTGAGCAATCTGTGACCTGGAAACTGAGAAAAACGAAAGTTTGTCTCTTCAGTGCAGGTGCTGTGAAGGCAGTCTGCATTTCAGCGCAGTTCCCGAAGGGGCTACCTGCGCTGAAGGTCAAACTGCCAGTGTACTACCTGCGCTGAACCAGTTTTGCCTAGTGCTACTGGGGTTCCCTCCTGTTTATTGCCCTGTTTTCACTCTTGTTTTGCTGCCTGTTACCAGTCAATGTACCTATCTGAAACCAACTTTCCTTGCCACTATTCCACCTCGGTTGTATAAAGAAACTGTGTTTTTTCTTTGTGTATTTCTTGTATCATTCACAGTTTCCCATAACGAAAGTGAACTAGTCTTGCTGTGGCCTCTTAGATCTAGCCCTGTGATAAAGTGTCGTTCTGATCTTAAGAGTTAGTTTGTTTGCTGTTCATAGATGATTGAGCTTTTGCTTTCGTCATATGGTTTGAATTTATATATTTCTGGTGTCGAAACAAGTAAATCTTAAGGTGTCTTTTGATTTTGGACAAGCTTGTTTGCTTTCACTTGAAATTGAATTCAAAATTATACAACAACTTTCTTTTTGTGTTACATCAACATTAAGAAAGAGAAAAGAAATACCTGCATTTTGCATTTTGCATATAAGTTTGTATGTTGATTTAGGGAAAAAGTGCATTAGTGTGTGCTCTTTGATTTGTGTGAAAATATGTTGTCTTTCTTTTCCCTCAGTAGTTAAGATTTTCATAAGTCGAAAAGATTGAAAAAGCTTGCTTCTCATCTTAGACTACATTTAGGAATTTGTATCAAAACATCTCGTGGTGAACCTTGAAAGGCAAAATTTAAAAAGATCAACTTAAAATATATTGAATGAACCTAACAACGCTTTGAAACATAACGCAAACACATAGAGGTCTAAGCTAGAGACGAGTTTCAGCGTCGTTAAACGTAGTGACTGTCGATCTTGACGAAGGTGGGTGATTCCTCCTGAGAGTCGGTGGCACTAATATGGACTTGTGCTCCCACGTACCGTCACGTATATATTGGGAGACCCCTATAGGCATATATCTTTTATCCATAGGAAGCCGTGTCGGCCGCCCTACTGATCGCAATGCAGTGAACACAGCATTCACGAAGATCGACCACCCGTACCGTAAAACGTATTCTGTGGTTTTGCGAAAGGTTTGGCACACCCTCTGCCTAGATCTCCAGAGCAGTTTCTTTTGGCCTTTTTCAAACTCTATAACTGAAAAAGTCCAACCGAGCATTTGTCACTTCGGGCTCGTTAATACATCGAAGGAGACTAGAGTCATCTTTAGCTTTTTCTCGACTCTTAAAAAGTGAAAAAGCAAGTTGTGCCTAAAAGCGTCTAATAAAATTCATTCAATTCGGAAACACAAATTTCCCCTTTTAATATTTTGGTTGATCGAGTAATCCGCAATCGTGGAAGAAAGTCAATTGAAACCCCGTCGTTCGTGGAGGCTTACGAGTCAACTGTCTTTGTCTCCGGAATCGAAAACAGTACGGACAAAGCGAACTCGTTTAACCGGTTCAAAATCTCCTTTAAAAGTTAGGACAAGTATTCCAACTACATCTGAGGTTCCGGTTACTCCAAACATTTCTGGGAACCCTGCCTCTATAGAAGAAGTTCAACAGCCATAGAAGGACAGTAATACTGATCCTAGTCTGGGGGCAAATACTTGTGTAACTGAACCAGTTCCATCTGTAACCGGTCCAGAGAGTTTTGTCCCCCAAACAACTGTCGCTGTCGAAACAACCACTTCTTCGGCACCAGAAATATTTTACGGACCTGACGGTCTTCCTCTTCCACCGGGTTTGATTGCGATAGAGGAAATTGCAGAGGATCCGCAAGCAAGTACTCCAACTCATTTTGGAGTCGGGGTCACTCTATTTCCTTCATCAGAGGTTAATCCACCACAAGTGGAAGTTCCTGTAGAATCGCTAGGCAATCTATTGGATAGACTTAAGATGTCTGAACAACCGTCATCATCTAGGACTGTGTCAAATGACACAGCGACAGCAGAAGTCCCTGCTGTCACTCCGACGATGTTTGCCGGCATACCAGCTGTCCCAACTAGCTCACAACAGCTAGAAGGAGTCCACCAAGGGACTATTTCGACAGTATGGTCTGTTCCAGTTTGTTCATCTAGAGTAATACCCGGCAACTCTTATGTTGAAACTCGCCAAATTGACCCATTTGGAGGTCAATCTGGGCAATCAATCCCCTTTAGTTCTGGATTGATACCGTATGGAGGGCAGTATGCCCTTTCATTACCCCCTCCGGGAGGGTACCCATACGTGAGTTCACAACAATGTTCAGGTTATATTGGAATTGCATCAAGTAGTTGGGTACCTATGATACCTCAACAACCAAGGGTCGTGTATTCTATGCAACAGTGTGTACCTGTGACGAACATCCCAACCACACCGGCTATTGTAACAGTGTCACAAGTTCAAGCGATACCTTTTGCATGTCAACCTCAGATTTCTCAGGTTGTAATGCAACAGCCTCTTGAACATGGGTCACAACCACAATCGCCAACTGGTGGGGCGACATAGGTCCAAACGGGTACAATTACCCCACACCTCGGTCCAACAGTTAGCATAGCACAACAGAACATGGCGTCACAACCGTGGCTTGTGCAATACCAACAACCGCAATTCCAGCAAGTGTACCAAGGTTCTGAGCAGCAGATCTTTGCGAACAGTGGACAACCGTATATCCAAAACGGTCAAAACCAACCACTTTACAGTCGTCAAGTCCATCAACCGTATCAGTCATACCAACATCAATTACATTATGCTGGTATGCAAAGGCCCACTGCTCAAGCGATTCCATCGTACCCTGGTTACGCTTCGCCTAACCTGAATCAACAGTTACCATTCGTGGCAACTTTAGAGTTACCTGATTTACACAGGTTAACCAACGATCTGATTGCTTATGCCCCTTGGTGGCCAGCGATTCCTCATAAACGTCCATCTGACATTCCTAAATTCAATGGAAATCCAGGTGAAGACCCGTCGAATCACGTGATGACTTTTTATCTGTGGTGTTCATCGAACACCCTTAACGATGATTCGATAAGGCTTCGCCTTTTCCAGAGGACATTGACAGGTCCAGCGGCTAAATGGTATATTGAATTGCCAAGAGCCTCTTTCGACAATTTTAGTTCCCTAGCCACGACTTTCTTAACCCATTTTCAATTACCGATAAGGTATGAAACGGGAACAGAGATATTAACCAACTTCAAACAGACAATTGCCACCCATATATATGATCATATACATGAGTGGCGTCGTCGTCGTAGGATGGTGAAAACATACGTTCCCGATCAGCTATTAGCTGAATGGTTTATAAAGTCGTTACTTCCGGCTATTACGGAAGATGTGGCCAAGGGGGGAGTCGTAACAGAGGAGCAAGTCATTGCTCGTATATTTGGACTTAGTTTATACTCAGTCCGGCACGCTCTACGACAAAATACCCGATGCCCCTAGACCGGAATTTTCAATTCCTCCCCCTCCTAAATCCAATAGTGACTCTCATGCCGGTGACGGTGTGATTGGCACGGCAAACGCGAAATCGATAAAGGCTTCATCAAAGAAAGCCCGTAAGAATTCGGATCAAAATGCAAAAGAAGAAATTCTTGCTTCAGAAGTAAATGCCGTATCAACAGATAAAGGCAAAGAAACCAATCAACCAGGAAGCAAGAAAAAGCAAAACAAAGGGAAGAAGAAAAAACAAGGTGAATCATCTCCTCGAAAAAATTCTTCAAACCCTCCTGGGCAAGGGAAACAAAATTATCCATGTCTAATATGTGATGATAAGGATCATAACACAAAGAATTGCCCATTCAAAGCTGAGTTAAAGAGGTTCTTGAAAAGTTCCCAAACCTCAGCTGTGTTAACTGATCCATTTCCCAACCTAGGTCAAAATCTGGTTGATAGTGGAAATGCTTCCCCGTCGCAAGTACTTATGTTGTCGGTTTCGAAACAGCAGAATGATGCTTTGATTTCGACAAGGAACAAAGATTATGGGAATCCTCAGCTGTCGAACGAAAAAGGTAAAGATCAACCGAGTAGTTCGACAACAACTTCCACAGAAGTTGTACCACCCATCATCCCTGAATTAACAATAAAACCGCCAAAGGGTGTAGTACACAAGTCGACATTTAATCCTCGCGCCAGAGCGGCGCAGCATTATAACATAGTGGAAGATTTGGCCCAATCGCCATCCGCTATGTCGACTCTTGAGGTGCTACAAAATTTTCCAACCCAAAGGCAGGCGTTGTTATCAGCAATTGGTGGGGTTGCCCCTAAGGATTCAAATCTTGTATCCTTTGATCAAAAAGGATATGATCCTCAGTTACCAGCTCAACTAGCTTTCCTTATTCAAGTGAAAGCCCTCAACAAAACTGTTCACAGAACAATTATTGATGAGGGAGCATCGACATGTATTATGTCGATGAGCTGCTGGAAAACTTTAGGATCTCCAACCTTGTCTCGGTCATCGACGACATTAAAAGCTTTTGACGGAAGGACTTATACCCCTTACGGTATCCTTAACAACTTGAAAGTTGAACTAGGAGGAAAAACAGTAGAAATTGATGTTGAGGTCATTGATGGAAATCTTGACTATAACATCCTACTGGGTAGACCATGGATTTATGCCATGGCAGCTGTTGTGTCGACTTATTTTAGGAAGATCGCATTCCCATTTGAAGGAGGGATTATGATCGTCGACCAACAGAATTTCCTCCCTAATGGTTCACAAGTTACAGGAAGCATTCCCATGATCCATGAGAGCAACCGTTCAATTCAAGATATCGGAGTAGGATTATTGAAAGACCCCACATTGATGGGAACTTTCGCGCTACCACCTCCTATTTTTATGGGAAATATACCGTTTGTAGCAACCTGCAACATGATATCTTCCACGAAGGTCGACATGGATCGTTCAATGGTTTTGCCACCAAGCCCTTTAGAAATATTGTAGCAATCAATGTTTCAAGCATGGAGGCGAACCCAAATAAACGCTCGTCAAGCGTTTGGGTAGATAGGTCTAGAGAATATGGAACCCCATTAGATCCTTGGTCGAAAGTACATGGGACTGACGAAGGAATCTTACAATCAATGATGATTGAGGGGGCACCATGGAATGATCACCACCATCGTTCCCTTCTTCCGGAATATGAAGAAGATACTCAAAGTGACCTTTATCACCCTTCAGTATTTGAATTCCTAACAAATACTGTAAACATGGTGGATTCCGAGCGAAACCTATCCAATATTGAAGAGACTATAGCCTTAAATATCTCGACTAAAACAGATGTTGTAGAGAATATTTATGTCGACAAAGGTTGTTCCCCTTCAGAACTGGAAATATATAACGCTCTTTTTCGCGAATTTAGAGATGTCTTTGCTTGGTCATATGATGAAATGCCAGGCATTGACTCGAGTATCGTTGAACATGAAATTAAAATGTATCCTGATGTCAAACCAGTAAGACAACGGCTTCGGCAGGTGCACCCCAAGAAAGCCGTGGCCATTAAGGCAGAAGTTGAAAAACTTCTCCATGCTGGATTCATCTACCCGGTTCCTCTAACCGATTGGGTATCGAATATTGTCCCTGTTATGAAAAAACAAGGGACGATTAGAGTGTGTGTCGATTATAGGGATGTAAACCAAGCTTGTCCGAAGGACAACTACCCTACACCCTTCATCGACCAGATAATTGATGAATGCGCCGGATGTGAAATATTTTCATTTATGGATGGATTTTCCAGGTATAATCAAATTAATATCCGCCCACAGGACCAGTCAAAGACTGCATTTATTTGTCTGTGGGGCACATTCGCTTATCGAAAATTACCCTTTGGTTTAAAGAACGCAGGGGCGACGTTTCAGAGGGCAATGAATTATGCCTTCCATGACATCAAGAACATTGTTCAACCTTATCTCGACGATCTTCCGGCTCATTCGCGAAAGCGGACTGATCATCCGCAGCATTTAAGAGCGATATTTCTACGTTGCCGACACTACAAGATAAGACTCAATCCACACAAATGTGTTTTTTGCGTCAGTTCTGGTCGTTTACTTGGTTTTGTAGTCTCTAAGGATGGGATTCGTCTCGACCCCTGCAAGGTTCAGGCAATCATTAATTTGCCTCCACCTTCAAATTTGCTTCAGATTCAGAAACTCCAAGGGAATGCAAACTTTCTGAGGAGGTTCATTCCAAATTACGCAGAACTTGCTAAAGGTTATACTCGTCTTTTGAAAAAGGATGTACCTTTTGTCTGGGACCAGGTGGCGCAAGCTTCCTTTGATGCTCTGAAAGATTGTCTAGTAAAAGCATCATTAATGTACGCCCCGGACTATCAAAGAGATTTTAACCTGTATCTGGCTGCAGCGGATACGACCATTGCGATGTTTTTAGTTCAAGAGGTCGATGGAATTGAACACCCTATTTATTATTTAAGTAAAAACTTAAATGATACAGAAAGTAAGTATTCTTATGTTGAAAAACTAGCGCTTGCAGCTGTTCAAGCGATTCAAAGGTTTCGACATTATGTCCTCTTTCGGAAAACTACCATCTTGTCAGATTGCAACCCCATGACTTATATACTATCGCGACAGTTGCTGGGGGGCAAATATTCAAAATGGATAGCGATCCTTCAAGAGTTTGATCTGGAATTTGTAAAATCCAAATCAAAGAAAGCTCTAGTTTTCGCAGAATTGTTATGCGATCTCCCATCGTTGTCCAACGATGAAACATCGGAAGAGTCAATCGTGGACAAAAGTTTGTTTCTGATATCTGTAAGCGATGAGTGGTATGGAGATATCATAGTTTATCTCCAAACCCAAAAGTTCAGGCCTAACACCTCTCGCTCCGAACAAAAACGTATACGATACCAATCAAAAGACTACATGATCGTCGGTGATACACTTTACCGTCGTGGTGTCGATACAGTTCTGAGGAGGTGCCTTACCCATGAGGAGGCCGAAAAAGCCCTGAATGAATGTCATTCAGGCGCGTGTGGGGGGCATCAATCTGGATATGCAACAGCACAAAAAATCTTACGAGCAGGATACTTCTGGCCAACCATGTTCAAAGATTGCATAAACGCAGTCAGAAGTTGCCATGCTTGTCAAATTTTTGATAGCAAAACCAGACGACCACCCGCACCTTTACAGCCGATAGTTGCTGTTGGACCCTTCGCCAAGTGGGGCATCGATTTCATGCAATGTAACCCCACCTCGACCGGGGGGCATGGGTATATTATAGTCGCTGTTGACTATTTTACGAAATGGGCCGAGGCGATGCCTACATTGGATAACACTGGTGAAACAGCTGCCCTTTTCTTTTTCAATCATGTAGTCGCCAGGTTCGGCGTACCACAGGCTATAGTTACAGATCATGGGTTGCATTTTCGCAATCACATGATGGTCGAATTAGCTGCCAAGCTAGGGCTATCTCACGACAGCTCTACCCCATATTATCCGCAAGCCAACGGACAAGTTGAGGCAATCAACAAGGTCCTGAAGCGTATGTTGCAAAGGATGATCGGGGTTCATAAAAGAAGATGGCACCTAATCCTGTACTCAGCCTTGTGGGCTTACCGAACGTCGGTAAAGAACGCAACCGGGTTCACACCTTTTCAACTGGTGTGTGGCCTGGAAGCAGTCTTGCCAATCCAGTGCGAAATTTCGTCGCTTAAACTCGCAATTGATCTCCTCCCCGGAACTTCAGAGGAAGAGGCTCGTTTCTTGGAATTAATCCAGTTGGATGAAACTCGTCGTGACGCCGCTTTGGCTAACGAAGCCCATAAGAAACGAGTCAAGGCTCAGTTTGACAAAAGTGTCAAACCCCGTGTCTTCTCAGAAGGTGATTTGGTCTTGCTTTATGACCAAGAATCCGATAAATTGGGAGCAGGTAAATTCAAGTCCTTATGGATGGGCCCCTATATTGTTAAAAGGGTGTTAGCAAAAGGAGCCTACGAGTTAATGGATTACGATGGAATTCCACTGGCGCAGCCCCGCAACGGGTTGTACCTCAAGCGTTACTATGCTTAAATAGTAACCTGCATGCTTTTGTTGTATTTTGTTTTCGCTAAAGCATTTGTTCTGGTCGAGTGATCCACCTTTTCCATTTGTTGCAGATGTCGAACCTTCTGGAGACATGTGTTGGATATGCCGACGGAGCGAGTCGTAGTTCGCGGAACCTATCCTCCGCAGCCTGGGCCATTTTTGATCCAAGCAGCGAGTTAGTAAGTTTCAGAGGTGTATGTATTGGGAAATCAATGAATAACATCGCTGAGTATAGCGCGTTGATAGAACTACTCTCTGATGCCATCACACATGGCATACGCCGACTAATTGTCAGGCTAGACTCACAGCTCGTAATACTACAGCTCAATGGTATATATTCTGTTCGCAATCCAGCTATTTATCGCATGTTCCTAAGGGTTAAGATCTTGGAAAGACGATTTGATTCAATTCAATATCAACATATTTCAAGAAACTTAAACACATTAACTGACTCATTAGCAAACTATGTGTTAGATAGACATTTGCAACATTTATAAAAGGACACATCATCAAAGATTGTACATATGGATCATATAACTCAAACAGAATAAAACTCGAAAATCAAAATACATATAAGTTGTTTATAGTTCATGCATAATGTTCTGTAACCAAGACAAAACTGGTCATATGACCTAAAACTCAAAAAGATGCTAGGGGGCACCCTAGCCTAGTGGTGCTCATGATAGCACGTCACGGCCTGTGCAATCATGCGCAAGAGACGAGTCCATCGTCTGGGCACACCGGTAGTGTGTCGCTGCAGCTGTAAAGGTAACTCATCAATCCTCACATCGGGAATGCCGAGAGTAAGGCTCTCAACCTGCTCCTGCACAGCTGTAAGGGTCTCAGTATCGTCAAGGTCGCGGAGGATAGCTCTCCTAGCAGGCTCCACTGCCGGGGCAGCAACTGGCGGTCTCGGACGAACTGCTGGATGAACAGGACCAACATCTGCATGCACCCAAGAGTGTGATTAAAAGTCTTGATAGAATAAAGCACAGCAACATTATAAATAAGAACAGTAAACAGTAATGTGGTCAAAGAGAAAAACTAGTAATGGTAAAAAATCAAAATTTGACCATATATTCGAGCAGTTTTACCGCGGAATTTATGCTCATTAAAAAATAGAAAAGCGAGATCCGAGAAGTTTTAGCACATAGTTCATGCTCGTTAAAAAACAAACATAAGATTGAGCAAGAGTTTCCTCCAGAGTTTAAGCTCATTAAAAAATGAACCTATTCCGGTAAATAACCATTGTGATCGTAAATTCATTAGCCATAAAAGCCTTGGTCGTGTTTTGCACCTGCCACCTCCATTCCATTTGGCCGATCGTTCACCCCCATATGATTGTTTACCCATTTTGAGGAACAGCTGCGAAGAGTGATTTCACCTAGCCATCCTTGTGACACTGCCGTGATTGGAAAATTCCAACCTGTACCTGGAATCTGCTGCTATCCCTGTTTATCACTCGTTCCTCAAAAGACGAGTCTTCTTTGAGCTCTTTTCTCCTGACTCGTAAAATATGAAAAGTTTGCCGAGTTTTGGCCTACCAGCTCGTTAAAGTGACCGAAAGAGCTATCCCTCCTCTAGATTTTAATCTTTTTGGACCTGAGGGATTATTACACAAAAAGGTCGAGCGCTTGTTTTATTCGGCTCGTTAAAATTATCGAAAACTCATCCCTTCTGTATTGTTTTATACTTTTTCGGACTTAAGGGATTAGATGACGAAAAAGGAATTTTGGAGTTAACTTTCTGTACCTTTTCAGACTCTCTAAAAATGAAAAGGACCGTGTTTTCCTTGTCGTTAGACTCGTTAAAATGATTAAATAGCGACAAACTTGTCTTTAGACGAGAACGAGTTTCCCTATCGCTAGGCTCATTAAAACATAGCGATGGGCTTGCCCGAAGGGCAGGTTATAGAAAAAGCATATGTTATCCTCCTCAAGCTTGACAAAAATAAAGAGGTACTGGTCAGAAATGATTGGGGAAAAATTGGGAGAACCTCAAAGCTTTAATGGTAGCAAGTTGCTCTTGAACATGACACTTTTCCTCCGTATCACATCGGGTTGGGTTGTTTCATTCACCGGTCTCACCACCATGGTCTTCGCCAAACCATCCGCATTTGGGGTAATGCTACCGATCCATCGCATCAGTGTCGTTATATGTTCAAGAGATGTTGTTCAGAAAGAGTCAACCGTGTCCCATCCACTGCCATACATTATCCTTCATCCACCCATGATCGCCACCCTGAATCATATTTCACAGATTGTTTTCACCTCCACTAAAATCATTAGCTCCGTTCCGTGTCACTGATGTGGGATTCATTAAGGCCCTCCTTTGACGGATCGCTTCTTGTCGACTTCAGGTCATTATCCGAGAAGTTGATCTAGGAACACCCCCCTCAGTACTTTGAAGCTTGCATGCCTCAATGGCAAGTTTCTCACTTCCGGCGACAGGTATACATCAATGACCTTCGACCAGAAGATTTTGCGTGGTGTTCGACGCCAAGTCCTATATTCACACCACGTGAATTGTACTGCAGTACCTTGAGGGTCATTATCATTATCGGTGATTCCTCTCGCGCTTGTTAACGGTTTACATCATTGACCGGTAATCAAGCGATGTCTTTCCATGTTCGACTTCAGCGCAATTCTCGCATGGATCGACTTGTACTTAGAGTGAAGATCGAACGAGTTTGAAGACCCCGGATCTAGTTTCATCCATCCGGGCTGCGATATATATTCAGGAAACATAAATACATTTGACATGTACATCATTGCAGCAGATGATCATCCTACTCAAAGGATGATAATTTCAGCAGAGAATTATCAGTCTACCATCAGACGATTGTCTGTTCTATGTACTAAAATGAATTTATAAAGCTGAGCATGGGAATGCCCGCCTCAGCTAGATCATGAAAGCAGAATGAAAAATAATGTATTGTATTGTATTTTATTACAGGTCACCTCTCAGCGATTGAATGAACTTCGGATCCTCCTGATAAAGCATTTCACCCGATAAATGACCTCATACTTTAGGGGGCAACTGTTATAGACACTTTTGTGCCTAACAGCATGAAGCATGAAATGTCAATAATCTAAGGGATCCAAAGTCCCTAAACATGTTGTTCCTACCCCTAGAGGAACAAGGTCAGCAAACCACATCACTGAATATCAGTTCTCCACCTGAAAACACTCAAAAACAAGCTAATTCTGGATCATGTCAACTGCTCCACTGAGCATCTGCGCTAAATGTCAACTGCTCCACTCTATACCTGCGCTAAATGTCAACTGTAATGAAGGCTACCTGCGCTGGGCGAGTTTGGCCAAGTGGCACAGTCATTCCTCAAGGTGTCAATGCCCAGGAAGCTTCCAAAATGACACTTGGATCAGGGAATTCGCCTAGTGATGAGTAAGAGGGTCTAGATCTCCAAGTGGAAGCAAGAACCTCCAAGTGGACTCAAGAACTGAAGAATAACTGAAGTGGGAGAGGACACTAGTCAGCTCCATGCCAAGCTCAAGCTGACTCATCCTCTCTCCAAATATCCTATATATAGATCTCTCTCATGAGGTCTAAAGGGGGCTGGAATCTGGTGAATGTAAGGAAGTGCTATTGGTTTGAGTATAGAACTATTGGGTGATTTGCTTGAAGGAGGTGAAGAGGAGATTTCTTTCTGCTGGGAGGTGATGCTGGATTGGACCTTTTATGGTTGTATCACTTCTTGAACTTTACTTCTTCCATTAATAAAGCATTTGAGGTTCTTCTATGTGCATGTGTCTAAATGGCGTATTGATACTTGTATATTTGATTTATTCTAATCCTTGAATCAGTTATGAATGTATGCTTCTTGTAGTCTCCCTTCCTTGTTATTTTGCAGGATCTTGGTGTAGCTGGGCCAGTGAAAGAGCAAGGAGCTGGGAGTAAGCAGCAAAGAGAGAAGATTGGATCAATCATTAGCGGAAGACAACGGTTAGTGGATCTCTTTCTCCCCTCTCTTACATCTCATAAAGAAGTAATGTCGAATAGCTTTGCTTTGATTGTTGCTGAGGTACTATCACCCTTAGAGTGGGATAGGGTCATTCCATATTGGATACTTTTCCCAACAACAGTTTAGCAAGAAACAAAATTCAATTGCTTTATCTACAACTGAAGCTAAATATGTGGCTGTTGCATCTTGCTGCACACAACTACTTTGGATGATGCAAACCTTGCAAGACATTCAGATCACATGTACTCCACCCATCTCCATTCTGTGTGATAATACAAGTGCCATCAGTATTTCAAAGAATCCAGTCATGCACTCCAAGACCAAGCACATACCCATCAAGTACTATTTTCTCTCTCTCTCTCTCTCTCTCTCTCTCTCTCTCTCGTTGTGCCCTCCAACAACGTCACTATCTCCCTCTCCCTCTCAACCTCTCTCTCTCTCTCTCTCTATCTCTCTCTCTGCCCTCCAACTCCATCACTATCTCCCTCTCACTCTCCCTCTCCTTCTCCCTCTCTCTCTCTCTCTATGTGCCCTCTCTCCCTCTCTCCCTCTCTCTCTCTCTCTCTCTGTGGCCTTCAACTCTGTCACTATCTGCCTCTCCCTCTCCCTCTCTCTCTCTCTCTCTCTCTCTCTCTCTCTCTCTCACTCTCACTCTCTCTCTCTCTCTCTCTCTCTCTCTCTCTCTCACTCTAGCCCTCTCTCTCTCTCTCTCTCTCTCTCTCTCTCTCTCTCTCACTCTCTCTCTCTCTTCTCTCTCTCCCCCCCTCTCCCCTCTCTCTCTCTCTCTCTCTCTCTCTCTCTCTCTCTCTCTCTCTCTCTCTCTCTCTTGCTCTCTCCCCTTACTCTCACTACCCTATCTCTCTCTCCCCCTCTGTCTCTCCCTCTCTCTCTCTCTCTCACTCTCACTCTCTCCCCCCTCTGCCTCTCTCTCTCTCTCTCTCTCTCTCTCTCTGTGCAATCCAACTCTACCACTATTTACCTCTCCCTCTCTCTCTGTGCAATCCAACTCCGTCACTATTTACCTCTCCCTCTCCCTCTCCCTCTCCCTCTCCCTCTCCATCTCCATCTCTCTCTCTCTCTCTCTCTCTCTCTCTCTCCGTGCCCTCCAACTCCGTCACTATCTCCCTCTCCCTCTCCCCCCCCCTCCCTCCCTCTCCCTCTCCCTCTATCCCTCTCTCTCTTTCTCTCTCCCCCTCTATGCCCTCCAACTCTGACACTATCACCCTCTCCCTCTCCCTCTCCCTCTCCCTCTGTGTGTGTGTGTGTGTGTGTGCCCTCTATCTCTCTCTCTCTCTCTCTCTCTCTCTGTTCCCTCTATATCTCTCTCTCTCTCTCTCTCTCTGCCCTCCAACTCCGTCATTATCTCCCTCTCCCTCTCCCTCTCCCTCCCCCTCTCTCCCTCTCTCTCTCTCTCCCTCTATCTCCCTCCCTCTCTCTCTCCCTCCCTCTATCTCCCTCCCTCTCTCTCTCTCCCTCCCTCTCTCTCTCTCTCTCTCTCTCTCTCTCTCTAGCTCTCTCTCCCTCTCTCTCACTCTCTCCCTCTCTCCCCCTCTCTCACCCTGTCTCACCCTCTCCCCCTCTCTCCCTCCCTATCCCACTCTCTCCCTCCCTACCTCCCTCCCTCCCTCTCTCTCCCTCCGTCCCTCCCTCTCTCCCCCACCCTCCTCTCTCTCTCCCTCCGTCCCTCCCTCTCTCTCCGTCCCTCCTTCCCTCTCCCTCTCCCTCTCTTTCTCCCCTCTCTCTCCCTCTCTCTCTCTCTCTCTCTCTCTCTCTCTCTCCCCCGCTCTCCCTCCTGTTGTTGGGAAAAGTATCCAATACGGAATGACCCTATCCCACTCTAAGGGTGATAGTACCTCAGCAACAATCAAATCAAAGCTATTCGAGATTACTTCTTTATGAGATGTAAGAGAGGGGAGAAAGAGATCCACTAACCATTGTCTTTCGCTAATGATTGATCCAATCTTCTCTCTTTGCTGCTTGCTCCCAGCTCCTTGCTCTTTCACTGGCCCAGCTACACCAAGATCCTGCAAAATAACAAGAGAGGGAAACTACAAGAAGCATACATTCATAATTGATTCAAGGATTAGAATAAATCAAATACACAAGTATAGCAATACACCATTGAGACACATGCATATAGAAGAACCTCAAATTCTTTATTAATGGAAGAAGTAAAGTTCAGGAAGTAATACAACCATAAAAGGCCCAATCCAGCATCACCTCCCAGTAGAAAGAAATCTCCTCTTCACCTCCTTCAAGCAAATCACCCAATAGTTCTATACTCAAACCAACAACACTTCCTTACATTCACAAGATTCCAGCCTCCCTAGACCTCATGAGAGAGCTCTATATATAGGAGTTTTGGAGAAAGGATGAGTCAGCTTGTAGCTGGCATGAAGCTCTCCCACTTCAGTTATTCTTCAGTTCTTGAGTCCACTTGGAGGTTCTTGCTTCCACTTGGAGATCTAGACCCTCTTACTCATCACAAGTCGAATTCCCTGATCCAAGTGTCATTTTGGAAGCTTCCTGGGCATTGACACCTTGAGGAATGACTGTGCCACTTGGCCAAACTCGCCCAGCGCAGGTAGCCTTCTTTGCAGTTGACATTCAGCGCAGGTACACAGTGGAGCAGTTGACATTCAGCGCAGATGCTCAGTGGAGCAGTTGACATGATCTAGAATTAGCTTTTTTTTGAGTGTTTTCAGGTGGAGAACTGATATTTAGTGCTGTGGTTTGCTGACCTTGTTCCTCTAGGGGTAGGAACAACATGTTTATGGACTTTGGGTCCCTTAGATTATTGACATTTCATGCTTCATGCTGTAAGGCACAAAAATGTCTATAACAGTTGCCCCCTAAAGTATGAGGTCGTTTATCGGGTGAAATGCTTTATCAGGAGGATCCGAAGTTCATTCAATTGCTGAGAGGTGACCTGTAATAAAATACAATACAATACATTATTTTTCATTCTGCTTTCATGATCTAGCTGAGGCGGGCATTCCCATGCTCAGCTTTATAAATTCATTTTGGTACATATAACAGACGATCGTCTGATAGTAGACTGATAATTTTCTGCTGAAATTATCATCCTTTGAGTAGGATGATCATCCGCTGCAATGATGTACATGCCAAATGTTTTTATATTTCCTGAATATATATCGTAGCCCGAATGGATGAAACTAGATCTGGGGTCTTCAAACTCGTTCGATCTTCACTCTAAGTACAAGTCGATCCATGTGAGAATTGCGCTGAAGTCGAACATGGAAAGACATCGCTTGATTACCGGTCAATAATGTAAACCGTTAACAAGCGCGAGAGGAATCACTAATAATGATAATGACCCTCAAGGTACTGCAGTACAATTCACGTGGTGTGAATAAAGGACTTGGCGTCGAACACCATGCAAAATCTTCTGGTCGAAGGTCATTGATGTATACCTGTCGCCGGAAGTGAGAAACTTGCCATTGAGGCATGCAAGCTTCAAAGTACTGAGGGGGGGTGTTCCTAGATCAACTTCTTGGATAATGAGCTAAAGTCGACAAGAAGCGATCCGTCAAAGGAGGGCCTTAATGAATCCCACATCAGTGACACGGAACGGAGATGATGATTTTAGTGGAGGTGAAAACAATATGTGAAATATGATTCAGGGTGGCGATCATGGGTGGATGAAGGATAATGTATGGCAGTGGATGGGACACGGTTGACTCTTTCTGAACAACATCTCTTGAACATATAACGACACTGATGCGATGGATCGGTAGCATTACCCCAAATGTGGATGGTTTGGCGAAGACCATGGTGATGAGACCGGTGAATGAAACAACCCAACCCGATGTGATACGGAGGAAAAGTGTCATGTTCAAGAGCGACTTGCTACCATTAAAGCTTTGAGGTTCTCCCAATTTTTCCCCAGTCATTTCTGACCAGTACCTCTTTATTTTTTTCAAGCTTGAGGAGGATAACATATGCTTGTTCTATAACCTGCCCTTCAGGCAAGCCCATCGTTATGTTTTAACGAGCCTAGCGATAGGGAAACTCGTTCTCGTCTAAAGACAAGTTTGTCGCTATTTAATCATTTTAACGAGTCTAACGACAAGGAAAACTCGGTCCTTTTCATTTTTAGAGAGTCTGAAAAGGTACAGAAAGTCAACTCCAAAATTCCTTTTTCGTCATCTAATCCCTTGAGTCCGAAAAAGTATAAAACAATACAGAAGGGATGAGTTTTCGATAACTTTAACGAGCCGAATAAAAAAAGCGCTCGACCTTTTTGTGCAATAATCCCTCAGGTCCAAAAAAGATTAAAATCTAGAGGAGGGATAGCTCTTTCGGTCATTTTAACGAGCTGGAAGGCCAAAACTCGGCAAACTTTTCATATTTTACGAGTCAAATGAAAAGAGCTCAAAGAAGACTCGTCTTTCGAGGAACGAGTGATAAACAGGGATAGCAGCAGATTCCAGGTACAGGTTAGAATTTTCCAATCACGGCAGTGTCACAAGGATGGCTAGGTGAAATCACTCTTCGCAGCTGTTCCTCAAAATGGGTAAACAATCATATGGGGGTGAACGATCGGCCAAATGGAATGGAGGTGGCAGGTGCAAACACGACCAAGGCTTTTTATGGCTAATAAATTTATGATCACAATGGTTATTTACCGGAATAGGTTCATTTTTTAATGAGCTCAAACTCTGGAGGAAACTCTTGCTCAATCTTATGTTTATTTTTTAACGAGCATGAACTATGTGCTAAAACTGCTCGGATCTTCGCTTTTCTATTTTTTAACGAGCATAAATTCCGTGGTAAAACTGCTCGATGATAAGTTTGCATGCCCCTAGCATAATAACGCAAATCGAGGTGCATTCCCCCCAAGCTTCATTGCATTCAACTCGGTGGTTGGAATGAAGGTTTACCTTTGAGATTTGGAAAGGGGGTTTGTTTCATTTTTTAATGAGGTTGACACAGTAAAAGAACTATCCTCATGGCTCTTTGTTTCATTTTTTAACGAGGTTGACACGAGATAAGAACCGTCCTCGGAGTCCAAATCCATTAGATATAGAAGGTTTCATATTCCACTGTGGCCATTTCCGCCAGATTACTCGAAGGCGGTAGGGCAAAAGTACCCATTAAGGCAGGGTCTTTTAGGAGACCTACTCCGATATTTTGGAGCGAATAATTGCTTCCATGGATCTTTGGAATGCTTCCCGTAACTTGTGAACTGTTGGGGAGAAAAGTTTGTTGGTCGACGATTGTAATTCCTCCTTGGAAGGGAAATGCAATCTTCCTGAAGTAGGTTGACACAACCGCGGCCATGGCATAGATCCAGGGCCTTCCCAGTAGGATGTTGTAATCGAGGTTTCCATCAATTACTTCAACATCAATTCCTACTGTTTTGCCCCCCAGTTCAACTTGCAAGTTACTTAAAATCCCGTATGGAGTGTATGATCGTCCATCAAATGCTTTTAACGTCATTGACGATTTCGACAAGGGTGGTGAGCCTAAATCTTTCCAGCAACTCATCGACATAAGACATGTAGATGCCCCTTCATCAATAATTGTTCGATGAACAGTTTTGTTGAGGGCTTTCACTTGAATAAGGAAAGCTAGTTGAGCTGGTAACTGAGGGTCATATCCTTTATGATCAAAGGCGACAAGATTGGAATCCATTGGGTCAATTCCACCTATTGTTGATAATAAAGCTTGTTCTTGGGAGAAGCAATTTTGCGGTACCTCAAGTGTCGACATAACAGATGGCGATTGGGCCAGGTCCTCTATCTGTGCTATTTTCGCACAAGGATTAAATGTCGATTTTTGTATTGCTCCCTTTTGCGACTTTATTATTGGCTCAGGGATGATGGGTGGCACAACTTCGGTCAAAGTTGTTGTCGAACTACTAGGTTATTCATTAGCCTTGTTGTTCGACAGCTTTGGATTCCTGTAATCCTTATTCCTCGTCAAAGCATTAGTTTGCTGCTTTGAGGTAGACAACATAAGCACTTGGGATCGGGAAGCATTTTGATTAGCAACCAGATTTTGACCTGGATTAGGAAACGGATCAGTCAATACTGCTGGGGTTTTTGAACTCTTAAAGAGTTTCTTAACTTCAGCTATATGTGGACAATCTTTCGTCCAATGATCCTCATCGCATATATCACACCCTGCTGGGGGTTTCCTTTTTCTCCCTTTCTTTTTCTTCTTGCCCCCTGGTTGCTTCAGTTGTTTGCCCTTGTCGGTCGACATGGCATTTACTTCTGAGGCAAGAAGTTCTTCATTTGCATTTTGACTATAAATTTTGTGCTTGCCAATCACGCCATCGCCGGCGTGAGAGTCATTGTTTGATTTAGGAGGAGGAGGAATTGAAAATTCCGGTCTAGGAGCGTCGGGTATTTTGTCGTAGAGCATGCCGAACTGAGTATAAACTAAGTCCAAATACTGTGCACGAGCGATAACCTGCTCCTCTGTTACGACTCCCCCCTTGGCCACATCTTCCGTTATAGCAGGAAGTAACGACTTTATAAACCATTCAGCTAACAGCTGATCGGGAACATATGTTTTCACCATCCTACGACGACGACGCCACTCATGTATATGATCAGATATGTGGGTGGCAGTCATCTGTTTGAAGTTGGTAAGGAGTTCTGTTCCCGTTTCATACCTTATCGGTAATTGAAAATGGGTTAAAAAGGTTGTGGCTAAGGTACTGAAGTTGTCGAACGAAGCTCTAGGCAATTCAATGTACCATTTTGCCACTGGACCCGTTAACGTCCTCTGAAAGAGGCGAAGTCTTATCGAATCATCATTCAGGGTGTTCGATGAACACCATAGATGGAATGTCATCACATGATTTGACGGATCTTCACCTGGATTTCCATTAAATTTAGGAATATCTGACGGAAGTTTATGCGGAATCGCTGGCCACCAAGGGGCATAAGCAATTGGATCATTCGTCAGCCGGTTTAGATCTGGTAATTCTAGAGTTGCTACAAAGGGCAACTGTTGGTTCAGGTTAGGCGAAGCATATCTAGGATAAGATGGTATCGCCTGAGCAATGGGTCTTTGCAGACCAGCATAATGCTGGCAACTTTGACAAGGTTGATGGGCATAACCATTATGGCATGGTTGCCCATTACTTACAAAGACTTGTTGCTCAGGTCCTTGATATGATTGTTGGAATGGCGGTTGTTGAGATTGAACCAGCTCTGGTTGTTGGACCATTCGCTGTTGACCAATACTGGATGATTGACCAAGATGAGGAGTCACAGTACTTGTTTGAGCCTGAGTTGTTCCAGATAAGGAGGCACTACCCTGAGATTGTGATTGAGTCGTTGAGACAAGAGGCTGTTGTATTGCAACCTGAGAAACTTGGGGTTGACATACAACAGGTAGCGCTTGTACTAGCGACGCATTCACCATAGCAGGTGTGGTGGGAATATCCGACACAGGGTGTACTGGTTGCATTGAATATACAACCCCTGGTTGTCGAGGCAGTATTGGTACCCAACCGCTGGATGTAATTCCAGTTTGACCTGAACTTTGTTGTAAACTCCCATATGGTTGTTCTCTAGGAGGGAACAATGAAAGAGCATACTGCCCTCCATACGGTGGAAACCCAGTACTTAAAGGGTAAATTGGCCTTTGAAGACACATTGGATCAATTTGTTGAGTTTCAACATAAGAAATACCAGATGATAATCCGGATGAAGAAATAGGAACTAACCATGTCGTCATCCCTGATGGGACTCCGGCTTGTTGTTGAGGACAATTTGCCGGGACAGATGGTATACCAGCGAACATCGTTGGAGTAGCGGCAGGAGGCTCTGCCGCTGTTGTGTCGGACGACACAGTCCTAGACGTCGACGGTTGTTCAGACATATTGAGTCTATCCAATAGATCGCCTAACGATTCTACAGGAACTTCACTGGTGATAGACTAACTTCGAAGATCAACGAGGGAAAGGTGATGATTATTCCGTTTAAGATAAATTTTATAACGACGCTTTAGACACAACTTGCTTTTTCACTTTTTAAGAGTCGAGAAAAAGCTAAAGATGACTCTAGTCTCCTTCGATGTTTTAACGAGCCCGAAGTGACAAATGCTCGGATGGACTTTTTCAGTTATAGAGTTTGAAAAAGGCCAAAAGAAACTGCTCTGGAGATCTAGGCAGAGGGTGTGCCAAACTTTTCGCAAAACCACAGAATACATTTTACGGTACGAGTGGTCGATCTTCGTGAATGCTGTGTTCACTACATTGCGATCAGTAGGGTGGCCGACACGGCTTCCTATGGATAAAAGATATATGCCTATAGGGGTCTCCCAATATATACGCGACGGTACGTGGGAGCACAAGTCCGTATTGATACTTATCGCTTCACCGTGGAGGAATCACCCAACCACTCAACGCTAAGATATCACGTTTAACGACGCCGGAACACGTCTCTAGCTTAGACCTCTATGTGTTTACGTTATGTTTCAAAGCGTTGTTAGGTTCATTCAATATATTTTAAGTTGATCTTTTTAAAGTTTGCCTTTCAAGGTTCACCACGAGATGTTTGATACAAATTCCCAAATGCAGTCTAAGATGAGAAGCAAGCTTTTTCAATCTTTTCGACTTATGAAAATCTTAACTACTGAGGGAAAAGAAAGACATCATCTTTTCACACAGATCGTAGAGCACACACTAATGCACTTTTTCCTAAATCAACATGCAAACTGTCAAAATGCACATGCACAATGCAGGTATTTCTTTTCTCTTTCTTAATGTTGATGTAATACAAAAAGAAAGCTATTGTATAACTTTGAATTCAATTTCAAGTGAAAGCAAACAAGCTTGTCCAAAATCAAAAGACACCTTAAGATTTACTTGTTTCGACACCAGAAATATATGAATTCAAACCATATGACGAAAGCAAAAGCTCAATCAGCTATGAACAGCAAACAAACTAACTCTTAAGATCAAAATGACACTTATCACAGGTCTAGATCTAAGAGGCCACAGCAAGACTAGTTCACTTTCGTTATGGGAAACTGCAAATGATATAAGAAATACACAAAGAACAAACATAGTTTCTTTATACAACCGAGGCGGAATAGTGGCAAGGAAAGTTGGTTTCAGATAGGCACATTGACTGACAACAGGCTGCAAAAACAAGGATGAAAACAGGGCAATAAACAACAAGGAACCCCAGTAGCACAATGAAAAACTGGTTCAGCGCAGGTGGTACACTGTCAGTTTGACATTCAGCGCAGGTAGCCCCTTCGGGAACTACGCTGAAATGCAGACTGCCTTCATAGTGCCTGCACTGAAGAGATAAACTTTCGTTTTTCTCAATTTCCGAGTCACAGATTGCTCAAAAATCAACAGTTTTTGGCCAAATCAGAAGCTATCAGTCAAGTACACACTAAGGGATGAAAAGGAGGATGAAAAGCTATCACTAAGAGCTATTTAGAGTCCTTGTGGATCAGCTCTTCAAATCATAAACATGCCCAAAAACTGAGCTAGAGTAGCTGCCCTCTACTCTGCATTTGAAAGATCCAAATGCAGTTCGATTCGGTACTCCCTGTGTTTATGAAATGAATAGCAAAAACACAAACAACCAACAAGATACGATCCCCAGTGGAGTCGCCAATTTTTTGTTGGGAAAAGTATCCAATACGGAATGACCCTATCCCACTCTAAGGGTGATAGTACCTCAGCAACAATCAAAGCAAAGCTATTCGAGATTACTTCTTTATGAGATGTAAGAGAGGGGAGAAAGAGATCCACTAACCATTGTCTTTCGCTAATGATTGATCCAATCTTCTCTCTTTGCTGCTTGCTCCCAGCTCCTTGCTCTTTCACTGGCCCAGCTACACCAAGATCCTACAAAATAACAAGAGAGGGAGACTACAAGAAGCATACATTCATAATTGATTGAAGGATTAGAATAAATCAA